>OW386289.2:136184014-137384014 GCA_936432065.2 Rutpela maculata
AGCATAATGATGTGAAAATTTTTCCTCTACGAACCATATTTACATATTTAGAAATATTCTAGTGAAACTTCTTTTCGTTTTCTTGATTGCGAAGAGTGTAATCAAATAATGAAGATTTGTAAACCCACACAATTAATTCTTTTTCAAATTCCACATTATATACATCATTACTTCAAATTATAATTGTGTCGTATCGTATCGTACTGTGTTGTATTGTAGTGCAGTGGGTTGCGTTGCATTACATTTCATTGCTTTGCATTATATTACGTTACATTACATTACAATATAAAACCGCTGCCTAAGGAATCACCACTTCCACATCCAGACTTCCTATCTAAGTATCTTACAACGAAAATACTATAATTGCACTCCACTAAGTAGAGATAATTGTTTATGGAACTTTAATGGTATAATATTTGAAATCGTGTACCAGAGAAACCCATAAAATGATATGCCCCATCAGTAGTACGGGTGGTGGTGGTGGTGGTGGGGATAAATGAAGTGAAAAAAATCCTTGATGACTGGTTCTTGTACACACACTAAATCACAATATTTTTTCACCCTCTTTAATAATGGGATGGGGGTGATAATAGAGGTGGATATTGCCAAAAATGTTTTTGAGACCTTAGCTCCTCTTATATTTACTAAATACCAATTCCATGCACTCTTAATTGCTTGATTTACCTATTTACCCCCATTTATCTCAATTTACCCTCCAACTCTGCAACGGAATAAGATCAATATATAATCTAGTTCCAGATCTCGTTAAAATACATACAATATTTTAAGTCAATATCTTAAACGGTTCCAGAGTAATCGTGAGCACCAAACAGATACCAGACTAATAAACAGACCGACGCGACGTGGATTAAGTAAAAAAAAATTTGAGGCTTAGGGTCCTGTATACACGCTAAATTACAATTTTATTTTTTTCACCTCATTTAATAATGAGGTGGCTAATGCCAAAAATTTTTTGAGACTTTAAGTTCTTTTATATATACTAAATACCAATTTTATGGACTCTTACCGACTTGATTTACTTATTTACCCCCATTTACCCCACTTTACCTCCCAACCCTTCGACGGAACAAGATGAAAATATAATCTAGTTCTAGATCTCGTTAAAGTACATATGTGTACCAAATTTCAAGTCAATATCTTAAACGGTTCCGTGCACACAAAAAAAGTTACAGACAGACAGACCGACCGACAGACCGACCGACAGACCGACAGACAGATTTTTTTTTGCTCAAACTTAAAATCTCGACGTTTCATGACATTTTAAGCCTATTTGAACAACAAAAAATGTTTTAAATTTTTTAGTCGTTACTATACTTCCACTGGATGTGGAAGTAATATAAGCTCCCAGCATAAGTCTCAACGTTAATTCAAGTATAATGCAGAGAGTGTGATGAGTGAAAAAGTTCATGTGTTACTTTATTTAGCAATCAATTAAAAGAATATGTTAGGTTAATTCAGTGACTCTTAATGTTAGTTATTTTTCTCTCCGCTTAATATTAAGTTAGGTACTTTAGATTAGAAGCATTAAATTTGAAAATAGTCGTTAATCGCTGAACTTCGCCCAATAGTGCTTCTTTTTTATATATGGAAATCAATAAAGGAGCTATTAAATACATAATTTATAACATTTTATCGTAACACATAGATAATAAGTGCATATGTATATGCTTCGTCTAACGTTTTGATGTTGCAACTTGCTTAGAATTTGAATTCTTTAGGAACTTTCTTACATATACAGGGTGCTTGATACATCGATAGAAAGTAAGGGGTGATAGAAGATATTAGAACATATATGACCATATGTACCATCATAGATTTTGAGTTATCGGCCCTTTTAGATTTCAGATATTGTGGCCAGAGAGATCTCCAGGCTTGACACTCCTCGACTTTTATGCCTGGACATGAATGAAAAAGTTTGTCTAAGAAGTTGAAATAACTGATCGCGACCACCTCATCACGAGAATTAATGAACCAGGTGCAAGAACTAAGAAAGACATGAGATTAGGCGTCACCATCATCGAAGTGAGAAGAACATGTGGATGTATAAGAAACGGTGGTTAGCGTTTTGAACATCAAAAGCATTGAATTGTTCTTAATTATATATTTGTTTCATTCATCATAATAGACATAGATTTTTTTTTCTGTCTACAGCACACCGGCGGTCCTAAGGGGGGCTGATCATGATAAAAACTGATCAATACAAATACTAAAAATTCCAATTCCTTGTTAAAATTAGAGAGGCAAACTAAATAAATTATTTTTTGTTACAAAAGTTAAATAAAAGCACTTTTTCAGGATTTAGGAAAAAGTAGAGAAAATTATTGATGACTAATAAAAAACCGCTGCCCAAGGAATCACTAGTTAATTGTTTATGGAACTTTAATAACATATTATTTGAAATCCTCTACCCCAAAAATCCATAAAACGATAATCCACATCGGTAGTGGGGTGGGGGTGGTGATAAGGGGGGTGGTAGTGGGGGTGGATGAAGTAAAAAAATATTTTGAGGTTTCTGGTTCTTGTAAACACACTAAATCACAATTTTTTTCATCCCCTTTAATAATGGGGTGGGGGTGACTAATGCCAAAAATTTTGTTGAGACCTTAGCTTCTCTGGTATATACTAAATACCAATTTTATGGAGTCTTACTTACTTGATTTACCTATTTACCCCAAATTTACCTCAATTTACCCTCCAATCCTTCGTCGGAACAAGATTAAAATATAATCTAGTTCCAGATCTCGTTAAAGTACATATGTGTACCAAATTTCAAGTCAATATCTCAAACGGTTCCAGAGTAAACGTGCGCACAAACACAAAAAAGTTACAGACAGACAGACCGACAGTCCGACATACATACAGAATTTTTTTTTTCGCTCAAGCTTAAAATCTCTGGATGTGGAAGTAAAATGAAAATCTGTCTATTAAAATATCAATTTCTAATTTTTGAATTTTTCAGATAACCTACATTCTGATTATACAAGAAAATAAATATAATAGAATGAAATTATTTACAAAACACATATCTAAGAATATTTGGAGTACAAAAAACACGTGCCTTGGAGTCAGTCTCCATCAATCAAAAATGAAAATCAATATCAAATCTTTGTTCTAACATAATAGCAAGGCACCAAAAAGTTCTAAAATGAATTTATTTCTAAAAAATACTCAGCCGAAATTTTTCTGACTACAAATATCACACTTCTTCCACTCGCTTATACCTTCAAACATTTTTCGCCGTTGCTGTTGTGATTTTTATAATTTAAAACATTTTCTGGACAAATATTTTTTGCATATATATTTTAAGCTCTTTGTGTCTTGCATAACAAGATGGCGTCGAGGCAACTACCTTGGAATGCCAGACTCCTGGAGCTCCAAACTGTAGCTCAACTTTTTTCTTAATATCATAAAATAAAAATAAATAGTAAGTGTACCTAAGTTAGGACTGGATTTTAAAAAGGGTCATAAAATTGACCTTAGTTTAAGAAATTATAATTTATTGGTACCATCTTGAACTAAAGACAATTTGCCATCATGTCATTATATGAAGCGTCATATTTCGAGAAAAAGAAAATTTCGAATTGCAAAAAATCTAGAGCTTACAGAGCAAAAATACCTACAGATTTGAACCAAGCGCCTGCAAATTAAGTCAGACGTGTGCTGCAATAAATGCAAAAAAAATTTGTTCCCCTGTGTTATCAATAGTTACAATATTCCAAGAAAGAGCAAGAGAAAGAACGGATGACTTGCACGTGTTTTGGTCATTAAAATACAAAATTCTATTTCATAAATCAGATTGACTTCTGTGCATGCATGTACTGAAGAATATTCTTTTATTTTATTCTGTTAAATTTATTAATGTGTATTTATGTTTAGTACTCTGTGTAAATATTTAGTTGAATACTTATGTATTTTTAAAAAGGATATGATTATTGTGATTACATTTTCAAAAATTAAAAAGATAAAATAGAAGTTATATAGTTTTATACTCTGCTACACTTCATATTACAACACGAATTTTCAGAACAAAAATCATAGCTATGAATTTTTAAGGGGTTAAAAAATGTTGGTACATATTTAAGGATGACCCCCTCCAGAAACAAGGCGTAGGTAGGATCGCCCTTGCTACAGGAATATTTTTTTTTTTTATTGAATGTACTACACGAACTTCATAAATTAAACTGGACTTCACAACGCACATATCCCAAACAAGAGCTCGTGTCACCACTTACCATGGTCGCCATGATAGGCTGTCAACTTATTTGAGGTTGTCAATACTCTTATCGTTATTTTGTAGCGCATTGCCAAATGTCTGATTTTTTCAATAAACTTGAATACTTTTCTCCCAAAATGCTACTTCATCTTCTCTAATAACAAGAAATGTATTCACAATGTGAGATTACTACAGTACTTAGAGTAAGTTATCATCAGAACTACTCATTAATACTCTTATTTCAATGAAATTTTTTCTAAAATCTGGCAATATAGATTAAATCTGACAACACCGCCTTTGTACTTTGTTTACAACTGCTATGTGAGTCGAGAACTGTTTTCAAAAGTTTTTAATGCTTTTTAGAAGTTATAGTCACAAAGTTTGGTTAAATTTGAATGTTAGATTTTACATGTGCGAATAACAATAATATTTGCATCTGAGAGTGTTAAATTATGTGACAATATTTTACCTGTTAAAGATAATTTCATTAAAATGCTGCTAAAGGAAAGTCGACATTTTATAAAATGACAGTATTTTCATATCATTAAATGAGCATGTGTTTGAAAATGCATTTGAAGATACACTGCACAGAAAAATTTTAATTGAAAAAATTATAAAAGTCTATCAGAATACAATCACTAAGAAAATACAAGAAATTGCTTCTGGTGAAAACATTCGGAAAACATTTAAACATCAATAAATTATCAACACAATATTACAACGTGTATTTTAATTATATTTAAATAAAATTTATAGTTATGAAGAGTTTTACCAAACTGAAAATTCGCATAGAAACGTTCATTTCTCCAATATTCAACTTACTGGTAAATAATGAAAACGTTTTCAATCCGTCCCTGACTGGACAAAAATTCTGAAAGGTGGATCTGAAAACCAATCATGGCGGCCAACAAGGGGGGTGTCAGCGTTTGGACCTTATGTGAGGTCCAGTTTAATTTATGAAGTTCGTGATGTACTAGCGTTCCATCAAAATTTGATACATCATTGGAGAAGGGATAAACAAATAAATGTTTAGTTATTTGAATGTGTAGTACCATTTTAAAAAAAACACCGACGTTTAAATTTGAAACTTAATTCTACAGAAACAAGAATTTTAATTCGTATGCATTTTTAATCACATTTCGAACTGTTTTGTATTGTTTTGAGGGAATACTCACTGAAGATTAGAAAAAAGATATTTAAGACAAATAAAATAATAGTGTAACAATATTGTTTACTAACATAAATTTCAACAAAACAAAAAAAACTCAAAATCTTTGATACTTTGTAGATTGATATATATGGTCATATAGGTCTGAACGACCCTCTCTATCACCTCCTTAAAACGTTCTATCAATGTACCAAACACCCTGTAAATATGCAACAACGTCATACTTTAAAATTCAAACATCTTTTTAGTAATTCAAATAATACACAAATAACTTAATGAATAAATAAATCAGTTCTGTGAAGTTTTAATTAAAACAATGAGAATTAGTAAAATAAAACATATCTTAGTAATTTTTATAAACATCGCATTTTTACTTGTCAATAATATAATTAAAATGGGGGTACCGTTACCCATCCAATAAAGCTTCAACTCTCGCAGTAAAAATATTATAAAATGACTAATTTCACCCACTCTTCATTATTGTTAATGTTCTTAATTTTTTTAACGATAACTGCTGTATTCATTCGGTGGTAATTTTTAGAAATGTTTGTATTATTGCTGGATTTTAGAACAGCGGCGCTGTAAATTATTTCAAAGAACCGTCAGGAATGATAAATGACTCCAATTATTCACAGTTACACTACACACAATATTAAATCTAAAAAAACATCCCCTAGCAAAGCAAGTGCGAACCGTAAACCTGTATCTGTGCCGGAACCAAATGTGCAATGAGCCGGATCATGTTTTGCGAAGTGTAAATTGTTTGTGGCCCCGGGGGCACGACCGGCAATCCTGCCCTCTCAATTAATACGACAATCTCGCCCCTCCTCCTCATCACAAATTCAACCGCGATTATTACTGTCATTTATTAACACTGATAAATAGCATCCTATCTGTTTTACAAATACATTGGCCTGTCACCTGAAGAATTTTTTTTATGGCTTTAAAGATAGCTCCATACAGCCAGTCACAATTTGATCATTAGAGCGAATATACCAATTTTACTTCCACATCCAGTGGAAGTATAGTAGCGACAAAAAAATTTAAAAAAATTTTTATTGTTCAAATAGGCTTAGAATGTCATGAAACGTCGAGATTTTAAGTTTAAGTGAAAAAAAAATTCTGTCTGTCGGTCTGTAACTTTTTTTGTGCGCACGTTTACTCTGGAACCGTTTGAAATATTGACTTGAAATTTGGTACAGATATGTACTTTAACGAGATCTAGAACTAGATTGTACTTTCATCTTGTTCCGTCGAAGGGTTGGGGGGTAAATTGGGGTAAATTTGGGGTAAATAGGTAAATCAAGCAGGTAAAAGTTCATAAAATTGGTATTTAATATAGACAAGAGAAGCTAAGGTCTCAAAAAAAATTTTGGCATTAGCCACCCCCATTACCACCCCCACCCCATTATTAAAGGGGATGAAAAAAATTATGATTTAGTGTGTGTACAAGATCCAGAAACCTCAAAATATTTTTTTAATTGATACACCCCCCACTCCCACCCCCTATCACCACCCCCCCCCCCACTACCGATGTGGGGTATAGTTTTATTGGTTTTTGGGGTAGAGGATTTCAAATATTATATTATTAAAGTTCCATAAACAATTATTTCCACATACAAAATTTTTTCGTTGTGTGACTTGAATAGAAAATCCGGATGTGGAAGTAGTGATTCCTTGGGCAGCGGTTTTTTTAATGGGTACAGACGACACAACTGTTATAATTCACAGTAATACTGTAACTGGGCTGGAAAAAAATTAAATTTTAAAATGAAAAAGAACGTATTTTTGTATACAAATTTCACAACTGCTAATGATATTCCCAAAACGGAATATGTTGACACAAGTAAGAAAGCAACAAATAGATATGCCCAAGGTAGATTTTTGTTTGATAAAAAATCCAAAGAGCTATTTGAATTTGTTTATAATTATAAATTTGAATATTATGAACAAATTTCTAAAAATGGTTTAAATTAAGAACAAATATTTTTTTCTTAATTCGATTGTAAAATACATGTAAAAATCTACATTTTGAAAAAAGTTTTCCTACAAATCAATGCATTTAACAGTAAGCGAGTTTAAATTTGGAAAACATATCTGTTATAACATTATGTATTTTCATACGAGCGACGATCACAAACGATTTATTACGACAAACGGGATTTATGAAAAAAAATCCATGAGTTACAAGTCCTAAAATTATACCGTTACAAAATACTATTAGAAAGAGAATAAATAGATATCGATATGCGGTTTTCATGATTTAAGGGATAATTTATTTTTGAAACAGCGAGTTTTGCCCGATTGTTTTATTTTGAAGCACGTTACTATCTACAGGGTGTGAAAGAAAGGTGTGTTTTTTTAAACTTCCAAGATTTTACAAAAAATATTTTACATATTTTTGATGAGCTTTTTTTTTAGTCACTGGTTTATTGAGAAAAAAGCCAATTTCTCAAATTTTCGATATCTCCCTTATTTTATGAGATACCGATTTTTTTTTAAACCTCTCATTTTTCCATTATTTTTGTCATTAGGCCTTGTTATGTTTAGTTTATGATGACTAGGTACTTTTAAATAATAATAAGTACATTTTTTGCATTTTTAGTTCATAGTGATCAGTGAAGTACCGAAAATCTGTTCACGGATTGATGGACCCAAAAGAGGGTTCCTACATCAAAATGTAAAAAACAACTCCAATTGTCTCCGAAACGGTTGAAAATATCAAGTTGAAGTTTGGCACATATAAAGGACTTTTACCTGTAGATTTAAATTAAATTAAAATTGTTTTCAAATTTTCTTGATGTATTTTTCACACAGAGAAATACAAAAATATACGAAAAATAGTATGTATGGCTTTTAAATGATATAAAATGAGATAAAATGGAATCTAAATAAACAATAAAAAAATATTTATTTATTTATTTTCATAAGCACCTATTATCTTTTTAAATGTCATCTGAAGAAAAAGGGAACAAGCAAAGTTTTTATTATTAATGGGGCAATAAAAATAAAATGTGTATTATCGAGGAAAAATATATTGATTCACCATAAACTAAAACTACAAAAAATATATTTATTTTTATTATTATTTTAGATGATCAGTCATAAGGTAATATAATAACCTACAACGATCTGCTCTTATGAAACCCAATAAGACCTAACGTCAAGAAGTGGGAGGAATGACAAGTTTTACCTTTTAAAATAAAAGAAATTTGAGAAATTGCCTTTTAACAAGCTTTTATTATTTCCACCTGTATCTAACTATCTATCTATGTAATAAGGTTTAAGAAACTGAATTTCGCCCACTTCTAATCGTTGTATCATCATGAAATTTGACAATTGTGAAAATTTTTGTTTTTTTAATAATACGCACTTGAGCAATATAGTTCTTCATTTTTTTCTGAGGTTAAAATTTTTGGTAACTGGACTATAAGGGGAAGTATTGAAAACTTCCCCAATATAATCAAGTGTTTATACCGTGCGTGTAATTTCCCGTTAGGCATGTACATCCACGTAGCGCGATAGATTTGACAACATAGTTGCCGTAAATTTCTCCGTCGATCGGAGCATTCCAGCCTGTTATTTCATTTTAGCCAGCTGGCACGCGCGATGTTGTAATTTTACTCCCGATGCCTAGCGTTCGGCTACACACACGGTATAATATTTCAGTGTTGGTTTGACTCCCATGTGACAAGGGGATTTCCTTGACTTCCACAAATCAAGGGTGAATGACAAGACATTTTTATTCAAGACTAGAATAAACATAAGTAATCTGCATACATAATAATGAACGAGTAGAAGTTGCAGTCGGGCGTGGCTGACTCAGGCCACCCACATCAAATCATAGGCCCCGGTGTCAAATTAACTAGCGGGTCCCCGCACCTAATAATTGATGAGCGGGAAAAATTTTTTTTTGTCAAAATCCCTGGCGGGCCCCCGCCACGGGCCTCTCGGAAGCCAACGGGCCCCCGCGCTTAATAACACAGGTCTGCGAGGTTTTTTCAATAAAAATTGGCAACTTACATTTCGAATTTCCAACTTTTACCCAAGTTTTGCCAAGTTCCGCCGATATAAAAATTGATGAGCGGGCAAAATGTAACAAAAAAAAAATCAATAAATATTTCCAACTTTTACCCGGTTTTTTGCTAAGTTCCGCCGAAATAAAAGTTGATGAGCGGGGAGGAGAACATTTTTTCAATAAAAATCACCAACTTGCGTCTCAAATTTCCAACTTTTGTCCAACTTTTTGTCTGACAAAGTTCAGGTTACCCCCCCTTCACTACACCCCTGGATCTTTAATGCAGTTTCAGGACCTTCCCATTGTGCTAAGGAATACAACTATATACATTTTGTATCGTGAATTTTTGATAATGGGGAATTTCGGCAATTCTTTTTTAATTAAAAAATGAGTTCTTTGGATTAAAAGAAGAGACCCGTATTTTTTTTTCAAAGCAATATAAACGTGAAGAAAAACGTTAAAGTTTAGTTATATATTTTCAACTAAAAATTTTAGGCTTACTATAAAAATGATACCTACCCTGGTCAAGGAGTTGAGAAGAAGAAGATAACCTAAAATTCTTAATTGTCATCTGAATTTTAATTTCTGTCAGTCTCGTCTCGATCAGTGTCGTTTCAGCGACAAGTATCAGTCTATCGCAGAAAATAACATGAAAGTAGATACAATTAGGTACGCTGTATTTGCAACCGTCACCGGTAAATCAAAGAAATTTTCTGCTACGTTTATCTATGTCACAAAACGTTTAGTGACTTTTTGAGAGCAAAACTTATGGGGCTTTAAAAAATACAACGAACTGAAAATAATTGTTTAAAATATTACTGGTAAGTTCTGAATATATTATATTTTCATATTAATACCTGTTTTTAAATATTTAGACTGAACTGAAATTCCCCATTGTAAACGCGGTGCTCTAATAATGAAATAATTAACTATTTCCATTGACATAGTAGGTATTGCAGTACAACAGAAATTTACAAAAAATATATATATAATTGAATTCGCACAATTCGAACAATAGCAAGTGCCTGAAACAGTTTTAACTATTAACTATATTTATAATAAACTGAAAATGACTACAAAATCTTAGATCCCCAGGTAGATGAAATATTAAGAGGACAATGAATACTAGTTTTACTTTCTATAATAGACATTAGAAATATGAAAAATCTAGAAAAAATGTTTTGGTTTTATTTAAATATTTCTATTTGTTCCAGATCCGATCAAATTTGGAATAAACAGGCTAGTATCAAAATCTGACGATGAAGAAGAACCAGTGAACAACAACAACTTAAAATGCTACCAAAAAGAAGAAAGCCACTGTTACAGTGGAGATGAGCGAATGTCGCCCAGGTATAGTAGCGACAATAGATGGGAAAATCAGTCACCCAGACCTTCTCCAAGTACTTCCCCAGAATTAGAAGTAGACTCACCACCACAATCCAGAACTAATTCTCCGTCCCCTAGACCCGCCTCCGTAACAGAAATACAAAAAAGTGAATCGCCTAGCAAAAAGTCGGAAGCGTTTTCGGTTAGTGCTTTACTTCGGCCGGATAATCCCAAGAAACAAGACAATCCTTGTTATCAGGAAACCATATCGGTAACGCGGTCTTACTTGTATCCGCCATTTGTGGATTTGATGAAAGACGCGCAGATAAAATCTGCACAAGAATACAATTCCCATTTCTTACCTAGAAATTTTGTACATCCAGGTTTCTTTCCGCCCGGGTTATATCCTCAAAAGGAAGGCGAAGAAAGAAATTTTCTGCCTACGCCTACGTCATTATACTTTAGTGCAATGGCTGCTGCGATGGCTAGTGGGCAAGCACAACCTGATCAGTACCCTGCACCACCCACCACTGAAGAATTATACAGATTAAGGCACCACTTCATGAGTAATCCATCTGGGGTCCATCCCCACCATCACCACCTATTAATGAGACCAGGAATGATGCCTATAGGCGATGTTTATTCTTGTATAAAGTGTGAAAAAATGTTCTCTACACCCCATGGATTAGAAGTACATGCTAGAAGATCTCACAACGGCAAAAGGCCTTTCGCTTGTGAATTGTGTAATAAGACTTTTGGTCACGAAATCAGCTTAAGTCAACATAGGTAATAGAATTGTAACATTAGATGTGTTTGCTGAGGTTCATTATTTTCTCGTTTTTAGAGCTGTTCATAACGTAGAAAAAGTTTTTGAGTGCAAACAATGTGGAAAATCGTTTAAGAGATCTTCGACGTTATCAACTCATCTCCTTATTCATTCCGACACTAGGCCTTATCCATGTCAGTATTGTGGGAAGAGATTTCATCAAAAATCAGATATGAAGAAGCACACCTATATTCATACTGGTAAGTTACAATCTGTTATATTATATATAGGTACGTTATAAAAAAATCGTATCAAATATTTTATTAGCTGAGCTATCATATTATGTAAGTAAAAAATAATAATTTTGACAATACTGCTTTGTTGATCTGAAATAGAAAATTGCTCAATATTTGATATTTTAATACAATTTACAGAAAAGGGTGAAAAAATTAGGCATAAATGAAATTCTACATTTATATTTCATTTTTACGGTAGCTAAACTGGAATACTATGATAGAATTAATCCAGAAATCAACAAAATAAAAGATTTATAGAAAATTATGTAAACAAAAAGCCATTCCAATATCTCGATCATGAATAATAATCATATTAAAATTAATAATCACCAGTTTCAAAAGACAGATACGCATTTTTGTCTAAAAACAGCTATTTTCAAGGGCCTGTACTTTGAAATGGAGAAAACTAACAAAATTAAATACCTATGCTTCATAGTTTGCAATGTTGCAATAGGCATTTTTTGCATAGAACCCTCCATTTTTATTATACAGAGCTACCGAGCACTCGTGTAAGTTTTACTAGAGTAAGTTGCGATTAATCGCATTGAAAGTGCGCTCATAATATTTCAAATTGCTTGGGTGATTTTGAGTGACATGAAACAAACCAAGAACCTTTTTTGAGATAAATGGTGCACTTTCAAACACTACACGTGTTTGAAAATTAAAATAAATAAACTGAACGGTAAAAAAGAAAATTCCTCCGTTTAGCTATAAATAATATACTTCAACAACCTACATTACCTTTTTCTTGTACGCATTCATTTTTTTTTTTCATAATTTGTACTAGATTCAAATGGCTATAGAGGATGCTATAGTCTGTTTTTAAACCAGGAGGACTGAATATACAAGTCCCATTCACACCATAGAAGTTACCAGAAAATACACTAGAACCTTTTTGGCATTTTGAGCAACCAACAATACACCACTACAGTATATTTATGTTATATAATGCATCGACCTCCATTTGACCTCTATGTATTTGATACACCATCCATACCGTTTACGCAACATAAAGGCACCAAGTAATTAGCCACTTTTATCTCCAGATTTATACAAAAGGGATTAAAAACTGATACATAATGTGCAAACGGTAAAATAGAAATTTAAACAAAATAATTTATGACATGAAATTAAAATTTATTATATGCCAAAATTTACGACTATTGCCCTGTGTAAAACTGGCGAAGGCGGATCCAATCACAGATGTATGATTTAGCGCGGTAAATTTGAAACGATCCTCCTGGTTTAAAAACAGACATAGTATGATAAATGAACACGACTGGTCCCATTTGAAACATAATTGAATATGCTTTATTTTGTAAATGAGCAATATTTTTTGCTTGATCATGATTGCTTAAACAAATTCTGATAAAAACACGTCTTCTTTCAGAAAATTTTGATTCTTTTAAATTTTAAACTATTTTGAGAAAATTAATATATGCCATTTGATTAATTATTTGAACAGCTACCAAAATGTTTTGCAACTTCTGAAATCTTACTTTCAGAAAGGGGTGAAAAACATTAAATCTTAAAAAATCATCTCAGTCAATTTTTGACCTAATTCGATGGAATTTTTAAAATGATCATTTTATAATCTTTAGGTTGTAACTTTCAACATTTTTTTATCTCTTATCCTCCTCCCCGGCAGCCGAATTTAGCCGATATCTTTTTTAGATGTGTATAAGACCCTAAACAATAGTTATCTGCAAAAAGAAATCAGGTCGCATCGAATTTCAAGTCAAAATCTATCTTCACTTCACTGTTATGATATACCTTAAGAAAGATCATATATATGTTATATTTTGGGAAATTTTTCTAAATTCAGACTTTCTTTTTAATATAGATTTAAGACCGAATGCAAAATAAATCATTTCATCTAAAGAGAAAGTTCAATTGAGTGATATTCCATTAACAATATTAAAGTATTAAACGCCAGAACTCTCTCAAAAAAACACAAATCTGTTGATCAAAAGTGACTTCCCACCAGTCTGATCCACTGAGCTCTATACATACTGGAGTGAGCTCGAACAATTTATAGGAAACTATTTTTTTCTTCCACAGAGACTTTAGATAAAGAAGCTATATTAGCAGGTTCTCTGTTTCCCTCGCACTTGTAAAACTATATATTCAAGCTACAGAGACAGGGGAAGTGCTATTGTTTCCAGTATTGGCTCCAGTATGTATACAGCTCAGTGGTCTGACCAGCGCACATTGGGGCTTATCGTAGTTAGTAGTCCCAAAAACGCCTAGAGTCTATCAAAGTTGACCAATACAAATATATTTTTTTTAAATTTTCATTAGAAAATTTCTAAACGATCCCTCACGAGCTTTTTGAAAAAAAGTTACTCTGCATTAATAGAAGTTGGTTTACATTTTGATTTTTGATGTAAGAAATTGCTTTTTTTCTTAAACCACCGTGAAATGAATATTATAAGTAATAAGAAATCAAAATAAAGCTATAAAAAAATCATTGACATGTAAAATTTACACTAAGTGTTTTTTTTTCTTTTTTTAATTTATTTAAATTACTTCCACATCCAGTGGAAGTAGGTATAGTAATGCAAAAAAAAAAAATTAAAAATTTTTATTGTTCACATGGGCTTAGAGTATCATGAAATGTCGAATTTTAAAGTTTGAGCAAAAAAAAATTTCTCTTTCGTTCTATCGGTCGGTCTGTCTAACTTTTTTTGTGCGCACGATTACTCTGGTACTGTTTAAGATATTGATTTGAAATTTAGTACACGCATGCATTTTAAGGAGATATGGAACTAGATTATATTTTTATCTTATTCCGTTGAAGGATTGGGGGGTAAATTGGTAAATTAAGCAAGTAAATAGAAGTCCATAAAATTGGTATTTGGTATATATAAGAGAAGTTAAGATCCCAAAAAATTACCCACTACCACCCCCACCTCATTATTTAATGGGGTGAAAAAAATAAAATTGTGATTTAGTGTGTATACAAGAACCAAAGGCCTCATTTTTTTTACTTCATCCACCCCCACAACCACCCCCTACTTGGGCGGAATTTTGACTATGCATCCAACATAGAACTATAAAAGGCTCTATAAATGTTTATATATAACAAAAAACGAAAACAAAAACGTATTGAAAATCAAGAGAGCTGATTTAAAAGGTAAAATTATAAGTAAAATTATAAGTAGTCTGTATTTTTTATAAACTACTTCAATTTTGGTGACCTTTATTAAGTTCTATTTACGAAAGTAAAGTTTTAAACTTTTAAAGAAATCTACATATTTATTTGTATTGTAATTTTATCTGCTAAATCTGCATTTGATTTACAATGAGTTATTTGTTTTTGTTTTCGATTATAGTCTATACAAAATTTTGATACTTTTAAAATATACAATCAAACTAATTGCCGGGGCTTTAGTAATTGATACATTTATAAAATCCTACTTAAATCTCCTCTTTCAATGATTTGTCATTTGATGCTGGGTATTATCTGATACATTTTAGTGATGGGCGATGCCTCGTATGGGGGTGCTAATAAAATTAAGACAACAAATGGCCCTTCGTACCAACATCACGCCACATGCTAACGAAATATGCAGCATAGTATATTTTAGCTTCTAATTTTTCGATCGAATTTCGCGTCTATAGGCTTATTCCCACTGGTATTCAATTCGTATGTTTCTTTTAATTCAGTTGAAACGTTATTCTAGATAGTTTCACTAGAATATAGTCTGGCGTTTTATAAATCAACAATATCATTGTATAGGTACGTCTGTAAATATTCATGAACGACTACTGAATATTTTAGATAAAAAGGTTTTAATAACTATGGTAAATGAATGTGCAGTGATTGTTGTTTGCCACTTTGGAAGATCTAATTTATTTTACGATATGATTGATGCAGATTAAATAAATTTTTCATCAAATTTTCTGATGCACATACTAAGAATATAAGTAACCTTAAATATACAGCGTGTCCTACTTTTAATGTCCCGCCCTCCATATCTCAGTCATGAGACATCCGATTTCAACGAAATTTGGATCAGTATCAAAGATTTTTATTGCCTTTTTTGGGTAAAACAACATTTATTTTAGTCATTGGCATCTTTAGCAAAAATGGGTCGATTTTACTAGAAGTCATATTAGGCGTTCTCTTACTGAAAAACTAATGCAGTATGATTGATCCATATACCGGGTGTAAACGAGTAGTGGGCCACCCCTGTAACTTCCTCGTTTTTAAAGATATCGGGATGAAATTTTGTATGGTGAAATTAGGTGAGATTTTCAACTTTTTGAGATCTATCTGCCATATTTGTCATTTCCGGTTTCACCGGAAATATCCCCAATAGTCTTTTCTAAATGGACCACCCTGTATGTTTTTACATTTTTGAAATAAAGATCACATTTTGGATATATTTATACTATTTTGAACAATTTGTACAGTGTTGCACGAAAAATAATTCGAATTTTAGTTGTCAATCTAAATGGCCGCGAATATGTTAAAATTATTTTTGTTCCAATGTAATTCATATAAAAAATACGAAAACGTCAATATGTCCAATAATACATCATACAGGATGCTGTAAACTCATTAAAATCACATTTTTCAAAGTGACTCATTTGTTTTAAATATTATATCGGCCACCGGGATATTCAGAAAGCTCTATTTAGTAGGTGTTAAACGGTACCAAAAGTTCCGTAATGTGTAATCGTTACCGGCAGAAATGACAATTTTTCTTAAGAAATTTATGATTTATATCTAACTTCAATTAAATTTTGATCAACCCTGTATATTTTTGTTAATAACAAACACACCACAGATAGTAGACAACCCCTAAATCCAAAGCCAAGGCTGTCCGGAAAGAGGTTACACATTCGGAAAAATGCAGACATACATCCACACCCACCGGTGTTGTCAATACCGGGGCTGGGGGTCGAACCCAGAGCGCGGTAGCGACTCGATCAGCGTATTCGCCACTCAATACGCCTTAACCGATTGAGCTGTTAATATTTTATGATATGTCACCCTCCGCAGGAGACAGAATGGGCCTCTGGCTCATTCTTGTTGCATATCATAAAATATTAACGCAAATATACAGGGTTGATCAAAATTTAATTGAAGTTAGATATAAATCATAAATTTCTTAAGAAAAATTGTCATTTCTGCCGGTAACGATTACACATTACGGAACTTTTGGTACCGTTTAACACCTACTAAATAGAGCTTTCTGAATATCCGTGTGGCCCATATCATAATGTTTAAAACAAATGAGTCATTTTGAAAAATGTGATTTTAATGAGTTTACAGCACCCTGTATGATGTATTATTGGACATATTGACGTTTTCGCATTTTATATATGAATTACATTGGAACAAAAATAATTTTAACATATTCGCAGCCATCTAGATTGACAACTAAAATTCGAATTATTTTTCGTGCAACACTGTATAAATTGTTCAAAATAGTATAAATGTATCCAAAATGTGATCTTTATTTCAAAAATGTAAAAACATACAGGGTGGTCCGTTTAGAAAAGATTATTGGGACCATTTCCGGTGAAACCGGAAGTGATAAATATGGCGGATAGGTCTCATAAAGTTGAAAATCTTACCTAATTTCACCATATAAAATTTCATCCCGATATCTTTAAAAACAAGGAAGTTACAGGGGTGGCCCACTATTCGTTTAAACCCGGTATATCAAAAAATTGACATTTTGATATATGGTTTTAAAATTACGGCCCTCTTAAAATTGTATATTTCAAATATTAAATAATTAATAACTTGGAAACTAATTAGAAAATATCATTGGATATTATGCAAATCATAACTTACACACTTTTTTATTTAATATCAAATTACCTACTTTCTGTATATTTGTGCCTCTATCTGGTCACGCTAATATAACACACTTTAAAATACTCATTATTGGGGAACCAATCAAAACAACTACTCCCTAGCTAATACTGACGAAGTATTGAATTACGTGATAGGATTCCTAGCATTTTAAGTAAAAAATACTGAAGATATTGAAAATACTTAAATCATATCATTTATTGAAAGTCATTTATAACAATTACAACAAAAAAAAAAAGTTCTGCTCTAAGGACTAAACCCATCATTCCTTAAGTATTTTTGTGTGCTGAATCCGAATTTTCAGTTAATGAAAAATTCTACCACGTAGATTTCGAGTAAATTCCGCTTTTTATTATCAAAAAACCCTGTTTTGTCAATAAAAACCGGGATTTACTCGAAATCTACGAGGTAGAAATTTTTTTTAATTGAAAATTCGGATTCAGCACACAAAAATTCTTAAGAGGTTTAGTCCTTGGATCAAAAAAAATCTGTTCCAAGGACTAAACCTATGATGCCTTAAGTATTTTTGTGTGCTGAATCCGAATTTTCAAATAAAAATATTGTCTGCTGCGTAGATTTCGAGTAAATCTCGGTTTTTATTGTCAAAATACGTTTCTTTTGAAAATTTTCGGCATTTACTCGAAATCTATGCGGTAGAACATTTTTTAAACTGAAAATTTCACACCACATTTTTTAATCAATCATAGGCTTGTTTTTTGTTAAGTTACCATGGCAACCCAAAAAATTTCCGGAAATTTTTTACATTCTGTCAAATTAATAAGTGGAAATTTTTCTGTCAAAGTAAAGACGCGGGAGTTGGAGTGCTTTTAGAATTAAATTTATTTGGCGACGCAAAAGAGGATATTCACGAGGATATTATAAGTACACAAATTAATATGTTAATGTTTTAGAACCTGGAGCCATTTTTGTGCTATATGCCCATGCATCTTTTGGCTGGTAATCAAATTTTGTTATGATTAGAATGTAAAAATTAATCTAATTGACGCCTGTAAGCCATTACTATCTTGTTACCTTTTATTATTCCATGGCCGCCTAGAAGTTGTTAATTATTGTCTCGGCGACAAGAATGAATACATTCCCCATGGGCGCAGCCAGGGGGGGGAGCCATGGGGCCCGGCCCCCCCCCAAGCCGTCTTCCATGAGCCAAAAAATAAAGAAGCAGTACAAAGCAGTATCTAAATTATCCATTGAAATAAATATTTTGTAATTAATGCCAATATTATCTAATAGAGGAATCTACATACACATCCGTTTTCAACCATTTTCTGAAAAATTTTCCTCATCCTCTGGGGAGGTTGGTTCTATTGGCCCCCCCCAGATGAATTTTCTGGCTGCGCCACTGACATTCCCTGTGCTCGCATTTAAGTAATATCAGAAATAAATGATGTTCCACCAATTTTAGTAGATCAAAGTTAATAAAAAACGGAAATATAATATGTTTTTAAGTTATTTATAAAAAGTTCATTAACTGAACTTGATTAACTAAACTTGGAGAATGTTATTTCACTAAGAAATTTCGTATTTTATTAAACATATAAATCTTGAAGTAGGTGGGTACTTCAGAATAATTATCAAAAGTAAATGATGTTCCACTAATTTTAGTAAACCGAAGTTAATAAAAAACAGAAATATTATATGTTTTTAAGTTATTTATAAAAAGTTCATGTAACTAAACTTGGAGAATGGTATGTTATTTCACTAAGAAATTTCGTATTTTATTAACCACCAGTTGTTATTCCATGGCTCACTATAATGAATGAATTTTTGTCATTCGTAATAAAAATGTTCAATTTTGGCATAATATTTATAAAATAATGGTGTGAAATTTTCTTACCGAATATCCCACGAGCTTAAATTAATATCCGAGAATTTTTCCTCGTTCATGAATATTTTAAGAAAATTATCCCTCGCCTGCGGCTCGGGACAATTTTCAAAATATTCATGACCTCGAAAAAATTTCCGGAAATAATTTAAGCTCTAGGGATATTATAAGTGAACATTCGGTTTCAGCACACAATAATATTTAAGGTCTGATAGGTTTAGTCCTTGGAGTAGATTTTCTTTTTTTTTTTTTGACATGTATTATTGAACCTTACATTCTATTTCAATTCCAGAAAAGTTGTATAAATCTTTTCGAACTCGATAGTTCTCATACAGAAAGTGATAATTTCATATTAATTAGAGTGAATGACTGAATTTTAATAAATAACTTAAGTATGTTCAATATATTTTTTTGCTTTAAAATGCTAAGAACTCTATCGGGTAATTCAATACTTCGTCAGTATTAGCTATAAGAGTAGTTGTTTTGATTGGTTCTCCAATCACAGCACCACAAAAAAAAGTTGTCTGTACGGCAATCCAGACCAGTGCACCGTATGTATTTGGAACCGCTGAAAGCTGCTGAATCCGAATTCGAACCACACCCCCACAAAAAAAAACGATCTGTCCGGCGGACCATACCAATGTATCATTATGTATTTAGATCCGTTGAAACCGAATCCGAACTCAGAATTGTCAGATTGACTCGTTTTTCACCCCTGACTCCAAAAAAACAACCCCAAAACAAAAAGAAAGTGGTCTGCCCGGCGAACTATACCAGTGTGTTATTATGTATAAACACCTTCGTAACTCAGTTATTGGTCATCCAATTTCAACCAAATTTGGATCGGTATCAAAGATCTTTAATATTTCTTTTTTGAGTGAAACAAAACTTATTTCAGTCAGTGGCGTGCATTTTTATTAAGAAAAATGGGGTCTATTTTTGGAGAAATCATATTAGGCATTTTTTTGTTGAAAAACTAATGCAATATCATTGATCAACATGCTGTAGAACCGCTATATCCATTTAACAACAAAAAAAGTCATCCTTCATTTTCTCTTTAAATTCACTTTTTCTACTATTCTATATAGAAACTTTCAAATTTCGAAGGCCAAGAATTTTCATTGAAACATTTTGGATCATTATTCGAGCATTAAGGATTACCTAATTTGAAGGTATCGATGATATGGGGTGGCAGAAAAAATGAATTTAAAGAGAAAATAAAGAATGACTTTCTTTCGAAACAAGATTCGTTACCAATTTATTGATTATTTAATGTTTAAAATAGTCAATTTTAAGTGGGCCGTAATTCGAAAAACAAAAATCGAAATGTTATTAAATTCTGAATATAGCGGTTCTACAGCATGCTGATTAATAATATTGCATTAGTTTTTCAACAAAAAAAAAATGCCTAATATGATTTCTCGAAAAATCGACCCTGACTGAAATAAGTTTTTTTTTTACTCAAAAACGAAATATTAAAGATCTTTGATACTGATCTAAATTTGGTTGAAATTGGATGACCAATAACTGAGTTACGAAGGTGTTTCCACTTGAAATGGGTCACACTGTATATATAATGAGGATGATTGATCAGGATAAATCACATTATTACATTTGGTGAAATAATTATGAAATTCGTATCGCTTAAAGATTACTCTCCTCAATATATGTAATTATTATAAGTTAATAATTTCTCTGTACCTTAAAAAAAAATCTTTCATCAATTTTATCTCAAAATACTTTTATCTTTACTGACTTGACATTACCTACAAATCTTAAAAACATCAAAATTTTAAAAAAAAACGAATACTCAATACAATAGTTCTTTAACAACTATTGTGAATTAATATTACTCAACGGTGTAGAATTTTTCACTTTTTATCGAGTTTAATTAAGATTGGCATTCATTAAGCGTATCTTAATATCAGTGTTGTAACTAATTTCGTAGAGAAACGAGAAGCAATATTGTATTCACCCCTTCAACCCTTTCGAGTTGCAACGTCTTAGCTGTAAGCTCGTTATTAATTGCCGACGTGGCTTACCAGTGAATTATTTACTAATTAGACAAGGCATAGGGCCATAACTTTACACTGTTAACAACCTTGTGGCTTAGATACTATACCCTGCCTTAAATGGTGCTCCGAATACAGTTACCTACCGATATAATTTCTTGTATGTTACATATTTCAGTACAAAGAAATGAATAAAATCATAATATTATAAACAATTCTACTAATGACGTCGCTTAGTTAATTCCTCTAATTAAAAATTTTGAGTGTCTACACAGAGAAAAATAGTTTTGGCAAATTTTGCTCAACGTTGTGGAACAAGAATAAGTAAATATCTTCTATATCTGCTTGCATAGTTATTGAAAAATATTATTTTGTGTATTCAGCAGATAGTTTTTAAGAAACCATTCGTTCATTCCAAATATTATCGATCCAAGTCTGATTTCCCTTACGAGACATCTTATTAACTTCTTTCATGCACTTAATATCTAACAATCAATTTGAAGAATAAGAAAATATCCAGTTTTTCTATATATTGATGATCTATATCAGATCAGCTTGTATATTATAAGAAGCCTCCCTTACGTCACATCTTATGAAGTATCTCTAGTCATACCTAGAAGTTACTCCATCAAAAATAAACATTGGTTACATTTCAAAGCCAAGAATTATTAATTATTATTACAGTTCCAATAATTTAGTGCTCTCAGCAAATTGAATTTCTTTATTATTTATTACATTTGGATTCACTTTAGGGGAAGATAGTGTGGATGCATTAAACAGTATGCACATAAATTTTTCAAAACTGAATACTAATTGGTTTTCAATGAGGTATAGATGAATATGTCTTATAACTTCTAAACATTTTCATTCACACTGTCACTCTTATTAATGGGGATGAGAATTGAACAGTCATCTGCATAAATTACTAGTAAGTTGTCTCTGGAATGGCAGAAGATATGTCGTTGATATAAATAACGAACAATATTGGACCTAGTATACTTCCTTGAGGGATATCTGTATTGACATTTAAACATATTAAAAAATATTTGGCATCATTTTCTTCAATTAGATCTTTTTGTTGGCGATTTTTTTCCCTCATGGGCTACAATCAATCAATGGTATATTGGAAGTGTCAGACTCTTACTGTCTAAAGCCCCCTCCTCCCCGGGCTCGTCTGTATACTACTCCGAGGGCACTGCAGCCTCCTGGCTTATTGTGCTCACCCTGTATTGCCCATAAGGTGTTCTTACTAGCATTGCTAGCAACTGTTTCGCTGCACGGTGCCCCTTAGATGGTCTGACCACCATCACCGCGCACGAAGTTGGTGCACTTCCGTGATTTAGTCTAGGTCTGGTTGAATACCTCCCTGACTTCTCACCTGTGTTGGCGATTACAGAGATATGATCTGAAACAATCCAAGGCAACACCTCTCACCCCGTAAGTCTCCAATTTTTGTAGAAAAATCTCTTCAAATGGCTTGGAAAGGTCCAGAGACACTCCGCAGGCCTCGTTCTTTGCCTCAAATGTTGCCGCTATCGATTCCGTCAATTCAATTGGGGCTGTCTCTGTTGATTTCTTTTTTAAAAATCCACGTTGTGATTTATTGAGAAGCGAGTGTATGTAGAAAATTTGATTCATCTATTATTTATAACTAATTCAAGGAGCTTCGAAGAAGATGATATGGGCTTATAGTTGTCGTAGTTATTTTGTATGTGTAGTTATTATCTATGTGCTTCCAATATATCAAGTTGTCATTGGTACGAATATGCTGACGCCATAAAATACCAACTCAAAATTAATCAACGCTAATTCCCTATACATATACTCACAGAAAAGTTAAGTGCTTGTAATAATTTTGCTCGAGTTTTGTGCGTTATAGTACCTTATACATACAAACTACACAATATGCCATTATTGGCTTTTCCAGGAAACATATAAAGGTAGTTTACTGACGAAAAGAAACGTTTCAGTCTTACGAAAAAGTAAGTGAGGCGTAGACGTACTATTTATTTAATAACGCTGTCGGTGCATTTCATACACTTACTCATAAATATTTTAACTATTATCACATGGAAACGTGTATACTGATCGATTTTGTAAATTTACAAGTTTTTTATCTGCCCTCATTTTCTCCTTGATTTTTTTTGCTATAAAACTACCTATGTGTCAGAATCCTGTTTGACTAGTGTAAGGGGTCCAGAGCGGCCATAAACACCGTCTAGTCTACTCGTTCGCTTCCATTCCACTTTGTTTTAGCACCAGCTTTGCTTTCTACCAAGACTTACAGCCTTAAAGTGCTTGATAGTTAACAGAAGTCTTAAATTATTCATGTTTCAGTACACAAATTCTCAAAACAACCTTTATTTTATCGACGATCTAAGAATATACATTCTCAAATTTTATACCAGATACAGATGATAAGGAAAATATTATTTGCAAGTATTAACATTTATTTCTGCACAACAGAAACAAGTCTTTTGTGGTCATATAAAAGAAAGTTTAGATACAATAAACTAAATGTAAGCATTTTACTCCTCCCAGATTTATTGTTGTTTTTATATAATTCTCTTCGCAGTTTATCGAAAGTAAGTTAATATTATTAGTGTAAGTGCTATATTTTTTATTTGAATCATATTCCGATGTGGTCAGCTTGGTGATGAAATTCTCGCTAGTATACTAGGTAGTATTTTAGTTTTTGCAGAATTTTATCAAAGTCGACAACACCAACTCCGACAAATCTAAAGTTGTTAAAGGCGCTAGACAGGGATGTGTTCTGTCACCAATCCATTTTAACATATACTCTAGTAATCACGTGATACGCCTTGTGTTAGAGACTGGTAGGGAGGTGGAGCTATAGGCGAAGCTAATAATTGTAACTTGAGATTTGCAAATAATACAACCTTGGTTGCAGCAAATAAGGGTCAGCTCATACACGCACCTTCTAACAATAAGCTGTGAGTACGGTTTAAGTGCATAAAGTATAATAGAACGAAAATTATGGTTGTAGACTGAGCAAATGAAAATGACCCAGGTAAGGATAGGCGAGGTAGTAAACAAGATGAATTCATTGAAGTCCTTGAGGACAATTCTGGCAACTGCAAATATAACATTATATGGACGAAGAACACAAATGGCAAGATTAACAACAACGACAAAATACATTTATTTCTATTTAATTAACTGCAATGTATAACTGACCCGAAGCCAGTCGGACATCCTCGGCGTGCATCGTCGTGACAATAGGGAAGATGCATGAAATTTTAAAATGCTTGAAAAAGTGATTTGCTCTTAATTTCCATTACGCAGAAAATGATTATAACAAAAGAAATTCAAAATAAAATTTATTTTTCGTAAAATTAATATTTAGATTATGCTGTAATTTGTAAACAAAACCACGTGACTGCAAACGGTTTCTTATTGGCGTGAAGCCAATGACGACATCCGTTATTCGGATAATTTGTCCAAAGTAGTAGACGCAGTGTCCTAACCTCTCGCTGACGTCTGTCTACGAACTAATTTTGAAGAATCTTGAATGTAAAATTACCATTTTTGTAGTGATACTCTTAGTTTTACATTTAGGCACAATGCAATATTTGTAATTCATGTCATAATAATGTTATTCACTAGCTCATTAACCAAATAATAACACAATAACACCACAAACAAGAACTTGGTAAACTGACTGTAAACAATAAACAGTAAACTGACATTTGACAAACCCATCGAAATTGCTTTAGATATACGAAACTACAGAAGCATGTTTCTACGGAAAAAGAAACTTCCGTTCACTATTCCGTCCTTGTCTGGCAAGATCTGATTGGTTGAAGAAAACGTCCGATTGGCTTAACCGTCTGTACACAGACCGAGAAAAAGGATGGAGTATAGTGCATGCAAGTTTCTCTCTCTGAGTCATTTTCTCTAGTCGAGTGTACCTTCCAGTTTGTTATTAATTTTAATGGACAAATCATAACGGGAAACGTCACAGTGAATGGCGCCAAATAACTGCCGTTTTGAAATATCCAAATTCCTCACCGATGAAATTATTTATTTTCTGGCTGTATTAATATTTAAAAAATCGTAAATTTTACATTTTTATAACTTTTTTTTGGTGCTGTGTCGATTTTCATTATAAAAAAAATCATGCAACTTCTCTATTGAAGGGCTGTATACAAAGGTACTAGATTAACTTCTATCGCTCAAGGAACAAATTAAAAAAGGTAGTAACATGACTTTAAACTTCCAAAAGTGAATAAAATAAATTCAATCTTAAAAGTATAAAAGTTTGCACATATTAGTAAAAAAATGTTTATTATCGATTTGAGAAAAAGATTTAGATGAATAACCCTCCTCAGGTAATCTACTGTGCAGTGAATGCTGACCGTTCAAATTATAATTTTAAATGTTATGATTTCAACAATTTGTGATTTTCTAGTTGTCATACAACAAAACAAACATTAACTTAAAAAATAGATGAATAAGACTATTATTTTGTTCGTCTGACTATTATTTTGTTGAATTCTGTCAAATTAAACTAGATAAGAGTATATTTTATTTTTAACTATTATCGAATTGTAATTCTAACCCAGTATTAGTTCGCTGTATTATTGTACTTGATAGACAAACCAATATTATTGTCGTCTTCTAGAAGTTCTAAAAGAATTACCATAAAATTTGCTTGCTTACCACGTAGTTTATTACAGAAATTATTCCCAGATGACGCCACATACAAATCACTGACAATAATCAATCATGCATTATCTTATACTCTTATGAATTTATAGAAAATTAATAACATGATTGCATTGTTCAAATTCTCTCAGGGATCATCGATATATTTGGATGGATCTTGTAAACAATCTCTAATCTTTGGTTCGGGTGGTTTGATGTCTCAATACTGAGATTTTGGCTAACCAAAAAAACTTCATCATACAACAAGTGTAGATCAACCTAAAAATTAGTTGGTGAACAAAAAACAAAGTCGTTATACTATTTAATTGTAGACCAAATTGAAAATGGTTAGTGAACATAAAAAAATGTCATTGTACTATTTAATTTGTTACAAGAAGATATGATTATTAAACTACTATTTGTTTACGAAAACAAATAAAGTTGTATGACTATCCTTTTCTGATTGATTTAACTATGAAACTAGATAGGCGCGATTTCATATGCTCTTTTTGGTTGAATTTACCTATCATTTTCTTTGAGTGTAATGTGTAGAAAGAACTGTTTTTATTCAATTGTTTCACTAGTTGGTGCTGTAAGTTCTCAAACTATGGTGACCTATCGTAATATTACCTTTTTTTTTTCGTTGTGGAGCATTAACTTTTCACCTTTAACAATCAAACTTTAAAATCGTAAAATTTAAAAAAGTTTTAGGAAAGTATCCGAAGCAAAACTTAATTTCCTACGATGTTCTCAAATCGGCAAATAAAAAAAAAATACCTAATCGACTTTCATTGGCACTCGATATATAACTTTGCGTTGGCTGGTGGTTCCACTTCGTTGAATGCAAACACACACACAAGTGCCAAAGAGCCCCCTGAACACAGCAAGAGCCTCTCCAGCCCATTAGAGGCACGCTCCCAAACAAAAGAGCATCGGGTGGTGGCCGAAGGGCCCCGCGGTGTCGAGTTACCGATAGCATCACCCCCGACATTAGCTGGCGGGATTAGGAAAGCCAATAATGATAATTATATTAGTATTGAATTGTAATCCGCCGACGACACGCCGCAGCTGATTCTCACGCTTCACTCCAATTATTATTATTGCTCTACTCTCGGATGTCAATCGGAACTATCTAGAAATTTAATAAAATCCAATAAAACTCCATTAGACGCCTTCGTTTATGAACTTCTAGTCTGCTTTTATCAAAGCATTAGACGGAGTTAATTTTCGAAAGTCTGTGCCGCACTTTATTAAAATGTTAAATATGAATTGGAAATCGGAATTTACGTTGTTAAAAAATCGATAATATTTATGATAGCATGTTATTGTACCTACTTGATTTAATAAAAGTCGGACGTTGTGGAATACCTAATAAATATGATGGTTTCTGACATAAAAATGTTATAATGTTATATTCGTAATACAGGGTGATCGCCAGAGATGTATAATCTGTTGCTATATATAAACTTTGTTTTATAAGAATCTTAGAGCAACATGTTTTTAAGGTTTCTTAATTAAGGTAGTACTGTCGGTCTTAGAATTAATGTTCAGAAATTAATAAAATTCGGCATATTAGTAGATTATGGTAAGATAATGGTACAATTAAATTTTTGAAGAGCTACAGAGAACCAGTAAAAAAATATTGACATTTGAAATTTGACGCTTTTAACATTGAGAAATCGCAGGTTTTATCATATTTTACAAAAAGTACCGTTCAGATTTCAATTAAAAAGGAGAAAACAAGAGAAAATAATATACAAAACATTTTAAACACTTAAAAGTACAGCTTTAAAGCATGTGATAGTAGTAATTATTAGCGAATAAATATTGATTCTTATGAGAAATCACAGGTTTCATCATATTTTACAAAAAGTACCGTTCAGATTTCAATTAAAAGGGAGAAAACGAGAGAAAATAATATACAAAACATTTTAGACTCTTAAAAGTACAGCTTCAGAGAATGTGATAGTAGAAATTAGCGAATAAATGTTAAAAGTCAACTTTTATATCGTAGTTTATTAGACGTGGCAACGTCGTAAATTTAAAAATGTATGGAATATTAGACTGTAGGTTTCATAAAAATTCTTTATTAAAAATAACATAAACGATGTTTTGTTAGCACATATTTATTAAATGTAATAAAATATGAATGACTAATAATGTTACAGATAATATTATTTCATTTTCTTAATAATTAACCTTATAATAACGATTTATTGGTTTTTTTTTCTTTATTTTCTAAAAAATTAAAAATTCTTTGCAATATTTTTTTGTGTTTGTGTAACTTTAACAACACCATTCTCATCATTCCCTAAAATGTTTAATAAACCATTATATTTATTTTTTTATATGCATCTTCAACCATTTCGTAAGTCACGTTTGCAGCAACCATTTTTCTTCTAATACCTATTGATACACAGTCTTTTAATAAATTTAATCCTTTTATAGCAATAGCAAATTCTTCAAAAATTTTATTTTTTTACAAGCATCGACCCAACTTAAAAAAAAGACCAAGTAAATCATCGTTGGTAATATTAAATTTGTTTAAAACTTGATCCAGCATGACTACGTCATGAAGAGCATCATGAGCTTTATCACAATTTATGTTCAATTCTTTAGCTAGATTTTCTAACTTATTATCACCTTTCTTTGTTTTTCCAGTTTTTTTCTTTATTATAGGAAGTGAATCAGAATATCCAAGAATTATTCCATGAAAATGTTCTTTTAATAAACATTTTTCTATAGCACCCATCAATCAAGGATAGTCGAATGAGCAATTATGAGCAGTTAAAATGCATTTGCGGTTGAACAAACCTAAAAATTCATATAACGCGACTAATGCTTCTGATAAAGTAACAGTTCTAATAGTGTTGCCATGAAGTACAAGCTAACTATTAACCAACTGTAAACCTTGCACTTTACTAGCTTCTTCAGAAATTGTTTGTGTTGGTTTAAGTACACTGAAAATTCATACTGGTTGTACTTCGCAGCAATCTGTAAAATATCAGAAGTCTTGGAAAAACTTCCTGTTTCTAAATCAAATAATATTGAAATCGGTTCTTTATGATCATCTACTTTTACAGCCGAAATACATTCATGCAGAGAATTAAGTAGTCCTATATTACTTTCATACAAAGTGTCCTCTTTGGCTTCATTTTTATTTTTTACACTACATCACAATTTTTTGGTAAGGGGAAAAAATCAACATGGAAGACATGGAAAGCATACCCTCCAGGCACTGAAGGATTTATCTTCTCTGCAAAACATCAATTTCAGCCACTGGATGCTAAAATAAAGGCATTTGAACTTATAGAGCGATTCACATGCATTATGTACGATGGCACAACAGAACTAAATCAACATGGAAGACATGGAAAGCATACCCTCCAGGCACTGAAGGATTTATCTTCTCTGCAAAACATCAATTTCAGCCAGTGGATGCTAAAACAAAGGCATGTGAACTTATAGAGCGATTCACATGCATTCTGTACGATGGCACAACAGAACTTGACACCATCAACAAGCTCAGAGAGAATCTCTTCACACAAGGAAAAGTAAAGATGATTCAAAGTCTACCGCCCACATAGGATGCCCTCATTCAACACACTAATCACTACATCTATCATCTGGTTAACCAGTTTGCAATCATTCCAAAATGCACCTACTCCGGCTAACTTTGAATGGAAAAGAAGAGTTCTTCCTCTAGCTAACATTAACTTACTTTCCAAATTTCAACACAATCGGAATTTTCTTTCTTAAGTTATCGTGCTTACAAGAAACGTGACGGGCGAACAGCACATCGCACATCGTAATTGGAAAATTCGGCTCGGCACGAACGAATCGAAAGTGGCATTTTTTGACGTTTAGTGATTTCAAAGGCAGTTGAAGCGACGATTTTAATAAATCATTGTCAATTCTCTCTCACTCTATCGCCACGTTGCCTAGTCTAAATACTGCGCAAGTCAAACGAGACAGTGTATACTTTTGACACAGACTAAAACAAATCAGATATTTCACTTATGACGTATCATGGTTTAGATAATAAATCAACTCCCAGCAGGTACCAATTTGTGTCGTGATCTGCGCAATGTCCAATCAGTCTTAACCAGCGAGTATAGTCACAGGAGGGTCCTTATGATGCGTAAAGTAACCTAATAAATACTCAAAAAACCACTTAAATGTATAACAGTAACAACTCTAACCTTCAATACAATACACCACATTCCAAAATAATATCACCGGTGGAGCTGTTGAATACTTCCGTCTCTGAGATTTCAGTACTAAATACTCGCTCCTGTGAGATTATACTCGCTGGTCTTAACTTCCATATCAACCGCAAGATTTCTCTGTTTATGTCTTCTGCGCAGAATCCTGGCAGGTATACGTCACATCACAAAAAATGAAACTGGTAACATAGGGAATACTATTGAGTGAAACATCTGATTTGTTTTAGTCTGTGTTTTTGACTTCTGCAGTATCGACAGGACTACCTTAAGCACAAAAATGATAAAATGTATAAAATATCATAACTCTAACATACAGCATCTCCCAGGTTTGAACAACCTTTACGTAGATTAGGTGATATACCATTTATAAATTGTTTGAATTCAATAAGATTATTATGAACCGAATTAAAGTTGTAGTCAGGCGTTGCCGAAGTGAATTGTGTCGTGTAAAATATGAATCAAATATATATTCGCAGTTGGTCACGCCCGACTGCAAGTTATACTCGTCTAAATATTTGTATAAGCAATTCGAGTTTTTTTATTGCTTATTTCGCGTTTTTAGTAGTCATATTTTTCATTTGCTTCATAATTCTTAATTAATATAATTAGTAAAATTTAAAAAAAGGATAAGGTCCTTAGGTAGGCTTAAGAGACTTTACCAACTCTATCACAAGCCAACACAGAAGTGGATTGAGGATTGAGAAAAATGCATCAAAGTTTTAAGCTAGAGGCACAGTCATGCTCGCAATAAAATCTCCAACCGAAAACAGTTGTTGAAAACACTTTTGATGTTCGAATTAGGTTTCTTCCAATAATTTAATTTCGACTTTCTTATTGGTAGAGATTAAATCACATGATCGCGTTCTTGCTAAAACCCTAGTTTTCTATATCTTTCTTTGCGCCTCCGAGACATGGACCGTTCTAGAGGCAGACGGAAGACGATGCTTTCAAAATGTGGGTCTGAAAACGTTTGTTAGGAATTCCCTGGACAACCCATCGCACCAACACCCCGATTCTCCACGAAATACGCTTCCCAAAGCGACTCTCCAGCATTGTGTTATCCTGCATCCTTTCATATTTTGGTCACATCAATGGGAAAAAGGACAATATAGAGGGAAACCAGATGGGAAAAGGCGAAGAGCATGCCCTCCTAAACGTTAATAGACAGACACAATACATATACAGACAAACTGACGGAGTTAAAAGACCTTCATTTTCGTATTCTACATAATCTGAAACATGAAGATATGAAGAAATATCGCAGTGATTTTTTCAAGATTATAATACTTCTTCCGATAAGCGAGGAAGATAATAGAATGAAAATTACTATAAACCAAATTATAATAAGTAATTAAACAACATGTAAGAAACTAGGGTACACATTATACTCTTCGACGATTTGTTAAACATTTTATACAATTATTGCATATTCTATAGAATACTCTTCTCAGCTTTCTTGTAAATAATGGTAGTTTTTGGTCAATTTAAATTTTGTGATACACACTCTTTAGTAGAAAATAATAATAAAAAAAGTAAAAAGACAACTACACCCAACCTGTCTTTGACTCGAACCCACGACCCCTTGAAAAACTTTTGCCACTAGATTACCATTCGTTATTTAGAAAATTGTTAATGTATGTGATATATATTATAGTTGAGGAGCATAATGCGCATTTACCTACTCCGTGGGATTTTTGTGAAGGGAAGGTGCGACTATGTGCTAGATAATGGTGTAGTACCGGGTGTTTACCTTAGAATTGCGCTGTTTGGTTTTCATGGCGTTATAGATCCAAGATGGCCGCCATGCGAGACATTTATTCTTTACATCAAGAATAACTCCTTCCAGTGTGCTCATACGCAAAATTTGCATATGACATTTTCTGTTCTACATGAGCCAAAGAACAAATTTAGTTCTTATCAACCTTTTTGTATCTTTTACCAATTAAGAGTTATGATTCATTATACATGTCACTATCGATTTAAAACATAATTTAGCCATCGCATTGGTTATTTATTAAGGGAAGAAAAATAATGATTCTGCTGCTATTTACTCACAAAAACTTTAATAATAACTAGTATTAATACATACAATTTGTAGTAGGACGTAGTAGTTGTATTATAAAATTGGTTCTTAAAATAAATTATGTATTGACAGAAAACAATATTTAATGATACTATATTACTATTCTCTTCTATATCATTATTTTCTTCAAAACAATCATCATCACCGTCTAAGTCATCCGATGAATCTTCATGCCTTGTGTGCTCATCACAGTTGTCACACATATCTTCGTCTCCTCCACAAACATATAGCTCTGTGCACTTCAGATCGTGGGAAATACATTTTCATGGCGGAGCACATTTTCTCTTAATATAAGAGCACCGAATAAGTTGAAGAACTGTCTCTGGAGAACGTGGTAGCACACACATAACAGGAGCATAATGGTCGTTTTTCAGTTCCCAGCTGAAGTTTAATGGCGAAGGTAGATTTGGGTAGGGCTGGTCAGCACGGCACCATTCTATGGTTTGATAACAAACTCTATCAACATATGGTATCAGTGATGCTCTTGTTGGTGGCAAGTTTTCTCCTTGAGTTTCTTTCTTTGTGAACACCCACCATCTCAGTTCTCCAATGTCTGATATATTTGTGCCAGGAACATAGACTTGATATATGAACTTTTCTATTAATAGTCTATCTGTATCAAGAAAATTTTCCAAGATTCCAAGTTTGCTTACAGCTTCGAGAATGTCATCATCTGCTTTACTGAAGACTTTCCAAAAGGAGGTTTTCGCTTTCTTTGCCAAACTCCCTGTGGTGTCACTTCTGAATAATGCATGCAGACCTAATAATGCTTTCTTTGAGCTCAGGGAATCGGTTACATTGCTGAGATTGATCATTCTTTGATTTTGGCCAACTCCAGTTACAAACATAGTGTTTAGTGGAAGGAACTTATACCACCATAAAGTAAGTATGAAGACATCTGTATCAGGTGAGTAAATATTAAGCTGTGTAGCACCGTGACGACAGGCGAACATGGAATGCAAAATTATTTTTGTATCTCCCTCCTCATGATTGCTTTTCAGTTCATTTGTTTCAATCCCCATTGAACACTTTGCTGTTTCCCTCTAAGATACAAATAAACACTTGTTTCTTCCAGTTGCATATTGTATTGTTTTCTCGGACAAGTAGGCTGTTAACTCATCTTTAGTCTTGACATGAGATAACAATGTGTTCCCAATGTACTTTGTATCACTGATCTTGTAGTGGACTGGTTGTGTGTTGCCAGTTCTTTTCTTACGCATAGAAGATTTTAGTGAATTTTCTCTGTATGTGTCGAAGACTAAGTGGGTTTCATCATAACGTGATAGTGTATGTATGGGCATCTCCAGGATCTGTGCAGTAACTCAAGCGCACTTTTAATATTTCACTATTAGAGCGTTGGACAGCTTAAGACGCTCGCCACTTTGGTCTGTTGCTATGCAATACAGTTTCTCTTTGGTTTTCTCTCCTTCATCACAAAAAAAAACAGTTTTTTTTGTTATATGCGGGTATTTTAGATCGTAATGAGTATGTTGCCTTGTCACTGCTGGTACTCGCTTCTAAATCATCCGTAGGCTCACAACTCTTTCCTTTTTCGAAAAGGTTTTTGCTTCTATCCATGTTTGTCGTATGAGTCAGTTTTTTGTAACATTATTTATGCCATTTTGCATTGGAGTCTTGTAGCTGTTGTACACTTAAATTCCCGATTCTACTACTAATATGCATATACTCTGGATCCAACCATTCTTCTCTTTGTTTCAAACACTGTAGAAGTTTTTCAACCTTCAATGGATTAACAAGAGGTAATTTGTTTTTACCTTGACGCAAAATACACAGTTTATAATCTATTGAAAGTCGGATAGGCTAGGCAATAAATGTATATTAATAAATTTGTGTTATGTGGTAAAACTGGCGTGTAACTCTTAAATGGTAAAAGATACGAAAAAAATTGATAAGAACTAAACTTGTTCTCATGTAGAACAGAAAATGTTTTATGCAGATTTTGCGTATGAGCACTCTGGAAGGAGTTATTCTTGATGTAAAGAATAAATGTCTCGCATGGTGGCCATCTTGGATGTATAACGACATAAAAAACAAACAGCGCAATTCCAAAGTAAACACCCGGTACTACACCATTATCTAGCATATAATAAAGAGATTCTACATAAACGCACCTCCCACTTCACAAAAAATCCCACGGAATACATTATGCCCCAAGACTATTATTCGAAAATCATATTTTAACAATTAGATATTACATCATTATGCAATGCATATGAAAAAAACTGTATACACAAATAATGATAGGAAATAACATTTTGCAAGATTTCTATTTAATTACGAACCACAGAAATTAAGAAAACAATTTTTAAATCTCAGATGGTTAATAAGTTTTTTATTCACTGAGCGGTTTTGCTCAGAAGCAATAGGTTTTCTCTAGCTAACACTAACTTACTGTCCAAATTTCAGTACAATCGAACTTGTCTTTCTTAATATCGTACTTACAAGACACGTGACGGACGAACAGACAGACGGACATTTTGAAAGTTGTTCAGAATTCGTTCACTAACACAGTGATATGAATTTTTTTTGTCTACGAACCGATATTTACGGTTTTAGAAATGTGCCAATCAAATGCAATATACTCTTCGTTTTTGCGAAGAGTATAATAGCACCTACCAGTCTGTGAGGCCTCTACACGTACTCCAAGAGAGCAAACACTGGTACGATTTTTTAAAAATGCTTCGTTATCACTTATATGAGAGAAGCTGCATGACAGCACTTATTCCTGGCATATCATCGAATTTAAGGTGATGTGGCATCGAATATAATACTGAGGCATGAAGCTGGACGAAAAGGAAAACGACGATGAGACAGTTGGAATAACGATAAGAACTACACAAATTAGCTGACAACTTTTTAACATAGGTCCCCTTCAACCTGGTCAGTCCAGAATATTGACGAGAAGGAAAAAATCGCTAATGTGGAAGTAGATCTACAAAGAAAACCACATATAAAATAAACGCGCCTTATACTGTATCTCATGGTTTTGTGAAAATGAGTATTATTGTGAGGAATTTGTCGTGCTCTTCAAATAAACATTGTAAGTAGCGCGGTAGCTCAATCGGTTAAGGCGAATTGAGTGGCGAATATGCTGATCGACTGCCTACCGCGCTCTGGGTTCGACCCCCAGCCCCGGTATTGACAACACCGATGGGTGTGGATGTATGTCTGCATTTTTCCAAATTTGTAACCCCCCTTCCGCACAGCCTTGGCTATGGACTACTACTATCTGTGGTGTGTTTATGTTTATGTTTAGTTGGAATTAAATAAGTAAAACTTTCAATAAAAAATCATGTACCTGAAAGTCCTTCATTCCCGTAGTTAACTTTATCATATGAGGAAAATGTAAATTGATTTCAAATATTAATTAAGCGATCGTGAAAAAAAATACAGATTTTTTAAACTTTTTTATCTTCTCCAAGTTAATACGTTCAAATTATCATCTAAACAAAAAACGAGTAGACTTACTTTGAAGGAATTCCTCATCTTTATTTAACAAGTTTTATTCATTTGAAAGTTTGGCGAAGACGCCGCGTAAAATTTCGCCGGAATTGCAAAAATAAGTGGTTAGTAGGTATTTTAGGTCCGAATCTGATTTCAAAAATTAAGGATTCAAAACGGTGAATCCAATATAGCTGCCATAATTGAAATGTTTTTTCAGATTTATATGAAAGGACCCCAGAACAAAACCGATGAAAATGGTGTTTCGGTGGAATTGGCTGAAACTCTGCTGTTTTGTATTTCAAGTCATGCTTATCAAAAGTTCTTATCACATCGAGCCGATCTTATGGACAGTTTTTGAGATACGACTTGTCAAAGTTAGGTAATTTGCGTCATTTTAGACATTCAGAATTTTTTACTCTTAAACTATTAACTTTAGCAGAAAATTGCAAGGGTCGAAATATTTTTGTTCAAGTCCAGTAAAGTTCAAGAATTTTTTTCAGATTTTTTTATCAACTTTTAGGTTAAGTAAAACATATACCCTCCAAAACTTTTTCATTTTTTTTCCGATTTGAATAAAATTTTACTCAAGTATAGAACAAATTAGAATCTAATTACGACCAGAAAAACACAAATTACCTAATTTTGACAAGCTGTACCTCAAAATCTGTAAATAGGATCGGCTCGATGCAGTGCCGGTTTTTGATATAAATTGCCCCTAGGCCCAGGTCAATTTTGCGCCCCCCTCCCGCTTGCTATTAGTTTATAAACAAGGGACAAAATTTTTTTTAGTCCGAAAAAATTATTAAAGACCGGGGGGGGGGGGGAATAAAAAATTTTTGGGGAGGGAAGAAGTCCAAGAAAACATTTTTTAGTCCGTTTATAGGCACTAATGCACTAATCACTAAGACGAAAGACAATGGCGCCCTCCGATTAAAGAACTTATATCTAGATACATAATGGCATTAGTTTGTGTGATCCTGAAAGATTCACAATCTAAGGCACTTCTTCCCATAAGTTCTTGATTGGCTAGTCGATCTATTCGCGGCCGATTCGGGCACCATCGGTTCAGTTTGATTATCATAATCTCAGTTTGACACTTTTGACAGTATATCCGCCATTAATGTTAATAAACGTTTTTCGTGTTTTTCGATCAAAATGTGGTGAAGAAGTCTTTTTATTTTAAGTTGTGATTTGCTTAATACCTAAATAATATTCTCTATTCATATTTACACAGTTTAGTGACAACATATTTAGTGCAAATAAATAGTGAAGTGCTGTGCCGTTTGCAGAAAGCAGTTTAGAAAAGAAGAAAATCGATCGTTCCATAGTCGTAACATGATGAAGTTCAGTTTACAGTTATAAAGTAAATAGCAATTAAATTTTAATATGCTTTCAATACATATTTATCTTACTGTAATATCGTATGCCTACATTACGTTATATAAAGAGCAGGAATTGCAATAATTCATTTTAATGAAAATATTTACCACTCTACACATTTTCACACACACAACGCCACTGTTGCCTATGGGATGTGATGTTCATCTATTCTTTTTAATGGACATATAATGTAACTATGTTAGGAGCAAACAAGGTATATAGTGACAAGATAGCCTGTTATGTATCTAGATAAGTTCTTTAATCGGAGATGACGCCCCTAGGCTCGAGCCTGAGTCCTAGTCACAAAACCGGCCCTGGCTCGATGTGATAAGAACTTTTGATCAGCATGACTTGCACTGCAAAATAGCAAAGTTTCAGTTAATTCCACCGAAACACCATTTTCATCGGTTTTGTTCCGAAATTCTTTGTATAAGGAGATTTCCGGATTCTTTGATAACGAACCTAACGTTGAATCTTAAAAATTCAAAACGATGGATATGTTCCTTTATGTACTGTATATAAGCTAAAGAGGCTACTAAAAAGGATGAAAAATCATTTTTGAAAAAAATTGAACCGCGTTCAAAGAAGGCCGCTGAAAATTATGAAATAAAATTGTACCGTCACGTAGTCCAGTTAATTATCTTAATAGACTGGCGGTACATACTAGTCAGGTGCAACGTTTTTAAAATGCATGCCAATCATATATATGAATGAAATTACCGTGAATATGCCAGAAACGCAAATTTTAGGCAGTCGTCGCGTGCAGAAGTGTGTGCAAATCGATTTTTTTTGTTTTTTTTTTATTTTAAAATGGATGCCAATAGTGCCAAACGAAAAGCCGTGAAAAAGAATCTAGCGAAAATTCATTGGCATGCTTACGCGCGCAAAACACACGTTGATGTGCACATAAAATCGTAAAATTTTTTGGTGTTCTGGATTTTGGATGGTTCTGATTTTGGATTTTTTTTAAGGCTTTTCGTTTGGCACTCTTGGCATCCACTTTGAATTAAAAAAAAACACAAAAAAAAGTAAACAAAAAAAATCGATTTGTACAGCCTTCTGCACGCGACGACTGCCTAAAATTTGCGTTTCTGGCATATTCACGGTAATTTCATTCATATATATGATTGGCATGCATTTTAAAAACGTTGCACCTGACTGGTCACGTACCGCCAGTCTATAATATCAATTAATTATTAGTTATCTTATTACCGAATATCGATACTGAGATCGGTAGAAAATGAACAAATAACGAATTTAAACGTATTTTGGACAGACTTCAATATTGATATTAGGTAATAATTAATTGAGTGACGACAATGGTGAAATTCTCTTCTTCTTAATTTTTAGCGACCATATTTGTAGGTGACTCAATTTTTTTTCAATATTTTTTTTAAATCGTTTATAGTGGTTTACCTCAATACATATTCTTTTTGTACCAAATGTGTGCAGATCATCATTAGAAAATACTGAAAATATAAAATACTAGTGGCAAAAGAGTAGTGAATTATTTTACAAAACAGTTTATCATACTTTTTCTTTATCTAAATATCTCCTTATTATTATAACAAAGATTTATAGTTCAAATTAAAAGCTTTAATGAGAGCAAATTTATCTGCAGTTCGTATTTAATTATTATCTGTGTACATTTTTTATGACGACGCGACGCGACGTCAAATAAGCGTTCACGTAGTCCCCATCAAAATAATAAATAAGCTTTAAACCTCGCGTCAAATAATAATTATTTCAAAGCCGAGCATTCTTTTCTTGTTACCAAATCAATTAACGTCTTTGTGTTTCTTATAATTAGACTTTTTTCGCAATTAAGAAAAAGTCCATTTTTAAAATTGCCAGAGAGCTGGCATTTCTCGAAGGGTAATTTTGATTGTGTCTTGAAAACAGCTTTTTTCCTAAATGAGGGAGAAGATTCGCATGGAATTCAGCTTTTTTAATTGCGAAACCCCTGCATGCGGAGTGTCACTTTTTTCTGTTCCCATTCCCCGGCCAATTACGTAGGGAGGCCGTCGCACTTTCATTTGTTTCTGAGTCTCGACGGATTTTTATATCACTAATTACTTTCCTGGCACGTAGCGGAGCTTAAGTGGAAAAAGGTTTTTCGGTTCTTTCTGTTTCTGGTGTTATTTCAGTGCCGCTACGATGCTGCGCCACCTCCATTATGCGAGAAATCTGTTTATGCAGAGCACTTTTAAATTTAACACGGAGCAAAATGGTTGTCACAAAATACGGAGCTAAATCAGTATTTATCGTTTGTGTCTTACCTAGATTACAGCATACACTGCACAACAAATTTTCTTGGCCTTTGATGGCGGAGCTGTAGTTTTTATAAATTGAAGTTAACTGAATTCAAATAGCAAACATAATTACTGTATCACATTTCAATTTCAAAGGTCAATGTTAAGAACATAATTTTTTTAAACTTGGTAATTTTATAATTAGATAAGGCGCCAGTTATGTCGGAGCAGAATTAATTCAAATAAATTGTTTCTTACCCTCAATTGGTTCATTGGGTTGTTATTGGGATATCCTTAATTTATCTCACGAACGAGGCCTGGACCCTCCCCCCCCCCTCCTCGTAGGTGTGAAAGTCACGAAAATGTTGTCCATTAAATTAAGTTTAACAAGTTAGGCCATACCTTGGTCGAAACAACTGTCGAAACTTTAGTCAAAACATTTGTCTACAAATATACCATCCACACGTTGGCCTTACGTTGACCGTTGTAGCATTGTTCACAAGAACCTAGAGGATGTGACGTCAATGGTCGCACTAGATGTTTATAATTATTTATTAACAAATGAACATTGTGATTAACAAAGAGCCTGATGGAAAAGTAGATAGTAGGTGACAACGATAGGCCGAAACACAACAGAGTAAACATTAATAATTACTTCCACATCCAGTGAAAGTATAACGCAAAAAAAAAAATTGAAAATTTTTATTGTTCAAATAGTCTTAGAAAGTCATGAAACGTCGAGATTTTAAGTTTGAGCAAAAAAAATTTCTGTATGTCTGCCGATCTGTCGTTCTATCTGTAGCACGATTACTCTGGAACCGTTTAAGATATTCAATTCTATTCAATTCAGTTCAATTTATTCACAGGTTATATCTGGAGAGCTCTGAATTTTATCGGATAAACTGGGGGTAGCTTTTTTCTGTAAAATTTTGCTTAGAAAAAATAATTTATCTTAAAACCTTTTTGTGTAAATTATTAAGTCGGGAAGATTTGCTTAAAAGCAAAATTTTACAAAAAATATAGCTACCCGCAGTTTGTGTAATAAGATTTAGAGCTCGAGAGGTATATGTGAAGATTATTTCCCAAATGAACAAATTCCTTACATACTTTTTTCTTTGTTAATTTTAACAAATTCTATCTTCCCAAAACGATTCATTTTTGATTTGGAAAACATAATTAGTATTTATATAACAAGTGGCCAAAATGGTGTTTTTTTTTCAAGTGGGGCGTTTATAGTACGAGCCGAAGGCGAGTGCTATAAACCACACGAGTAAAGAAAAACACATTTTAGTCTCGAGTTATATACAAATTTTTTGTATCGCCATTTGAAATTAGAAAACAATACAACTTTGTAAAAATACGGCAAATTGACAAATTTACCTTGTCGTAATGACTAAATTAATTAATTAATTAATATTGCTGTTTCCATGGAAACCAATAAATTTAATTCACATTGTGAAATAAAATTTCTTTTATCCACGACCACTATATTAGGAAGTGGATTAAAGGCCCTTTAATACATTAGTGAATTAGAATTCATAATATCACGCTTCGATTTTATAGAATTTTATTTAGAATTATTATTATTAATATTAACATTAACATTTATATCAAGATCGATCTTCGTCATTTTGAACGGTATTAATCAAATTAACTCGATAGCTAAATAACAACTTCGCCGACATTGGTAACCGTGCTAGTCGATGTACACGGTAGGACCTTGATTTTTTCAGCGATTGCCATCTTGCTCGACAGTGATTCTTCTATATAACTTTTCGCTACCGCAGTCGATTTCCAACCACTTGACAGTGGTAATATCGCCCCCAAGCATTGGCCAACAATGTTGCCGAAGAATGTCTCATTCCATGTCCGGTAAAACTTTCTGGATCAAGGAGCCCAAGAAATGAAACAACTTTTAAAATGGTTTTCGAAATTGTGTTGATGCCTATATGTTGTGTAGTACATTTTCCAGCCACATATCGCAAGAAAATTCTCCCATCGGCAGTTTTAGGTAGCAAATTGATGTATTTTCGACACATTTCTACAGCATTGACTGAAAAAGCTTCTTCCATGACCGTGAAACTTCTTGAAATGTTAGTTTTTGTATTCGGAATGAGTACGTATAGGTCTTGAACATGGCTGATATCCAAAAAGGTTAATTAATTACACCGACAAGCACCTGCAACTCCCATGATTGTTGCAATCTGTAATGAGTTCAAAATAAAAAGCTCAATATATAAACTGAAATATTGACATCGTGTATTTCCTACCTTAACTTGTAAATATTCCTCATCCGATTCTTCTTTCAAAAATTTGTCGATTTGGTTTCTCTCCAGTATCTTTGCCTTCCTTGATTTATAATTTCATGATTCGGCTTTCAAATATGAAGTAAGTTTACCATACGTTGAAATATCAATACCTTTGTGCACTTTCAACGTTGATTTTAACATGGAATACATTGTCCACACTGAAGAGGCAGCAAACCGTTTCTCCACTTCTGTAATTGCTCCTTCTGCTATACCCCCTTTTTTTCGCCAGTTGTCGAATTCCACCAATTTCTTCTCGTATACACTTTTGCTTTTCGCTGGTAACAGATGTAATGCTGCTTCTTGAGCTTCTTGCATGATTTCAGCCGGAATGAAGAAATTCTCAGCATTCTCTCATTTTTACTGTCGATTTTGCAAATTTTTTCGCTTTTGTCTACTAATAAACAAACTCATGTTATAGAAACGATTCAAAGACCTTCTATTTTTTTTCTTAAAATCAAAAGATTCTTAGTCAAAATAAACTTGTCAAATCTGACGTTTTTCAAAATCAGATTTTTTCATCTGCTCTCATACGGCTTTCACGCTCCTAATTTGGCTGTGGTCGTGGATAAAACGTTGAATTACATTCGGTGATTAACAGCCTTTCAATCTACTCGAAAAAATGTGACTCCTCGGCTGCGCCTCGTGTGTACACATTTTTTCTCATAAATTAAAGGCTTGTTAATCCCCTTATATAATTAATAACTATAATTAACACTTTTTTTTTTATTTTTCACTTGTCAATAATGACATTGTTTTGATTCATTGAAACTGTCAAACAAATGTAGATAAATGAACAAATGAACAAATAAAAGGTAAGTAACGAAGGAGAAATGTGATACAAACATTATTACGATTAACTATTAACTTGAAATTTGGTACACTTATGTATTTTAACGAGATCTGAAACTAAATTATATTTTGATCTTATTCCGTTGAAGGGTAAATTGGGGTAAATGAGGGTAAATAGATAAATCAAGCAAGAGTCCATAAAATTGGTATTTAGTATATACAAGAGAAGCTGTCTCAAAATTTTTCTTTGGCGTTAGCTACCCCCATTACCACCCCCACCCCATTATTAAAGGGGATGAAAAATAATAAAACTGTGATTTAGTGTGTTTACAAGAACCAGTGGCCTCAAAATATTTTGCTACTTCGCCCACCCTGTTATCACACCTCTGTCACCACGTAGTTTTTGGGTTCTGTATATGAAAATATATTTAGTTTCTTAGTGTTTCGCAGATTATTTTACAAAAAATGCTCCAGGTTGCTATGTAATTAGCGCCATAGTAATTACAAACCAGAGAAAATCGTCCGCATGCTACAAGCAATAGTTATGCACTGACATACACTAACATGTACCAACACCAACGTGTGGATGGGAATTGGTGACTGGTCCAAGAGCATCCGAAGTTCCCTTAATTCATGTATTATTTACCGACACCGAGCGAACACAGGCAAACTTGGCTCAAGATCGGTGCGTGCAAATGATCCTATTGGCGTTTAAATTTGGAGGTGGTGCAACTCAAAATAAATTTTACAAAGGCTACCATATCACGGTCGCTCAATGACATATGTCGGTTGACACTATTGACAGTTTAATTCATCACTATCCTTCTTTCCTGGCTAAGGTATAGTTCCAGATCTCGTTGTAATGCATGTGTGTACCAAATTAGAAGTTAATATCAGTGACCTCAGTGCTTGAGACCACAGGGTCCCGGGTTCGAATCCTGACGAGGGTATGGATGTTTAGTTTAGTAGCATTTTTAATATGATACCAAGACGTAGCAATGGGCTAGTTTGCTGTTGAGTAAGACAACATGGCTAGTCGCTGTTATCACTCTTGAGTTCTAGTCTGAGCTGCGGTAGATGGCAATGTCTCAGGGATGGCTGTTGTGTTGTTGTCTATGTACATACTACGCATACTTTGGTTGGGTGGTGAAATAGCTATGGCTAAACTCCGCCAGGATGATAATATAAATAAAAAAATAAAGCAATGAACGTTTGAAAAATCAAATTGAACTCGCACATCACTGTCATCAATGTTTTACAGTACTGAAACATTTTAATTCTCAGAACACCTGAGAATTACATATCTTAAATGAATTTATATGTATGTGTAATTACATTTATAATAGAATAAAAGAGTGATATATTTTTTAAATTCTACTAGCAACCAAACCGTAATCTACGAGAAATTCAATTCACTCGAAGTCGTGATATTATTATATGACATACTACTCAGCGTTATTACATATGTGACGTATATACGCCAGCTCCGTTTCCCAAAGGAATAGCGACAATTAGAGTAGTTTCGTTGGGGGACCACTCCGAAAAATTTATGGTGGACAGAACGTGAGAACAGTCGCTTGGAAAAATCTTTCCTTTCCGTATTAATTTCCCTATTATTCTTGCGTTAACGTACAATATTATTTTAACAATTAGCCAACCTGCTTAAAGTAAACATAAAATGGCAAGGAAGAGTTCAAGAGTACTTGATACACCGCCAGCAAGTGCACATCTGTGCATGGGGGACAGAACAAAACACTCCAGCATTACCCTCCGACATGTTTAATGTTATTATTTGATGTTATTGTTATTAAAATAGTTTAGAATTGTATAATTTGCTTGTTCATATGTATTTTCATTTAAAATTAAAATATAAGAAAATAATATAATAATAATAATAGTAATAATAATTTTATTAGTCAAAGAGAAATTACACAAATAAAAGAATATAAACAAATATAAATAAAACACACAAGATTAATATAAAAATAACATGACATTAGGACAGAGTCCTAATAGAGTAAAAGACTTATATGGTAAGTAACATAAATATAAATAAATACATAGATAAATCGTAAGTAAATAACAAACATTGGACATGATCTGAATATAATCAACACCATAACAAACAAAATATTAGATATAATAACATTACTAACAGATTTATACATAATTAAAATCTAATACATCATTAACCAAAAGTTGTTTTAAATTGCCTAATGGGCAATTTCTTAATACTATTTGGAAGAGAATTAAATAAATCAATTTCAAAGTTGATCCTCTTTGTATAAGTCAATCTCTGGCGCAGTGTTTGTGTTCGTGAGTTTTATCATTCTTCGTATATTCACTCAGATGTACCTTTATATAAATTGGTTTAGTCAATTATTTCTGATGGTAAAATTATTGCATTAAATTTGATGAACCATTGTTTACAAGTTTCAAGTTGATTCACGCCCTGTAAAGTTCTTATGGTTCTTTTTTACACAACAGAAACATCTGAAATTTGGTTGGATGTACCTCAGTTAATCAAACCATATATCATAGCACTGTGGAATAGAGCATGATATGCAATAAGTGCAGCGTCTAGGTCCGCATTGTTTTTAATTTGTCTAATTCATATATATTCTTAGACAATTTTATAGTTAAATTATTTAGGTATATTGAATGCCAAATTAACTTACCGTCCAAGGTTAAGCTTAAGCCTAGAAATTTCACGGTCTCTGAGGTACTAGTCTTCGTAGAGAAAAGTAATGTGTTTATTTTATTTGTATTTAAGCATAACTTGTTAGCACTGAACCAGTTAGTATAATGTTATTTGTAATGTCAGCAATATTACTACCAATATACTTTAACTGTCTCGCACCCAGTCTAGCAAAAGAAGTATCAAATCTAGAGAAAGTGCTCTAGCATGAAGTTTCTGTTTTCACTAATAAAATTGACTAGTTCCAGCACTGCCATTGACGTATATTTATTATATTCCTCAACATCTGCTGATTTTAACAAGGGAATAGTTTTTGTTTTTTAAATTTGTTTGGGAATACACCTGCTTCAAGTACAAGGTTAATAATATGGGTTCGTGGGGCAGATAAAGACAATAAGTTCTCTTTACATATGTCAATTGAGTGATTGTGCAGGTCGGTGACTTAAGTATTTTTTTAGGGATCTTAAAACATTTTGTGCCTCTAATTCCTCAGTGGTATAAATAAAAATTGACAAGTCACTTGTTTTGGCATTATTATGTAAATATTCCATATATGTTGAATTCGACTTGGGTTTCCTTAAGATGAGCTAAGGGATTAAAATGATTAGATGATTGAATATATTGAAATATATGCAATATTATCTACCAAATCAGTCTACAACAAATTCGAAAGCAAAAATTGATTCGAATTTCAGGAGACAAATAAACAGATCTTGTGTACAAAGTATATAATTTTTTTAATTCTGTACTTCCTTGAAATTAATTAATTCAGAGAACTGTTTGTAAAATCAATGGATCCCATTTGATAAGCCATGATGTTTTATTTAATGATCTCTTTACAATTTTTTTTTTTTTTTAGAAGGCGGTTGAATATTTTTAATAGCTAAATTTTTCCATTAAAATAATTATTTTTTAGAAAATAATAATTAATTCAGTATTTATCATTTTATTTTAATATGCAGATTAATGTTTACAGACATTAAATTAAACTGACAACCATTTATAAAAAACATTTGCGTGCATGTCTGTGTATAATTTCATTATTAAAACCTACCAAATTCTTTTACAATAAAATTATCAGGACGACATTTTGTATTACCTAAAATGAATTCCAATGTCATGTACTCCATTCATTTCCAGAAAAATAAATGGTAAACATAAAACTTAATTTAGGTAAACGTAATATCTCTGATCTGGCCCATGTTTTCAAGACCTTTTGCAATACCTAATTGAACTTATATTGTTAAAAGTATGGTAATTATTATATATAATTAGTAATTATTAAAATTTAGTGAAATGTTTATATACAGTGTGTCTCCGGATTGTGTTTGCGATAGGTGTAAAATACCAAAAAGAAATTAGTACGGCTTTCATTTTCTGCAGTCTCGGTCTGCTTGGCGTAAAATTGATTTTTACCAAATTTCAGTTAAAATGATTAACTCGCGGAGTTAATCTAAGAAGAAAATAAAAGAAAATAAATCATTGTAGGTAAACTGGTCTTTCTGTTAATTTTTCGGAAAAATTCTATTTGGATAAAATATTTGGCATTGAAAGTTAGAGCCATATGCCAACTTTCATTGCATTTGAACGAAAAATAATAATAATAATAATATCTCTTAAAGAAATTAGAAGTTACAAAGAATTAAAGGAAGGGTGGAATTATGTAGGAATTTAGATGAGGTACTATTTGAATAGGTTTCTAGTTGAATTCGTTGAAATTGTTAATTGTGTTAAAAAATAAAGAGCTATTTACTTTAAGTAGTGTTATTTTTTTTTGTTCAAATGCAATGAATGTTGGCATATTGCTCTAACTTTCAATGCCAAATATTTTATCCAAATAGAATTTTTCCGTAAAATTAACAGAGAGACCGGTTTACCTATAATGATTTATTTTCTTTTATTTTCTTCTTAGATTAACTCCGCGAGTTAGATCCCATTTTAACTGTTTGGTAAAAATCCATTTTACGTCAAGCAGGCCGAGACTGCAAAAATGAAAGCCGTACTAATTTTTTTTTTGGTATTTCACACCTATCGTAAACACAATCCGGGGACACACTGTATATATTCCTTACTTGTACAAGAATTCATACGATCCCACTACATGTACTTTGACACTTTCAGGTATTATCCTGCATAAAATTATCTACCGAATAGTATAGGCTTTTCTAACAGCACGTTTTTTGTTTGCTTTTCAAAGTTTTTTACTGACAACATTTTAGTCTCTCGTGGTAGTTTATTGTAGAGGACGGCTCCTTTGTAAAAACAATGTTTTTCATGTAGAGAAATTCTATGACGTGGTAATGTTATTAAATTATTGTTTTGACGTGTATCTGAGTTCCTGAAGGTGTATGCTGATTTATTTTTGTGTTAGATAGAAGATAATGTTAATATGTTTAAACTGGTAAAATGCGACTTACAAAATATTTTCACTTAAGCTTGCCTGTCACTGTGTAAAGCGCTATAAATATCTGTGCCCTTATACTGTTTTGTTTTACAAGTTTTAAACTCTTGATCATTGCCCCACGTACATACAAATAGACCAATGAATAAACGCAAATATAAATATATACATTATTGTACCTTCTTACTCTTTATTGCGTATTTTGCCACTTTTGTAAAAATATTTAAGAAATCAATTAAATTATTATGAAAAGAAAATTAATTAATGATTGATTAACTAACTTTTCCGAAAAATGTGTTGTTTATTTTTATTTTTATTTTTATTTCCGTTTATAAAATTGAACGTGACAGTTTGTTGTAGGAAATTATGAATATGGCACAAAGACATAATTATAGACATTTTTGTACTCTCGGAAAAGAAGCAAACTACTTAGTTCGAAGAGATTTACAAAGTACAATATATGAAATAAAATATCCTATTATAAAAAGTGATTACTAATAAGATGACAGAATTAAGTGAAATTAATATTTCAGTTACGTCTAGGGAAATACTTGAGATCGACCAATATTTTATATAATATTGCTAGTTTTGTAATTTATTTTCAAAATTTTGTCACACACTAACGATAGGGAATTGCATCATATTATTGGTTCTTAATCATTTTACTTGGCTTATCTTTAATTTTAACAATTTTAGATTGAATATACGTTATTTTTATCCCTTGAATATTAAAATCTATTTTTTTGTCTAGTGGTTTATGTGGTACACAGTTGCTTACAAACAATTAAATCGTTTAGTGGATTAACGTGAAGTGTAATAAAGAACTCGTTGAATTGCGACGATAAATCAAAAGCCATCATTAAGAGAGTCTCCGCCGGATTTCAGAGTCAAATTGGAATTCCAGACCGAGCTTCAATATCGTTGTTAATAATGCTCCTGCACGCGCACACCCAGATCACCGACCCAATAAATTCAGATTGAATATCCTGCGACAGGACCAGCATATTTTCCATACTATTAAGTTTAATTATTGTTGACATTAATATTTGAATTTAAATCGCCGTGAAATATAACATTTCACAGCGATTTAATGTTTTTTATGTACATGCATAAAAATAAATCGTTAGTAAAACCAGAAGTGCACACCCCACAAGTTGTTTATCCAATAAGAGCTGTGCGTATTAGCTCACTGTCAAATTATACTGTTTTTTAAGTTTGTGGTTCATGCTTTGTTATAAACAATTTACCAATAGTGCAGTGACACTATTAGAGATTAACAAAGAATGTGAAAATCTAGTAGATACTGCAGTAGTACCAGATCACCAATAATATTAGTATAAATGTCACAATTTATAACGCATCGGGATATTAGGTATTGTACTTTTTAATTTTGTCAGAAAAATATCTCATAATGATGATAAAGTATAGAAGAAGACGAGTATAAACTATTAATATTATTATTAAACAAATATGGACTTTATACTGTGCGTTTGTTATCTCTTTAATATTATAATTAAAGTAAATAAATAAATATCAACATTGAAGTTATTAGAAAATTACATAATAATTAAAAACTTGATAGAATTCATTCAACAAGTCCTGACAGCTCAGTGGTTCAGTGCTCACGCTTAGCTTTGAGATAGCAGCATAGACTAAAGACTTATATATTATAATATATATTGTAACGTGTTTCCACCCTTAGGAAACTACCCCTTGCAAATTCCGTGGGTTCCAAAAATTATAACAAGAGATGTCCACTAACACACTTTATTAAATATTTACTGGATACTTCACAATCCTATTATTAATTTAAATACACTTTACTGACTAAAATCACAATGTTTATTACTTTGTTTATCATTAAACTCTTAACCTCACTTTCTATATTTTCTGAACTTCCTGAACTTCTGAACTTCTGAACTACTCGCCGAGAATGCGGTTGGTCTTTTATACCTAAAAATGACAGATCTCGATTGTTCTGTGATGACGCCACCATTCTCTAGAGAATTCCAGATGTCACTTTGGAATCTTCTGGTAGGTTCTTTTTCGAGTAGGTGCAAATACACTACATTCATTCAGACATTCGATCTGTTGAAGTCTGCCTACTTTTTAGTAACATAACCTTAAATTTTAAGGGGTGCAACATATTACACTGCCCCCTCCTTAAGCCTGAACGTCCCGGTCAGGCAATTCAGCCTCTTTCACATACTTCGCCAGTCTATCCAAGTGTACGATCTTCATCTTGGACTTTTTGTTTCGTTGAATACGATAGACGACATCATTAATTCGGGTAATAACAGTATACGGTCCATCCCAAGGAGGTTGAAATTTCGGGGATCTCCATTCCTTCCGCTGTGGGTTGTACAGCCAAACCAGATCCCCCACCTTGAATCCCCCTGTACTGGCATTCTGATCATAACGAGCCTTCAAGCGGTTACTAGTTCTGTTCATCTGCTCTCGATCATTCTTTGGCTGTTCTCGACTTCCATTTCTGTAGTTGCTCATGGAAAATGGTTCCCCACGGGCAGCACAATTCTTACACTTGCGACACCAGGCCTCCACATCCTGGCGACTATTAACCCAATAGAATTGTTCCCGTGCTCTACTCAATGTCTTGTTTATGCCGAAGTGTCTGCTGGACCTTTTATTATGTGCTTCCTGAAGTACTTCTGGTACACGACACCTGGGAATCACTAGACGCATGGCAACCTGCTTCCCATCTGGGCTTTCCCATGCTCTCCTCAAAAGCCCATCTACGACCGTAAGTGAATCCCATTGTGACCATAAAGCCTTCAGCCCCACTTCTTTGTTGGAAACATCCTTCCATGCTGGACGCGTTCCCTCTTCTTTTGCTCTCAACATGGGTCCGATTTCTACATCGCGCAATTGCTCTTGCCTCAGAGTGTTCTTTGTCCAATTGTCTGGAAGATCGACCTTGACAATGTTGACTTCAACCATGTTCGGCAATTTTCCCACCTGAGGGTAGCGCTTGCAATCTTCCTTGCCTGGTTTTCTGGATAATGCAGGAGTTTTGCCTGCCTGCGTTGTCAACAGCCTGGTTTTCTCGCATTGGTCGTTCTCTTTTGACAGAATAAATTGTTCGTTTCCAATCCTTAGGACTCGCTTTCCTACGTCAACAATAAATCCATACTGTTCCATAATGTCCAGTCCCAAAATGAAGTCATCCGTGATGTCAGCCACGATGACCCTGTGGTCGAACCTCAAATGCCCAATTCTGCAAACCCAGGTCTACTTCTCCATGAACCGTAGCCCTGTTCCCCGTAGCTGTCCGGACGATCACTTCTTCATTTTGCCTCTTGGTAATCTTTATGCCCGATATAAATCCTGGCCGTACTATTGATGACGTAGTACCTGTGTCGATGGTAAACAAACATTTTCTTCCGTTCACATATCCATGCAACAACAGACTGCTTGCGATTCTTCGAAGCTGGGAAATCTTAATTTCTCTGGGGGCACTGCATTCCCTAGCCAGAACAACCCCCCTGGTACTGTTTTCCTGCTTCTCTTCAACATTCACAGCATTTACTCGACTCTCCGAGTTCTGCTGTCGACAGTCTCGTTTCATATGTCCCACCTTGCCGCAGTTGAAACATTTAATACCTCCGCTCGGCTTTCCTTTATTTTGTTGTTTTTCCTGCTTTCCGAGGCCATCCAATTTTTCGCATAATTTGGTGAATATTTTCTGCATCTCAGTCAGCAAGGGGCTTTGGTTCATTTCTGGTTGCGATTCTTCGAGAGTCACAGCTCGCACTCTCGACCTTGGAGTATCTCTGTAGGCGGCTTCTACTTCAAGTGCACGCACCAAAGCTTCGCTACTACTTTGGTGTCTTGTCAGCCTCAGAACTCGCCTGACCTCTTCGTCCCTTATGCCATCTAAAAAGGCCCCTACGGCTAATTGTTCCTGAAATTCTCTAGGTGCACTCGGATACGCCAGGTGTGCCAGTCTCTCTATCGCAGCTTCGAATTCCTGTAAACTCTCTCCAGCCTTTTGTGTTCGTGATTTTAGCTGGGCTTGGTATACTTGGGCGAGATGTTGGTCGCCATATCTCAAGTCCAATGCAGCTTCCAAGACTTTGAAGTCCCTTTGTTTATCCACTGGGATAGTCTGAAGCAACTATGAGGCCTGGCCCCTTAATGCCAGAACTAATGCCATGGCCTTTTCCTCGTTATCCCAGTTGTTCGCACATGCTGCTGCCTCAAACTGCCTCTTGTACGTCGTCCAGGAACTTTGGCCGTCAAAAGAAGGAGGTTTTAGTCGCTGACCCGATGATACCACCTGCTGGCTTCCTCTATCTCTCAACTGTCGTTTAAGCCGGTCTATTTCTCCTTTGACTTCTTCTTCGAACTTGTTTACTTTCTCTTTAACTTCAGTTACTTCTCCTTTTACTTGACTGACTTCTGTCTCGACTTCACCTACTTTTTCTTCTACCTTGTTTATCTCTTTGACTTGACTCTTTAATTCTTCGTTGGCAGAAATGATCGCGTCCTGCTGCATTTTCATTTGTTCATTCAGAATTTTCCTTAATTCTTTTTGGCGTCTTTCTTGTTCCTCTTTTTCCTCTTGGCGTCGTCTTTCTTGTTCCTCTTTCTCCTCTTGACGTCGTCTTTCTTGTTCCTCTTTTTCTTTCTGACGTCTTGTTTCTTCATCCTCTTTTTCTTTCTGACGTCTTGTTTCTTCATCCTCTTTTTCTTTCTGACGTCTTCTTTCTTCATCCTCTTTTTCTTTCTGACGTCTTGTTTCCTGATCTTCCATCATTTTCTTTAATTCGTTCCTTTCTTCTTGACGCCGTTTTTCTTCCTCCTGGCGTTTTCTTTCTTGCTCTTCTTTTTCTTCCTGACGTTTTTTCTCCTGTTCTTCTTTGTCTTCCTGCCGTTGCTGCGCCATCATTTTTTGGAATTGTTCGAATAAGTCCTGTATTTGTTTATCGGATGCCATACTTCTTGTTGTTACGGGCATACGATGAAATTAAAATAAAATAAATTTAACTGTCACGTCAATATCGGTAATGGAACTTTCTAGACAAATCTCGAAATAGCACGAAAAAGTCTTATCCAGAGTCTTTTGTCACTATCCAGTTCAGAGAATTTAATAATCTCCACTAATGTCCAAATAGAAAAGTTCTAGAAATTTTCACGCACTAAATGAGTCTTTTTCAGTGTCTCTATCACTTCTGAGTTCAAAGGATTTAATTATCACACTAATGTCCTAATAAAATGTTCTACAATGTCTCAAAAATGCACTTAAACACTATTTTCCTGTTCGAAAACAACCCTCGAACAATGTCCAGTAAATTAGTCCTGTGTTAGCACTAACCCTCGAGAATCCTTCTCGAACACTCCAGCACAACTTCAGAGCTCCTCTTGTCATAAAATTCCGCTTCTGACACCAATTGTAACTACCCCTTGCAAATTCCGTGGGTTCCAAAAATTATAACAAGAGATGTCCACTAACACACTTTATTAAATATTTACTGGATACTTCACAATCCTATTATTAATTTAAATACACTTTACTGACTAAAATCACAATGTTTATTACTTTGTTTATCATTAAACTCTTAACCTCACTTTCTATATTTTCTGAACTTCCTGAACTTCTGAACTTCTGAACTACTCGCCGAGAATGCGGTTGGTCTTTTATACCTAAAAATGACAGATCTCGATTGTTCTGTGATGACGCCACCATTCTCTAGAGAATTCCAGATGTCACTTTGGAATCTTCTGGTAGGTTCTTTTTCGAGTAGGTGCAAATACACTACATTCATTCAGACATTCGATCTGTTGAAGTCTGCCTACTTTTTAGTAACATAACCTTAAATTTTAAGGGGTGCAACATATTACAATATTATATAGATAGGCAACTCTCAGTATTTTTTCAAACTGCAAACATTACGTCGCAGGCAGCGCTGTATTCCCGCCTTTTTGATATCGGCGGGATTGGTACAGCCGGGACTTTTAAACGATTTTCAAACAAATTGCTTAGGCCATCATTAGACTAAAAGTTCTTTGACAAAGATCTTTTATAAAAGATATTTTATGAGATAAAATATCTAACAAGTTACTCATAAAACATCTTTCATAAAAGGTGTTTGTAAAAGAAGTCATTTTGAAACTAGAAATTGATCATTTATTAATTTAACGGAAAATCATTACAGTAAATAGAATAACATTTAAAAATTCAGTTGAAAAGTAGCTAACGTAAGTAAAATTATTACAAAAGTATTAAGATGTTGACACTGCGTTGAAATAAGTAAAGTGATAAAGTAACTAATGTATGAAAATACCTATAATACAATTAAATAATATACATTTTCACGTCCTTATTAGAATTTTTAGAAGTAGCAACACAACACGTAGAACCCATCAGTCTTTAAAATTGAACAATATCGAACAGTCGATTTTTGGCAATATCGTCGGAGCCACGTTCTTCACAAATCAATAATATGCATTTTCACGTCCTTGATAGAATTTTTAGAAGTAGCAATACAACACATACACTTCTGCGCAATGAAATCCCGTTCACTTGAAAAATCAAGCAATCCAGTTTTCACTAATATTAAGTGGTGTGAATCAGTCTTTTTGGAATTTAGATTTTTTTTATTATCATATTATAAAAAACTGGCATTGATTGTGAAACGTCATAAGTAATTTGAATAAGGTTAAGCCAGAAGAAAAACATACGTATTTTTGTTTTTTTTTAACTTTTTACACCATTCGATGGGAATGATTTCGATTTATAACAAATGTAAAAATTGACGTTGAAAAATTCACAGATACGACTGCACATAACTGCGATTGCATTTATTGTGTAAATAATGTAACCTAATATTTTGTACATGTGTCTGTCATCACAAGACTGAAAAACTTTTTCATCGGTAAACACAACATTGTTCCAAAACTCCAACGGGCGATAGACACAATTTAAACAAATCATAATGCGGGCTTGCCTCTGTTAATATGGTCTTCTTGGCACTTGTACAGTTTTTTATTTTCGATTTTCCTATCCTTCGGCTAGCTGTTGAACTCGATGCTGGAAAATTTGTCCTAAACACAGCGTCTCCTGCTCTCCTCAAATAGCTAAGGTGTGCTTCATCTTGAACGAGACTTGAACTTCTCGATCAGCCTGAACCGTCTTTTCTCTTTACGCTACCTTCCTTCTCCCACTTATTTTCTTCACACTCAACAGTACTTTTATTTAATTGATACTGGTTACCAACTGCTCTGATAGACCATCTCTCTTCAATTTTAGAGAGAATTAAAATTGTTTCATGTTCAGTTAATTTTGGCATTTCGAAAATATGACACTGACGCTGACAAATAAATAAAGAATTATTTAATAAAGCGAAAAATAGGTGTACGGGATTTCATTGCACAGAAGTGTACAACCCATCAGTCTTTCGTTTTTAGTCAATTTCTTTGCGAATCAATAATACCAATGCATGTTTATGTCCTTGTTAGAGAATTTCTAGAAGTTACAACACTTGAAACCCTTTATAGTTAGTTTTTAATATTCAACAGAACAGCGTCGTTTCTAATCAATTTCATTGGAAACTCGCGTTATTTACAAATAAGCAAACGGACTCCTGCATTATCGACTTAATAATTATTAGCTTAATGTCCAGAACACAAAGCACAGATATGTAAACAATAATGGCGTGACGTACTGACAAGACAACTGGCAGTAGTAAAAGTCGGGCAAGATGCAGATCTGCGCAGCCGTCGTATGATTCAAGAATGCAAGTAGCGCACGAGCGACGTAATGGAAAACTAAATAGTGATTTTGAAAAACAATGGGAGTGCGCACAGCCTGGATCGCAGTGTCCCGGGTTGAAATCCTGGCTAATGTATGCATGTTTAGTAGCGTTTTTAATGTGATACCGAGGTGAAATAACAAGACTAGTCGCTGTTATCTCCCTTGAGTTCGAGTCTCAGCTACGGCAGAAGGCAATGTCGCAGAGAATGGTTGTTGTGTTGTTATCTTTGTGGGTGGACGTGGCCTGTTTGAGTGGTCGAATAGGACAGTGGTATAAATAACATGATTAAAGAAATAAATGAAAAAATAATAATAATATTAAATATATCTTATAAAAAATAAATTATTATGCAAAGCAAATGTAGATACGATTGATCTGGTGTTACATGTCTATGCAAAACAAATTTAAACATGAATGAATAATCTACTGGTACCGCATAAAATCATTATGCGATTACAGTACAGCGTTTTAATACCAAAGATAGTACAACTTTACCTTTAGTGTCTACTCACACCGATCTCTGCGAGTCATTGAATCCGCGAGGGCATTCAGTATTTTCATTGCGATTCTCTCGAAACTGTTAATCCTTAAAAAATTTCAAATAAAAGAGATATATTCATTCTTTTTCTTCATTTCTTCTCAATATACTTAGTATATATTTCGAAAGACAAAAATGTTTTCCGTTTGCTATACTTAACCCTCCAAATTCTCACACTTTATCGACATAGCCTTACAAAAAAATTCATATCCTCTACACTTAATAAAATTGGGCCTTCATATGCAATACGAAATTAATGATTATGCCAATATATATACTACAACGAATTTTATACATATTTCGTCGTTGAAGCGGTGAAAATTATTTCCTTAAAATTTTTTGTTATAATAATAATTTTATTCGTCCAAGAGATCATTTTGCATGATATAGGATAAGCCTAAGCTATAGGGTTCTAACAATAAATGTACATATAACAAAAAATGAACATCATATACTAAATAAATATGTTACTATACTGACTAATAAAATTACTCATTAATATATTCACTAAAATATTCTTATAATAAATAATAAGATTTATGATATTAATGTTAAATTTTATGTCACCAATATTTTTCTTCAAATAGATTATATACATGTAGTCGAAATAGTAAAAAACAAAATCATGCTGAATTAAAGAATTTACGAGGTCCAATAAAACTGAAAAAACAGAAACTCTTGTCATATACCCCAAAAAGAAACGAAGATGCAGCTACTGACGCATGTTTTATTACTTTTCTTCCCAATCTATAGAAATACTGACTAAGCTGATGAGGAACAATAACTTCAAAATAAAATAATATTCTACAGTCGACTATTCTTAAAAATATTATTAGTAATAGTACTTTCTACTCCATTTAACTGTAAAAATTAATTTCAAGTAAATACATTTTTTCAAAAATTTTCTCTTAGTAAAATTTTATTCTGAGAAATACTATCAATTAAACAACTCACTAAAACCCCTGTATATACAATTACTAGAGAAATTTGCACAGTTTCTGACAACTTCCGAAGGGCAGCACAATATTAATATCCTCGTCCCAACAGCGAGACCAATATCCAGGGAATCCCGGACATTCCTGAATGTCCTGTCCATGGCCCGCAATCCTTGAAGTATGCGCGCTCACTCAGATCCCTGGAATGTGTCCTGTGATATTTGGCACAGAACATTATTCAAACATATGAAACCCCGGATTTACTCTTACTGAATTTTAAAAGGCAAACGCACCATTTATTGCTTTTTCTAGAGCCTCCAGCTAAGATTATTGAACTAAAATATTTTTGGAATGCTTAGAATATATTCTTATCGATACACGAAAATAAAGTAATAAAGTTGTACTTTCTTTATTGACTCAATACTTAATTTAGGATATTGAAGGATATTTAGTAAGACATAGTAGACAGTCCTACCTCAAACAAATTAATAAATACGTAAGTACTATTTTAATTCTTACCACACATTTAAAATATTATATTCAGAACTGCAACATATAGTTTAAGTTTTAGATTTTCAAAAACACTTACAAAGCCTTGGTGTGTATAGTACGTAATCTATGTAGTCCTATGTATAGTACGGTTATTCACGTCTTCAAGCGATCTTTTATTTTTAATGCAGAATAAAATGTCAAAACACCAAATAATATAAGGCCCCGTCTCTGAACCATTTCAGAAAAAAAAATCAAGTTACGTCTATTACAGGAAAAAAGTAAGTTATTTCGAAATAGATTAGATAAGAATGCATTTGTATAAAAATTTTTAGCAGGTTTCTATAATCATAATGAAGTTTTCTATCACTTTTTTTGCCGGCTAATGTTTTCTTTTTAAAACTTCAAAAAACCCGTTTTGTTATGAAGAAATATTTTGAACATATTATAACTCGAAAAATGTCATGTTTGCATAATGTAAAGAAGGTTGCCACAATCAAATTAATGTTTTCCACAAAAATATCGTTGCCATTACGACCTCCATGTCGAAAAAGTGACGTCCAAAATAGGTTGCTTTCAGTTGTCTCCTTTTCTGCCTAAAATTAGGCATTACCAATATTGTAGAGAATGAAAAAGCTACAACTGCTCCGTTGTTCTGACATTATGAATACTCATTGTTAATTTTGCATAATCAATAAAATTACTTTACACTAGTCTAATTTCTTTAAGAGAATTAATTTTATCCCAATTTTTCGAGTTTTCCCTGATCTGTGAACACAACAATTTTTCTCGACACTACTACCACACTATACCTTAGCCGGGAAAGAAGAATAGTGATGAACTGAATAGTGATGAACTGAATAGTGATGAACTGAACAGTCAATAGGGTCAAGCGGCACATGTCAATAAGCGGCATTGCGTTAGTTTGATAAGTCTTTGTACAAATTATTTTGAATTTAAACGCCAATAGGATCTGTTGCACGCACTGATCACGTTCAATTTTTAACACATTTACTTAATTAATTCAGTGTATTATTATTTCATTGGCATGAAAAATCTGTAAGTGGAATCCACATATTTATTAAAATGAGTAGAAAACAAATTAGATATTGTTTTGTTCCGAATAATTGAAGCATTAATCAAAGTTAATTTTTATTAAATTTGGCAAATAAATAAGAAACTTCTACTCAGCAGTCACTGCCAACTACGTAATGGGTAATAAATATGGAATTATCACCGTATCTGTTGGTTTCAATTCCTTTATTACTTCCATAAACACTTGGCAATAAATCTCGAAAACAAGAGGGAGAATAAAAAACAAAAATCAAAAATACATTTGGGGTCACAGAGATAATAGCGAGGCAATCATTTCTTAAAACGACTTATATGAGCAATAGACTTTAATAATTGAACATTATGGGTTTTGGAGAAGCTCTCAGAAAGATTGAGCGTTCCATTGCTCCAAATAATGGTCTGTATTAACTCTTGCTATATGCTCCTCAGTTTTCTTACCGACTGAGCCTCGGCAGTTGGATATAAAACAGATGACTGCGGAAGCATCGCCGTAATGGCGGCAGATTTCGCGCCGTGGTTATGTTTTAATAGAATTTACGATTATTACTGTAAGAGGGTTGAACGTTGGAAAGGGCGGCAGATTTTAGCTCGGTTTAAGTGGATATTGCAATGCACTCTGCGAGATGATTTTCTTGTCTTGCAGTTTAAAGCGGCCGTTTAAACAGTTGCTCCCGCAACTCCTGACATAAACTAGCTTGATGTTGACAATTTTAAAAGCGTATTTTATACGAGTTATAATCGTAATTCCGCCTTAACTTTGATAATGACAGTGGTTATCTATTAAGAGCACAGCCAACAGCACAGTAGGTCTATGACACTAATGGCGGAATGAAGCATATGTGCCTGTTTCTATTATATCCTCCGATTAAAGAACTTATATCTAGATACATAACAGGCTATCTTTTCACTATATACCTTGTTTGCTCCTAACATAGTTACATTATATGTCCATTAAAATGGATAGATGAACATCACATCCCATAGGCAACAGTGGCGTTGTGTGTGTAGAAAATGTGTAGAATGGTAAATATTTTCATTAAAATGAATTATTGCAATTCCTGCATTACCGGCTCTTTATACAACGTGATGTAGGCATGCGATATTACAGTAAGATAAATATGTATCGAAAGGATATTAAAATTTAATTGGTATTCACTTTATAACTATAAACTGAACTTCATCATGTTACGACTATGGAACGATTGATTTTCTTCTTTTCTAAACTGCTTTCTGTAAACGGCACCGCACTTAGCACTAAATATATTGTCACTAAACTGTGTAAATATGCATAGAGAATATTATTTAGGTATTAAGCAAATTACAACTTAAAATAAAAAGACTTCTTCACCACATATTGATCGAAAAACACTTATTAACATTAATGGCGGATACTGTCAAAAGTGTCAAACTGAGATTATGATAATCGAACTGAACCGATTGTGCCCGAATCGGTCGCGAATAGATCGACTAGCCAATCAAGAACTTATGGGAAGAAGTGCCTTAGATTGTAACTATCTCAGCAACATATAAATCAGTACAATTATGTATCTAGATATAAGTTCTTTAATCGGAGATTATATCAGATAAATATATTCTAGCTGCCAATAAAAATCCACCATACTGATTATGTCTGAAGACTATCTAACTATCTAAACGCATAGACTTAGTTTGAACGCACTGTGTTTATGTGGTAAAAAAATTAATAGTTTAGGGTTAAAAAGAAATGAAGAACGAGGGAAAAAATTTCAATACTAGTAGGTCAGAACCAGTGGCAATGCTATGTAAGTTAAGGTAGTGAAATTTTATTTCATAACTTTTAACGATCTTTTTTAAAGGTGGTTCACTTTCTTTTTTCATTTTTTATATTTACATTCACTTGCATATTTTTTAAATTTTGTTGTCATAAAAAAATTACCTGTAGCCCAGTGTAATATAGGCGAGTCATTTTAAGTGAACAAAAGGTTAAACATCGAACTAATTGTAAAAGAAATATCTTCACCTCAATTTTCTCCACCTTCCCACCTCTATACCACTATCTTTACTCACTCTTCTCTATTACCTTACCGCCATCTTCCCCTACTGACCCGCCACTTCCAATAAGTAGCCTATTCTGTAAAACAGAAAGATGTCTACATGTGCACAAAATTTGATCAAAACAGTTTGAGCCGTCTTCGAGTTATGGCGGAACATTGTTATAATTTCCACCCTTTTTACAAAGTTCTGTAATATATGCTCCTTCAGTAGAAACCTGAACCAATAAGTAAGTGGATAAGTTGGTAGTTCGTCAATAATCCGAGAGATGGCGAGGCATCTAGAAAAATCTAGAAAATTACTGACATCTACTAGAACATTGTAGTGCAGAATGTTGTAGAACCAGTTACCTATGACTATAAATGGAAAGTGAGTGGCCGGACAGGACAGTTCAGTTCAGATAGTGAGTTCAGAAATATGCCTAAAACTACAAAAGCCTCAATTGTCTTTCCCGTTTTGAGACCTATAAGTGGTGGGGGTAGTTTTAACCCTCCATAGGGTTGAGAGTAATGGCTGGTCTGGTTATCGCACCAGAGTCAAATATTTTGCACTAAGAGATACAAAAAATTTGCCTTTGTACATGTTATCAGGGGCGGCCCAAGGGCCGGGCGGTCGCCCGGGGCGCCGGCTCGGAGGGGCGCCAAAGGGCAAAAAAGTATTTGTTATTTTTTCAAGGCGATAAATTTTGCGGATTTCTAAAAAAATTATTTTTCAGATTTCTAATAGCATCCTCCTCCCATAAGGTGATAAAATTTTTTTTCGGATTTCTAATAGCACCCCCTCCATGAGGCGATAACAAATTTTTTTCGGATTTCTATTTGCACCCCCCCTCCCCCCTATGAGGCGATAAAAAGCAGTGATCGCGGAGTCCGAAGGGATATCCTTGTACTTTAGTATGAAGTACATCCGTGAAATTTCCGTGATTACCTCAGGAAAGGGCGCCAAAAAGTGATCCCGCCCGGGTGGAAAATTTACCTTGAGCCGCCTCTGCATGTTATTCACACTCACCTGCGTCTTTTGAGTTTTAGCGGTAGTTTTCACCCCCCATAAGGGCGTATTTTGGTTTAATTTATAGAAATAGCTTAATGTGGCTGGAATTTATATTCTCTACTCCCGACTCCAAAACATCTACCATTTTTCACACTTTATTCAGAGTTATTACATTATTTCTATGATTTTACACTATTTTAAGGGATGTTTTGGACTAAAAAACAAAACTGACACGATGGATCCTTTTTGGACTACTTATTCGGATTCAGCGTCGAAAAATACACCAAATATAATTTGGTGCGCAGCACAGAACTTTTTTGTGTGTGTGGCTGTGTAATAGATCTTAATATTAAAATTTCTACTTTAACTGCTGACTTATTATTTCAACTATTTCGATCTTAAGAGAATTTTTGAAGTATTTATTAAGTATGTCATTTCAGCCAGTCTGCTAGTTTATTTACGGAAAATCTTAAACCTTGCTGCTCGTACATTTTTAAAAATACAAATCACGATAAACTGTAATCTGTGCTCTCCAGGACGGCTGTAATCCAAAATCAGCAGGATACATAGTTTTCCCTCAGGACAAATAAAATTTATGGCTGATTTGACATTTCTTACTGGACGCTGGGTGGAAATCACGAGCAGTATATTTTTAGTACGACCACCGACTACTTCACTCTTTCTTATATCCGAATACACAGGGATGAGAGAAGGAAGAGAAATATTATTTTCTTCGGGATAGTCAGCTACTTAGTAATCGGGACGTGTGCTAGGTGCGAAACATTGAAATACGCGTATAAATAAGAGCCTTTCGGGAACATACACTTTCTTGAACTGCTGTCTTGATTTAAAAGGAGAAAGTAAGCAGCAACAATAAAGAAGCCTGTGTCATTTATTTATTAATTTGACTTCTAAATAGTGTTAACGTGAGCTGAGTCAGTAAAACGAAAAAGTTGCATAGTTAATAAAAACCCGTGTGTGATTAAATTTCTTAAACTACTCGTTTATCGAGTAGTTAATAAATAAGGAGCAGTATTTTATAAATCACAACTTTCCTTCCCCACGGAGGAATAAGAAGGCACTGTGCTTAATATAATAGTGCTTCCGGTGTCAAAATTTAAGAAACCTTTTCCTTGTTCTTAGATTCAAAGTTAGAATTTTCTTAAGTATATTTATGTACCCTACCCGTTTAAGATAATTTCAAGGTTATTTTTTAGAAACATCTTGATTATGTTCACTTCTGGTCAGGAATTATTTTCATAAATTTCCCTGACATATCCATAATGTAATTGAAACATTAAACAAATTATCCGTCTCATATTTAGAAGGTTGAAGTATGTTGTAAAATATACGGGAGTTATTCCTGATAAATCTGGTGCCCAATATGGTATATCCCACGGACCAAACTTGGGACCTATACGATTTATTTATGTCATTAACGACTTGTTGAACAATATTTGTACCTCTAGGTGTTTAGTGCTTACGAGGACCTAGCACTCTTTAAAAATGAAACCTCAAGACTAGTTTCTCGTTTATACGAGAATTTATTTTTTTCTTCTCCAGCTGTTCTCTAAAATCACAAAAAGTGTTTTCGTGTTAATTATTAAGTAATCCTTCAGCTATCAATCATAGTTTTTCTTTCGCTGCTTTCTTCTTTCATTTCATGTCAATACGAATATTTTTATTTGTTTATTGATTAAATCTTTTTACTTTTTTATTTGACTGTGATGCACCTAGACGAGTTTAGTTGGCTTTTAGTTAGTACACGTGAAATGTAGAGGGAATTATTAAATTTCGTGCTAACGGAACTATTTACATGATGAAGGTAACTAAAGTTAGCTTCTTGATTTAGTAACTTTCTTTAGCTACTACACTTGCGAAATAGAAGCAGGGGAATTATCTGATACTGAAATCATAAACGATGTAGTTTTGTAGAAGAACACACTACCGGACGTCAAATTGACGCGACACCAATTTATTTATTAAGGGGCGCCAGTCGCGTTCTGCCACGTTCTTCTACTCCCAGGCGGGTTCGAGATAACATGCACTTCGATAGACGAGTAATGGAACAAGGCTGCACTACCTTAGATCATTAACGACGCTCTCTCAGGACGTGATTCCTATTTTTCACTGTTGATTAGGGCTTTGACGCCTTCTGATTATTTAGATTTTGGCATAAAAAAATCACAATCGAAGATTTCTCTCCAACGGGATTGGAATTTGACGTGATTTTAGTCTGCTTATGTTGTCTGATGCCTTTTAGTTTCTGATATTTTTGCATAAAAAAAATCCCGATCGAATATTTCTCTCCGACGGGATTGATTCTCGACGTAATTCTTACGTTATTATCTGCTAATAACGGATTCTACACCTAGGGATTTCTGAGAAAAATGCATAAAAAAATCCTTATCAAACTCTCGTAAGGCAATCAGAAGATCGAGTATAGTGTGAATTAACTCGACGCGTCCGGTCTTACAAACGAAAGTTCTCAAGGGATGGGGACTAGCAACAAGTCTCAAGATCAATTAAGATGCAATTAGTTCAAAGAATACCGTTTATATAACAGATATGATTGCGTACGCTAATAATCGATGTGGTAGAAAAGATTCATGCAACCTTCCCAGAATCAAATATAAGCCGTTTTAGAAATGTATGTGACTTTTTGTAGTATGGTAATTACGGCTGACTGAAAATAACATTATAGCTATTTATGTAACCAGTTACGGAAGACGTTATTTTATGTAACGAGTGAAATCTGCGAGACGAGCGAAGCGAGATCCCGCAAAATAACACGAGTTACACAAGATTGTCTTTCGAAACGTGTTACATACATGATTTTTTCTAATTTTAAAAGGCTAAAAATCCTTTAAACATAAATGAAATGGGTGTATTTAAAGATCTTAAAAATTAAGTAATCTTTTTCATAGTTACCTTTGCTGCTATCACACATTATAATTTTAATGTCAAATTTGACAAACGTTATTTAACCAAGTAACAATATTATTTGAAATCCTAATTTGATAACGTAAGGTAAATTATATTAATGAAAACGTTTTGATAGCATATCTTGAAGGAAAGAGGAATTTAGAAGCTTCCACTTTATGGACTCAGCATTCCATTTTGTGTTGAATAAACATTGTCTCTTTTTCTTTTTGAGAGTTGTTTATCTTTCCTAATTGATGATATAACGAACTTTTCGTCATCAGTTGCGTAAAATTTTACTTTTTATAACTGGTTACATAAAGTAGGACGTTTTGACACTTAAGTCAATTTTGAAAAGTGTCACTTTATGTGTCAAAATTAGAAAAAAATGTTTTACTAACAAAATTTAGTTTCACTAGAGCCTACCTAGCTTTAAAGTTCTTGTAATGTGGGATTTCACGTACTAAAATAACATTCATGAGAACTTACTTACTACATAAGTTTGATAGCGTTCGATCAGTCCACGTTTTACTTGTCCCTATGTAGGTGTTCAATATTGGAAAAATTACAGCGAGCCACCTCCGAACGACTTTTAAGCAAAATTGAATGTTGGCTTTTTTATGCGCAAGGCGTTTTTCTCTATAACTCTATTATTTGAAAAGCCCCTTGGCTTTCATACCATCGCGATCGCTTTGTATTGATTACTCAACGCGCTCGACCAAATTGCGAGCGGCTGGGTGAATCCAAACTCGTTTTATGCGAGAAACCGGCCTTGTGCATTTTCATTGATATTGTGTCAATTTTTACTTATAGGCGCTCCGTCGACTTGTCAAGTTCGTCGGTTTCGCTTTACTGATACATTTTCTTCTTAAAATTTTATTGCCATTCTTTAGAACAAGGTATATAATAACTGTACCTCCATGGTCAATGTTTTTGGCGGAAGAATAGCAATTGAAAATATTTTGAATATTTTCAAAATACTTTTTTGGCGTACTTTTAAAAAGTATGTGATTCATTTTTCCATGACCACCATATACTTTTACACTCAAATCCTGGGCCAAAATATGTTTTCCTAAGTAAAAATTCGGTGTTTCTTCGAATTTTTACCCGGTTGTGCCTAATGTCTTGATGGACTTTAATGGTCTTTCTGGACCAGTCTGTGGCTCTGAAGTCCCTCAGGCTCTTGAAAATGTCCTTAAATGAAATTTTTGCCTAAGTCGAATTTTTATTTTGGGTTCGACTTAAATCGAATCCGGGGGGTTCTATGACAGTATCACAAACAATATAACGAATAACAATATTTTCGTAACGTCTAAATAGTCCTCAAGGTTGCTTTTGATGATATTCAACAGTAAATAATCTAGAAAATCTAAATTTATATGGCAGCAAAATTTTTATAAGTTGCTTATGTGAATACATTATTTATAGGATGTGAACAGTGGCGTAGCAAGCTTTTTGGAACAAGGAGAGCAGTCGTTTAAAAGGCGTTATAAAATAGTTGCAAATAAAAATAAAACATGGATTTTTATCTACAGCAGAGGCTCCACATTGTGGGAGTGGGGGAGCAGAGTGTACCCTTGGCTCTCCCTAGCTACGCCGCTGGATTTGAATGTACACCATTGAGAGATTTTGGCTATATTATCGTCCTATGAGAAAAGAAAGAAAAGAATCTACTACTATAAATACTTACGCTTATATGATAGAAATGGACATTTTAATTCTTATCTACTACAAAGAAAAGAAAAAAAATCTGTAAAATACGCAAATGTTTCCTCTATATTTCGCACCTTTTATTCATTTAATTTTTTTATATATATTTTGGACCTGTATATATTTTTTCACTAAAAGTAATATCAGGGTTTCTTTCTTGGCAATGGTGTCAACCACAATCCAAATGTCATTTACCTCCGTGGTTTCCTAATTAATCATTTTTTAGTATGACCAGACCGTATATTTTTTACTAAAAGTATAACAGGTTCCTTCCTCGGCATTTATGTTAAATACATGCCACATATTATTGTCCTACGTCGCATTTTTTTCCCTTAATTATTTTTCACTGTGTTTTTTTATTTTATTTTTCATTTTAAAGCCTTATGTATTATGGCGGAGTTCACTATAACTATTTCACCACTCAACTACGATACACACACGAAGACAGTAACACAACAACCACTTCCTGCGACATTACCATCTATCGCTACTGAACGTCGAACTCAGGAGATGAGTGCGATTAAACGTATTTTCTTTCACATAACCATGGTCTAGCCGAAAATTTATTCAATACTTTTTGGTACAAACATTTGCCTCGTCGGATCCTGATCCTGGTCCGGTGCCACCCGGGCGGGTGAGACTGGTGAGAATATTTGGATGGAGGCTAGTGGGCGGACTGAAAAACTAGATTAAGATTGACATGAGTCTATATGACTTGAAACTAATTAAAAACAAACACAACACTATAAAACTAAACTCGTAGGCAAAACGCACTTAAAAACTTTTGGTTGTCGATACGGGAAATACAACTAAACGAAAAAACCCGTCCGAGCAAATGACGATCCTGTGGTCTAACCGCCGACAAAGAAGGTAGAGTAAAATAAAGCTGTGATTTAAAAAAGTAGGATTTCGATAGGGAATTTAGAAAGGACAAAAAGGGGACAAAAACAACAAAAAGGATAAAAGAACAGAATTGTACAAATATAAAGGGGGGGGGGGGGGGGGGGGAGGAGATACAGAGTAAGACATGAGTTGTCGTAGAAATAAGTGGGGCTAAGAGAACTGCCGGAAGATAGGCAACGTCTGGTATGGTAGGGAGTGATTTATGTCGAAAAGATAGCATTATACTGTCTGATTCGGGTAATATTGCGGATAAGCGGACTACCGTCCAGTTTAAGCTGGTAGAATGTTTGTGACGTTTCTTGGACGTAGTCTGCTAGGGGGGGTTATGTCGTGGCAACTTGCATAGAGATCTCTGAGGGAGGTGTACCTACCAGAGTCTGAAATGAGGCGCATAAATTTGTGTTCTTTTAGTTTCCGCATTGTCATGGCCGGGATACTGCATACCACACCGGCTCCGGGTATGTGATGGCCGACCTGATTACCATCGTATACAACAACTTTTTATTAGTCTGTTGAGTCCGCTGCCCCGCGCCAGGAGCGGATACAGACTTCTGGACATGGAGTTGACCTTGCGTACCGTCTCGTTAATGTGAATGTTGAACGTCAGTCGCGTGTCTATGTTCACCCCCAAATATTTCACGCACCGCTTAATTGGAATGTCTCTACTCCCGATCGAAAGTGGCGTTAAAATCTGGTTTATTTGATTTACTTTTTTTTAATTTTATTTATTTTATTTTATTTTTTATCTTACCGCCTTATTTATTATATTAACGTCCTGATGGAGTTCACTACAGCTATTTCCTCATTCAACCACGATACACACACACAAAGACAGTAACACAACAATCATTTCCTGCGACATTGCCATCTATGGCTGCTGAACGTCGAGGAGGGCGATTAGACGTATTGTCTTTAACACAACCGCGGTCTAGCCCACTGCTACCGTCTCGGCAACACGTAAAAAACACCACTACACATCCATACCCCAGCCAGGATTCGAACCCGGAGCCCCGTCGGCGCAAACCTAACACCATAACTACGGCGCCACTGAGTCGGTTTTCTCTCTTGACAATATAAGCAAGTGCCTGTTAACGGTTTTTTTTCGCCAGTTTTTTAGATCTAGTCCCAACAGACGAATTTTCGATTCTGCGTAATCTGAAACGTGAAAACTCATGAAATCTGGGAGAGTAATTTACTCATGCAACTAAAATAATACTTCCCTTCGATAAGTTAAAGAAGTAAAAAAACAATTTAATTCATTAAAACCCATTATTAGGGAGTAACTAAAGTATGAAACGTATAGGATCACAATATTTTTTAGCTATACGTTATAGAAAGGAACTTGAACAAATAATATATAATTTCTAATATCTTTGTTTAAAGCGATTTTATTCAACATTACAAATTACTTAACGTTCAAATCAAAATAATTATTTGATGAAAACTAATTAAGTCGTGAACGAGGTAATATGAATCCCGGTGTTTTTTAAGCAAAGGTAGAATTTAATGAAAAATCCACTTTTCCTTTGGCAAAGCAATCCAGAAAAGATAACACTAGACGGAGTTGCTCTCGATATGGCCAATCAGGCCTCGCACTTCAGCCACCAAATTTAGATTGGCCCCTGGCAAAATATTTTCTTTACTAACACGACGGGATTAAAGTTTGTATAACGTTTAGAACAGCTACATTCTCGCCAAGCGGGAATAGATTTGTTATTGTTTCCCTGCAATTTTCCTACCTAGTGGAAGCGTACGTCATTTTCACAATGTTTTTCTTGTAATGTATTGTTGTTTTTCGAATCCTTTTTTGATTGTACGCCCGATACAACCATAAATAGGATTTAAACTTTACTTTACTTTTAATAAATAGCCCAGTCATCCTAGATTAGCTCAAAGCGTTAAATGAAAATGTGTGTACATGTGTATTCAAGGAAAGGGTTTTTTATTTAATAAAAGTAAAAACTTTGAAGACTCCAAAGAAACCGCGCCGCAATTTAAAATTATGCCGCTTTTTAAAATTTTTCGAACCGTGGCGTTAAAAAATTAAATGTAAAAAACTTTTTAAAAACAAGATTTTATAAGGTGTACTAAATCGAAAAAAATTAAAATAAAAAAAAAATTATTGTCTTAAAAGCTTGTCGCACGCACGGGCATTAATTTTGTTTGACAGAGATTGTAAGTACCTAAGCAAGTACTTTTTTATTTCTATTCAGGCTGCACAGTTTTAAGATAATTAATGGTTTTTCTTTTTTTTTTCTTTATAGTAGGTATACCTAAATAATAATTAAAGCTTGTTTTTAAAAAGTTTTGTTTACATTTAACTTTACTTTTAAATTTTTAGTCTTAAATTTTCGTGTTTCTGATACAAAACAAACGAACAAAAAGGGTACATATTTAAAATGGTCGAAGTTAAAAGATATGTCAGGATGAACAAGATTCGAGACCGGCTGACAAGACCTCTCACGTTTCTGGATGCCGTTATTAAAAAAAAAAATTAGTCTTAAATTCATTATTATATATTCATATAGTTTTATATTATAGTTTAGACCAGATCCTTCGCCATTTCTTAGAATGCAATATGTGAAGAGCGAGTACACACTGGGCGCTTGGCGTTGGCGTTCGGTACGCGTCGGTAGCCTACACACAGCGCGCTTAGCAAAGCGTTCAATGAGCGTTTTGTAATAGAGGGTGTGCGTTCACTCGATACGAAAGCGCGCGATCAAAATTACAACACAATAGCGGATTATGCATCTGGAAGCGCGCGGCTAACGCGCGTTCAAACCATAATCTGAGACCGCGCGTCTGACGTGCGCTTGACCAGAAGCGCGCGCTTGAATGTGTACACCTTCGCAAGTCACCTTGGTTCTTACAACGCGCGTTGCTAAAGCGCGTGCTCAAAAACGCCCAGTGTGTACTCGCTGTAAATACACGATCAAATTATAGTGTTAAAACGAGAAAACACTTTTTGGTGTCATACTTATTGTATTGTCACCAGACCTACGCTTGTATGCAAAATATCAGCTCAATTGGACGTCGTTAAGTGGTTCAAAGCTGACTTGCAAGAGTCCACCTAACAGGCCATTTTTTAAGAAACTTTCATTGGGTGGCCATTGACACTGACAGATCAGTGCAATTTTTTAAATCATGCCTTCATTAAAAAAAATCGATGCTTATGCTGTCCCCCAGCTCACCAGACTGGAAACCTCTTCTGTAGTAGCAAAATTGAAACAAAATGATAGACGATACCGAGAATCACAATTTGAAATGTATCGTGAACCTGACTGTAAAAATATTAAAAAAAAAATGGAAATCTGTAATTTTATTTTAATTGTTTCTTATTATATATACAGGGTGTCCCAGCTCTATTTAGACAAGCATTATCTCGGAAAGGGTTAGACATAGAAAGAAATGCTTAATAGAAAAGTTATTCTGTTTAAAAAGATGCGTTTAATCACTTTATTTTCAAATCTACAAGATGCTTCAAAAAGACGGCAGGTTATGCAACTTTACTTTTTTAAATGGAACACTCTATATATTTTTGCATCTTTAGATTCTCCTTTTATTTCCAAACAAATTTTATTTACATATCATTAACCATTGTTGAAATATTTGCAGTTCAATTTTTGGGATAACATTTTTTTATTAACGTAATTATAAGGAATACTACAATAGAAAAAACAGTAAATTTTATAATTATTATAAAAGATGCTCAAATTGTCGCCCATATTCTATTTGACACAACTCATACCTCCTTAAAAGTCGTCGTGTACAAGAACTCCTTATGACATCTGTGGTTATTTGGCGGCAAGCATGAATTGTATTTTTTAAATCATTAAGATTATTTGGTTTCTCAGCGTATACAACTTGTTTTAAATGACTCTATAAGAAAAAATCTAGGGGGCTCATATCAGGTGACCGTGCAGGTCACTTAACAGGTCCCTGATTACCAATCCAGTTCCCTCCAAATGTCTCAGTCAGGAAGCGTGTTACAGGTTCGAAGTATGCGGTGGTACTCCGTCTTGCTGCACCACATAGTGAGGCGCTCATTTATTGGATTTTTTTCACAAGACCAGAAATAATTTTCTTAAAAACCTCAAATATCTGTCATCATTCAGGATACCTTCATGACTGAATCAAGATTAAACCGTCAATAGATCGTAAACCGTTAACGATAGGTATAGAACATGGTTAATGAAATTTGTTCGGAAATAAAAGGAGAATCCAAAAATGCAAAAATATACAGGGTGTTCCGTTTGAAAAAGTAAAGTTGCATGACCTGTCGTCATTTTGAGGCGCCCTGTACATTTGAAAATAAAATGATTAAATCTGTCTTTTTAAACAGAATAATTTTTCTATTATTCTATTTATGTCTAACCATTTCTGAGATAATGCTTGTCTAAATAGGGCTGAGACACCCTGTATATTTGGCTTCTTTTAAATGTACCATACTATATTTTATCAAATCGTTTTTTGTAAGAATAGTTTAAATAAATGTTAAAATTTTTGCCTAGTCAAATTCATTTGGCCACACAGCCACTGCTTAAAACATGGTCTGCCTCCTATACATACTAACTAACATACAAAGCAAGTTAAAGAAAGCTTGCAATAATAATAAAGTGGACTACCCAGATCGCACAAGACGTCTATAAGACGTCCACATTATATCTTCTTTAGGTCTGAATTCTAATTCCTTATAAAGATGTCTCTAAGACGTCCAATTTGCACGTCTTAAAAACGTTTTAAAGACGTCATTATTATGATGTCAATGTTAGTATTACCCAGCAAAGACAAAAAAAATGTTAACAAAACTGTTTTTTCAATTTTACAATATTTTGTTTATATTTTGTAAAATGTGTAGTTTATTTTTATAGTAATTTGTAATTTGTCATTAATAATTTTTGTGTAAATTATCAATGATATTATTTGATACTAAACAATTATTAAACATCCAAATACTTTCTATATTTTGAAATGAATAGTTATATTAGTCTAAGATTCGGTAGCTTATTTATACAGGTATCGAGTTTTTTATTAAAATTGGATTAAAATGAAAGATTAATGACAACATAATAAATTACAGCTGGGTTGCTAAGCAAAATCTAGCCGTTGCCTACTTTCAACTATACAGTCTTTAAGTAAATAATGACATAGTCGTTCAGTGGCCGAGTAAGTTAAAGCAATTCTGATTTTTCGGCCATTTTCTGTGTTTTCTATTTTTTTTTCAAAATTTTGAAATTAATAAGTCAGGGTAGGAAAAAATAAAAAATACAGAGATTAACTCCGCGAGTTAGATCCCATTTTAACTGAAATTTGGTAAAAATCCATTTTACGTCAAGCAGACCGAGACTGCAGAAAATGAAAGCCGTATTAATTTATTTTTTGGTATATTACACCTATCGCAAACACAATCCGGGGACACACTGTATATTTATCAAAAAAAAAAAAAAACATCAATCAAGAAAATTAAAATGATTTGAGATGTACTTTTTCTTAATCCTCGTTACCACAACTTAATAAATCATAATAATCATGAAGTGCATATACTTTATAACAGTTCTCAATGAAGAAAGAATTTTTTTGAAGGGTTTCCTTTTTTTTCTATATTTTTTATTGCCATGATTGAGTTCGGGCGTGATAAAATATATAAGTATATTTTTTCCATCCATCCTTTGCTTGCATTGTTTAAAACAAAAAAGCATCAGAAAGCTACAATCACCATCTTTTAAATGAACCAACACTCATATAGAATGAACAAATTCTGATTTAGTGACATGTAATTCAGTGCGTCGGTGTCACAGTCATGCGTATTCAAGCGCGCGCACACATGGATCTCGCTCCCAGTTATAATGTTACCCTTTTTCCGGGAAAACCGTGGCTTTAACGATACATTTTGTTAGGACATTTTTTATTCAAAAATACCCGATCTAAGCATCTGTATTTTTGTTTTTTTCTAGCTTGATTTAATTTCAAAATTTTGAAAAAAATGAATGAAAAAAATTTTTTTATGTTCTGCATCCGAGCGAAATGTAAACTTTTCAGGATATTATTCTATACACTTTCACGAACTCATAAAAAAAATTATTCAGATTGCAAATTTTTGTGGGTAAATACTTCATCGACTGGGCTATGACAGATTGACTGTACTATTAGAATAAAATCAAATAGTGTCTGTCCACAAGATACATCTTTTAACAATCCCCGTAAACCGTTGACAGGCTGAAGGTAAATGAATTTTAAAAAGTATGTTTTTAGTTTTGCGACACTGATAATATATCCGTTGCATTTATGTTTGAAAAATAAGCATTTTTTTTAAATCTATAAACAATATTTGCATATTTACCGGTTAAATTCACTTCTCATCCTCAAATCAAAAATTGATAAAACCTGGTGTAACCCAATCAAGAAAATCTTGCAGAATCGGATATATCATTTCTTATCAATCAACACAAAGTTCTTTACGGTTTCGCTGACTTTATCTTTTTGCTATTCATGAAATGGCCTCATCAATTCGTCTCCCTTATGATTCGCGAATCAGTTCGTTTCTCTTTATCTCCCTCGCGATATCCGGCGTTTTTTATCTTGCTCTTGAGTGTGAGGACCTGGTTCCTATAGCAACAAGAGGGTTCGGGCGGGGCCTCTCCTAAAATGACGGGACGAATCACGGCTGCCGCAAACTGATAGTAATCGATAACACGTAAGTTATAGAGAGGTCTTTAAGATGAAGAACGCATCAGATGTGATTATAGTCGGATGATCTAGGAGTAGAGGTCAACCATAAAAAGTTTTTATTTAATAAGGTCTGTATTTACGAACAGGGGATAGTGCGCAATAAAATAAATCTTTCTCCAGATTAAATCTGACCTGTTACAACCACCATTGTATTTTAATGGTATCAAGTAAACTTAACTGGTTTATTCTTCTAGTGTATTTGTAATTATGAAATACCTACTCTAACTTGAGTAAATAATTTTTAAATAAGTATACAGGGCGCAGCAGATACAGACTATTTCCCATTTTTCTTTATTTATAAGCAGTGCTCGTGTCTCAGGTTGCAATTCCAGAAATGTACAGGGTGGCCGCGTGAACGTTAGAACCTTCATTATTTTTGGAGTTACGTAAAAAAATTCCAGAATAAAAGTTAGAGAAAATCACACGTATTTTCCAAAAATCATTTTAGAGAAACAATTGAAAGTCACATTTCGGAGATATGAATTTTACTTTGGTTTTTTAAATAGAACACCCCGTATATTTTTACACCAGTTGAAAGGCCATAAAAAATTATTTAATGATATACAGCGTGGCTACAATTTCGTGGACACAAGCCTGTATCTATGTTATTACTTGACGGATCGTTTTCTAATTTGGGCAGGCCACATATACCATGGTAGTGCATATTTAGAACCTAATAGAATACATTTTAATCATAGGCGTGCGTTGCAGGAAATAAATAAAGGGGCAAATTTCTACGATTTTTTATTAGCGAATCGGATAGAAAAAAATCGATGTCATATTCTTATTTATCACCCTCGAAAACATACCTGAAACAAGTTTCATCCAAATCCTATGCAGGGTTGCTCAGAAAATAAAGAAATATTTCAATTTTCTTTCGTTATTCCCTTTTTAGATAATCTGTTAAAACTAACTAGAAGGAGGATTAACCATATCGGTGATTAAGAACTCTCGCTGCTTTTTTACTCTAATCATAAGAATTGTCATGAGATTTTTTAGCAACTAATTTACTTAGTACACAATGTAAGAGCAAATTAAAAGGGAATTCTAAAAATAATAAAACAATGATTTATCAATCTTTACTGCTTGCAATTATAATGCAAAATCCAATGGTGCCATGGAATGGCTTTATTTGTCGAAATGTCATATTGTGACATAAGCTAAGTAGTTTACATTTTAGTGTTGAATTTAGACTTCAAATAATTGTGATTTCTAATACAATGCCAGAAAATCGTTTATTATTTGCTGAAAATGTTGAGATTATTAGAATTGTAGGAGAAAATACAACAGTAAGAGAAGCAGCAAGAACATTTAATGACCGACATCCTAAGCGGCCTCCCGTAAGTTTTAGCACAATAGCTAAGATTAATCGAATTTTTAATCAAACTGGAAACGTTACAATATTAAGACCAACAAATTATAATCGGAATAATTTAAATGAAAACAGAATTGTGCAAGCATTCCGTAATAATCCAAAAAAAAAATTCCATTATTTCATATAATTCCTTCAACAATTTATCATTACCACAAATGTATTCTTAATGTCAATTGTTTTTCTGTTAATACATTTATGTGATGTTTCTGTGTGTTATTTTTTTCTGTAGTACGCATGCCATAAAGAAAAAGTAAATGGGACACAATGTTAACATGAAATTACATATTTCTTTATTTTCTGAGCAACCCTGCATAGGATTTGGATGAAACTTGTTTCAGGTATGTTTTCGAGGGTGATAAATAAGAATATGACATCGATTTTTTTCTATCCGATTCGCTAATAAAAAATCGTAAAAATTTGCCCCTTTATTTATTTCCTGTAACGCACGCCTATGATTAAAATGTATTCTATTAGGTTCTAAATATGCACTACCATGGTATATGTGGCCTGCCCAAATTAGAAAACGATCCGTCAAGTAATAACATAGATACAGGCTTGTGTCCACGAAATTGTAGCCACACTGTATAAAACATAGCATTTATCTTAAAAAAATTGTCTAATTTACTTGCAATTTCTCAAATCTGCCGTGGAAAACAAAATTATGCATTATTTTTTTACAAATTTATTCAACTGACGAAATACAGAATTCCTCAACAAACCTAACTAGGTATCTGAGTATCTGGAGCCCTGCCTCATGAACTTGTCATGTCACAAGCGGCCACTGTAACAAAATACAAATTTAATATCTAGTATAATTTTTAAGAAAAATACTATGTTTTATGTATGACTAAAATGCGATTTTTATGTCCTTTCTGATGGTACCGGGGTGTTCCATTAAAAACAAAGGTAAAGTTCTTATTTCAAATTCGACTTTCAATTATTGTTGTTATAATTGATTTTTGGAAAATACGTGTATATAATTTTTATTTCGGAACTTCTTTAGGTAAGTTAAATTAGAACCTAAAAGATTAACCTCTCTGAAAAGGAACCTCCGTGAAAGATTAAAAACCGCTGCCCAAGGAATCACTACTTCCACATCCAGATTTTTTATCCAAGTCACTCACAACGAAAAAATTTTTGTATGTGGAAATAATTGTTTATGGAACTTTAATAATATAATATTTGATATCCTCTACCCCAAAAACCCATAAAACGATACCCCACATCGGTAGCGGGGTGGGGGTGGTAGTGGGGGTGGATGATATTAAAAACATTTTGAGATTTCTGGTTCTTGTACACACACTAAATCACATTTTTTTTTCATCCCCTTTAATAGTGGGGTGGGGTGGTAATGGGGGTGGCTAATGCCAAAATTTTTTTTGAGACCTTAGCTTCTCTTGTATATACTAAATACCAATTTTATGGACTCTTACCTGCTTGATTTACCTATTTTCCTCAAATTTACCCCAATTTACCCCCAAACCCTTCGACGGAACAAGATGAAAATATAATCTAGTTTTAGATCTCGTTAAAATACATATGTGTACAAAATTTCAAGTCAATATCTCAAACGGTTCCAGAGTAAACGTGCGCACAAAAAAAGTTACAGACGACCGACAGACAGAAATTTTTTTTTCGCTCAAACTTAAAATCTCGACGTTTCGTGACATTCTAAGCCTACTTGAACAATACAAATTTTTAAAAAATTTTTTGTCGTTACTATACTTCCACTGGATGTGGAAGTAAAAATAACAAGAACCTTTAAAAAATGATCTGTATTTAAATTATGATGCAAGAAAACAGATAATATTCAACGTATGGGATCATACTTTTGCATACAATTTTTTTGTTTCCCAGTTACAAAGATGTACTTCTTCCACGTTCAATGCTTAATTACTTGCAAACAGTGAGACCAAATAAAAAAATGGTAGAAACAAAAGTTGTTTATTTTTTAGAACAGAATATGAATCTAAAAAAAAATAGGGGTTTGCATTTAAAGAAACAAAGTTGACCTTGAAGTCCTCAACCAAACTTTAAAAAAATATACCCATTAGATCCCACTTTTCAAGTGATGATCCTTTTGTCTGAAACATTTTTCTCGAAAATTCTTTATTTTCAAGTTATTCGCGTTTGTCAACTTAAATGCCCCACCCGGTATATATATTTTTCAAATGCAATTAAAAAACCAGTTTATTGCATAGGTCAAGTAATATAACAATGAAAGTTGTTTTTTAAATGGGGAACCCTGTATGTTTTTACATATTCTTTTAGATCTTTTTTCCCCCAAGCACAAATTATTATTATTTCTCTTAAGATATATACTGTTTAAGAATGACGCACTATTAAGAGAATGTTATTTTTACATTCTCTGAATTTATTTTATCTTTATTACGTCCACTTTTTTTTCAAAATTCATTTAGTCACACTGCAGATGTAGCTCCTCGAATACCAACGTCACTTGACTATTCGGTGATAGTTATCGTATTTATTCTTTATTCAGGCTATGCGAAACATTTTAATTCTTTTGGTTCACTCTAAATGTGCGCTCTCATGCATCCGATATCCTTTGATACGATGGTCCGAAAGTTTTTCTATTAATTTAATTATTTGAAATGAATTCACCTTCCTTCCGAAAGTTCTAACTTTTATCCAATTAGGCAATCCAACAACCTGTCAAATTATTTTGGCAATATGGCGTGGTGGGCAAACACGGGGTTTATTTTAATTAACTCGAAACGTAGCCAAGGCAACCGAAAAACAAACTCTTTAACAAACGTTTAACGAATGAAAATAAACGTTTGCCGGATGTTCGCCCACCACGCCATGATAAAAGTCACGTGGTTTGGATTTCTTAATGTCGAATATTTTGAAGTTAAATATTATTCCGATTACGTATAGATCTTAACCTCACTTTTATTAACAAATTGTTTCTAATCATCAAAATGTTTCAAAAAGTGACTAAAACGAATTTAATCATAGTTACTGATTTTATTAAAAAAAAAAGAGAAAAAATTTGTGCCAGATATTTTCAAATATAGAAAACTACGTCGATTAGTACAACCATGAAAAGGGGTCATAATCATAGAAATATTTTAATTATTTCATGATGTCTGCCAATAATTTCAATAAACTTTTGAATACTCTCGAACAATTTAGTGTTCGGAAGCTATTCTTAAAGTTACTAAAATAAAGCTCAAATATCACCAAAATATACGATTATCGGATAAAAAAATTTCGGATCCATGTGAATTGATATTTTTATTCATCCGATGAAAAACATCCGATATCCGATTAGGATGTTGGACATCGGATGCATGAGAATGCACCTTTAGTCTCCAAGCACCCGGCGCTGCCGCCACTTTTTGGGTTTGATTTGTGGCTGGAGAGATAAAATGTATCTTCACATGTGTCAAACTTCAAGCTGTTAATGTGCCGATGACTGGTTCGCGACGTAGTATATATGTGCGGTGTTTTCAAGTATTTAAGTGTTATTAAAGTTTTCTTCTAAGTTTCTTTTGGTGTTTTTATCGTTGGCGTCGGCATGAACAAGGTACCATTATGATGTTTGTTTGTAGTGTCTATACTAGATGTTTCGAAAGATTAGGACAACGCTTAGCCGTAGATTCTTGACATTAATACAAGTCGATTTAACCCAAAAAGTAACTCTTTTCGTTTTCAAGATAGAGGGTGGTATAGTAAAAAAATTTTATTCGTATTTTGTCTCTATCTTGGAGACTATTATCTACAACAAGCAGTATTAGTCTATGATACGTACTAAGGTCGACCTTCACCGATCAGGTAACCGAATGAAGTCTATTTTTTATGAAAAAAAAATATGCTAACAAAAGTAACGGTGATGGGTTGCTTAACGAAATATGTTCAAGGCTTTTTTTGTTTTTTTTAAATTTTATTTATACTTTCGATTCACCTATTTAAACCTAGCAACTCTATGTTTACATATTCTATAGGTTTCTTACTTTCGATTAGTGTTAAATTTTTTTGGTTAGAAGATCGGTGAAGGTATGGAAAAAAAATAATTATTAAATTTTCAATTAAATATAGCCTTGAACATATTTCGTTAGGCAACCCATCACCGTTACTTTTGTTAGCATATTTTTTTTTCATAAAAAATAGATTTTATTCGGTTACCTGATCGGTGAAGGTCGACCTTAGGACGGATCCTGTACTATATTGATGATTTCAAGACATCATACTTGACGTATGTACACCTACTAGAAAAATAATTAAATTTCTTCGACCTGGTGTGTGACAAAGTTGTAAGTTGCGTATTTCTCTGAAGGGTGTATTTTATCGTGTCTAAACAAGTGCATCTTTTCTTTAGGAAATTAAATTGCGTTTCAATTATAATAGAAGACAATGTCCAAAACCTAACCTCAAAAATGTTAAAGCTTAAAGTGTCACATAAAAGTACTGTAACTATATAGCGCCTTCTACAAAATATGACATCGGCAATGTCACCATTTAATTAGCGACCTGAAAAACATGTCGTTACTAACTTTGAAGTAGATACCTATGTATAACAGTCTCATATATAGACAGAATATGAATAAAATTTCTTTATTTTACTACCTTGTATCTTGAAAACGAAAAGAGTTAGACCGCTACTTTTTGGTTAAATCGACTTGTTTTGATTTCAACAATCTACGATTTATTACGTTTAATAAAAATCTTTTATTTTGCATAAACCATTTTTACTTTTTATATCGGAATATATTATTTTTTTGAGACCTCACCAATGCCATATTGAATATGTTAATCCGAGCGAAATTTGCTTGAAATTCATTTTCAATGAAATTTTTACCAAATAGTCGGCCATATTGGATCAGCAATTTAGTATTATTACTTTTTGGCATCATAATCTATTTCAGCGACCTAAAAAACCCCACAGTATCAGTCCAAGTGATATTTGTTTGAAATTTATTGAGCTACGTAATTTTTAATGAAATTTTTATCGAAAAGTCGGCTATATTGGATCAGCCATTTTGAATTACCTTTTTTTTTTTGATAATAATCTATTTCAGGGACCTCGAAAATTCCCTATATGTCAATTTGAATTAAATTGTTCTATTTCTCAACAATTTTGTTAAAGAAAAAGTTTTTTTTTTTGTTTAAATATATGTTTATAACTTTTTATTTTAAGCTATGTAAAAGGGATATCAAAAGGTTTTAGGAAAATCGAAGCTTCCCATAATTATTCCGAAATAATGCATATTTTCAACCTCTATTGACTACACTAATTACCTATAGCTAAACGAGGTGCAGTTTTTCATTTTTTTTCAATTCAATTTTGTAACTTTTTGATCTATTTGGAGACCTTATCCTCAAAAATAATGATGATAAATTTATTATATTTAAAACTGTAACAAACTGATTAATTTATAGCCCAAACATACATATCTGAGCTAACGTATTTTTTTCTTTTCAGGTGAAAAGCCGCATAAATGTTCAGTGTGCGGCAAAGCCTTCAGCCAATCATCCAACCTAATAACTCATTCGAGGAAGCATACTGGCTTCAAACCTTTCGCCTGTGATCTATGTGGGAGAGCCTTCCAGAGGAAAGTGGACTTAAGAAGACATAAGGAGACTCAACACACAGAGCTCCGTCCCATTGTTACATAGTGCCAAACTTCCGGAAGTACCTCGCTTCCGGTTACTACCTTTAGTTCCAAAGATGTACAAAATAACTTAGAAGAAAATAAAATTTTGCAATCGTTTAGACCTCAAGTGGGTATCAATCTGGACCAAAATAGTACACAATCCCTACTGAGGTCAAACTCGGCAATTGTAAATCAAGATATAATCACGAGCAGTGACACTATCAATTCTGTTTTGCCCTTACCTCCAATAAGATCAGTGTTTTCTAATGTTTGTTGGACAACGTAAAATACCAAAGACTTACCAAAAAAATATTTTATACATTCTAGACGTTTCATCTGTGATTTTAGTCATCATATGAAATATGGTGCTAAGTAGATTGTAGGTTGTTTTGGTATGGATTTATAACAAGATTTTGTTAATTTTATTTCTCGTTTTTTTAAATTTTATTAAAGAAATCTTTACCAGAACACTTTATACGTGTACTAAATGTTATCGCCTATACATGTGCAATTTCTATTTCACTGTGCAATTTTTTTAATATAATATAATACATATCATAAAATCACTGGTAATATTTTTGAAGGTGTAGTTTTCAAAGAATCGTGTTGGTGGAAATCTAAGTTGTTTAATACGAGTTTCAATAGGTGCTAGTATCAAAACTATCAAACTTAAATAGAAAGTAACAAATAATTACAGATTACCAAACATTTTCTTTTTTATTGAATTTTAAAAACTCGGTTGACTCTTATGTTTATTACGACTATATCACGTATTTTTATGTTTCATAGATGCTATAGCGTTATCGCTATAAATAAAATTAAAATGGAAGTTAATATACGTATATTTGTTATTAATACATGTTCATATTTTATATGATTTTGGTATTTTTTAAGTAGATTGATATTATATTTTTATATCGAATGTTTTTATTTTTCCTAGCGACTCCATGGAAACTTCTCCATTATGGATCGAGTTTTCCTTTTTGTTTCTTAGCGACTCCATGGAAACTTCTCGCTTTTGGAACTTCTTGATTTCCAGTGAGTGAGTCGCTATAGTCGCTATATACACCCCCTCGTTAAAAAAGAAAATAGTCAATCAATCAACGTGTCGATTGCAAAACGTACTTTTTTAATCGGGGTAGGCAAAGTGTCACATCTGTCAACTAATACAAAAGCCGGTTTAACCCTATCAATATTGACAGTTATGACTTTGTCTCCTTTCTTAAAGGTAAATAACTTATCTGAACGAGATAAAACTTTAAACGGCCCTTCATATAAAGGAGTAAATGAACGTTTTAAACGTTCAATGCGAACGAAAATAAAATCGCAAGAGGCAAGATCTGAACTAACAAAAGTTTTGTAATTGCCATGCGAAGTTGGAGGAACAAATTTTAAATTATTAAAATAAATGCGTAATTTGTCAATGAAATAAGGAATATCTGGGGAATTATACGATTCAACGAAAAATTCGCCAGGTAAACGAAGGGTTTGACCATATATGAGTTCAGCAGGTGAACATTGCAGATCTTCCTTGGGAGTTGTCCTAAATGCTAATAAAATGATGGGTAATTCATCTGTCCAATGTGATGTATTGGCTCTAGCTAACAAGGAAGTTTTAAGTGAGCGATGAAACCTTTCAATTAAAGAGTTGCCTTCTGGGTGATATGGAGTTGTACGTATTCTATGAAAACCTAAAAACTTTGCAAATTCATTAAATAATCTTGACTCGAATTGTACTCCTTGATCAGTCGTTACTGACAAGGGAACACCGAATCGACAAACAAAGTTTTGAAATAAAGTACGCGCAACTGTTTCTGCTGTGATGTCGCGAAGAGGGTACGCTTCCGGCCACCTAGTGAATCGTTCAATCACCGTAAGAATGTAAGAGTTACCTTTGGATGGAGGTAATGGTCCTACCAAATCTATGTGGATGTGGTCGAATCTGATTTTCGGAATGGTGAAGTTCCCGAGAGCACTTCGCGTATGTCGACTGACTTTGACAGCTTGACAGTTAATGCACGATTTTGACCATAAATTGCAATCTGTGTTCATTTTCGGCCAAAAATAGTTATTTGAAATCAACAGTCTAGTGGCTTTAATACCAGGATGAGATAAGTTGTGAAAAATATCGAATATCGTTCGTCTGTAAACAAGTGGGACAAAAGGTCTGACTTTTGCACGAGAAACATCACACCAAATAAAATCATTTGAATCTGGAATTTGTATCGTTTTTAAAATGAAATTGGTTTTAGTTAGTGATGATTTATCTGACAATAAATAGTTGAGATTTGAATCTTTCTCCTGAGCTTCACTAAGCAACTTTAGGTCAAAGTTAACATTAAGGAAGGGAGAATTTTTAAGTTGAAGTGGTAAAATATCTTGTTTTAAGGAAGAAGTGTCGTAAATACGTGACAAGCTGTCAGCTATTACATTATGTTTTCCTTTAACATGTTGTATTTTACAAGAAAATTGAGCTATGTATTCTAAATGACGTATTTGACGAGGAGATCTTTCTGCTTTTGTGAATAAAGCGTTGATTAAAGGTTTGTGATCTGTAAAACAATTAAACTTTCGACCTTCAAGTATAAACTTAAAATGTTTAATTGCAGTATATAATGCTAAAAGTTCTTTGTCAAAAATGGAATAATTGGTTTGTGCTGTGGTTAATTTACGGGAAAAGAATGCTAAAGGAGCAAGAAATCCATTATTATCTTTTTGCTCTAAAACTGCACCCATGGCAAGGTTAGAACAATCGACTGAGAGAGATAAGATAGTATCGTCATTATTGCAAGGATGAGCTAAAACTACTGCATTACTTATTGCGTCTTTGGCTTTCGAAAATCCGTCTAAACATTGATCAGGCCAACTATTTATCTTTGTAATTTTATCATGAGATAAACTGTTACAAAGAGAATATAGGGGAAGTAATATTTCAGCAAAATGAGGTATGAAACGATGATAAAAATTCACCATACCTATGAAACGTTGTAGTTGTTTGAGAGTTGTCGGTAAAGGGAAATTATTAATGACTTCAACTCTCTCAGTTGATGGTAAAATACCTGATGAAGAGATGTGATGACCTAAAAAGGTTAAATTGTCAACTCCTAAGATACATTTAGATGGTTTAATGTTAATTCCGTATGTGTCTAATCTCTTGAAAACCTTTTCCAAATGTTCCAAATGTTGTACATCTGATTGACTTGCGATTAATATATCATCCAAATAGACGAAAACGAAAGGTAAATTGACAAGTACTTCATTCATAAAACGTTGGAAAGTTTGACCGGCATTGCGTAGACCAAAAGGCATGCGGGAAAATTCAAACAGTCCGAATGGAGTTGTTATAGCTGTCTTATAAACGTCATTTTCAGCGACAGGTATCTGATGGTACGCTCGCACTAAATCAACCTTGGAGAAAATAGTGCAGCCGTGCAACTGAGAGCTAAAGTCGTGGATATGAGGTAATGGATATCTGTCTGGAATGGTAATCGTATTTAGTTGTCGATAATCTCCACAAGGTCTCCAGTCATTCTCTTTTTTTGCCACTAGATGGAGTGGAGAGGAAACTTGAGAAGATGATGGTTTGCAGATACCTAATTCTACCATGTTATTAAATTCTGTTTGAGCTATTTTAAATTTAAGATTGTCTAATCTACGAGGTCGTGAAAAAGGTAAATGACCTTCAGTAACTATATGATGTACAATAGAATGTTTAATAGGTAAATTGTAATCTGGGGAACTAATTAAATTAGGAAATTGTAAAAGTAATTTGTTATATTTATCTGTCAAAGGAAATAATTTAAGTGAATCTAATCTACAATTGTCTAAAGGACTATTTTTAATAAAACAATTAACTGACAAATTAGTCTTGTTATCAATTATTCGAGCTCCTTTAAGATCGACAACTAAACCAAAATGAGACAAGAAATCTGCTCCGACTATCGGTATGTCAACGTCTGCTATATTGAAAACGAAAGGAAATAATCTACGTAAGTTTAGATTGACTTTTAACAATTTCTTACCGTATGTAAAAATGGTTGAACCGTTAGCCGCGGTTAATATCGTATCGAAATTCTTTTTTAAATCTGTGAAAGCATTGCGTGGCACCACAGATAAATCGGCACCAGTGTCGATTAGGAAGTTCAGGTTGTTAGATCTATCGTAAATAAAAAGTCGACGACGTTTGCTGTTAGAAATGTCAAAATCAGACGTCATAGAATTATCAAACTTCAGTCATCTTTGAGAATTATCAGATTTTTGACAATTCTTACTGAATTTGCACCATTCACCTCCACAACGATAGGCATTGGTACCATAAAGTTGATGGTAGTAACAAATAGTATTGTCTGTACGATCAAATTTATTGGAAACATTATTACGGCTGGGTGAACGATTGCGATTAGTGGTACGAGTTTGTGAATTGCTTCTACTTTTGCAATTGTTGCAGCATGAAGTAGAAGGTTGAGGCTCGAAGAATTGATTGGAAAGTCTGGATTCTAAAGAGTTTAATCGAGAATTAAAAATTTCTTGTTTTTGTAATACTTGATTAATTGAATCATGAAAAGTGATTGAAAAATTTTTGATAGTGGTAGTTAAATCTGATAACGGGGTGGACTCAGAGTCAAGAGGATTTTTGGAGTACGATGCAACCATTGAATTTTGACAGGACTCCCAGATCTGATCTGCAATATCTAGAATCTCTTTTGTGTCTGTTTTCCCTGAAGCTGTAATGGCAATATATACTGTTTGAGGTAAACGTCTTTTCCATAGCTTTATCAATAAATCTTGACTAACCATGCTGAATCCTCCAACCATATTCAGCATGGATCTATAGAAATCTGAAGGTTTCAGATCGCCCATTTGGGAACCTGATAACAGATCATTCAGACGTTTTTCCTCACTCGATGATAAACGTGAAATTAAAACTTTCTTTAAATTTATATAGAGATCCGTTTCCGGGGGATTAGATATTATATCGTATATATTATCTATCACATCTAATGGCAAATTAGCTATAATCTGATCATACTTTTTCTTATCATTGACAATTTTTGCAACAGAAAACTGTGATTCGATCTGGGTAAACCAAATTTCTGGTTTTGATTTCCAGAATGGGGATAATTTGACAGAGGTGACATAATGGGTTTGAGGAAAATCCTCGTCTGAAGGTTGTCTTTGCATAACTAATCGATTGTGATTGATTGATTGATTTACTACTCTCTTAGATAAAAAAGGAAATGTACTTTAACTCACTCACCTACAGATGACAGTACTTGTAATGTACAACTTCAGTTGATTGAATTAGGAAATTACCATAAATTATAGGAACATCTATTCAAATTTGGAACCTCTATTCAAAATTCATCGGAGAATTCTTCTCTTCATAAAATGGTCAATTTATAACGGTAGTTGATATATTGAATCTCTTCTGGTATATATTTATCACGTTGGACATAAAATTTTCACTTCTGGCATATATTTATGACGTTGGACATAAAATTTTCACGTCTGGCATATATTTATCACGTTGGACATAAAATGATCACGTCGGGGTCACCAAATTTATAGCGTTATCGCTATAAATAAAATTAAAATGGAAGTTAATATATTTGTATATTTGTTTTTAATACATGTTCATATTTTATGTGTATTTTTTAAGTATATTGATATTATATTTTTATATCGAATGTTTTTTATTTTTCTTAGCGACTCCATGGAAACTTCTCCATTATGGATCGAGTTTTCCTTTTTGTTTCTTAGCGACTCCATGGAAACTTCTCGCTTTTGGAACTTCTCGATTTCCAGTGAGTGAGTCGCTATAGTCGCTATAGATGCCTCTAAAATTGTGCTTTTTCTTTAAAAACAAAGAGTTTCCTTTCACTCATTTAAGTGACTATTATATAGCCTAATTTCTTCAGCTTAACGTCATCTATCTGTGCCTCTGTGCCAGTTGCGGCTGCTGGTGAAATTTCAATATTTTTTTCTCGTTAGTGGCGCATGGGACCCATACGAAATATGGGAAATAACATCTAGAGAAGCACTTCTCTAAGGACTCCTCAAAAATTTTGAAAAATCAGTTTGCGAAAAAAATTTTTAAAATTCGGTTACCCTCCCTGGCCCTAGGGACTTCTGTTTAATTAATTTGTTTTTTGTCATGTTCATTTGACTTTTCATAAAAATACAACAATAGGTTTTGAAGTTTATGAAAATATTTTCATAAACTCGAAAACCTATTGTTGTATTTTTATGAAGTCTAATGTATATGACAAAAAAAAATAAATTAAACAGGAGTCCCTAGGGCCAATTAGTAAAATTCATAAACAAAAAAATATATATTATGGAAATAATATTTCGCAAGATTTCCATTTTAGTACAAGCGACAAAAATTAGGAGAATATTTTTTTTTTAAATTAAATAATTAATAACTTCTTTATTTACTGATCGATTTTCTTCAAAAACAATAGGGTTCTTCCTCTAGCTAACACCAACTTACTTTCAATACAATCGGACTTTCCTTTCTTAAGTTATCGTGCTTACAAGAAACGTGACGGACGGACGGACGGACAGACGGCATTTTGAAAGTTGTTCAGAATTCGTTCACTAAAACACAATATGAAATTTTTTTTCTCTACGAGCGATATTTACGGTTTTAGAAATGTGCCGATCAAATACAATATACTCTTCGTTTTTGCGAAGAGTATAATAGCATAAAAAAGGTGAATAAGGAATTGTGTTACTGCAGCAATGCTATTGTTTTAATTTGTTTTAGATGTGAGAAGTATATTCAAAAGAAGGGTTGATTTAAATCTGTCCATGACTTCGTATCAGATTTAAACAATGTATGTTGCAAAACTACTATTTTCTGCTATTTTCCTAATTGTCCCCGGTCCTAGTAACCGCATGGAAAAAAATTGTTCGCAATAAAATTTTTAGTAAAACTAGACCTACAAATAAAAATTCTGGTAGGTGATTTGTTAAATTTAAAAAAATAAAAACCGTTAAAAATTGCCCTTTTGTGTAATTTTGGAAATATGCATACATTTTAAAGAAAGTAGGTGAAACCATGCTTTTTATTGAACTAAACCTTCTTATCAAATTTTAGCGCAAAATAAATATTGAAACGATTAAAATCAAAAACGATTTCGAAATTTCAATCGCATGCATAGGACAATTTTTATTGACAAAATGTATTTTTACAATGGTGTTAAGAAAAAAAATTCTTTCTTTTAAATAATTTTTTCTTTTTGGAATTTCCTAAAATTTTTTAAATTGTTATAAATAAATTCCAATAACTGTAAAAACATTAATATAACATAATACCAATTTGACGATTTTCGGATCTTTAAAATAACCCCTGAAAACTCGATTTTCAAATAACTGTGGTTCTGAATAATTATTTTTAACCAGCTGAGACAAAAGTATAAGCATGAATAATAACCAGTCGAAATTTTAAGAAGAAATATCAATTTATTTATTTATAAGCGACCGAAACACAAGAACTAACATATTTTGGCTTCAAATACTAGCAGAGCATTACTTTTTTTTAATGTTGTTACTTTCATAATTCGTTTACCGTTTTTGGTTTGATAAAAATCCCATAGAGTTATTTAAATTTGTTTACGATTTAGAAAATTGTATCTAAATAATTTCCAAAAAAAACCCGGTTAAATTCCATTAAAAATTTGTATTTTGTAAATATTTGTATTTTTGCTATGCGGTTACTAGGACCGGAGATAATAAGGCAAAAAATTTTTGTTTTGCAATATAAATTGTTTAAGTTTTACAGGAAGAAGTGGAGAGATTTAATCCAGAACTTTTCATTACACTTATTGTCACACGTAAAACAAATTAAAACTATAAAATCGTTGCATCGAAACAATTCCATTCGAAATTTATTTTGTCTCCACTTCGTAAGATAATTTAATTTTAGCCAAAAATTCTGTACCTATCGAATTATCATTTTTGAAACACAATGCTCTAATAATAAAAAGCACAAAGTTATAATCAAATTTAAAGCGTTTAGATTCATTTGAAATGCGGAAAGAAAAAGTATTTTTAAATTTACGGCAATGCTGCGGGAAAAATCTCACAGTTTCTCGAGACTACGATTTCAATCCGTAGTTGGAGGAAAGTCTGGTTAAAAATCAAGTTGCTCAATCAAGGAGGGCTGTTTTATATTCCTTGAGCATAGCTGCTCTGTTGTAAATAAAGATATGGCCTCTACGCGGCATCTCACGCCCTAGGTGATATTGTATCTCTCCAATTCGACTACTATTAGTTCACAGGTTCTCTTTGTGCCGTGTACTGAATTATACCTCTCTACAAACCTACTAATACAAGTGACAGTTTATTAGTTTATTTCATATTAACGTATCGTTTCGTTTTAGAAATATGTGCAGTTCATTTCAAAGATATAAGACATATAACGACTCTCAAGGAATACCGTCAACCGGGGTTAATTCGGACGTTTTTTTGACAAATTCCCAGTTTTCCATACCTTCGCGACGTCGGACAACCTCGGAATTTTTATATAATATTCTTATATCCTTTAGGTTTCGACTGATAAAAATTTGTCGCATTAGAAAAACGCCAACTATTTTTTTTTATTTTTTAAACTTGTCCGAACTAGCCCCGCAATGTGGGGCAAATTCGGACAAGCCTTAAAAACTGCTTTGAATTGAAGAAAGCATGCATATATACCAATTTCGGACAAAGAATTATTTTTTAAAAAAAAATTTGGCCAGAAATAATTATTTTTTTCCAATTTCTAGCACAATAATGGGTTTTTATTTTACTTTTCAACATTATTTATTGAACATTTATAAAATTATAAAAGAATGGATAACAAAAAAAATACAATTCTTATCATGGTTGATATCAGTCATAAAATAAAAAATAAATTCTGAAAAACTAAAAACTAATAAAAATACTGAGAAAAATTAAAAATATTATGTAATAGGTACGACGAATAATAGTAGGAAGGCACTTATTTCATTCCTCGGAACATCTGAAATTGCTTTTTGTAATCTTTTTTTATTATAATTCCTGTACACCTGGCTTCCAGGCACGTGTCTATAAGTTGTAACCATTTTTTACTTTGTCCGAATTTGACATCCACTTGGTAGCTTTTCCTTTAAAAAAATTTAAAAAAATAATTAACCGAATTTTTTTTTAACTATTTTTGGGTTTATGTGTAGAGAAAGGTTCAAGGAACAAAATACATAAAAATAATAGTTATATCTTTATAATCATAAGATGGAGACGAGTTACTATTACGGTTTTATTTAAACCTCCAAAATCGGGCTTCAATTATTTAAAATTTTTTCTACTATATAACTCGCCAAACAATCCCACATTTCAGTTCAAAACAATCGTTGACATGTAAGGTAACAGCTGACAACCCAAAGTAAGGTTATAATAGTGACTCATCTAGTAAAATTTTAAGGTTTGGAAAAAACGCGCCATGTCCGAATTTGCCCCACGAATCCGAATTGACCCCGGTTGACGGTACCAACAATTAGCTGAGAGAAACAGTGGGGCAATGCACAAAGTCCAAAACACTTAAACACCATACACTCGAATATTATTATTCCACCAGCGCGGCGTTGTAAAGTAAAAATAAAAAATTATACGATATTTATTCAAAACGAACATAATGGTTGAAAAAACTTGATCAATTCGGTTATTTACCCATACCCAAACTCTCGGCTCGACGAACCGTGACGTACTAAATAAAGCGAACTATTTGGGATATGTCCTTTGTCACTGTCTGTTATTTATTACATTTTTAGTTAATCTTAAGCTATTGATATCTATTCTATGGTTGTTATCAAATGCATGTTCCAACACTAGACTTTTCAATACTTTCATATTATTTGGGGTGCGGCATATGCTCCTTGAATCTAGATATAATTGGATGTTTCGTTTGTCCAACGTGCTCCAGATTATAATTCTTATGACAGAGTTTTTAAATTCCTTTCGCTTAATTCAGTTTTGTCCTTTGGGTTATCTAAGATGTAATTTGTGGATGGACAACTATTTTATGTCTTTTAAAAATCCTGTTTAAATAACAGCTATACCTAGTTCATATAAATTGATCCCAATTTTGATTTCTCCCATTTAACTTGAAATGTTGAGAAGTTCGGAGCATTTTGTTAAATCTACATTACCTAATTATTTTGTCTTCTTTTACAGAGAATCCGTTACTCTTGGCTATACCTGCAATCTGCAATCTTTGTATCAAACACTGCAAATATTTTTTTCTTATGTTTGTTGGGTATTTTTCCGCTGTAAAAATATTTAAAAATTTTGATGAAATAAACCTCTGCGCCAAAAGGATCAGACAGAGGCTGGTTTTAATACTTCTATTACAAAATGCCTCATACCTAAAAATATATAAACTGAAACAAAAATGTTAAATGATAATTACAAAACTTAAATCGAAGGCAGTTAACGTTTCGGAAAATATTGCTTTTTCCGTTATCAAAAGTTTCACTTTTAAGCATCCCAAATATGACAATTTCTTGTTTATGTATTTCCATAGTCACGTGAGACATTAAATTATATTTATTTTATTTTTACTTACTTCGTCTCTGAGGATGGGCAACCAGCTGGTACAGAAACCTATAAAATAATTATAAACTTTTTCTTTTTCCAAAATTTTCGCGGAGTCCCACTGGATCCTATGATTGTTATCCAACGCGTGTTCACAAATTTTTGATTTCTAAAATTCTCCTTTCTAGAAAGCGAGAACTCTGGAGAGACTCCGCGAAAATTTTGGAAAAAGAAAGCGACAAGAGGTGCGTCAAGTTATATGCACTTTTTAACACGCTTTCATGGATTTTCTATTTATATGCTTAATATATCTTGTATTTGTGATCGAATGGAAATTTAAAAAATACTGGTTTATTTGAAATAAAATTCTTAAAAAATATAGATCTCTCCGATATGTACATTAAACGGGTAGCACCCTCAAAATCAAGTTAATACCTGTTCACCCATAAAAATGGAGGAGGTTATTGAAATTGGTTCAAAATCGAAAACTGAGATAAGACCAGATCTTTAATGTAGTTCCAGGAATACGAAAAAGTGGTACCGTAATTTCACGTAACAATAGTCCAATTTTTATTGATTTTATGAAATTTACATTGTAACTTTCGACCTGACTTGCTTTAAAATTTTCTTATGGGGCTGCAAGACTTAAAAGTGTCTAAGGAACTAGGGAATACGTTTTATTTTTCAAAATCTTGTTTAAAGATACATATATACATATATATTATTTTGGACCATTGTTGTGTTACAAGGTACACATCTATGGTCCATATCAAATTTATCACACAAAATTGAAAGGTGACCATGGTAGGGGGGTTACAACACAACAGTGGTGTGAAGCAATCCAAAGTACATATGAAAAAAATTTATTTTTTATATTTAAATAAAAATAGTCATTCAATAAGTCAAATTTTTGTGATTTCTCTGAAGATAACTCAAAAAATAAAACAAAAACCTTTATTAACTATATTAAGTACATTATTTCTTTGGAAGCTCTACTATATCTCCCAGTTTAGGAACAAAAAAAAGTTGCCGTTTTGTCGACATTTGCTTTGGCTTTTTTATAGCAAACTTAATTTCGTTTTTTCATAAAATATGCAGTCTTCCTTTTCTGGCCATCTCCACAGTTTTCTACATTTTGCCATGCACTTAATACGCGCTCCTTCTATTTCTATGGAAACCACTTGTCCTGGCCAATATTGACCCTCGTAGACAACTACAACAAATTCGTGAATGAATACACAATAAAGTGTATGAACTACCATTTTGGTTACAACTATAGTCCATACCATATAAGTACACTTGATAAATCGCTCACTCACAAACACAACTATGGTCCAGAAAATAGTTTGGACTATAGTTGGAATCTAAGTGTGAATTTTTACAATTTTTCTGCTAGGACAAAAAAAAGAAGTTTGCAAGTAACTAGTTGCATATTGAGACAATACTAGTACTCATGGTACTGATCTAAAATAATTAAAAAATTGGTAGTACTTACCGCCTATAGTATAGAAAGTTTGCAGATCAAAAATATTCACCACATGCTGTGTATGACACTGAATCTCAAGGTAAAGTGGATATTCCTAACGGAACGCGATGTCACGCTGAAATCGGTTCCTTTATACTATCAGCTTACGCCTAGTACATATACTTAATACTAGATGTCGCCCAAACATGTTTTTACATATTTTCTTAAATACGCCGCTCATGGACTATAGTTGTGTGGCTGGATTATTGTTGTGTGAAATTACGGTATTAAAAAAATTTCCGTATACGTATGTGTATATATAAACAGTGAGGTCCATAAGTAACGGATAAATTCATTATCTACGTAATTTTCAATTTATAAGTAAAATTCTGAATTTTATACCTCCCCCTTCAATCCCCTTGGAATGACAGCTACCCCTTTAAAATTTTTAAATGGAGCTATTGTGCGTGTGATAGCTCATTTGAAAGGGTTTTTAATTCTCTATCCAGCACTATAAGGTTTTTTAATTATAATTTTTTTATTGAAAAATGTTACAGTTTTAATGTTACTCAGTAAACAAAAGAACATGAAGCAAATTAAATCAAATGGTCAAACTGGGCGCCAGTTGCTTCTTAACAATCATAGAAGCGTTGCTGAAATTCTTGTATCCGGGGTGATTTGATTAGTTTCTTGCCTTATTCTGTCTTTTAAATCATCGACATTATTTGGCCTGTTGAAGTAGACTTTCGATTTTAAATAACCCCATAAAAAATAATCAAGCGGGGTCACATCGGGAGAACTGGCAGGCCACTCAATTTCACCGCGTCTGGGAAAAACTTGATTGGGATAAGCTCTTACTTCCAATGCGAAATGTGGTGTAACTCCGTCCTGCTGATACCAAATATTTCTATCAATTTAATTAGGGTTGTCATCATATGGGAAAAGTCTTCTAAACTCGGGAACTAAAAAATTTTGCAAGAAATCCAAGTAACGCGCGCCAGTTAATGTGCTCTCAAAAAATACGGCCCGATAATTTGAGAATTTATAATTCCAGCCCAAACGTTCACCTTCTCAGGAAATTGAGTATTGGCCTCCATCATCCAATGTGGATTTTCTATACTCCAGTATCTACAGTTCTGTTTGTAAACTGTTCCATTTAAGACAAATGTTGCTTCATCAGAAAAAAGAATGTTTTGTATAAATAACGGATCTTCTTGGAATCTATTTGAAATGATTTCGCAAAATTCCAATCGGCGATCAGGGTCATCGTCGTTAAGTTCTTGAATTTCATATGGGCGGTATTTTTCTTCTTTTAGAAGACGCAATATGGACATTTTACTAACATCTTTATCGGCGGCAACTTGTCTTGTAGGTTTATGTGGATTATCTTGAATATCTGCAGAACGGAGGCCTATATTGCATAGCTCAGCGACGAGCCCGGTTATTTATTAAATTAATGAATTCCAGTCGCTATTTTGTTTTGTACTTGAAATAATAATTTATACTCTCTCTTGTAGTGAAAAGAATTATACTTACACAACGATGACTCTTTATTGATGTTCAATTTCTTTGTGTGGGTACCGCAATGTCCCTTTATATTACCACTTAAAAGAGTTTATATAGCAGACGTTTATTTTTGAACATTGGATTAGGTATATAACAAATTTTAGCATTATGTGTAGTAAACCAATTTTATTTTAATATTTATATGTCTATAATTAGAATCACCTCAAAATCCAATTCGATAAATACTTAGAAAATATACAGCGATTATAAACCACAAGAAATATTTTTATTTGCTAAATTTGTAGAATAAATTTTGACACTGTTCTGACATCATTGTGGGAATGAAGAAAAATTGACCAAATCAACTTTACATCAATATGATATATTGCTTATATTGTGCATCCGACTTTTCAGACCAGAATGCTGCTCTTTACATTTTCCGAAAACTGATATAATGATTATAATAAATTAATCTATTTTTTAATCATCAATCATTTTTTTAGTAACACAGTAGGTAATTATGATTTCAAAGTAGTAATACAATTTCTCCATATCCTTCAATTCCTAAAAACAATTTTGTTTAATATTAGTGATTACCTGAAACACTAGAATGTATCATTAAGATTAACGGTGTTGATTAAATTATGTAGAAAGCGGTGTTGTCATGTCGTGTAACTTCATACTCCCTGAGCTGTGCTAGGGAAAGATCACGACAGTGGAAAGAGGTTTCCGGTTACAGCGTTATGTCGACAACCCCTCCTTTCAGCCGCTGAAGTCTCTTAGAGCTTACAACTGTCAACTTGCATTCTCTCAAATTTGTGATTTTGCCGGTACACAACTCTAGATTTGCCACTTCCAACCTCTACTCAAGTGTCACTTTAATATTTGTAAATACCCTACCTTGGAATATTGCCAGTGTATACTTTTCATTACACAATTTCTACTTCATTATCATAATCATATTATTTTTTTACAAAGTAATCAAAGCTTATTTATATTTGAATAAATTATGTTCCTTTTTGTTGCAAAGAGCAACAGTCGTATAAAATTTGTAAATATTTATATAAGTATTGTTAATTTTTTATTTCGTTTTGATATAGTACTAGTAAGTGTTAAATGTATATGAGATATGTAAATTATTATTGAAAATAAGTATTTGTAAAGCACTTTGTATGTAAAATATCTGTACCTAAGCTTTGTGAATGTTTTATCACACAAAACTTATTCTACACACGAGAATATAATAAAAGATATTGTGATTGAGTATGTGTTTTATTTAAAAATTTATTCTTCTATCAACCAGTTCTCTGCATTTTTTACTTTTCATAATATACAAAGTATATAAGAAAAAATAATGTGATGCAAAAATTCGATTTTAAGGTTTTGGAAGATTTACTCGGTTTGAGATCTTCCCGTAAAAAAAGATCGCATAGGTCCAAATCCGATTTGCCATTTTGTTTTTTTTTACAAAAAAATGAGTCACGAAATTTTCTAATTACTAAAAAAAATATATAAACCTTTTTTTAATGAAACTGGGTGTAATTATGGGTCTTGCAAATGTAAACTGTTATGGAAAATTACAAATAAATATATTCATTATTTTTTCTAAGAAAACAAGATTTTTGTAAAAGTACACCGAGTCATGCCTTAAGTATTTTTGTGTGCTGAAACCCGAATTTTCAATTAAAAACATTCTCTACCGCCGAGATTTCGAGTAAATCCAGGAATTTATTGTCAAAATACGGTTTTTTGACAACAAAAACACTTTAAATAATAGTATTGTAGGCATTGGAAAACCCCCGATCCAACAAGCCCTCGCTTGCTTGATAACGAAAAATGGGAAAAAAGGGTAGTTTTATGCTTTGAGGGTAGTTGGCTAGGGGTGGGAGGCTAAATAATATCAGCATCGTGTTCCCCGCCCTTGAAAACTTGTAGAAAACAATGTTCAGCACGCTTGGATGTTTTTGCATGTTTCGGTGTTAAGGGAGGAGGTGGTTTCAACCCCGGAAGTCGTTAGGATGTTTGGTTGCGAAATTTTATAGGGCATATTGAGTTTCCTCAAAAAAAAAATCGATCCAAAAAGTCCTCGCATGGCTGACAACAAAATATGGGGAAAAGGGGTGGTTTTTTGCGTTTAGGGGATCGCGCGACTATCATCATCGTGTTGGCCGTCCTCGAAAAGGGAGGGGGGGTAGCCATGTTTGGTCGCTACCCTTGAACTGTTGGGTGTTTAACCATTTTTTTGCAACTTTGGTACGGACTATTTCTTATAGATTCGCTTAAGCGACTTTTATAAAATCTTCCAAAATTGTGGTCCCATATTAATGTCAACAAGCTATGACTAGTACACAGTGAGCAAAAATAAGAAACAAATTTTTTTTGTGGAGAATATTCGAGGTTATGGCGAAGTCGCCATTGTTAATTTAATATCGTAAAAATTTAATTTTTAAAAAAAATCAAATTCCCTCGGAATTGCATTAAATTTGATAGTTGGGAATTATAATAAGACATAACAGCTGTCAAAAGCCTGTAAAAAATGTGAAAACCCTATGAAGGCAGAATCTAGACACTGTTATTTACTACATAACTTCTTGGAAGACCATCAATATCGTATTTTATCATGATTTTTGACTTGCAGAATCTGAATTTCAAGGGTCCGAAATCATATACCTAAATAATTTTAGAAACGACCATTTTTTGGCCGAAACTGGTAATTTTTTGGCCCTTTTATGTATACAGGGTGTTTGGTACATCGATAGAAAGTTTTCACTGGGTCATAGCTGGAGTCGTTTGGAACCTATATGACCATATTTACCCTTATACCAAGTCTCACCGTTTTTGGGATATCGGCATTTTTAATATTTTTGCGAAATAGTTGAGTTGTTACAAATACATGTTATTTTTTATGATACTAAATACTTTCAGCTTTCTTAAATATATTTTTTAGATATTCTTAATATCCACTTTGTCGAAACAACACAAAAAGAAATGCCGAAGTATTGGTATACAAATTATGTAGTACAATGTATGTGTTGAAATATATTGGTTTAATTTTTTTTTCTATTGTAAGCAAAATTTTCTCAAAAGCGGCACCACTTCAAGAGATTCAAACAGTCTTAAAAACTTATCTATTGCATACTCTTTCCAATGGTATGCCACGTTATGACAGAATAATAGTTCATTATACTAAAAAAGAAACATATTTGTAGACATTACATTCTTAATAAGGAAAAAAATTAAATAAGTATTGACCATTTTATTATTTTTATTTCCAGTTTTACCTAAAGCAAATGTAACTAAAACTATTAAATTATTCATTTCATTTTCAAAATAAGAACCTCCACTTCTAATGCATTTACATGCCCCCTTTCGTATTTGGGTAGTGGTGACGCCTAACCTCATTTCTCCCCTTACTCTGGCACCTGCTTCATTAATTCTCCGTACAAGGCGGTCATAATCGGTTATTTCAATCTCATAAACTAGTTATTTCATTCGACCCAGACGTGAAAATCAAGGGGCGTTAAGTCTGGAAACCTCACTGGCCACAATATTGGCCCATTTCTCCCAATCCAAGGATTAGGGAATGTCTCTTACATTTAGAGGTATGGTAAATTATTCTGCAAAAACTCTAAATAACTGTCTCCATTTAAATTGTCTGGAAGACAGTACGGACCAATGAAAGCTCTGCCAATTACCGCTGCCCATACATTCACAATGAACTTGTATTGAAAAGACGTTTGTTTTTTCATGTGCGGTTTTTCGTCAGCATCAGCCCAGAAATGAAGACTGTGAAAATTTGTTATTCCACAAAATACTTTTAAGAGAACGTTCATCTTCCAGATCAGCGTTCAACCCAAAACGGCAAAAAGCCGTTTTCCGTATTGGGCCACCTTCTTCGAGTCTCTGAACATGCGTGTAGTAGAATGGATGTTTTCCTTCACTCCTAAGAGTTGTGGACAACTCTTTCCAAATGACAAATTCAGTTGAAGAGCTACTTTTCGAATACTGCTGGTAGAATCTGCTTCGAAAGTCTCCAAAATCTGCTCATCTACTTCAGCATATTGCACAATATGCACTCGTTCCCTATGATGAAGGTTACCTGTTTTACGTATTCGTCGATATGTGTTACAAAACACCTGAACATTGGGAATTCTTATTGTTGGAAATCATTCCCGATAAAAATCTTTAGCTGCTGCTGCATTTCCGTCGGCTATTCCTTACATAAAGAAAATATCGGCATATTCGGCATTAGAAAAAGATGCCATTGCAGGAAAGGTGACAATGCTATGAGCAATTAAATAAAACAGCATTTAATACAAACGTTCAAATGTGTCACTGGGTAACCAAGAAGAACAATTTTTTGTGTTTGGTCGCCTGATATCTACCCTTTGTGTATTTCATTTCTTGTTTATGTACGTGTAAATACGTTTGATTTTATTTCAGTATATCACACACAGAAAACTGAATTTAAATATTAGTAAATAAAATCACCGATTTGCGGCTGAAAGAATTTACTATGATTTTGTTTAATATTCTTTCCTTTTCAGCTTAATGAACTATAATTGTCATAACGTGGTATATCATTGGAAAGAGTATGCGATAGAGAAGTTTTTAAAACTATTTGAATCTCTAGAAGTAGTGGCGCTTTTGAGAAAGTTTTGCTTAAAATAGAAAAAAAAATCGAACCAATGTATTTCAACTCATAAATTGACCTACATAATTTTTGTACCAATGCTTCGGCATTTCCTTTTGTGCTGTTTCGACAAAGTGCATATTTGAGAAAATCTAAAAAAAATATTTGAGAAAGCTGAAAGTATTTAGTATCATAAGAAATAACATGTATTAGCAATAACTCAACTATTTCGCAAAGATATCTAAAAATGCGATATCTCAAAAACGGTGAGACTTTGCATAAGGGTAAATATGGCCATATAGGTTCCAAACGACTCCAACTATGACCCAATGAAAACATTCTATCGATGTACCAAACACCCTGTATAACAAAATCTAAAGTACCAAATACCCTTTTATTTTAAGTTCTTTTATTCGCAGAATTTGTATATAAGTATCACAAATGAAAAGATCAAAGGGCTAAGAACTACGACCATTTGACTTCCACATCCAGTGGAAGTACTTATAGTATCGACAAAAAAATGTTGAAAATTTTTAATATAGGCTTAGAATGTCATCAAACGTCGAGATTTTAAGTTTGAACAAAAAAATAATTTCTGTCTGTCTCTCTAACTTTTTTCTGCGCACTTTTACTCTGGAACCGTTTAAGATATTGATATACGTATTTTAATGAGATCTAGAACTAGATTATATTTTGATCTTATTCCTGTGAAGGGCTGGGGGGGGTAAATTGGGGTAAAAGGGGGTAAATAGGTAAATCAAGCAAGTACGAGTCCATAAAATTGGTACTTAGTATATATAAGAGAAGCTAAGTGTCAAAAGAATTTTTGGCATTAGCCCTTTGCCACTCCCACTCCATTATTAAAGGGGGTGAAGAAAAATGATATTGTCATTTAGTGTGTGTACAGGAACCAAAGGCCTCAAAAATTTGTTTACGTTTTCCACTCATACTACCACCCCCCTTACACCACCCCCACTTCCACTACCGATGTGGTATATCGTTTTATGGGTTTTTGGTACAGACGATTTCAAATATCATATTATTAAAGCTCCATAAACAATTATTTCCACATCAATTTTTTTTTTGTTGTGAGTGACTTGGATAGAAAATCTGGTTGTGGAAGTAGTGATTCCTTGGACAACGGTTTTTGAATATTTTTGGCCACTTTTTAGTCATTTATCTGCTTGTAAACGGTAAATTGTATGCGAACTAAATAAGTATCTATATATGTCACATTATGTAATTTTTTTTTGACACAAAAAGAACCACAAAGGACACACAAAAAAGGACCCAAAAATTACCAATATTGGCAAAAAAATGGCCATATCCAAAATTATTTGGACTATTAAGTTTCAGAACCACGAATTTCGAATCTTATATGTCAAAAAAATTACAGAATGTGACATACATGGATACTTATTTAGTTTGCGCACAATTAATCGTTCACAAGCAGATAAATAACTAAAAAATGACAAAAAAACTCGTAAATTACACACTGTGCGACAGTGTAATTTTATTTCATAATTTTGAAGAATTTTTTTTTAGAACCGTTTAAAAAAGTTTCATCAAAATAGGTCAAGGTTAATCATTTTCCGAGGTTTTAGCTGTTTTTCCTCTAAAGTGACTCAACTAACCTGCATAGCGCACAGGGTTTTTCATGGGAAATAAATGATTAAAGCTGGCAAGATATTTTTTATGTTTAATTATATCACACTAAATAACAATATGTTTCTTGCCACCCTCCTTAAGGATAAAAAATTTAAAATTGCTGTATCTCGGAAACGAATAAAGATACAAATTTCGTTCTTATACGACAATCTTTATTCTCTAGCATACAATAAAATAGTTCATTATGACTTCCTCGAAATTATTAATATTTCTAGAGTTATAAGTAACGAAATTATTAACTTTTCCTACATTATTTTCAATTGTTTCAAACATAGTGCCTAAACTGCAGCTTTTAGAAAGAAAAATTCTAAATAAGAGTTATAGTTCATACCTCTAGCTTTCAATAAAATTAAACACATCTTATTTTAAAGCAATCCTAGGCCGAGAAATCACGGAACATTTTAGCTGGTGTATAGTGGAGTCAATAGAAATTTTCACTTCGGAAAAACTCCAGGAAGCGGTAACTTTTGAGAATACATCTCTGAACATGTCAGGAACAACATACCAAAGTTACCAACAATAGTCCTTGAGCGTAATTTGTTATTAAACAAATTAATTGCAAAATACCAGTCTTTGTCAAATACATCTTAAAATATTTTTTTATTTCAAAAAGTAATTGCGCTATTCAAAAGTACGGGAAATTTCACATCAAAAATGTATATGAAGTTTTTTTGTACGATCAAAAATGTAGGCTCCAGATTTTTTTGTTTAACGCATGAAAATGGAACGCGGAGACACTAAGTACGGCAAGCGAAGCGCGCGCGGCCTCGGCCGCGCTACACTAAATTTATTGTATTTTGAACTAATTAATGAAATTGACCTCACAAAGGCTTAAATGAAAGAAGAAATATGTATTGAATTATTATATTTTCAAATATAAAGATGAATGTGTGTAGGTATAGTACGTCGGAATATAAAGAGATTTGCGATGAAATAGGTAAAAGCTCTACCATTTCTAATTTAAAGATAAAAATTTGGGTCTTTCACATTTTACTCTTAAAGTAATGTATAAAAAGATCCGATGAGCGAAAAAAATCTCAAAAATTTATTTTTGAAGATGTAAACTTCCAAAATTTTAAAATTTTGAGAAAATTATAAAATTTGATATACCTATATAAGTAACTATAACCACTTATTTCTCTGGGTAAATCGCATTATTAGATCTCTGTAGGTGCGATTTTTAAAGCTTGAAATGTGTACTTTAAGATGTTTCAAGGGGATTTACCTTAAAAATTAAATTAACCCCCTCCTGTTTTTACGAAAATAAAAGAAACATTTTTTTGCTCTAAAATTCGTGAAATTATGGGTAAAATAAAAGTGAATAACTTTTATAAAAAATTTATTTAGCCTACCTATGCTGCATACGCTTACAGTAGGACCTCAAAATAAGTAAATCTGATGATGAAAAAATATCGGAATATACAGTGTGTCCCAGGATAGATGTAACAAGAGGTGTAATGTACCAACAATTTTGGAATGGTATTTGAGGATTGAGTCCTGCTTGTTGTAAAACTAAAGTATACCAAAAATGACTTGATTTGGTGTTCTACAGGGTGTTTTATAAACAAAGTTGTAAAAATCACCACTGATAAAGTACCTTTATTTTTCAAAATATGAAAAAATTCCACTAAGAAAAGTTATTTAGAATGAAATTTTATACCTCTATACCAAATTTCAGGAATATAAAATTATTTTTTTGAAACTTCCCATTTTTTCAATAAATTTGTATTTTATTTTGAACCATTCAATTAAAACTGCATAGAAATTATTTTTTGTGAATTAATATTTAAAGTTATGTAGAAGTTATGAGAAAAGCAGTGTATACACATTTATCATTTATTATTGACATATCTGTCAAACGTAGTCAATATTATCCTTAATTTCTGTTTCAAATTAACGAACCAAACATAGAAAATTAAGTGAAAATGGTACTCACTGTGCGTGAAAAAATTTATATTGTGCAATGCTACGGAATTGGCGGTGAAAACTCACTAAGAGAAGTCGTAAGCCAATTTAATTTGAAATTCCCAAACACTGCTTTGTCACGTACTCAGGCTATGAGAATAATTAAAAAGTTTCTGGCTACTGGTAGTGTTCTTAACATGAAAAGAAAAATAAAAGCATATGATGAAGACAATGTTGGGGCTATTATAGCTCATGCCTCTGTTATAGAAAATCCTAGGATGCCACTAAGAGAGAGGTCAGCTCTTATTAATATTAGCAAGTCTGAACTCCAAAGAATTTACAAGGCAAAGAAAATTAGGGCATATAAAGCAAATTATAAACATACGCTTAAAGAGGGAGATGATGGCCGTAGGTTGGATTTTTGTTTGACCATTGGAGAAAAAATCATGGAAGAGAGATTTTTTCATAATTTCATAATTTTCTCAGATGAATCCACATTCACAACCAATGGTGTTGTTTCATCTGAGAATGGTTTTGGGCTTCTAAAAATCCAAATTTTAGAATTCATTGTAGAAGACAATATTATAAAAAAGTGAATGTGTGGTGTGCCGTTTCTTATCACGTTGGAGTTATTGCACCTTATTTCATTGAGGGAAGATTAAACCAGCACACTTATTTACAGCTTCTTGAAAGATTTTCTGAAGAATATTTAAATATTTTAAGAGATATGCCTTTAGTTCATTTTCAACATGATGGTTGCCCTGGCCACTCCACAAAAATGGTTAATCGGTGGTTGAATTTAAATTTTGGAGAAAATTGGATTGCCAGGAATAGACCGATCAAGTGGCCGGCGAGATCCCCAAATTTATCAATATTGGATTTCTTTTTATGGGGTCGCCTCAAGCAGTTGGTTTACGCTGAACCACTTCCTAACGATGTAGCAGTATTGAAGCAGAGAATTACAAATGCCGTAAACTCCATACCGTCAGATCATATTCGAAACAGTTTTAAGGACTTCAGGCGAAGGATCGAAATGTGTGTGGATGTGGGTGGTAGCTACGTCGAATAATAAAAAAATTGCAAACATTGTTTTGTATTGGTCAATAATTAATTTTGTTTGTGAATCTGTTGTTTTTGACATTTATTACTTGTTATAATTTTTAAACCTCATTAACCTCCTGTTAGTAATTGTTTCTTGTTTTACAATTAGTTCGATTAACATTATACCTTCTTACATCTCGTATATTCAATTTTTTATTTACTAATAGCCTACTTTTTGAGATGATTTGCTTCTACACAACTTTAAATATGAATTCAACTCTTAATTCGCAAAAAATGGGAAGTTTCAAAAAAATAATTTTATATTCCTGAAATTTGGTATAGAAGTATAAAATTGCATTCTAAATAATTTTTCTTAGTGGAATTTTTTCATATTTTGAAAAATAAAGGTACTTTATTAGTGGTGATTTTTACAACTTTGCTTATAAAACACCCTGTAGAAGACCAAATTAAGTCATTTTTGGTATACTTTAGTTTTACAAGCAGGACTCAATTCCCAAATACCATTCCAAAATTCCAAAATTTTTGGTCCATTACACCTCTTGTTACATCTATCCTGGGACACACTGTATATATACCTACACTTTTCACAAAATATTCAAAAAAACCAAGTTTTTTCGGTAAATCGACTCAATGTTGATTGTTTGTACAATTTTTATCCTGTTTAAAATATCGAAAACATATTAAAAATATTCACGTGGTACGGAGCCATGAGTCAAATTATAATGCTTAAATAATAGAAACAGACTGAAAGTAAAACAACATCCGCGCGGCAAGCAGTACGCGAGTACTGCGGTTCTCATTTTTATTTATTGAGCAGGGGATGAGTGTATTTAGTTCTGGTGGAATTGTTTTCAACGTACGGTCACTATTGTGTTCCGCTAAATTTAAAATAATTTTCTCGTCAATGGGTTCCATAGGCTGGTAAACTACCTTTGCTGTTCCATGTAAAATATTTTGTCCATTTTTTCCATCTTTCAAAAAACCGATGTTTTCAGCAGCACAATAGATATATCTATTTTGTATTAAATCCGGCGGTAAATAAATATTATTATTTTCTTCTTCTTTCAGAACCGCGTAGAATTTTTTCATAATGGACTGAGCATCCCAAAGAATGCAATCAATCAAAATGATTTCTGCTTCTTGTTGAATGAAACGCATTAAATCCGACAATTATTTGCGGAGAGTAATATCTCGATATTCTTCTGTTCTCAGATTTCTTCTGGACTTGCTTACCGGACAACATTTCGTACATTAAAATTTTCAATGCTGCGTCACAGCGGTCAGATTTCTCTGAGCTGCTGCCGCCTTCAATACACCATTTTAAGAAAAGCTCTAATTGCTTAGGAACAACGGAGTTAGGGTATCATTTAAATTGATGCTTCTTTCAAGCTTCCATTTTTTAGCATTAAATACCGATTTTCTAATAATTCTTGCTGCATCGAAAAGAATTTTTGAATTCTTTTCTGGGAAATCAATCGCGTCATGAACATTTGATGCGCATAATTTCACAAATTTAGAGCTATAAACGAAATGTTAAGTAAGCAGAAAGGTATTAGTTTAACATATTAACTATGGACCACAGAATACCTCAGTCTGGGCTCTGTGCTATGGACTAGTGATGGGCGATATATCACGAACTGTGATTTAATCACTGATATTAAGAAATCACAGGCAACGACTGTTAGTAAAGTTGGCAGAAAAGCGTGACGTGATCACGACTTTCCGCATTTCGTTCCCTTGCCGTGGTCTAACCAAGACGATATTTCACGATATTTACTTTGAGTCGATTATTGTTTGCGGCCGTATGTATTAACACGTAAAGCAAGCGATCCCGTGCCTTATTAGCGTTATTAGATACGCATTTCACACTATCTTTTATTAACTGGCGATGCGATGTGGCGATTTGAGGCAGGGTCGCGACGGAACATTTTTGTTATAACACCAGAAGTATAACACTACTAAAACCATGCGTAAAAATATTTTATATGATTAAATATACTAGCAATTTTATTGCAAATATTGAGCATTTACGTTTCGGCATGAAATACATCCACATCCTTGTAGGTATATTCACAGAGTACAGTACCTACACAGAGGCGAAGGCTTTGTCGGCTCCTTTGATTTTCGATGGCTCGTTTTTTGTGACCTTGAGTACCAGTTACGTCTACACTGAGAGAAATATGTTTTTAATTTTTTTCTGTACCCTACATTTAAGGATACACTGAAGAAAAAATGTATTTCAATTTGGATAGAAAAATATTACCATTTGAATTGTTTATAAACTGCGTTTATTTTCAATTGAGTTAGGCCCTAGCAAATTTTCTGAAATGTAATTATTATAATTGCTATAATGATACCACTTGATATTTTTTTGTTTCGATTTCGAGCTAAAAATATTATTATAATGTGACGAAGGAGTATTCTAATTTCCTTACCAAGGAAATGTATTTTTCAAAAAAACTATATACCTTCTAATATATTTAAATAAGGCGCCATTCTGATTTCCGACCGCCCGGCCGGCCAAATTGGCAAAAGCAAAGCAAATACCCAAGCAACACACACAGCAACCAAGCTTTATTAGTTTTTATTTCTCAAATATTTAAATAATTATTGTTAGTGGCTCTATGAAATATTTTGAACGTGAATCTTTGTTTTTTCTATTTAGTTCAGCGCTATTTGAGTGTCTTCATTCCAGACTATATAAATAAAGTGAGTAGAAAGAAATGTATAAAAATATAACATAACCTTTTAAACTACATGTTATGAAAAACGTATCTGACTGATTGAATACCTATTTAATTATAGTTATTATAATGTGTTCGAAATGATGAAAATTTAATAGGATGTTTTATACTTTCAGAATGTAAGCTAAAAAGGAAGATTTATATATATTCCAGTATTTTAGTTGACAATCGCTGAGAAACCTACAAAATAAAATATTATATAATTTGGCGAGAATTGAATAATATTGAATCAGCTTGGAGAGAAAATGTGAAACATGTGAAAGTATTATCAAATCTGACAATAAATCGCTAACGTTTTGAGAAATGGTGAATGACTAGTACAAATGTTGGTGTAAATATCTCATAATATACTGAGAATTGCTTGGTTTTTGAGAGAAATGCGTAGACAAAAGGATGAGTTCAAGGCACTCAAAAATCTTGAAGGTATATGTGGTTGGGTGTAAGAAGTACTCTCCAAGAAATTTGCAGGATAAAAGCTTTTTGCAAAGGTAAGACTTAGTTGTCGATGATCTACCTTTATTTTCAATATATGCTTACCTGATTAAACATTGCTTAATGAATAATTGCCAACATGCAAATTCATTTTTCAGGTTATGAACTCTTAGCGTAGCATCTTCAACAAAAGCCATCGACTCCTTGGATTACTCATTGTGACTGTGTTACTAATCTAGACAAAATCGTTCACTACCCATCAGCCTTTCCTTTCAATTTTTTAGCAGTAAACACGGTGGCTATGTTCGAAGGTTATAAATATTATAATTTCTGTGAAAAATACCATATAAAGTAAACAATGAAGATCTGGAGTATTGAACTACTTGAAATATGTAAAAAGGTGTACACGTCTTCCAGTTTTTGACCTCTTGCCTATGATATACCTATAGATGGAACTATACAAACCATTGTAATTTTTACAAAAACTTCTTTTTATCGTGTCTTGTTAATGTTATACAGTATCGGAAAGCGTTTGATTTGGTGCGGCAATAAGAGCAAGCGAGAGCAAAGCAAGCAATGATGTACATTAAGGGACGTGTCTGCTTTGCCTCTGCTAGGGTACTGGTAGACGCCTTTATTGTAGGCAGTCGGTTAAGTCGTTGAAACTATGCAATCTCAACGGTAGAACTTTCCGATACTGTATAATATGTCTAACACGTATTTTATTATTTTACGTAGGTAGGTCAATTGTTAAATATCCCTTGTATTTTATTAAATACATATATTCACTTTTTATTATATTTTATTTATCACTTGTATTATTGTTGTTAGCAGTAAATTAAAATAGTCGATTATGTAGAACTTATATATACATGCATCTTTGCATCTAACTGAAAGTAAAACAAAATATATTTACTAAATATCAAATTATTTATTATCCAACGTTCCATTAATACTCAGAAGAAGAATTAACAAGAAACTTACTGGAGATATAAAGAAAGATCTATATTGCAATAAAAAATAAATGATTATATTATACACATACTAATATCTAAGTAATAATAAGTAACATTTGTAATTACATAATTCAAAGAATATTTGCTACAATTTGACACTTTCAAAACCCATTCGGACTTTATTTATGTGTTCACTGACTGAAGGATCACTTTCAGTCTTAATTTCATAGTTTTTGAATGTTAAACAATCCCAACACTGGGTTTTTAAACACCACACAATATATTTTAAAAGGACGTTTAGTTCCAGATCAATCAATGACAGCAATACTTTAAATTTCTTTGATTTAAGCACTTCATCAGATATCTTAATGTAGTCTGTGTATTTTTCTCTTGAGATACCTGATTTAAAAAATGCTATTAAGCTTCTTTCTCCCTCAGCATCAGCTCTACCGTCGCTCAACTAAAATTTAAACATAAATGATTATTAAAAATGCTGACAAATTAATATAAAGTGTTATTTTTTACCATGAATTGTTTATTGTTTGCTTAAGCAGTAGTTATTATTATCACAAGCACTTTTAGTTCCACATTTAGCTTTTAAAGTTGTATCCCATAAACATCTAACTAGATGGATCATAGTGGTCTTGAATTACGGACTTTCCTGCAACATAAATCCACACTAAAAATCAAATTCTTAAATTAACAAGTAACAACTTACCATTAATAAAATACTTGGAATATTCCAGTAAAATAATTCCTTTTAATTGCTTGGAATCATCGACTTACAGTCGATGCTTAGAATCTTTTAACCCTAACCTCTTCTGGTTGTAAATCGACGTTATTTTATAAAAACTGATGTTTTCTCGGATTGCCACACTTCAACAACTAATAATACAACAAAAACTGGCCATTTTGTATGACATAATGTCCATAAAAACTCTATTATGAAAAATTCAATTCTTAAGTTCAGTCAGTCGCCATTTGACAGCAATGACAAGTGAATTTAGAAAGTGAAGTGAGGTGAGTTAAAAAATGGCGATGCGTATACAAATTTGGTTTTGGCGGGAAGGCTTGCTTTCGCCTCTGTGTAGTTACTGTACTCTGTGGTATATTATAAAACAACAAAAAAAATAACATTAAAAAATAAATATACCATTTTAAATTACCAAAAATTCGTGTAAAATAAACATAAATATAAACAAGAAATTTATTGATGCTTCCGAAATGTTAATGTTTGTACTGTCATGAGCAAAAAAAATAGGACAACTATTTTTCTAATATAAATCTGTCTCTATTTGCTCACTTGCAATGAATTTTGACAAATAACTGACAATGTCACAAAAATTACAGTTAGATGTGCACAACTAGATTTTAGCAAAAATACGTTATAAGACCGGTCCCATTTTTTTGCGCACGACAGTACAACTTTACAAAAATATCCTATTATCAAGTTCCATTCAAAACCTAGTATGCTTTTGCTTTATTACCAATCCATACATCAGAGGTTATTTGGATAAACAAATCATAATATATATTATACATATTATGCATATCTGCGGCAGCACAGATTACCAAAAGTAGCTAATTCACCATTCACCGTCTGTCGGCGCTTATTTAGGGATAGGGAACAATTAACACAGGCCTGTAGCTAGGGGGGGCAGGACGGGCGGCGCCCGTCCTGGAATAAGTCTTGCCCGACCTACGGTGATCGTAATGGGGGCAATTTTAACTGTCTTTTTAATATTTTGAAAGAGATTGGGTAACAATTTTCTAAATTTTTCGGATTAAAATTTTTTTTTTTGGATTAAAATTTTTTTGTATTTCACTCCCCCCGCTCATCAAAAAATTTTTCGGACTTTATTTACGGGCCCGTCCTGAAAAATTGTTTGCCCGCCCTGAAAGCACTTTCTAGCTACAGGCCTGAATTAACAATTTCTCTCGTACGTCGTATTATGAAAGTCGTGATCACATCACGCTTTAAATTCACTGATATAAGAAAATCACAGAAACGAATTACGTTGTGATTGAAAAATCACGATATCGCCCATCACTACTATGGACGCGATTACTGCCATACGTTTCCTATTATTTCGCTACCCGCTGCGCTGTGCCACCAACCATTTCGCGCGGACGACATTCGACCAATATAGTGAAATTAAAGGTACGCGAGTATCGTGACGGTAAATATAATTATAACATTAGAAAGATTAGCGCACAAACTGTATTTGCAGTGTTTTCTTAATCGAGTGAGTTTTATTAGAAAAAGGCGATTTAAAATGCCATGGTGTTTACAAAAAAGCATGTTTTTAAAATAATTTTGTTAGGAACAAAAATTCGACAAAAGTGCTAATAACACACACCTACAAATTTTAACTTTTATTTTGTGTCGTTAACCAAAACCACTTATTTGCATTGTTTTGTTCCCAACTACGTCTAACATAGTCATAAAAAAAAATTGTTGGCTCTAAAAATTGAAATAACTGACCTAACTCACATATTATGGAATAATTTTAATAAAAAAAGCAATTAATTACATCATGCGAAAAAATATTTGTCATTTTGATATATATTACAAATACATGTTATATACTATATATTTAATTAGAATATAAGCCCTTTAATCAAACAATTAATTATTCTTCTTGCGCTTCTTAGCCCGTCTCTTATAAGTTACTTCTGGAGCATCTCTTATACATGTCCAACAGTAGTTTGCCAACATCGCAGAAGTCCATTTGCCCTGATTTTTTTTTTTCCATATTTTGATTATCCTGGTGGAATCTCTCTCCATGCTCAATACTTACTGCACCACAGTTTTCTGGGAAGCAATCTAGGAGTGAATGTAGAAAGGACTTTTAATGACATATTGCATCCTAATTTCTGGTAGCAAGAAAGAAGGTTCCCAACAAGGTCTCTATAGTTTTCTGCTTTTTTGTTACCGAGAAAGTGTGTTGCTACCATTTTAAAGGAATTCCAAGCAGTTTTTTCATTGCCTTCTAGAATGTTGTCAAATTGAGCATCTTTGAAAAGGTTCTTGATTTGAGAACCCACAAAAATTCCCTCTTTAATTTTCGCATTACTAAGTCTGGGAAAGTTTTGTTTTAAGTAACTGAAAGCACGTCCTTCTTTGTCCATAGCTTTTATCAAGTTTTTCATAAGCCCCAGTTTTATGTGGAGTGGTGGCAGTATTACCTTTTGTGAATCAACTAATGGAATGTTAGCAACATTTTTTTCTTCTGGTTCAAAACCCAGTCTTGGCGGACAAATTTTTATTTTGTAATGTTCTAATCGCGCTCGACTGTCCCACTCACAAAGAAAACAGCAATATTTGGTATACCCTTGCTGCATACCAAGTAAGATAGCTATCACTTTTAGGTCTGCACAAATCTGCCACTTATACTTGTCATATTCTATAGTTTGTAGCAGGCGCGCAGCCAGGGGGGGGGGGCATGGGGCCCGGCCCCCCCCCAAGCCGTCTTCCACGAACCAAAAATTAAAGAAGCATAATCACTATTAGTACAAATAGTCCCTTAAAATTAGGAAATATTTAAGAAAATTTTCCCACAGTTATAAGACCTGTAAACAGTTAGTCATGTTGTCTAAACATGATTTTTACCCCCCGCAGTTCTGAAAAAGGGTGGTTTTAAGAAATATATACATATATATGCGTTTTTTCGTCTTTTTCTCTGTTTTGAGGAAAAACTATGCATTTTGGTGAAAAATATCAAGAGAGCAAAGTAGTAAAGGATAAAATTTCCTATAGTTTTTGTCTTTACTTTTTTTTCGAATTCCGCTTAGTTTCGCCGCTAGAGGGCGCGAAAGAAATAAATATACATATAGACTTTTGCGTCTTTTTTTAGATTTTGAGCCAAAATTATGCATTTTTATGAAAAATTACATGAGATCAATGTTGTAGAACATAAAATTCACTATCTTTAGGTGTTTTCTAGTTTTTCTTTTTTTTTTTTTCATAAAAATATATATATTTTTTATGTTCTACAGCTTTAATCTCACGTAATTTTTCATAAAAATGCATAATTTTGGCTCAAAATTTAAAAAAGGCACAAAAGTCCATATGTATATTTATTTCTTTCGTACCCTCTAGCGGCGAAACTAAGCGGTATTTGAAAAAAATAATGGTAGAGACAAAACTTATAGGAAATTTTATGCTCTACAACTTTGCTCTCTTGATATATTTCTCAAAAAACCATCATTTTTTAGAACTGCGGGGGGTGGAAATGATGTGGTAAAATTTTCCATAAAACAGCAATTTTTTTACTAATTCGAAGGGACTAAAAGCAGTATCCAAATTATCTCTTGAAATTAATATTTTGTAATTAATGCCCATATTATCTAGTAGAGGAATCTACACGTCCGTTTTCAACAATTTTCTGAAAAGTTTTCCTCAATCTCTGGGAGGCCGGTTCTATTGCCCCCCCCCCAGATGAGTTTTCTGGCTGCGCCACTGGTTTGTAGCAATACATTCATGTTACTGTAATTTTCCTTCATGTGGACAGCATGGGCGATTGGAATTGATGGCAATTTATTTCCATTGTGAAGTAACACAGCTTTTAGACTAAGTTCCGAGGCGTCAATAAAAAGTCTCCAGTCACTAGGATCATGGGGAATGTGTAAAACACTCATTAAACCGTCAATGTCCTTGCAGGCAACCAAGTCATTTTCCATTTTGAAAAAGGTATAAGATCTTTTTGACGACTTCGATACATGGAAACTTTAACATTTTCTTGTAGTAAATTCCATTGTTGTAGGTCTCCAGTGTTGAAGATCACTTAATTAGCGTTGATTAATTTTGTGCGGTTCACCACCGGACACTTCGGCAGAGAAATCGGAATCTTGTGATGTTGATGGCTGGACTAAGTCGTCATCTACATTATCATCCGTTTCTTCGTCAGAATCAAAGCTGTATTCTTGAGGTAGATTAGGAATATGTAGTTCATCACTATGGAGAACCGGACGAATGGCAGATGGTAAATTGGGGTATTGTATTACCATTCTTTTTTTCTTGTTAATACCTGTCTAATAAGAGGTATCACGCAAAAATAACAATCGGTAACATGATCTGTAGGTTCTCGCCAGATCATGGGCACAGCAAAAGCCATTGAACGTCGTCTCCCACTTAGCCAACTGCATTGTTCGCACAATTGCTGCAACATATATGAGGTGCCCATTTTTTGTCTTCATCTCCAATTGTACAACCAAAATACAACTGGTACGCCTTCTTATTTTTGGGAGTAAAATTACGTTTTTGATGCGCAAAAGTCACTTCACCACAAATATAACAAAAGTTATTAGGTGTATTTACACATATCTCGTGGCATAATTTCAAAATAGCACTATTTACTTTATAAAATGAACGCTTATCATGCACAAGGTATAAATACGACTACCTAAGAATGGATATTGGTTTTAGCGACAAATAAAGAGGTTAGTAGGTATGTCTATTTTTCGTAGAATTCTAATTCTACCCGTTATTTGTGATAGGACCGCCCATAAACTAGGGTTTATAAGGGGTCTACACACAATCCAGCGACGGGGAGCCAGCCTTGTCGGCATGCTTTGAACTCATTCGTAAAAGGGAACTGGTCCGCTGGAATTCCAATTATCTTCAAAGCGTACCGACAATGTCGGGTCCCAGCAGCTAGATCGTCTGTAGACCCCTATACCTGCGTTATACTTTATTACCTGTATTGGGAAAACCAGAGCCAACGTGAACTTTTGCTTTTTATATTGTTATTTAGCATGACGAAGTTACTAAGAATTTGCTATTTTTACTTCCAATACATGTAGGCTGTAGAATAGTGTAACCTTTCCTGTTCCTTAGTAAAAACAAGACAATCTAGCAAAAAAAAAACGAACATTCTATCTTTAATGGTTTAAGAGATATAATTCATTAACCATTTTACCCCTCAAGGGGCGACTGGGATGAGGGTCGCGTGATTGGGGGTGGTAAGAAAGGTTTTGTTGTTGACAAATGTATATACTAACATATAATATGGGTGCCATGCACGAACTCCCTATTTTTCGCCCTATGCCGTTCCACTATTAGAGGAATTTCAAATGTCTGTTCAGTGGAACAATTTATGTAACCAGAATAAAAATTACCAAAGCAATAAAATTAATTTATTGATAATAAGTATTTTTTTATTATGAACGAAATTTGTTGCTTTAAAATTGTGAAACCAAAGATATCATTATCGAAAAATGAAAACATTTCAGCTAATACTCCTATTATAAAAATTAACATTGCTAGGTGATAAACATAAATTTGAGAATAAAAACAATTTAAAATACATCTGTTGCACAAAGATGTTGTTGATATATTGTAAGATGGTAGTCTTAAGTCATCTGATTTTGCATCTACATCAATATCCGAGTTACATACAGTTTTTTCGTCTACATCAGATTTCTCATCAGAGTCTTCACTTCCCAATACACTAGCATTAGATTTTCTTCCAGAGGAAGTAAAGTACATCAGATGGTCCAACACACTTCTATAAATATATTTACATTCTGCTTCAGTCAAACATACCAATTCGACAGCTTCTTCATTAGCCAGAAAGACAATCAGTTTATTCTCTTCTCTGAGTACTTTATTGATATCCATCCATTTCAAATGATGCACTTTTCTATTTTCTATATAAGTAACCATCCCGTTATAATTTATCCACAAATTTAACCGAACTTGATTGGAGTCTTCAACGAGGTAAGGGTCTATACCGTAAGCCTCCAATTGGCAGGCCATTCTCAGAAATAAATCCTGGACATGTTCTCTGTTCAAACCATTTAAGTGATTCTTATGAATGTCTATAGCTTTAGTTTCAGTAGAGATACTCTGGTTCAACAAAATTTTCTCTTTAACGTAATTTCCAAAGAGTAATGTGGAATCATAATCGCCGTGGATATACTGCAGCATAAGTGCCAAGAGGAGTGATGAATCATTAGGACCACAACACAGTCTACCACTTAAGAGATCATACCTTAGTTGTGTAAATATTTGGAGTTTGGTGACTTTTTCAGACAACTTATATGGTTCTGGAGGATACACCTTTACTCTGAAGTGAAAATGTATAGGACAAATATCTTTAACCTGACTTCTAATGAGTTTATCTAGTTCTAACCAATGCCTTTGTTCAAACGTGTCAACAAAACGTAGTCCCCAGTAGTCCTTTTCACATAAATTTTGATATTGACACACGTAATCCATCAAATCTCTCCCTGTGTTATCGGATTTATACTCACACTCCAAAATTTCGCCGTTTTTTAGTAGATGAACTGTACAAGGATACAAAACCTCTATACCTGTTCTTGATACTACTGTCTTCATTTTAACAATTTATAATTTGGAAGAATCTAAACATAGAATTAAAATAAAATGTAACTTTAGAGATCGGTTGACAATTCCATGACAGGATATTTTGAAATGCTAAACTGTCATTATCATTCTAGTCAAAATATGTCGCTTATAGGGCCAGTACACTAGGATAGTTGAGGAAATACATTAGTACTTATAGTAGAGTCAATAGAGATTTTCACTTCGGAAAAATTCCGGGAAGCGATAACTTTTGAGGATATATCTCTGAACATGTCAGAAACAACATACCAAAAGTTACCAACAATAGTCCTTGAGCGTAATTTGTTATTAAACAAATTAGTTGCAAAATATCAGTCTTTGTCAAATATATCTTAAAATATTTTTTTTCTTTCAAATAGTAATTAGTGGAACCGCATAGGGTGACAAATAGGGGATTCGTGGGCAATTAATGATTAAAGCATGACACCCATATTATATGTTAGTATATACATTTGTCAACAACAGAGCCGTTCTTGCCACCCCCAATCATGCGACCATCACCCCCGACGACCCTTAAGAGGTAAAATGGTTAATTTAACCGTTAAAGATAGAATGTTCGTATTTTTACTAGATTGTCTTGTTTTTACTAAGGAACAGAAAAGGTTATTAGCACTTTTGTCCAATTTTTGTTCCTAACAAAATTATTTTTAAAAAATGCTTTTTTAGAACATCATAACATTTTAAATCGCCTTTTTCTAATAAAACTCACACTCGATTAAGAAAACACTTCAAATAAGGTTTGTTGTAATTATTTTTACCATTACGATACTCGCATACCTTGAATTTCACTATATTGGTCGAAAGTCGTCCACGAGAAATAAAAATATGCATTATTTCAGAATAATTACGAGAAGCTTCGATTTTCCTAAAACTTTTTCTTATCACTTTCACATAGCTTAAAATAACGGATAACATCCCCCCGGAGGTGATCAAAATAGTCGTCGAAGAATCGCCCGAAGCGGTTTTAGGGGACATGAATCCAGATGGAGAAAAGCGAGGCTCGTCCTCATTATTAAAGGGAACGGAAAACCTGAAGAGCCATGGAATAATTAATCCTGGGAAGGCTAGAGCTAGAAATTGACCGGAGGGATGGTTTGTCGAACTACCAGTTCGGATTCCGCAGAGGAATGTCGACGGTGGATGCTGTGACCCGCATCACAAGCAAGGCAAGAGAGGCCATGGGGGCAAAGAGAATGTGCTTAATCGTCACCCTTGATATCAGGAACGCATTTAACACTGCAGGATGGGGAGCAACTATAAGCAAACTAGAGAGATTGGAAGTGGCACTTTATCATTAACATCATTAAGAGTTACTTCAGGGATAGACAAATAGAGATGGACGCAAATAATACATTTGAATGGAGAAACGTGACTTGTGGTGTCCCACAGGGTTCGGTACTCGGGCCAACCCTGTGGAACATTATGTTCGACGACGTCTTACGGATTCCCCTCGCAAATGAGGTCACCCTTACGGGCTACGCCGATGATCTTGCCCTAACCGTGACTGGAAACTGGACGGTGCTAATCGAGGAGAAGGCGTATGCCACTATTGAGAGAATAGAGGAATGGCTGCGGAGCGCTAAATTAAAACTTGCCCCGGAAAAAACCGAAGCAGTGATGATCACAAGGAAAATAACTGCCCAGCCTGTCACTATCAGGGTTGGACAGATGGAAATTAGACCGGGGAATGGGCTTAAATACCTCGGAATCTGGCTGGACCCGAAACTAACATTCAGGTGTCACATAACAAAAACGGCGGAAAAAGCGGGGAAATCGGCAACCGCTCTAGGAAGAGTGATGTGAACACGAAGGGGCCAAAGGCCAGCAAAAGAAGGTTACTTTGTGGCGTGGTGCATTCAGTCATATTATATGCTGCCCCGGTCTGGGGATACGCCTTAGAAGAAAGGGCTAATGCCAAAGTAAGCCTGGCAAGGATTCAACGGCAGTGCTGGTAGTAGCAGGGATCCCTCCAGTGGATTTACTGGTCAAGGAAAGGGCAGAAGTGTACGAAGGAGTCGAGAGAGGAACCGCCAGGGAAAGACTGTTCGAAAGATGGCAGAACAGATGGGAGAACGCCCATAAAGGAAGATGGACTCACCGCATGATCCTTACAGTCAAAGAGTGGGTGGGAAGGAAACACGGAGAAGTAGGGTACCATCTTACGCAGGCCCTCACAGGTCATGGTTGCTTTGCCGACTACCTGTTGAGAATAGGAAAGCTGGACTCTCGAGAGTGCACATATTGTGGCGAAATAGACAATGCAGAGCACACAGTCTTCCACTACAACAGATGGATGGAGGAGAGACGAGGCATAAATCGTCTAGGGCCGGATGAGCTTGTGGAATTCATGCTGCAATCTGAAGACAATTGGCCAAAGGCCGAAACAGCTATTACACGGATCGTCGTGCATAAAGGAGAAGATGAGAGGAATCCCGACCTATACCCTCTGCGCAACTAGAGGGAATACAGGGAACAAAGACAGGGAAAAAAAACAACATCTATACATCGAACAACGATTGACGTGTATCCTGAAGAGAAGCGAGAGCGGTTCCAGGATACATCATTCATCGAAGAGGGGTGGTTTTAGTGGGTATGCCCAGAGGTGAGTCCCACACTACCGTCCCGGTGTCCATAAAGGATTTCCACCACGGAAAAAAAAAGCTTAAAATAAAAAGTTATAAACATATAATCGTGAGGAAATTGTTTATTAATTATTTAAACAAAAAGAAACTTTTCTTTTTAACAAAATTATTATAAGTTGAAAAATTTTAAGGCAATTTAATTCAAATTGACATATAAGGGGTTTTCGAGGTCGCTGAAACAGATTATGATATCAAAGAAAGGTAATTCAAAATGGCTGATCCAATATGGCCGATTTCCATCAGGCAATAAAATAATTCAAAACACTATTCAATTAAAAACACAATTTAAATATTCACATAAAGACATGAAGCTGAGAAAACGTGATATTGTACATTGCATTACAAGATGATGTGTGAAAAAGTGCCCAAACTACTTTGACAATGCTCTGCGGACACACACACACACAGCGCAGCGTGCGGAGCAGGTGATGCGTACTGCTTGCCGCAAAGATGTTGTTTTACTTTCAATCTCTTTCTATTATTCAAGTATTATAATTTGACTCATGTCCCTGTACCACGTGAATATTTTTAATATGTTTTCGATATTTTAAACAGGATAAAAATTGTAGAAACAATCAACATTGAATCGATTTACCGAAAGCAAAACATCTTCGCGCATGCAATACGCATCATCTGCTCAGCATGCTGCGCGTATGTGTATTCGCAGGGCATGACTATTCATTAGGAGTCTGGAAACAAGGACAAATTCGGCTTCGCCTCACACGAGAAGTAGTGCAACCACGGAAATAGCTATTTGTATGACAAGGGAGAAAAGTGCATAATTTCCTCCCGCGGATAGTTTGATGCCCGACGCGAAGCGGAGGGCATCAATATCCAAGGGAGGAAATGGCACTTTGCTCCTTGTAATACATATGATTTTTTCTACGACCATAATTTACAGTGTTTTTTACATTGGTTTTACATATATTTTATTATATTTTCTTATGCATCAAAAAACCAAATATGTCAAATTGTCATAATAGGTATTTAGATAAGTAAATATTTTTAAAAATCAAAGTACATGGAACGTTGTTAAGGTTGCTTCTTGTTTTCAAAATAAACAAACTTCCAAAAAGTTTATAATAATGTATTCCGAATGTGAAGATGAAGTTCCTCAAGATATTCTGGAAGAAGCAAACGTGGTTTCGTTAAATCTATTACCGTTAAAGTCTCGTGAAAAATATGAAAAAGAGTACCGGCTATTTAAATGTTGGATGGAGACTAGGCAAACAAGAAAAATATGTGAAGAAGTGGTCCTACTTCACTTTTCCAAAAAATGCGCCGGTTTGAAGCCTTCAACATTATGGAGCAAATACAGCATGTTGCGATCTACACTCCAAATTAAAGACAATATCGACATTAAGTTTCCTAAATTAGTAGCTTTTTAAAAAAGGAAATCTGCTGGATATAAAGCCAAGAAAGCCAATACTTTTTCAAGGGAGGATATCAACAAGTTTATTGCAGAAGCTCCAGATGAAACTTACTTACATATGAAGGTAAGATTGATCGTTATTGTTGAATAATTAATAGAAACGTAACGCAGTATTTGTTATTAGAAAATATATATAAAATGACAATTATGTGACATTTTAGGCAGTTGTCATAAGTGCATTTTCCTTTTTCAGGTCGTGCTTATATTTGGAATTGCTGGGGCATGCCGTAGCGATGAATTAGTTAATATGGTACTAGAGGATATCAGTGATAAAGGCGATATTTTAGTGGTGAAAATACCTGACTCAAAAACTAATATCAAAAGGACATTTACAATAACAAATGAGATTTTAAACGGAGTATCTGTCTTGGATATGTATAGAAAATATCTGGACTGTAGGTCCCCTAAAACATGTCATTCTAGATTTTTTGTAACTTATGCTAAAGGGAAATGTACAAACCAGGTAATTGGCAAAAACACAATTAGGAAGTTTCCATTTTTCTCATTTTCTCGTAATAAATAGTCGTAAAAATCTAAAAAATATCTGTAATTTTTTTTTAAATTATCTCTATAAATAAAGAAGTTATGGTCCTTCCAAGTTTAAAATGCTGCGATCATCTGGGCTGAGGCTCGATTACGTCACAATACATGATTCCGCCGACAGCGAGCGGGCGCGGGCACCTTTATACTCGCTGGCAGGCACCGGCAGTTTATAGCCAGCTTGCATTTGAGAGCCGAAAAAATTGCTAAAACATGCAATTTTGGCACGTTCATATTTTTCGAAAAACACCATTGGGAGAGCCGTATGATGTCGCGACGTAAAGAGGAAGTCTTCCAGATAAACCTGATTGTAAATTGCACGGCGAAATTCGAAAATTCGGCTCAGCTCGAACAAATCAAAAGTGACATTTTGTGACATTTCAGAAAATCGAGCATATACACTAAATAAAGGGAACATATGGCGCGCCGCCGGTATGGCAAGTCAGCGCGCTGTGTATTGTGACGTCACGGTGGACTTCAGCAGAGGCGAAGTATTCAAATAAGAAATTGAATAAATTCGTGAGTTTTTCAGATATCGAGATAATTTTTTTGTGTTTGACTAGTTATCTGAAAGACTACTAAATGAGGTTGAATGTACATGATATTTCTAAAATAGGAAACTTCCTAATTGCCAAAATTCCATACAGAACAGCAATATTTTTAAATTTGGATGATTCGAAAGGCTATACTGGACACAGTTTCCGCCGTACTTCAGCTACGTTATTAGTCAATGCTGGAAGTGACATTCTCACTCTAAAAAGATAGGGGGGATGGCGAACAAACGTAGTAGCAGAAGGGTACTTAGATGATTGTATTTCTAAAAAATGTGAGGTAGCCAGCCAAATAATTACTGGAGGAAGTACTACTTCAAGTACCAAAAAACGTTGTCTTGTTTTTGAAAATTTTGTTTCTACAAGTACTTCATCAGCGACCAAGACTTTGGAAAACAACAAACAGGAATTCCACCAGCAAAGCCAATATTTCTTCAGGAGGAATCTCCATTAGTAATTTAACTAATTGTACCATAAATTTTAACAATATTTAGTTACTGATGTTAATTTAAACCTTGATTTAAACTGTTTTCAATTTTTATGAATAAAAATAAGTAATAAAAAATCTGTTCCAAAGAAAAGCATAATTATACATTTTCAGGAAGTTTGTGTATCAATAAAAGAAGTCTATATACTACTGTTACAGCTATTTGAAGTTTTTACTTGTTTGCTTCCAGAGGAAGCCAAAGTATTTTCCTCCCTAGGGAGGCAAAGCATTTTCCTCCCGAAGGAGGAAAAGTACTATTTTGCTCCCTGAAATGAGGGAGCAAAATAGTATTTTCTATGTAGGGAGTAGAAAAAATCTATTTCTGGACGTGTAATGAACGATATTGTTTATTATACTTCTTTGAAAACTATAACATAAAACAAAATATAGCAAAAAAAAGACATACGAAAGAAACTTGGAACATTTTTATTTTCATAAGTTACAGGAATAAAAAAAAACCGCTGCCCAAGGAATCACTACTTCCACATCCGGATTTTCTATCCAAGTCACATAACGAAAAAATTTTGTATCTGGAAATAATTGTTTATGGAACTTTAATAATATAATATTTGAAATCCTCTACCCCAAAAACCCATAAAACGATACCCCATATCGGTAGTGGGGTGGGGGTGGTGACAGGGGGTGGGAGAGGGGGGGTGGATAAAATGAAAAAATATTTTGAGGTTTCTGGTTCTTGCACACACTCTAAATCACATTTTTTTTTTTCATCCCCTCTAATAATGGGGTGGGGGTGGTAATGGGGATGGCCAATGCCAAAATTTTTTTTGAGACCTTAGCTTCTCTTGTATATAATAAATACCAATTTTATGGACCCTTACCTGCTTGATTTACCTATTTTCCCCAAATGTACCCCAATTTACCCCCCAACCCTTCGACGGAACAAGATGAAAATATAATCTAGTTCTAGATCTCTTTAAAGTACATATGTGTACCAAATTTCAAGTCAATATCTCAAACGGTTCCAGAGTAAACGTGCGCACAAAAAAAGTTACAGACCGACAGACCGACAGACAGAAATTTTTTTTTTCGCTCAAACTTGAAATCTCGACGTTTCATGACATTCTAAGCCTATTTGAACAATAAAAATTTTTAAAAATTTTTTTGTCGTTACTATACTTCCACTGGATGTGGAAGTAATAAGTAACTACTAGAGTAAGAATGTTGAAAATTAACTAACTATTAAGCTCCAACTAATAATGTTTTTAGTTTGAATTGTTACTATTAATGGTTATGTTTATTGTGCAATTGGTATTATTGCACAGGTCTTTTGGAGTTACATTTGTGAAACTACAATTATTGAAGCAGACTCTTCGCAAATGTTTTGATTTTCTTGAACAAATAATACACTTGTTGTATTCTGTTAATGAGAAGGGTTAAACAGTTTTCGTGATACCTCAATTTTTCTTTGTATGAATTCTTCTAAATATCCTTCTGCTACATTGGAAGAACGCCATCCATAGTGCCTTTTCAGAGTGAGTAAATCACCGCCGTTTTCCTCCAACATGCCTGCCGAAGAACGCCTTAGTCCATGCCCGGTATATTCTCTGGGATTTTCTAGTTTTAGGTATCCTGCAACAATTTTCGGACCGCCACTGATGGTATGGCATCCAACATATTGAGCGTAACACTTGCCGTTTCGATATGGAAAAAATAATCTTCTGCTGTTCATACTTTTAGGTCGTAGAGCTGCATATTTACGATAAAGTGTGTATGAGTTTTTCCATATCGTAAAAACACGACAAGAAAGCACTCATGATCTACCACATCGTCTAAATTTAACCGTATTAAATCATCTCTTCGACACGCACCAAAAATCCCAAACACTTAAATTGCTTTTGCTAGTAGATATTGTTCATCTGAAGCTTCACATAAAAACTTGTTCTGCTGTTAAAACTCTGGACGTCTTCGATATATATCCTACAGCTTGACGCTTCAAAAAGCAATAGTTTTTGTATATTTGTTGATGTCAGCATTTTCTTTTATGGCCATCAACTTTTTAGCATTGAGAATCGACTCTATAACGTGGAAGATTTCATAGATTATGCTTTTTCGACAAAGTAAACTAGAAGAATATCGTCACTTACAGTTCTAATTTTGTTCAGATTTCGCCATTCAATAAAAAATTGATATTCGTGTTCATATATTGACCTGGATTGGGCCGTTTCTCTAAAATAGCCAGGGCCGGTTGGACTGATCCCATCAATCCCTGGCTAGTGCTGCAAAATTCTGCTCTTCACTGTTCCAGGGCTCATGACGAACTGGTTTACGGTTCGCCCTTTGAAGGATTTGGGTCTGCTTCATCATATCAAAGACCTTTGTGTGTATTAGTAAGCAGAAGCGTGTCCCTATAGATGCGTTCATTTCCACGAATCCTTTTGGTATATACAGTGTGTCTCATTTGAAATGAAGACACCCGGATATTTTCGTAATTTTTTGAAATCCAAATTTGAGCTTTGGCACAATTGTAGTCCTATATAAGACGTACATTTCGAGACTACCAACTTAAATTTAAGTAACAAACTGAGACAACGGCAGCCCCCCCAAATGGGGCCCATTCCCGATATTTTGCTTCGCGTTGAAGGTATCGAAAAAAGTTATTAGAAAAAGTTGTTCAGAATCTAATTTTGAGCCCCAGTACCAAATTTCATTACGAAATTCGCATTTTTAGTTTTTTCCACACACGGTTACAATTTTGGTTTTCAATTTAATAGGATGCCGTGGAAACAAAAACTATGATTAAAGTAAATGTCAATCTGACAAAACTTTGAGTTATAGTGTAAAGTTCTAATTTACAATTGTAAAATGCGTCCTCATTTAAGGGAAAAAATCAAAATAATAAGGTTAATTTAAACGAAGACACCCTTTACGAGTCGATATTACTCTTGGAACTACAGCCACCATAAATGCTCTTTTCAGTGAAACTGGCAGTGTTATTAAAAGACCTCAGAATGATCAACCCCGTCGAATACATCCGCATCCTGAAGATAGCGTAATCTTAGCTGCAAATCAAGCGATTCCAAGAGCGAGTCCACGAAATTTAACGGCTCAACTGAATATCGACGAGGAGAAATTAGAAGATGTTTCATACATCATAAAATCAAGCCTTATAATCCAAAATTTTTACACACTTTGAAAGAAGGTGATGAAAATAGAAGGTTAGATTATTACTATTGGGCCCAGGGAAATTTTTTAGACGACCGGAAATTTCTAAATAAAATTTTGTTTACTGATGAGGCTACATTTACCACTAATGGGGTGGTAACTTCTCAAAACTGTAGATACTGGGCCACAGAAAATCCTCATTTTGTTATTAATTGTTAAGGCCAATATTCAGAGAAAGTTAACGTATCGTGTGGAATTTTAGGAGACCGAATAATTTTTCGAAAACCGATTTTTCTTTTATAACTCGTTAAATGGTGAGCGTTTAGTTAACTTCTTCGATACGGAATTATGGGATGCAATTGAAAATCTTCCTCTTAATGTGCGACAGGAGATGGTTTTTCAGCTAGATGGTGCGTCAATACATTACTCCATAAATATTCGTCAGTGATTGAATGAACATTTTCCAATGCGCTGGATAGGAAGAAGTAGTCCTTTTGAACTCTGGCTTTCTAGGTCACCCGATATTACATCATTACATTTTTATTTCTGGGGAACAGTGAAGAATAAAGTTTACAAAACAAGGCCCAGACATAGAGAAGAAAGAACTTTGTGCTAAAATAAGACTAACCTGTCGCGAAATCAGCATTCCAGAGCTGAGAAGAGTAGCCAAACATAATCGTAAAAGAATTGAGAAATGTATTCAAATTGAAGGAGGATTAGTTGAGAAGGCTACATCCGATAATTAATTAAAATTTTCAGTTAAATAAATGTAATGAGTAATTATTTCAAAAACTGATCTTTACTTTAAACTGTTGTTTTTTTTACTTATTTCAGTTACCAAAAGTTAATTGTTTGTTTTCTTTTCTCCTAAAATGTATTTTTTGTCAAATCGACACTTGTTCAATAAATTTTTTTGCAATTCCATGGCATCCTATTAAATTGAAAACCAAAATTGTAACCGTGTGTGAACTGCGGGAAAATATTTAAAAAACTAAAAATGCGAATATCGTAATGGAATATGGTATTGGGGCTCAAAATTAGATTCTGAACAACTTTTTCTAATAACTTTTTTCGATATCTTCAACTCGAAGCAAAATATCGGGAATGGTCCCCATTTGGGGGGCTGCCGTTGTTTCAATTTGTTACTTAAATTTAAGTTGGTAGTCTCGAAATGTACGTCTTATATAGGACTACAATTTTGCCCCTCAAATCTGGATTTCAAAAAATTACGAAAATATCTGGGTGTCTTCATTTTAAATGAGACATACTGTATATGTACAAACAAAGAAATTGAAACCTTTAAATTGTAAAAATTTCAAGAAAATAAAGGTTTCTAAATCCTTGTAATCCAAAAATAATATACGGTTCAACGATCATTACAATTAAATATAGTAATAATAATACAATAGTAATGCAATGTATAATAGTTAACAAATTGTAAAACGATAAAATATTTAACATTAATTAACCCCCAACCCAAAAAGAAGAGTATTATAAGTTTGACGAGTATGTTTGTATGTCTGTCTGTCTGTGGCTTCATATCTCTTCCACGGGTGATCCGATTTTGATGCACTTTTTTTTATTTGAAAGAGTATTTTGTCGAGAAGGTTTTTGCCATATTAGATTTTGATGTTTGGTCGCCATCTTGATTACAAGCTTTTATTTAACTTGCCTTGTTCTTGTGGGTCAAATCTTGCAACTGAATTTTAAAATAGTTATCCTCAACCGATTGAGCTGAAATTTTGCATACACGTTTAGTTTTGATGACAATGCATGGTTAGCTAAGTGACGTCATTCCAAATCCAATATGGCGGACCAGTTATTTTTTATGCACCCCGATGATATGGGTATCAAATGAAAGGGTTTGCTGAGAAGAATATAAAAAAAAAATAACGTCACACTAAATTCAATATGGCGGACAAAAGTTTTAACACTATAATTTGGTCGTATAGTGTATTCGCTCATACGTTGCATTCTAAGAAATGGTGAAGGATTCGGTTTAAACTATAAGTTTTATATTGGATAGGAACGACGTAATGAATATACACTTCACCAAGAAATTAATGCAAAACCAAAAAATAACCAAAAGTTTGAAGTTAGTTAATTTTTAACCCCCGACCCAAAAAGAGGTTATAAGTTTGATGCGTATGTTTGTATATTTGTCTGTCTGTTTGTCTGTTTGTCTGTGGCTTCCTATCTCTTCAACGGGTGATCCAATTTTGATGCACTTTTTTTATTTGAAAGAGTATTTTGTCAAGAAGATTTTAGGCCATATTAAATTTTGATGATTGGTCGCCATCTCGAATTCGCCATGTTGAACTTCTCTAGAAATTGTCCTATTGAAGTAAAATTGAAAATGTGCAGACAATTATGGCAGCCGGATATGATTTCGGCCTTATTTTGATTCGGTCATATGAAACTGGTACGATTAGATACATTGATCGGGGGTTTTTAAAAATTTTCAATTTTTTAACCCCCCGACCCAAAAAGTTTCACTCGTATGTTTGTATGTTTGTTTGTCTGTCTGTCTGTCTGTCTGTCTGTCTGTGGCTTTATATCTCTTCAACGGGAGATAGGATTTTGATGCAGTTTTTATTGAAATTAAATATAACACATAAATATATTTATAATAGAACCGGTCTTGCAGACCGTGTGCGACTAATAGAATACAAAATTGGACCGAGTCGGCTTAAAGGGTAAAAAGTTCTGTGTGGGACTCGTGATATAATAATACGCTATGTTGTATGTATATGTTTAGTTTAAAAAGTATAAAATTAAATTACAAATTTAAACAAACCGACACAAAAATATCGACTAAATAACTAATATAAAAAAAATAAATTAACACAATCTTAAAAATTATGAAATAATTTTGATTCCATATACGAACTCTTATGATTTATTTAAATCCAGCTTACATTTTCTTTATGTCCTCGAGATTTGCTTTCTTATACGCATGAATATGTCGGGGGCTGCTGTAAAGACGAACTACTAAATAGTTATATCAAGTTATATTAATGCGTATAAGAAAGCAAATCTCGAGGACATAAAGAAAATGTAAGCTGGATTTAAATAAATCATAAGAGTTCTTATATGGAATCAAAATTATTTCATAATTTTTAAAGTTGCGTTAATTTATTTTTTTTATATTAGTTATTTAGCCGATATTTTTGTGTCGGGGTTTTTTTTAAATTTGTAATTTAATTTTATTGTTAAACAGTAAAGTAAATTTCAATTATATTTTATAAAATTGTGTTACTTGCATTCTGAAGGTCTATTAAAAATAATTATAGATATAAAAAATGTAAGATATACAAGTGTACAATATTTTTTTTGCAAGCAAAGTCGCCCGACTGACTGCCCAATCTGCGCACCGTTACGCTCGCGCACACTGATTTTTCATATTTTTAAAAAACCAATTATCATAGAGTAATGTTTTTTTTTTTGAAGTGAACTAAAGAAATAGCACTTCAAAATGGTACACATTATTTTTCGACACTGCATTCCATTCAAAAGATATTTAATTTTAATTGGAATTTTTTATGCAAAAAAATCTTTTTTTTCAAGTACAATTTTCACCAGTTTTTTCTGAATAATGACCATATAGAAAAAGAATTGTAATTATTGAATAACTCTCGAAGAATAGAATTTTTCTTCTCATAGCAAAATCTGACAGATCTGACTTATAGCCATTTTTCGAAGACCTTTTTTTCCCAAAAAATTGAATTTATCGAAAAGTAATGCAGATATCGATCTGAAATTTTTACCAAATATTCCCTCCTGTATAACACGTATTTTAGTAGACTTTAAAATAATTTTTCTAATGTTTTGCTGAAATTAAAATTTTTTTTCAAAATATCCGTTTTTTTTCTTTAATTTACTCATGACCTAATAAAGCTATCTTAATGTTCGGGGGTTCATTTTATACGTTTTTTTAAATACCTATTTGAACTTTCCTCTCAGATTATTAACCTTCTATTTAAATGCGAAAAACCATTTTTCAACTTTACGACCTCCCATACTCCCCTTATCCTGTATGACATCCATCGGCACGCTATAAGAGCTTTTTTTGGATGTCCAACTAATCAACTTAAAATTAAAAAATCGTAGTTATCTATTTTCGCCACATTTTGATACTATTCGTGACAATTCTACTAATAGTAAAATTCTTTGACACCGATCCAAATTTGGTTGAAATTGGATGACTAATAACTGATCTACGAAGGTGTTACCGTGAAAAATGGGACACACTGTATACAAAAAAAATTTGAAATACAAATAATATACTCCTCACTGTCACAAAAGAAAACTCGATTATATAAATTAATTAGCAACAGTCTGCACAAGTGTACAAGAATAATAACAAAAGCATAATAAAGCTGAACATAATCACAAAACCCCTACAAAGTAGTCTCAAATACAATTTGTAATGGCTAAGACAGCTTTTAGTTCACACCACACACAATAGTCCTGTGATTGCCATAGGATAATCCTGGCTTACAACAACGATTGACAGGATCCATGACATTTCACCACAACATGAGGGACGAAACGACCGCCGCGGGCATCTAACTATAATACCTAGTTGTGTATGAACACAGTCAATATTGACATAATCATTTTAAATCGTTCTTGTTCTTAAACCATTATTCTTTACTTTGTTTTAATTAGCGTAAAAATATCTGGCATACAGCACTTTCGCAAAGTTGCGAATAAATTCGATAAAAAGTATACAAATATTTTTTGGGAAAATCACTCCGACGCGACAAAAGTTTCATATTGAATGCCATCTTTTGATATATGTTTTTCAATTTTTTGGAAAAATTTTCACAAAACTATATCATCAATTATTTTAAATGGGACCCTCTTTATTACGGAATCACTACAGTCGAATTGATTTAATTTTTTTTTTTTTTTCGGGGACAACATTCCACCTGAAATTTTATTGTTAATTCTTATGTATTACGATCTCTTGATTACGAGAAAATTATTTGCGCCCAAAAATTCCGTGTGCGTCAAAAGTCATATGCACTTTTTGACACGCTTTCACGGATTCTCAACTTATCTGCTTAATATATCTTGTAGTAGTAATCGGATGGGAATTTTAAAAATACTGGCTTATTTTAAATAAAATTCTTAAAAAATGTAGACCAGTCCGATATACAGGGTGTTTCAGCTAAAAGTCCCCGGGTCATTATCTCGTAAAATAATAAAGATACTTATAATTTGTGAATCGAGGATAATTGACACCAAAAAAGATCTTAAATAACTGCAGTTAGAATTGTTCCTTCGCAGTGCACAGAGATGGCGCTGCGGTGGGAAATTATTTTTCGATGGCTGGAACCTTGAAACACGATTCATACGATTAATGAATAAATTGTGAATAATTTTGACTATGTAAAAAATTTTGTAAATACCAGCCGTTTTGGAGCTACATGAATTTTTTTCTCCATATTTTTGCCTTTGTAAATTTTGAAAACTTCTATAACTTTTCTGTTTATCATTTTAGAACACCAATTATTTAGAACTTTTATCTTATTATATTCCATACTTCTTATATTATTACATATTTTGATAATTTTTATAATTTTCAGAATTTTTCAAATGCGACTAATTTTTAAACTTTGAAATTAGTAAAAATTTTCAAAATATGTAATAATATAAGAAGTATGGAATATAATAAGAAGTATGGAATATAATAAGATACAAGTTATAAATAATTGGTGTTCTAAAATGATAAACAGGAAAGTTACAGAAGTTTTCAAAAAGTTCAGAGACAAAAAAATGGAGAAAAAAATGTATGTAGCTCCAAAACAGCTGGTATTTACAAAATTTTTTACGTAGTCAAAATTATTCACAATTCATTCATTAATCGTATGAATCATGTTTCAAGGTTCCAGCCATCGAAAAATAATTTCTCACCTCAGCGCCATCTCTGTGCACTGCGAAGGAACAATTCTTACTGCAGTTATTTAAGACCTTTTTTGGTGTCAATGATTCACGATTTACAAATTTTAAGTATCTTTATTATTTTACGAGATAATGACCCCGGGGACTTTTAAGATTTAACGAGGCCCAAAAACATATTTTTTTTATTCTGTAAATACTAAAATTTAAGAGTAATTCCATCGATATGGTCTCTGTACCAAAAAATGTTCCAGAGACAGTACATACAAAACTTGTGAACAAATTCTGCCCAGGCACAAACTGATTTTTCTTATGGTCGCTGTGAGTACTAACATTTCAAAAACACTTCATTCTGTTACTTGATCGACCAGGGTTTCTGCAGCCAGCTCTCAGACTACACTTTTTCATTTGCATGTGCTACTTGGCGTTTTTATTTCAATGCTGAATCATGTTTTATTTTTATCTATTGAATCATTAGTTAATATTTTTCAATATTGTATGCTCTGCGTTGCACATCACATAAATCAATTTCCGCAATATGTCCATGATTTAAATGAAGCTGAACCATTCCAAAATAATTTAATTTTATAAATATTCTATTACCACTCTGACGTTTTCGCATATGGTGTCGTATAATATAAAACTGGAAATAACATTATAATACAAATATGCGAATAAATTTACTATATTTCTATGGGGAAAACAAGCATATCCCGTAGGTACTATCGTTCTTTTAAAATGACAGCGTTATCACACATCCACATACGTTGTACTGATTAAATTCAAGACTATTATATCCAATATTTTAAAATGTATATGGGCTGGTCTTATGTAACTGCACATGTGCGTGTGATTTGAAACTTTTTTTTGCTTTCTTCACGTCAAACGTCATCGCTTTTGTCTTACTAGCCCGCTGCTTGGAGAAACAAGGACAAACAATCTACCGTGTTGCATATGAATCCGATAATTTGACCCAGTCTCATTGGAGACAATACCACCCCGGCCTAAGCCTAACCCTTCTGATCTCCCAGCGGTGTCATACTGCTGACATGATATAGAGGGGTATAATTTGTCTCTTTGCGATTTATTAATTAGAGGTTTTTGGTAATGAGACAAATTAGCATATTATTTGTACCTTTGTTTTTATTAAACTAAGTGGATTCCAATGTTTAACGATCTCGTGTATTTGTTTTAAAATGATGTCAAAAGGTTGTAAATTTTATCGTTTGACATCGTAAATTAATTTTACCAAGGACACATTAGAACACTAATTATAATTAATTGTGTCAAAGGGGACATTTGGTTTTTAAATATGCAAATTAGCTTTGGATGCAGGTAATTAGCCCTTAGAGGGAAGAAATGATGTAAAAATTGAATATATTTAACACAAAAATAAAGTAAACCTATTTTTATACATATTCATGAGGGAATATTATGGAATGGAAATATAATTACAACTCTAACTACACTTAGTATTAATTATTGTGGTAAACTCTTCAATAATTTAAATGACTTAAACAAATAAACGATCATTCATAATCCAATTATGAATAAATATTATGGCAAATTTGATTTACAATAAAATAATAGGTATTGTATAGGGATTTGCCATTATTTCAAATTGATATTTTACTTCCACGTCCAGTGGAAGTATAGTAACGACAAAAAATTTTTAAAAATTTTTATTGTCCAAATAGGCTTAAAATGTCATGAAACGTCGAGATTTTAAGTTTGAGCGAAAAAAAAAATTCTGTCTGTCGGTCTGTCTGTAACTTTTTTTGTGCGCACGTTTACTCTAGAACCGTTTAAGATATTGACTTGAAATTTGGTACACATATGTACTTTAACGAGATCTAGAACTAGATTGTATTTCTTGTTCCGTCGAAGGGTTGGGGTGTAAATTGGGGTAAATTTGGGGTAAATGGGTAAATCAAGCAGGTAAGAGTCCACGAAATTGGTATTTAGTATATACAAGAGAAGCTAAGGTCTCAAAAAAAAATGTTGGCATTAGCCACCCCCATTACCACCCCCACCCCCTTATTAAAGGGGATGAAAAAAAATTGTGATTTAGTGTATGTACAGGAACCAGAAACCTCAAAATATTTTTTTACTTCATCCACCCCCCACTACCACCCCCCTATCACCACCCCCACCCCACTACCGATGTGGGGTATCGTTTTATGGGTTTTTGGGGTAGAAGATTTCAAATATTATATTATTAAAGTTCCATAAACAATTATTTTCACATACAAAGTTTTTTCGTTGTGAGTGACTTGGATAGAGAATCTGGATGTGGAAGTAGTGATTCCTTGGGCAGCGGTTTTTTTACTTTGATGTTGATATGATCAGTACAACAGGTATTTATTACTGGCGTTTAAATTTGGAGGTGTAATTCAAAATAATTTTTACAGATTAACGTCGCTCATTGACAATCAAATCTAATTTAACACATATTTATTAATATTAAGTAAAATACAATGTATTTCCGGTTTTAGTTCCGGAGCCAACCAGACATCAGGCAGTTGTAAGGCTGGACGGGATCCGACTCAATGACATGTGCCAATTGACACTTTTGACAGTTCAATTTATCACTATCCTCCTTTTCCGGCTAAGTTTATGCCTTTTTGTTTCCTTTATTTGGAGTTGATAAATCGGAGGTATTAATATAATAATGATATATCACTCCAAAATTCGAGAATTTTTGGAGAATTCACCAATATTTCTAAAATTAGCAAATATTAGCAATGCTGCTCTCAAGAAATAAACTTCTCTTTAAATGCATTAGGTCCCTACTCCTATCAGCTTGAATAATGTCAATTAAATTTGGATCCTAAGTTAGTACGTTATTACAAATTTCGCTAGTGGCGGAGTTCTTCAAATAGCCACATCTCAGCAATTACTCGGATTATAGGACTGATGTTCGGTAAAGGCACTCTCTATTGTATTTCAACACATTCAAGGGACATTATCAAATTCCACTGAGTGAAGATACCATATTACATTGAGTTTCAAACTTAATGGAAGCCAATATCTAAAACCCAACCTCAAAGTAGTTGTTCAAAGCGCTAGAGAAGAGTACTGCAACTAGTGCCCTCTATAAAATGTGAAATGGCAATATTACCATTATATAGTTCGATTTCAAATCCATATTCTTATCCAATCTGAAGTCGATATGTATCATAGTCGATATCCAATATGTATCATAGTCGATATCCAATATGATTTCACTTATTAACACTATAGCCAATGAGAGCCCGTTTTATTAGTGGTAATCCAACTTAGATCGGCTTTTGATAGTACCAACATGCAAAAATTATCGCTCTAATTTTTTATGTTGCTGCAGCGACAAATATTGCGATAATTTTTTGACGTTTTGTTTCGTGAAATGTTTTCGGTAAATAGGGCAAATCGAGCTTTTCAATTTTATCTATAAATATCTTCTCTAGCTTATTACTAATTGTTAACGTAAATTGTAGTATCGTATTATATACGTAGTAATATAATAATATAAAAATAACCTAAAAACACCTCATAAGTTGACAACTCCCAATTTCAAAGCGAGGGCTGAACCTTTATAGGTTCGGGACAAGTTATACACAGCTTTCAATGGTTTATAATGCCTAACTTAATTACAAAGCAATTTTCACAACTAAAATTAAATACAAATGCCTGCGAAGCAAACAAATCAATTATTTCATGTTAAATACACAAATGTACTTACGTTTGGTAATTCATTACAAAAGAGGAAAATCAAAACGCTGGACTGAGTAGCACTATATGTTATAATTCGTTGTACTTAAAGTTCACTCTACTTAAACAAGCAAACCTTAACTTAATTATTAAACTTCTTAAATTAAAAATAAGGATTAAATACATAAATATATATTAATAAACACTTTAATATAATAATTCTTGAAAATTTCAATGTTTACCAGTTAAGTTAAGCTAGCGTTACTAGATGGCGGTAGCATTTCATGTCGGCAACCTTAGAACGTAAAAGCGAGAGATTGGTAAAATACAATATTGTCTGGATTTACTCGTAGTGTGATTGGTCGAAGCGTGCTAGAGGATTCTTTGTTGAGAATATCAGTCTATAAGTTACAATACCTATGGTTTAACGTATCTTCATTGTCATTGCCATTATATCATTTATACTTACTTTGTTTTTTTATTAGATGAGTCGTTTTGGAAATGCATTTTTATGTGACGTAAATGATGAAATTTAAAATAAAGGTTAGTAAACTCCAAAAAGTGACAAGAAAGCGTCTGGAGGCAATTAATTACTAAACATAATATTGAAGGTATACATAATGATAAATTTATTCGTGAAATATTCTCCCCAAATACCACTCGTGCTTTTAAATTTTATCTATCAATTTTTTCTCAAGCTAAATTGCCAAAAGTTAATATACTCGTGCAAATTGGCAGTGTATTATCAAAGATTAAATCCCTCTCGCTAAAGCTGTCTGGATTTAGGGCCGGTTTTATAGGTTCAGATTAAACCAAAGTTTAACTTGAAGATTCACCTAGAGGTTAAATTGTAGATTTTAGTGTTTTGTAAAATACCGTTTTATAAGCGTTTGTCAAGATCGTCAGTGTTATTGTTGTAGAACCTCCCAGAATCGACGAAGTCGAAGAATAAATAAAAACTTGGACTTAGAAAAAAAAATTATCAAAGGACAATTAATTTAGAGCATCATATTTAAGGCATCAGCGCCAGAGGCAGGCACAAAAGGACTCATACACGCTCACAGAAAAGTAAGGCACAACAAGGCGCACAATTCATAATTATGTCAAAAAAGGTGAAAAGGTGAAACTTATGTTAAACACTAGTTTAATCTGAACCTATAAACCGGCCCTAAATCAAATAATAAACTGTCAATTTTCACTCTTTATATTACCAGGCAACAACGCTTTCGAAAAAATTTTCGAAAAAATTTTAAACACTAGTGATATTACGTACGATAAATAAATACATAATTTTGAAAACGAAAAGGTCAGTTCCTACATTTTAGATTAAATCTCTTGGTTTGATGTCAGAAACCTACAGCTCAGCGAAGTCTCAAGGTTTCTGAAATACCCTGTATAAAAAGATGTTTTGGAGGCCAGTATTAATAAAATACCATATATAATGTTTTAATATAATGAAATTTTTGTGCTTCTATTTGTTTTGAAGAAATCAGAATTTCTTAATTTCTCCCAACATTAGATGAAGTATGACAAGATGAAATGTAATGTGTAATTTGAAATCAATTAAATTGGAGATAATATTTGAATCTAGACGCTAATGGGTGAATTATTAATGTTTAATGTGCAATGGTAGGTGATTTATTTGGGAATGGCAGCCGTTCAGATAGTTTATCGGGTCCAATTTATGCAATAGCTGGATGCAATTTGCAGAGAATGTACACGCTAGAATTCCCATTTATCAGAAGCTGTTTATGAAGCTAGTTATCCCTCAGAGGTATGCTCACTCCCGTTGGAACTGAGATGGTGCCTTTGCCAGTGGCGCACAATTATACTGGAAATTTACTAAAATAGACATGGGCATGACTTTATGTTGGTAAATACTGTTACGTGCTATGTTGAAGAACATCCCAGAATCGAACTAAGTCGAAAATTAAATAAAAATTTCGACTTAGAAAGAATTCATTAAAAAGACATTTTAGAGCATAACATACCAGATTGAAAGGCATCAGCGCCTAGAAGACTGGCACTAAAAAACTCATACACGTTCGCAGAGACGTAAAGCACCATCAGGTTAATTCGAAGGAGCACCGAATTTTCACTTAGGAAAATATGTTTATGTCCAGGCGGCCATGAGGGTGAAAGTATATTATGGCCATGGAAAAGTATATCGAAAATAAAAGTATGTTTTTGGTTCAGGAAAAAAATATATTACACTTTTTCGAAAGTGCGCCAAAATTGGACTGACAATACTTTTGTGGACAAGGAAAAGCTGATAATATACTTTTTAAGAAGTACGCTAAAAGTCTACTTTGAAAATATTTTTGAATATTTTTCACCTTTTTATCGCTTCCCGAAAAATTATGAAAATGAAAATACAGAAAAAGCGAAACCGAAAAATGTAGCAAAGGCGCGTAGCATCTATAGGCAATTATTAGACTAAAATTAGCAAAAATAGACCGGTTTTTCGAATAAAACAAATTTGAATTCATTCAACGACTCGTAAGCTGGACGAATGCGTTAGAGAAACGGCAGAAAGTGATAATAGGAAAACCAAATAGCAAAGTTATAAAGAAAACGGCCTTGTGTATAAGTAAGACAAAAAGGCCATTTGCCAAAAAGCCGCTCGAATGGAACTCATGTCACATCCCCTGAACCTAAATGAGGACCGGTACATCACAAGGCGGAAAGTTGTAATAACTCATATGTAGTTGAACTCAAATCGAACTCCGTTCCTAAGAAGGATATAATCACTAAACCCAACCACAAGTGTCCCAAAAATTTAGAGAAAATAAAATGTTTTTATATTATTTTCAGTCGGTCCTAAAACCAAAGTGCATACATAAACTTCCGAGGAAGTTGTGTGAATCTTTTTACCAAATCGATTGCTAGCACGCTCTCATTTGAGTGGTAGTAGCGAAACCAAAGTCCTCACTCGTCCTTGTCCTACTTGGGAAGGCGCGTTTCATTGAAGTATATAGATTCTCTTAAATAGGATATTGATTCAGTTTTCTGCATTTACAAACTATAGGAAACCTGACATGCTACATGAAAAAGAAGCCGAGCTATAAGTAACAAGATCTTCTGAAGCGAGATAAGCACTGGTGGACTGAGCTCCTCTATGTATACAGGTTATCAGGTGTCACGGTTATATTTTTTCAACGGCTCCTCTGTATTTTCTTGGCCAATAATTCTTGGTGTTGGCTAATTTCTTTGTTTTATCTAATTTTATCAAATGAATGGTCGGCAACTGCTGATTTTGTAGAATTTCCCTTCTTTGTATTTCTAACAGTGGCGTCCTGGCAAATTTTAGTTAGGTCCGCGATTTGGGCTTAGGGGGGTCCAAGGTAGCAACAAATTATAGACGATGTTGGAGAAATAAATAAGACACAAATTACCAATTTTTCGATTGTTCATTGCCATGTTTTATTGATCGGATTGGGGGAACTAAAGAATTTAGGGCCCGGTCCGCGTTTGCGGACCCGCGGACCTAGCCAGGACGCCACTGATTTCTAATGTGTTCTCTAAGTTTGATGTTTATACGCCTTTTGGTCTCTCCGATGTAAACTTGTCCGCAGGAACTTGGAATGCTATATACTCCTGGTGTTTCTAGTTCTTCTGGATCTTGGTATTTGGGAAAAATGTTGTGCCACCTTTTGTTTCGCATTATATATTACTTTTTCTCCAAAACTCTCCCTATTCTATCCGTACATCCTTGTATATACGGTAGGTAAGCTATTGCCGTGTATTTCTTTTCTTCTGTTTCTTCTTCTGTTTCTTCTTCTGTTCTGGTTGTATCTTGTCTCTTTATTGCGTTGTCTATGTCCTTCGGTTTTTATCCATTTTTCTGTAGTGATGTTTTCAAGGTCCGATATTCTTCTTGCAGATGTTCTGTCTCGCAAATTTGCTTTACTTTAGGTACTAGTATGTTAACGACGCCTATTTTGTGCTGGGTGGTGGTAAGAATTAGCGTGTAGGTACCTGTTGATGTGAGTCGGTTCTCGGTCGACTCTGTCGGTGCGTCGGAACATTAAAATGTGAAGGCATCTGGACGATGTATCCTTTTTAGAAACAGGATATAATGGTCTTGGTTAAAAATGCCCTAATTGGTTTCTCGATCACCCACAAGTCTCCGCATTAATCCTTTTGAATCTACGGTTTTGTATCGAAAAAGAGAGATGAGGTCTTAGAGTTTATTGTGAAATCCGAATCACATCTTCACTGCTAAGCAGGCACAAGCCAAGAACCGTAAACAGAAGGAGGATAGCAAGTTATCTATGCTGCAACGATCGCCACTTGCCGGCAAAGCTTTGACGTCACGGCGAGTCCTACGTTTCTGACGGCATTCTCTCTCTGTGTTTAGTGGTGTGATTATTAACTTTTGTCTACTTATTTACTGGTTTTTCTTTGTAAATCTCATATGTGCATCTTCGTGAGTGTTTTATACGTTTTTTTGAGTTATAAAAATATTCTTGATTCGTGACATTGTGTGCAGAAACAGGGAGATACTATTGCTTGCACTATTTTGGACTTTCATAGGATTTAAAAGACAATTATTATTATCAGTGTTCCATGGTGATTTTGTATATATTATAGAAGGTAAAAGAAGCTTAATAATTCATGTATCAGATTTACATATTATTCAAATAGAAGTGAAGAAAAATGCCGGGAACAAGGTGTGCAGTGTACACTGTAATAACACGTATTGCATAAAGAAATTACTGGTCAAAATATTGTCTTCCACATTTTTCCAAAACTCAAAGATCTGGTGTTCAAAACCATAAAAGGTGAATGGATAAACAGGTGCAACAGGCATGGTAAATTTAATCCAGATACAAGTTGGATTTGTTCGGTACATTTTATGCAGACCGACTATGAACGAGACTTGCAAAATGAATTACTAGGTAAAAATACGTTTTCTTTATTATATGTGTACCCACTTTTCCGAGATGTTTTGTTCTACTGGGTGTTAATTTTTATAATAAGTACATATTTTTCATAATTTTATATTTTGTTCAGATCATTTTTATCAGATTTTTCTGTTTTTTTTTAATTATAGTATATGGGCCAACTAGTCAAATTAAAGTATTCGGTATAATTTGGGAGTACTAATTTTCCTTTAAGCCACAGCTATATGAGTATACAGAGATGGCAAAAAACTAGGATTGCCATCTGAAAGTGGTAGCTAACAAAAATGGCGGCCAATCGAAGATGGCGAATGTAGATGTTTAAAAAAACGACCGTACCTCTGTAACGTATTACCCGATTTCAGTGTTCTTTTTTTTAAATGACAGCTTAAATTGTGAACATTTTGTAAGTTCCCATTAATTTTTTCGATATATGCAACCGTTACTTAGTAAGTCGCGAATTAGTGAAAAATATATTAGTTTTTACAGATAATTAGCTTGTTTATTATAAATTTTCTGTTAGAAAAAAAATTCCAACAAATATTGTAGCACGAACGATTAGCTTTAATTTGGTGTATTAAACTTATTGAAAATGTCTGCACAATGAGTCAATTCTGTAGAATATGTAGAGGAATTTTCACATGATGATGTTCCGTATTATAATAAGCTATGTTATAACTAGTATAAACTATTATAATATGTTGTAAGTTGTTTTTAAATACTAGTAGTAATAATGACTTTTATGATTTACTATTAACAATAACAATATGAATGATATTTATTTATAAAACTCACCCTGAAATAAGTCAATACTTTAAAGATGGAGGATTCTGTGTTCAACTGGGATCGCAAAACCCATTTTCTCGCATTCCTGTAGATCAAACGTTGGAGAAGACAATTAACAGAGATACGCAAACATCAAATAGTACTAAATGATTTAGTTTAAAAGCGGGCGCTATTGAAAATTTTTATGTAACTGCTGAATACCGTGCATCAGCTCTGAGGAAGTTACGAGAAAACTTAAATATACCAAGGCGGGCCAAGGTTTGCCACTCTGATCTACAAACACCTCGCATAAAAATAGATGAGGAATGTGTATCTTCTGCAGTTCAATTATTAGATAATGAATGGCCTAATCTGTTTGACAATAATCCTTCAGACATTATCAAGTCATCAACAGGAAGAGTAGCACCACCTGATGTATTGGGGAAACACCTGGAAAGGCTGATTTCACCTGAAGATTATGAAATTGGCCCATACTGTTATTCTTATCACACAGCATTGTTCCAGTGTACATTGTCCAAACACACAAGTGTAATACACTAAATTAAAGCTAATCGTTTGTGCTACAATATTTGTTAGAAATATTTTTTTCTAAGACGTCTACGTTTTAAGAAAATTTATGATAAACAAACAAATTATCTTTAAAAACGAATGTATTTTTCACTAATCAGCGATTTACTAATTAATTGTTGCTTATAATTATTTATATGTTACGTGCTATCTTTGACTATATTAGGACTCCAATGTCAATGTTATATTTTAGTCTTATGCGTTTTTTATTTATATTTTTGTACTATTTTTATTTGACTTATTAAAACACTACGGTGTTACTATTTGACTAATAAAATTATTATTATTATTATTATTAATGGAAAAAATTAATGGGAACTTACAAAAAGTTCACAATTTAAGCTCTCATTTAAAAAAAAAACACTAAAATTGAACAATAACTTATAGAGATACGGTCGGTTTTTTAAACGTGCCATCTTGGATTGGCCACCATTTTGCTATCTATGTACACTAGATCAACCCAAAAAAAAAAAAATCTTGTCATATTTTATGTCTCACCCTGTAAAAATGTTCCTTTTTATGTAAAAAAAAAATGCTCTTTTGATTAAAAAAAAATGAATTTTAAAATGTGCTACCACGCTTTAAAGTACGCTATTTCAATAATTTTAAGTTATCTACAAAAATTAGGCTGCGGGCTTCATCTAATATATGTTTTTTAGTGCCAAAGTGGTTTTTCACTTTAAATATTATATAAATAATTGAAATTTATCGAGTAAAATTTTTTTGTAAGAAACCCGATAAAAAAAATCTACTTTAAATTGATAAAAAATGGACAAAAGGAAAATCTCAAATAAATCTGCTTTAGGCCTGCCGAAAATACTTTTTCAATATGTTCCAAAACATATCTAAACCAAAATTTACTATAATTACTTGCAAGAGAGCAGAAACTAGAGTGCGAAAATTAAAGTTTTCAGGGTGTATTTCACAATTTTACTAATAAAAGCACCAAAAATATAGCATTAAAATTGTAAATAACAAATGAAGTTCCTTAAATAATATTTTTTTTCTTGGAAAATTATATAAAATATTGTTTTTTGAGGCCCGGATTTTTAAGGATAGGCTCGAATTTGTTTAAGTTATTCACCATTGTAAATAATTATTATTAATAATAATTTTTTAATTTATTATATATTTTTTTTGTTTTTATACATTTCTTTGTTTCTGCACTTTGTGTTAACAGTAAAGCTTGTTTTTGTTCTTCATCTATTGTAATAACATTATTAAATCGAGAAGTCAACGCAATTTGACATTCAGCAGAATCATTGACAACTTTAAAATTTATGCATACATTTTTTCCACACACATAATGATAGCCTGAATTCCATAGATAAACAAATGCCCGAATCATTTTTTTTTGGATCTACAAAATCTCTAACATTACTTTGCGTCTCCCGTAAATTTTCTTTTTTTGAATTTTGTATCATTTTTATTTTTATTTCATGAGTCACTTTATCATCAAAAAATGGAAGGCACACGAATTCCTCCGAAAGATACCAGAAGTGATTGGTGAATTTATTTAATAATAATAATATTTCTTGTCCTAGTCATGAACTTATTAGAAGATTTATATGAATATGAAAAAATAAATAAAAAATTGTCTCCATTATTATTAAATAAATTCACCTCTGGTATCGGAGGAACTCGTAAGCCTTGCATTTTTTTATGATAAAGTGACTCATAAAATAAAAATAAAAATGATATAAAAGTTAAAAAAAAAGAAAATTTACGGGAGCCGCAAAGTAATGTTAGAGGTTTTGTAGATCAAAAAAAAATGATTCGGGTGTTTGTTTATCCGATTTTATATCAAAGAAAAGTTTAATTTTTTTTAAAATTACAAATATAAATATTGACTCTTTAAATAAAAATCCAGATCTATGGAATTCAGGCCATCATTATGTGTGTGGAAAAAATGTATGCATAAATCTTAAAGTTGTCAGTGATTTTGCTGAATGTCAAATTGCGATGACTTCTCGATTTAATAATGTTATTACAATAGATGAAGAACAAAAACAAGCTTTACTGATAATACAAAGTGCAGAAACAAAGTAATGTACAAAAAAAATATATATATAATAAATTAAAAAATTGTTATCAATAAGATTCATTTACAATGGTGAATAAGTTAAACAAATTCAAGCCTATCCTTAAAAACCCGGGGCATCAAAAAACAATATTTTCTATATTTAATATAATTTTCCAGGAAAAAAAATGTTATTTAAGTAACCTCATTAGTTATTTACAATTTTAATGATATATTTTTGGTGCTTTTATTAGTAAAATTGTGAAATACACCCTGAAAACTTTAATTTTCGCACTCTAGTTTCTGCTCGCTTGCAAGTAATTATAGTAAATTTTGGTTTAGATATGTTTTGGAATATATTGAAAAAGTATTTTCGGCAGGCCTAAAGCAGATTTATATGAGATTTTCCCTTTGTCCATTTTTTAACATTTTAAAGTAGTTTTTTTGTCGGGTTTCTTACAAAAAAATTTTACTCGATAATTTTCAATTATTTATATAATATTTAAAGTGAAAAACCACTTTGGCATTAAAAAACATATATTAGATGAAGCCCGCAGCCTAATTTTTATAGATAACGCAAAATGATTGAAATATCGTACTTTAGAGCGTGGTAGCACATTTTAAAATTCATTTTTTTTTTTTTTAACCAAAAGAGCATTTCTTCTTTTACATAAAAAGGAACATTTTTACACGGTGAGACATAAAATATGACAAGATTTTTTTTTTTTTGGGTTGGTCTACTGTACACCATACAACTGCGGTATGAAGGAAAATTAGTACCCTCAAATTATACAAATATCTTGGCTGGCCCATATACTATAAATGTGTACCCATTTTCTGAGATGTTTTGTTATACTGGGTGTTAATTTTTATAATATATATTTTTCATAATTTAATATTTTCTTAGGTCATTTTTGTCAGATTTTTCTGTGAATTTAATCAGAATCCACTGGAGATAAGATAATTTTTTAACACATTTTTTTGTGAATCAAGAATCAATATCCGCCGTATAGAAAAACAAAAATATTTATTTCGTTGAACCAGACATTTCATTTTCATGACTTGCTTTTAATAAATTTGACAATTTTATCAATTTTTGTCAGAAACTCACGCTTTGCCTGCTTTCACTGTAATTCACATGAATTTCAGTAATTTAAAAGCTAATCAGGTTAAGGCAATGAAGAAGAAATATACAGACTCTAATTCAAGCAGAAAAAAAATCGAAAATTAAGTAAAACAAACTGGATAATCAAAAATATATTATAATTTGACATTGAGTGGAGAAGAAAAGAATTGGTACATTCTTGAAACTTTTCACGCACATTTGGTTCACGATATTTATATACAAACAATACTGAAAATGTTGTATGCCTCAGTTATTTCAATAAATTGTGAGTGTGCGTTAATATTATCAAAAGAATATGCTCCACACAATGCATTTTAAACGGCGGTGCGCTGGACTAGGGCGTGCGGCTACGTCATAGTGATGTCGGCACCGTGCAGACAAATTTGTTTGATCTGTAGTAGAGTAAAATCTGGAAGTAAAGTCGCTTAGTTTTCGAGAAAAAAAAAAACGGTGTAGAACCAAACCAGACTTAGTGGGATTCTTAGTAAGATAATCGTGTACACGAAATCGTTTTTTACGACATTTTTCGGTGGTCGAGAACTTTTTTATTTCGGAAAAACTCAAAAAAATAGATTTTTAATGAAATATGTTTTTTAACGTCTCCACCGCTATATCTCTAAAAATATTTGTGCTATCAAGCTATTTTTTTTTTTTAGATTAAAGTAGACACAATAGCGCTTCGAACAACGTCCCACGTGAACCCGATTTATTTTTTTTTAAGTTGGTAAAATAATAGGAAACTCAAACTTGTTATTTTCAGTAACGTAATTTTAGGCAATCGAGAAAAAAGTTTATTTATGAAAATTTGTATATACATGCTGCGTACAAATTGAAGCCAATAGTTGAAAAAAGTTTTTAGGATAAAAATTTTTCATGTCCCGTTCATAGTATTGAGTCAGCGATTTTTTTTAACGGGCCAAAGTCATATTCTTGCGCGCTCGGCTGTAGCAAGCCTGCCGACTGCAACGATCTGACGATCCCGGCCGGGGTGTATATAATAGTTTAACTTATATCAATAGGTACAAAACCAGTAGTGATCAAAAGCATCTAGGGGATCAATATTATTGTTCAATATTTCCAGTGGCGCAGCCAGAAAATTCATCTGGGGGGGGCCAATAGAACCGGCCTCCCCAGAGGTTGAGAAAAACTTTTCGCTGTTTTATGGAAAATCTTCCCACAGTATGAGACCTGTAAGAAGTTAAGTATTTGGGTTGTCTAATCATGATTTTCACCCCCCGCATTTCTAAAAAAGGGTGGTTTTTAAGAAATATATACATATATATATGAATTTTAGCGTTTTTTCGTCTTCTTCTCTATTTTGATGAAAAACCATGCATTTTGGTGAAAAATATCTAGAGAGCAAAGTTGTAGAACATAAAATATCCTATAAACTTTGTCTCTACCATTTTTTTTTTCGAATTTCGCTTAGTTTCGCCGCTAGAGGGCTAGAGGGCACGAAAGAAATAAATATACATATGGACAAAAGTCCAAGCGCCTTTTTTTAGATTTTGAGCCAAAATTATGTATTTTTATGAAAAATTACGTGAGATCAAAGTTGTAGAACATAAAATATATATAATATTTTTATGAAAAAAAAAAAAAAAAAAAAAAAAAAAAAACTAGAAAACACCATGTAATTTTGTAAATTGTAATTAATTAAAGTAAATAATTTGTAATTTTTCATAAAAATGCATAATTTCGGCTCAAAACATAAAAAAAGGTGCAAAAGTCTATATGTATTTTTTTCGCGCCCTCTAGCGACGAAACTAAGCGGAATTCGAAAAAAAATGTAGAGACAAAATTTATAGGAAATTTTATGCACTACTACTTTGCTCTCTTGATACTTTTCACCAAAATGCATAGTTTTTCCTCAATATAGAGAAAAAGACGAAAAAAACGCTAAAATTGATATATATGTATATATTTCTCAAAAACCACCCTTTTCTAGAACTGCGGAGGGTGAAAATCATGTTTAGACAACTCAAATATTTCACTTTTTATAGGTGTTCATAACTGTGGGAAAATTTTCTTAAATATTTCCTAATTTGAAGGGACTATTTGTACTAATAGTGATTATGTTTCTTTATTTTTTGGTTCATGGAAGACGGCTTGGGGGGGGCCCGGGCCCCATGGCCCCCCCCCCTGGCTGCGCGCCTGAATATTTCATATATTGTACAGTAGTATTGATCATATGTTGTTAATATTAAGAAATTGTATAATAAATATTAAATAGTCTCCTTTTAATAATAAAAAGACAGGTGGTAGTAGTACAGTAACTAGAGGTAAAAAAAACTTCGAAGTAATGTCATATTGAACGGATTTCGTTCATTTTTGGCAGTATAATAGTAAATGTTTCGCAGAAAAGTTTCTATATTGAGCGGGAGCTTGTTAATTTATAGGGGGGTGGATGCCACCCCCTTTGAGGGGGCGGCACTTAAAAAATATATGAAGTACAATCATATTTTAAGAAGAAAAGGTTCTATGCAATTTTTCACATAAATTGAAGTTTTTAAGTTATAACGACTTCAAAATTGCGATTTTAGCTTAAAAAAAGGTATTTCTAAACGGCTTTCGTCAAGTATCTCAAAAAGTATTACTTTATCGAAAAAACGTTATAGACCAATTACAGAAAGTACAAACTGGGCATTAATTATATTTTTTGTTTATTGATGTAGGATTAATAATTTCGGAGATATTTAAGTTTACATTTGGCATCCAAGTGTTCGTAAGATAACTATTAAGAGTGAGAGTTAAATATCTCAGAAACTGTGACACCTACGCCAAGGATACTAATAGATACAATAATAGGTTATTAATTAAGCTCTTAACTATTTTTTTATTTGTTTATGTAGCATAAAAAACAAAGAAGTTATGACCGAAGCAATGTCCGTCTACACATTATTTTAATAACAACGTCGCCATTTTGTTACTGTAATTAGCCAGTAATTAAAAAAAAATTAATTTCAAACACGGTTTCTCATTAATATACAGCATGACGTAGATGCTCAAATTTTTTGGTTCGTATACAGCACTTGCTTTAGAAAAAATACAGTTTAAACTATAAAGGTATTTTCGATAAAACGTATTTTTTGTCCTATTCCAAATATCTCAATAAATATTAGTTTTGTTCAAAAATGTGTAGAGCCCAAAAATAAAGCTCATAAACTAATAATAATGAATTTCGCTTGTTTATTTATTTACATAGATTTAATAGTTTCGGAGATATGAGTTTACAAATGGCATCCGAACGTTCATAAGACGAAAAATGCGGTTTAAATGTTAAATACCTCAGAAATTGTGACGCATGCTAAGAAAGGAAATTAAAGACAATTAATTGCGCTTTCAAATTATTTTTTACTCGTTTTGTTACTCTAATTAGCCAATAATATAAAAAAATTATCTCAAACACAGTTTTTCGTTAAAATGTAGCATTACCTAAATGCTCAAATTCTTTTTTGCTCATTTAAAGCACTTGCTTTAGAAAAAAAATGCATTTTAAACTTTAAAGGTAATTCCGAAACCCTTGGATACCAAATATAAACTTAAATATTTCCGAAATTATTAATCCTATATCAATAAACAAAAAATATAATTAATTCCCAGTTTGTAGGGTGCTTTCTGTAATTGGTCTATAACATTTTTTCGATAAAGTAATACTTTTCGAGATACTTGACGAAAGCCGTTTGAAAACACCTTTTTTAAAACCTTTTATTTTAAGCTAAAATCTCAATTTTGAAGTCGTTATAACTTAAAAACTATCAATTTATGTGAAAAATTGCATGGAACCTTTTCTTCTTAAAATTTGATTCTATTTCAGCTCCAATAAATATATATATTTTTTAAGTGCCACCCCCTGAGAGGGGGTGGCACATTTTTTCTGAATGATATCTAATTTTTTAGATGACAGTAAGCAACTCCACCCCAACCTAGATTGCCATATATTAATCTAGATTCAACTAACGCTACTTCTACGCGATCTGACCAACCTGCATGCGAGGTGTATTAATTGCGTCCCAATGTCGCGTTTAGCGCTGATTAAAAAAATCGCTGTTGCCAAACGGTACACTTTAGGCAAAAACATATTTTTTCAAAAACTTTTGTGATTATTAGGCTTTATTTTTAAAGTTTATCGATTGGTGAAGATTTCAATACACAAAATATGTATTTTTAGTTTATTTGATTTTTAGAGAAATGAAAGTGCGAATTGTGCCCAAACCGTTTATATTGGTAAAAGCGCTACAGTGTGTGCTTTAATTTGACACAAAACAAATTTCGGTACCTTTAATAGTTTTAAAGATATGGCAGTGGAAACAAAAAAAAAACAATTTTCTTTAAAAATACATTTTTTTCACTTTTTATTGATTTAAAAAGTTCGAGACCACAAAAAAAATGTCGTAAAATATGATTTCATATGCCCGGTGACATACTCAAAAGAACCTAATATATTTGAACTGGTTCTACGCCAAAAAAAAAAACGACACCATAGACTTAAGAAATCGCTGCTCTACTGGCTATCCTTGGCGTTTACGATTCTTGGGCACAAGCAATTATTCGGCTACCGTTCCCCTTGATATAGCAACTAATTTAAATTTGCAGTGTTCACAACATTTTTAGTACCAACCTAATTAAAAAATGGACATACTCTTATTACTATGTTAGTCAACAAAAATATTGCTGATACGATAATATTATCAAATTCTAATATCTATTTGGAAATCAAAATAATAATATTTTGGTCAGATTACCAAATTAAATGTTGACATACTACTTACATTTTCGATAAAGACGCTTAAAAATATATAAAATTATTTACACTTTTTATTACCTAATTTAACAGATTAACTAATGATCGACAACTTGATCTACCGCTTACTTTTATTCTTATCAACTACATCTTATAAACATTATTACGGTTGTAGCTAAGAATTAGATTATGCTGCACTTAGTTTTGTCTACACTGATATTGGTTTTTTCATAGCGTTTCTTAATAATTCTAATACGTACACTCGCATGCATCACCAATATTCTTTTTTTCAGTAGCCTCCCAATTAGTATTTTTAGACACAATTTCGGAACACATTTGGTAGTAGGAAACAGTTTTGTGACAGTTTCGATTTTTACGTGAGATACAATGGCTTACGTATTTTTCTGAAATTTTTACCATTTTTTTACTTTTACGTATTGCAACAATATTGCACAACAGTTTGGTTACCATTAGGTACAACTTTTAATTAATTTTTGATCGGAACAAATTTTTGAAGATATTTTCGAAACGTACTGCAGCATTTTTTACCCTATTTGTAAATGTAAACTCGTGTCGAAACATTGTTGAATTTGTTGGAACACATACTTATGTAACAAACTGTTTCCAAATTGTTTCCACTTTTTCGATATAGATATAATGACAACATATGTAATGGTGCGGGAGCTAAGGGGCTTTTTCGGACACTCTTACAAGCATTTTCTATGCGCTGATTAATTCTATCGAACTTAAATAACGACAAAATAGACTTCTGGCATATGTCAGCCCGTCGAGTTGGCCATGGTTCAAGATATAAAAATCAGTGAAATGATATCATCGTTACAAAGCCATTTTTTTGTGTGTGTACACATTTTATGTTTAGAATGAATAAAATAAGATCGCCAGAAAGTGTGGGCCATCAGGGGCGCAACCAGAAAGGTCAAAGAGGTAAAAAAAAATGGAGTTATATAACATCATCGTTACAAACTTTTTAAGGTTGAGCATGTTTATTTAAATGTTTTGAACACAGAAAAAAATTCCCAGAAAGAAACTCCCGTCAGTAAGGCTAGCCAGAAAGAAAATGTTTAGGATTTTTGAAGAAAATTGTTTTTTTTTTTCGCATATTTCATCTCAGAACTCTAAACTCATCGTTACAAGTTCTGGCTCCTTTTTAAAACGTAAATATAAGCTCCTTCAACAATAGAATAGCCTCCCCGTAAAGTTCTTAGTGTCAACAAAAGTCTCTTAAATATACAGGAATTTAACACTTTCGGCTAATTTGACTCCGTACCGTGTCTCAGATGTATTGTATGATTATTACCTTTCTGGCTGCGCCTCCTGACGGCCCACACTTTCTGGCGATCATATTTTATTCATTCTAAACATAAAATGTGTACACACACAAAAAATGAGCCTTGTAACGATGACATGATTTCACTGATTTTTAAACAGTGTTCGTGACGCTCCTGATAGGAGGTGCCCCGCCAGAAGTCGATTTTATGAATCGTTATCATCCATTAAACCATAAAAATATCTCAAAGTTCATAAAACGATGAGCTGCCGAAAAAGCCACCTAGCTCCCGCTCTATAAGCACAAAATAGATTACTAACAGAAACTGTGGAAACATTTTTTACAAATATATATATTTATTTATAACCTAGTCATCTTTTACAATCATTATCATCGAGATATGCATAGTTTAGAAATAATTTCATGATACAAAATGGAAAAACCAAACAATGTATACATTCTGCCATGTACTACAAACTACTGTAACGAGTTTCTTTAAGTAGTAAATATTTTTGAAAATTAATCGATACAATTTTTATCCTCTACGTTTTTTGGGACAAACAGCAGCTAACAATTACTTTTATAAATTTTCACGTTTTCATCATGATATTTATTATTTCATTATTAATATATTGTTTCCATACTGAAGGGTAATACAATACAATATTGAAACGACACATATTCTTATTAGGAAATAATAAAACTTTTAGAAACTGATTGTACACATTTTGTTCCCAACAGTGTTAGTATAAAAGCATTTATAGAAATTAATCTATAAATGTAAAATAAAATATTGATACATTTGCGAAAGTATGTATAAAGTCGTGAGTCACTTTGAAACATTGTTTCTCTTTATTTTCGAACCCAGGAAAGAAACGCGCAGTGTCACCAGAGCAGAAACACGTACTATATAACCATAAGAAATTATGTATGTGTCGAAAATTTATCGCAACATGTTGCAAACAGCTCACATTTTGTACATAGGACAGGCACACTAGTTTGAAACGTTTGCGAAAATGTTCCTTAAAATGTTACTTTGAGCCTTTATAATTTTTTAACAAAAGCTTAATTACTTAAGTACAGTAATGGTAAAAAAAAAATGAAAACTTTTTTTGTTCAGATAGGCTTAGTCATGAAACGCGGCGATTTTAAGTTTGAGCGAAAAAAAAATGTCTGGCTGTAACTTTTTTTGTGCGCACGATACTCTGGAACAGTTTATGATAATGATTTGAAATTTGATAAACGTGTGTATTATAACAATATCTGGATTATATTTTTATCTTATTCCAGTGAAAGATTAGGGGGTAAAGGGGAATAAATAGGTAAAGCAAGCAAGTGAAAATCCATAAAATTAAGATTTACTATATGTACGAGAAGCTAAGGTCTCATACCATTTTTTGACATCAGACTCCCCATTATCACCCCCACCCCATTATTAAAGGGAGTAAAAATAAAATTGTGATTTATTATGTGTACAAGACCCCAATTATTTTTTAAATCAGCCAGCCACACGTTTTTTTGGAAAAATTCTCAATTTTCCGTGCTTTCTCGACCTCGGACAACCTCGAGATTTCTATGTATTAATTTTGTATCCTTTCATTTTCAACTGATATACATTTGTCGCATTAGAGGAATGCTAACTATTTCTTTCTATTTTTCAAACCCCAGAATTTGGGGCAAACTCGGACAAGCCTTAATATCTTCTTTAAATTGAATTTCGGAGAAAGAAGATTTCGACCAGGAAAACCTTTCTCTAATTTCTAGCTCAATATAATAGGTTTTTAATTTACTTTTTCAACTTTATTAATTAACATTTATAACATTTGGCAGAAAAGATTAATTTAACCTCCTCAGGATTTAATGCAAGCCTTTTAAAAAGAATTTAAAAATTTTGTATTTTTGGTAATTATGGCTGACTGAAAATATGTTACTTAAAAAATTTTGGTTCGCTTTTGAATAGCTTAAAGGTCCCAGATCGTGATTTTATCATTCATGGGACGGAGTTCGACCAATACATGAGTTTAATAACTTTCAGCCAGTCTTACGATATACTTGTCCCCATGCAGGTTCAATATCGGAAAAATGACAGCTAGTCGCTATCGAACGACTCTTCAGAAAAATGGATTTTTGAATCATTTGTGCACAAGGCGGTTTTATCTATAACTTTATTAGCCATGCATTTGGCTTTCCTACCATAGCTTTGTATTGAGCATCCAACGTACTCGTCCAAATTTTGAGTCGCTGGGTGAATCGAAACTCGAGAAACCGGCCTTGTGCATTTTAACTGATTTTTTGCCAATTTTTGCTTATGGGCGCTACGCCGTTTTTGCCAAATTCGTCGGTTTCGCCTTTTTGATACTTTGCCTTGTTAAAATTTTATAGTCAGTCTTTAGAACAAGGTATATAATGACTGTACCTCCATGGTCATTGGTCAATATCTTCGGCGGAGGAATAAAATAGTTAAAAAAAAATTATTTCGTAAAAATTTGGTGTTTCGTCAAATTTTTTACTTAGTTGTGACTCATGTCTTAATGAACTCATATTGTTCCTTTTGGGTTAGTTTATGGCTCTCAGACTCTTGAAAACGCCCTTAAATGAATTTTTTACCTAAGTCGAATTCTTATTTTGACCTCGACCTAGGTCAATTTTGGAAGGTTCTACATTAACACCCTGCGAGACCCCGATTTATATTTAAAAAAAAAATCATTGTCAAGCAATTTTAAGCAAAGCTGAAATTTTAATATGTTATTTTTTAGCTATCAGACAAACCATAATTAATTTGTCAGATAGAAATTCCGTTGTTAAATTAATGCTAGACCGATTTTCCGTGGAAGGAGAACTATGTTCTGTTTGTATTAACGACTTGTACAGAATCTCTCGCAAGTAGCGTAGTCCAACGCGAAATTGAAATGGACTAAAATTCCTTTTTCTTAATGCAGTGGGTTCTATCCCTGGTAATGGTGAATTTTTTATTAGTAAATCGTGTTTATTTCGGCGATAACTTGAATTTATAATGCATAAATCAAATTATCACACGTTCTTGAATATTTCTTAATATAAATTCCATGGATATTATTGATTTAAAGAGTTGCGAAAATTATGTGTGAAAAATTATATGTGCAGATATTAGATAAGGATAATTAAAAACACTTTAAAATACAAATGACATAATTCTATAATTTATTCTAACTTGCGGCATGTATAGCTGGGATAAAGGTAGGGTTTAATAATTGTATTTTAAAGTCTCTATAATATCTTGATTTAATATCTCTAGTAATGTTTTCAGAATAGAAGTCATTATACTTATTAAAAATGGGTTAAGTAATTTCTTAATAACAATAAAGAAAGATTTACCAACAAAAAAAAACAAAATTACAGGATTATTAGGGATCGAACCCACTGCATAAAGAAGTCAGAATTTTAATCCATTTCAATCAATCAATCAATGACAATTTATTAATAGTTTTTATATACATTTATGCGCCTCACCGGAACCTGACCCAGAGTCAACCAGACAACCACGGCGCTCAGCGCCGTGGTGATTGCAGGACTAAGCGGAGCAGGTCCGGTTTGGCGTAACGAAAAATTCCTTATAAACTAGTACTCCTTTCTGCCGCAGGCATACTTAAAAACTAAATTAATATTAAAAATGTGTCCACACGGACCTAAAGCTAATTAAAAGAAAACACTGTAAAAAAATTATCACTTATTTAATTTTGGCTGCGGGCACTGGAAACAGAACTCAACGAAAAAAACCGTTCGAAGCAATTCCACCCTGGTGGTCTTCCTGCAGCCAGGAAAATGCCGTGGAAATTTAAAAAGTTGTGGTACGAAAAATTTGGTTTTTGAGAATTTATTGGAGAATAGACAGAGAGAATAGCTTCGATGATTATTTTTTTCTTTTTAGTGTAGTATTTATAAAAGCGTGAATTTTTAGTTTTTTAAACTATTAATTTATCTTTTTACTTTTTCGTCTCACATTTAAGGAGAGAATTTTGGCTCTTTCGACATGTAAGTAAAAAATTCGACTAAATATTTATAATCTGCGATCTCGAAAATCAAACCATAAATTACAAAACTTATCCGCCATTTTCACCCCACCATTTTGAATTGATAAATTTGGACTGGATAATTGTAATCTGCAACTTCAGTAACCCACAGATACCGATTTTCAGTCGAATCCGATGATAACTGATAAAACCTATCCGCCATGTTAACGCCGCCATCTTGGATTTTTAAGTTTTGATCACATATTTGTTTTCTACTTATCAAACCCTTTCTTTTGCTATCCGTATCAAGGGGGTTGTAAAGAAAATGATAATCCGCCATCTTGAGGCGGCGGTTATTTTGAACATATTATAATATTGAGTTCACTATATTGTATTGTTATCAAAGCTACACACAATTGCCAAATTTCATGATGTTACAAAAATTAGAAGTGGGAGTTACAGAAAGGATAAAAGGACAAAAGAACAAAAAGGATAAAGCAAATAGAGCGTATAAAGGGGATAGAGAAGGTTGGATATAAGTTCTAGTAAAGATTAAAAGTGGGGAAATAAGAAGTCATATAGGAAAGTATGGCTAGAGTGGTTGCCGGAAAATAGGCAACGCCTGGTATGGTAGGGGGTGTCGGATATCGAAAAGGATTGCATTATGCTGTCCGATTCGCGTTATGTTGCGGAGTAGCGGACTATCGCCCAGTTTGAATTAGTAGAATTTTTGAGAAATTTCTTGGACGTAGTCCGCTAGTGGGGTTGTGTCGTGGCAACGATCATATAAATCTCTGAGGATGGTGTATCTGTCCGAATCAGAGATGAGGCGCATAAATTTATGCTCGAGAACCACGCTGCTTGCAATAGAATCTGTACAAGTCTTTAATATAAACAGAACATGGGTTTCTTTCCACCGAAAATCGGACTGGCAAAAATTTAGCAACGGAATTTTGTCTGGAAAATTAATTATAGTTTGTTTGATAGCTAAAAGATATTAAAATTCGTTAATATAAACAGAACATAGGTCTCTTTCCACCAAAAATCGGACTGGCATTAATTTAGCAACGGAATTTCTGTCTGGAAAATTAATTATAGTTTGTTTGATAGCTAAAAGATATTAAAATTGTAGCTTTGCTAAAACTACTTGAAAATGATTTTTTTTTTATAAATCAGGTTCCGGCACGGCGTTAACAACAGCGAAACCGTCTAGCAATAATGAATTAATATCACGAATAGTTAACACAAAAATGATACAACCAAAAGTCATGCTATTACCATATAATTTTGTAATTTTTTCACCGTATAATCGCTATTCTTACAGGTAAACGCAACGTTATCCGTCAGCTAGACCGTCCTCATGCCTACTACGCCATAGAAAAGGAGGGGATACAAAAGAATGAGCCTTGCTAAAATCAAGTGACAAAAACGTTGCGAGCTCTTATTAGAGTATATACAGTCTTAGACGTCTTAGTTCTGTCAAAATGTCAAACTAATGAAATTGTACGTAAATGACGTCACCAAAGCACATTTTTCAATACATACAATTTTTAATTTTTAAATTGAGTTTGTTTTCAAAGAATTTTTGAGATCTATGCTGCAGTTTTCTCGAAAACGGTTGGAATTATCAAGTTCTATCAAGTGTACCTTTTTTTACGTAGAAATGATTCCTGCATGAGATTTTCTTGTCGAAAGTCTTAGCCTAAAAAATGTTCCCTTACCAAATTGGGAGAGAAGTTTGGTCAAGAGATAGTTGAGATATTGTAAAAAAAAAAAAAATTACTATTTTGACATCCTGTATCTTTCTCCACAGCAAGAATTTACTAAAGCATGTTTGGTTATATCCTCATATTTTGGTCCAAAGAATCTACCATTGAACTATGGCCTATTATTAATGGCCCAACCTGTATATTAACATGATACCACAGAGTACAGTAACTATAGTAGTTACTGTACTGTGATGATACAAACGAACAAACTCAAAAATTGCATTTGTCAAAATATCTGTCACAGATGTTTGAAGTACATAGAATAATGTCCCACACAATCCGGTGAATTTCCAACTAAAGAACAGTGATGATTTTATTATTTTTATTTTCAGTACTGTACTGGCATAATGTAATATCAGATTGTGGCTTCGAAACAAAATTTATAGATATGCCTTTGGATCATTTTTCTTACACCACCAACAAGACATTTAAGTTGAGGTACTTGGTGCATCATTCGTCCCATGTCAAAGGAGGACCGATATTTATCTATACTGGAAACGAAGGGGACATAACAACATTTGCTCAAAATACAGGTTTTCTATTTGAAATTGCACCGGAATTTAATGCTCTTCTTGTTTTCGCCGAGCACAGATATTACGGAAAATCTTTACCATTTGGAAATGAATCTTTCTCGACTCCCGAAAAATTAGGATATTTAACTACAAGCCAGGCCTTAGCGGATTTTGTTTACCTTATAGATTATTTAAAGAAATCCTATCTTAATACTGTGATCAGCTTTGATACCTTTCCGTTTATCGCTTTTGGTGGATCTTATGGGGGAATGTTGGCAGCGTGGTTAAGGATGAAGTATCCCAATTCCGTTCTTGGAGCAATTGCATCATCTGCACCTATATGGTTTTTTGACAATTTAACGCCCTGCGATGCGTTCTACGGCGTGACCTCAAATATATTTGGATATTATGGAACTAATCATTGCAATAGTACCATCCAAAAGTCTTGGAAAGTTATACGAAATATCACTCAATATCAACAAGGTAAAAAATACTCAGAATATAATAATAGGTAAATCTATAATAGAGAATAATATATTTAGTCCATTTGCTGCGCATGCTTCTGTATGCCAGTTATTAACCGAAGAAACACTCATTTGGTGCTTGTTGGTAATCGTTTAGTAAACGAAAAAATGTTGGGTGATGGCTTTAGACTAATAGATAGTGATACGTTTTAAGACAACGCCTCATACCAGGCTGCCTCCTGGAGAACTCATATTTGCGTCATTTAAGTACGATAAAAGCAATAAAAAAAACCGCTACCTTGCAGCGCATGTAGGGCATTACCTAGAAAATGTAATTGAAAATGAGACATAAAAAATGATTCATACCAGGCTACCTTTGAAGTGGCCGAAAATGTATGAACAATAAATCCATCAGAAGATTAATAGCAGCCGGTTTCAACTTGTAAACATCTACCTGACAGTAACTTCAAAACGTTTAGAAGAACGCGTCATAAAAAATGATCCATACCAGGCTGCAAACGTATAAAATATTTTTAAAGTCAAAATATGCATGAAAAACAAGTGGCAGCCAGTTTGCTCTTGTGCATGACGTCTATTTTTTTTTAAGTGTAAAATTTTTGTTACATAAAAAATGATTCATACCAATATGCCAATTAAATGTTGGGTTTGTTTGATAGAATTATATCAGAAAATAAACTTGGCAGCCGGTTACAACCTTTAGAAGCTCTAGGCAGACGCAAAACGGTTACCGAAAAAAAGCCCTGTTAGAAAATTATTCATACCAGGCTGCCATTTTGTCATTACAAAAAATATGCTATTTTAAGACGCTTACTTCATTGGCTTACTGGTTACGGCATGCAATTTTCTAATAAATATGATATGAAACAGTCCTGAAGTTTCACTTTGTTGGAACTAGCATATTTAGCCTGATCAAATGGTAGTTTTTCGGTAACATGAGTCCGGTAGAAGGTTTCTCAACGGAATTGTATGTTTTTTGGGGTGCTGAACACGAATCTGAAGTTTGTTGCCTCGTAGTAGTACCGGCTCAGGTCGAAAAATGCAAAAAACCTCGAAATTTTCGGAGTTTTCCGGTTTTCCGCTCATGTATTGCAAACGACGCGTCGTACGGAAAATATTACTGTATTCAAAGTTGAAGAGCATTAAATTCTGCGTCTGCTCTTTTTCCTGCTCTTTTTCCAGCTGACTATATTGTCAGCGACCTTATAAATCGATCTAATTTGGAAGTTCGACGCAGAATTTAATGCTCTTCAACTTTGAATATAGTAATATTTTCCGTACGACGCGTCGTTTGCAAGATATGAGCGGAAAACCGGAACAACTCCGAAAATTTCAAGGTTTTTTGCATTTTTCGACCTGAGCCGGTACTGCTACTAGGCAGCAAACTTCTGACTCGTGTTCAGCACCCCAAAAACATATAATTCCGTTGAGAAACCTTCTACCGGACTTATGTTACGAGACAGGCAGTTCTGAACACCATTTGATCAGGCTAATTGAGTAATCCACATGTAGTATGAGGAATTCATTGGAAACTCTTTGGTGACTTGTCTTTTTCAATGGCTAGATTATCACCAACAAGCTCCAAATGGGCGATTCTTTGGTAATCGAATGACACAGAAGCATACTGTAGCTGTCGTATTAATTCTAAGTTGCTTATTATACAAAATTCATTTCATTATATTTCTTTAACAATAAATAAATAAAAAATTGAGGAACTTTACCGCTGGCTCTCGATGCAGTACTAGCGATATGTATAGTTGAATCAATGGATCTTTGAACGCACGTCACTAACGCGGGAAGCAAGCAAAGGCTATCGTTTGTATGTTGGCGTCTCACTTTTTACAATCGAACTGCCTGAAATGGAGGTAAGGGTATGTGTCTTGCACAGTCTATGACCTACCTATGTTTATCATGCGCGTTAGATTTGAGAGTAATGGTAACGCGTACGTGTGACTATATAGAAGCGCATCAGTCTCGTATATCAATCGTCAAAGGGGCACATATTATTTACTTTTCGTAACGCAATTAATTCATTTAACTCATTATGCCTGGAAATCGTTTGAATACGCGAGCTAGAAATCTGGTAGCTAATTTAATATCGTATTTTATGCTAGAGAAAGAAAACAAGGCTCCACTGATTTCTGTCAATGTTGTCCGAGAGGTAGTTATTCAAATTTAATGTACATCTTTCTTATCATTAGAGTGCAGGCTTTCACGGCCATTGTCGAATGATATTTTATATTTCTTATTTATACCACCCACATAAAAATTTAATTTATGTCCGATTTAGAGCGTTTTTTTTAAACGTAGACCTCTGAAAAGTGCATTCTTGAAATGTATTTCATTTTATAAGACAAAACAGCTCGCCCTACTGTGGTCTTTTTTCGGGGTGGAAAATGAAGAAACCTTTTAGGCGATTTTATTATTTCAAAATTGAGTACTGCAAATGAGTTTGTACCAGATTTCGCGAAAAAATACGTATTTCTTTATTTTTTTCGTAAGAAATAAGAATTCTGACATTGACAATGACAATCCACTGTTGTACGAAATTGTGTATATAAACGAGTGCTTTAACTCAAACAACTAACAGGGAATGTTTGTTTGTCAATTTGTGTAGGTTTTACTTTTTTATTTTCTGATTGTAATAATTATTATTACCGCGCAACGGTTGAGTTATCTCGATATTATTAAAATTATTATTGAAAATACGAAATCAATACATACGCCATAATTATTATTACAAGCAGAAATTTAAATAAGTGAACCTACATAAACTGACAATTATTACACATTCCTTTGTCAGTTGTTTAAGTCAAGGCATTCTTTTAAATATAAAATTCAGTGGATTTTCATTGGCAATTTCAGAATTCTTATTCCTTACGGGAAAAATTCAAAAAACTTTTCACGAAATGTGTTATAAATCTATTTGAGGGTTACCAAATCCAATGGAGCACTCTCAAATTAGAAATAAAAACATCGGTAATAATATTTCTTCATTTTCCACCACGAGAAAAGACCGCAGCTTTTATGTTTTTTAAAATTAATATATCACTTCTCAGTGATCTACGATTAGAAAAGAAACCGATGCAAATCGAAAAATAAACTTTTCATGGAAGTGGTTCCAAGCTAAATGGTACACACTGTATACAGGATGGAGTTGACAAGAGGAAAAACATCTCTATTATTGATATTACGACGAAAAGTTATTCTTTATAAAAAATTCTGCTTGTCGAAAAAATGAATATACCATATAAAAATCTTAGATCAGATGTACAGGGTGTTAATAAATTAAGAAAACATCAAAATGCCTCAAGAGAGAAGTACCTTTAATTATTATTTTGGACAAAATGTTTATAAAACAAAGTTGTTTATAATCCAAAATAATAGTAGAGAGCTCGGAGACTCAAAATGTTGATCCTGTAGGGCTTTAAATACTAAAAGCTGACAAGTGGATAAATCGATTACATATATCTATAGGCAAATTCCCAAAAAAAGTTGTCCAAAGACTGTCCTGTGCAAAAGGGTGTTCTTCAATTTTTTCGATTTATCTAGTGCATCACATAGCCGAAGTACATAGCTTTCTTTTGTAAAAATTGCATAATATTCTCTGTAGCTGTACGGCTGTAAAAAAATAAACTATATTCAAAAAAGCATTGCGCCTTATGGAAAACGCAAACTTTAAGTGCCTGTATCTCTTTTCGACCTTCGCTAGAAATTAATTCATTTTGCCATTTTTTTACATTAGACCCTCAATACTCGAAAATTAAATCTCAAATAAAAAAATATATTCTTTATAAAATGAAAGCCTATGCTTTCTGACTACGACAGTACTTTTTAAATTAGTTTTAGTGAAATAATAACTGAGTTATGAATTTAAAACTAACGCGGTTACAAAATCTCCAAGCGCTTGGGACTCGATCGCCCGCATTACTCTCCGCGATCGAGCGGTGCCGACGATCTGTCTGTGATGCGATGTGTATGTATCAGTTATTTCACCACAATAATTAACATTATTACAATAATTAAACGATTTTTGGAGTAACGTCTAAATTTATAGAAAATACTACTCGAATTTAAAAAAAAAGTCATAAAAATGTTAGTGTAAATCTTCACCGCTTTCTTCTTCTATAAACACATTTTCATCAATTTTATTTTTTTTACAGCTGCACCATTTATATTATATCTGCAATCTGGAAATAAACATTATTTATTTCTCTCTGAAGAAATGATATTTTTAACGATACGATTTTTACATCCACAACTGCTTAAGATGGTGAGATCTTGTGGGAAACTTGGAGCAGTTTGAAATAGCGGTAGCAGTTTACCACTGACAGATTGCCAACCATATTCGAACGCATTAAGGGGGTTTATGATGGGACTAAGAGCATTGAGCCAAATAATGGTTTGGTAATGAGCCCGTAAACAGTGCTGTTTTAAGCTATCCTCAGTAGGTGGTAATTTATACAGCGTTTTCGAAGCTGCTAGGATACCACGTAAATTATTCACCGACGATATATCTTCGTTGCTTGTATATAATTTTAGAACAAAATATCGTCAAAATTAACTATTCCAATATGACCAAGCAATTTGTAATATGTAAAGTATACTTTCCAGCAGCTTTTTTTACCCATACCAGAAAATTGACTAGTAGCGTCACACCCACCCTGTGATTGCGTAAAACGCTGGTAAGTTATTTAATAATTACCAAATCGTGCACTGGTATAAATCGTTCATGTCCTTTCTTCCCAGCTTTTACCCAAATGTGGTGCTCCCTGAACTGGGAAAGAAGTACCAAAACATCGGTATCTTTGGAATCAGTGATACATTTATTGTACTCAGCTTTTTTTGCTGATAAAATATGAAGCAAAAGTCTAGTATCAGCTTCTTCATGATTTGATATTAATAAATCATCCACTAACTTAAAATTGCTTCGGTATTCCATAACATCAAGAAATCCGCCACCTGTTATAAATTGAATTGTTTGTGTGTTAGATAATTCACTTAGTTGTAATGATAAAAAATTTGTTAATTGTCGCTTGTTAGAAGTTGAATTAATGAATAAATTCCATTGTTGAGGCAGAAGTACATCTCCAGAATTAATCACTTTATCAATAGATGAACTAGAACTTCTTTTTATTCTGGTCATCTTTTTAATGGAATGCTCTTGGTAGTTGTCTAGAACTACATCAATTCTGTCAGCATTGAATTCTAAAAACAATAAATGAGAATATTTTTGAATATTCACCAAATGTTTTGGCATTAGATGGTTTACCCAGTGCTTGTACAATAAACATCCCATCGAAAATATGACAAATTTTCGTATTGTTGGTATTTGGCATAGAAGAACTTTTTGTCGGCCCGTAATTTTCGATTATTTCAAATAATACACAACAGTTTTGTATATAATGCTGCATAAATTAATTATGACAAAAAAATATGTAATATTTTTCTATATTTTGTAACCGCGTTAGTTTTAAATTCATAACTCAGTTATTATTTCACTAAAAATATTTTAAAAAGTACCGTCGTAGTCAGAAAGTATAGGCCTTCATTTTATAAAGAATATATTTTTTTATTTGAGACTTAGTTTTCGAGTAATTGAGTGTCTAATGTAAAAAAAAATGGCAAAATGAATTAGTTTCTAGCGAAGGTCGAAAAGAGATACAGGCACTTAAAGTTTGTGTTTTCCATAACGCGCAATGCTTTTTTGAATATAGTTTATTTTTTTACAGCCGTACAGCTACAGAGAATATCATGCAATTTTTACAAAAGAAAGATATGTACGTCGGCTATGTGATGCACTACATAAATAGAAAAAATTGAATAACACCCTTTTGCACAGGACAATTTTTGCACAACTTTTTTTGGGAGTTTGCCTATATTATATATATGCTATCGATTTATCTACTTGTCAGCTTTTAGTATTTAAAGCCCTATAGATTCATTTTTTAAGGCACTTTCGGACGCTCTCTACTATAAAGCCTAAATACAAATTATGAAGTCTAAATCCTGACTTTTACCTTTATGGCAACTTACATTTTTTTTCAAACATTAACATAACATAATTACATTAACTTCAACGATTGTGGAAAAACAATTTATTCTACATAGCCTCCTCCTCCTTTTTCTGTGGGGTGTTTTAAAACAGAAAGTTTATGCAGATGACCTGCCGCATGATCGAGAAACACTAAAAGCAAGAATACACGATGCGGTGAATGAAGTGAATGTACCCTCAACCATTCGTAAGGTCTATGGTGAATTTATTAAAAGGATGGAGAAATGTGTTAAGGTTGGAGAAGGCTATGTAGAATAAATTGTTTTTCCACAATCGTTGAAGTTAATGTTATTATGTTATGTTAATGTTGAAAATGAAAAATATGTAAGTTGACATAAATGTAAAAGTCAAAATTTAGACTTCATAATTTGTATTTAGGCTTCAATTTGGGTTATAAACAATTTTGTTTTATAAACATTTTGTCCAAAATAATAAATAAACGTACTTCTCTCTTGAGACATTTTGATGTTTTCTTAATTTATTAACACCCCGTACGTCTGATCTAAGATTTTTATATGGCAAATTCATTTTTTCAACAAGCAAATTTTTTTATAAAGAATGACTTTTCGTCGAAAAATCAACTCCATCCTGGGACACACTGTATATGAACGAATAACCATATACAAAAATTAATATTTTATTTATTGGATATCTCAAGTGTAAATGAAAGTATAATTATTAAAACTGAAATATTGTGAAAAGACAGTACAAATGCATGTAAAGTTTTTATAACTTTAGATTTCACATGCTTGACTTTTTATATTTACTTATTGAACCTACTGAGAATGTCCAATACTGTAGTCTAGTCCAGTTTATCATTATTAATATTATTATTATAATAATTTTCAATACTCATCTTAATAAAAATTTGCTACGCCTATGGTGCGAAATCATTATCTTTCAATGAATTAGTTCAGACAAAGGAGAATGATGACGTTCGTTCAAAGACCCATTGATTCAACTATATTTCAATCTCGCGTTAAAAGATTCCGTAGCACCAGCGGGCAGCATAAGTTTCTTATGCTGTGGTCAGCGTGTATGTTCAATGCTCATGTCATTTTAAATCTACCTTGCATTGCAGTGAGTAGGTAGTGAGGAGTCTTGTATTGGAGGACGTTATTTCTTACATTTATTTTAAAGTTGCTTAATTACACAGGCACACACAAAAAAAGTCCTTTCCAGAGATCAGAATGCGCAAGGATGGGTTGAAGATTAGATAGATTAGATAAATGAGAAGCCAGTATAAATCAAATTTACAAACGGTCGGATAAATATGTATACTTACTACTCAAGCATATAGAAAAGCATATTAAAACACAAAGTCCTAAAGCAACTTTAAGGGCTTGTATGACTTGCTAAGCTCTAACATAATGATATTTTATTTCCTAAGACCTCTTAGGACATAAAGAAAGCATAACAAAATCAGTCATGACATTGATGAGATTTATTTGCGATATATTGCAGCAAAATGGCGAAAGAAGATGTTTTTCTTAGGATTTTCAAGGTTTTCTAGGTTCTGTACTTACGAAATTTTGAGTTACTGTGAACGATTAGGACATAGAATAAACAAAAAAAGATATTTTTGTACATTTGAATATACATGTTCTTTATTTTCCTTGTCTATATGTTTTTTATTTTCGGAAAATTTGGATAAACTTATATCTTCGGAAAATTGAAAGTAACAAAAGAAATCATTTTAACTACAAATTTATTAACAAAAACAATGAATTTAGGTAATGGACATGTAGTGGAACAGAATTTCTAGCGTAGCACGCTTATTTAAGGAGAAAATTTTTTCGGAGTAGAAAGATATGGGACCTAGACCAGCTGACAGAGAAATAAATAATGTATTATATTCCCGGTTGACGACCTTTTCCCTTGGTTGAGACAAAATTTGTGAGCATTTAATTTCAGACATCACAATTTTTCTTATACCGCGCGCCTGTAAGTAAAAAATCATATTATTCGAAAACTACTGCCCTTAGGTGAATGATTCTAGATTTGATTGATAGAGTTTATTCCATTCCAGTCGAATTAGACATAATAAAAAATTTTGCATACTGCTGACTTTTTTTTTTTTGAAGGCTGTTTAAGAGGGCATAATAAGCAAGCACAGAAAACTACACCCTGCTACACCATGTTCGTCACCTATTTTTACGGGTTGAAACTTTGAAATTTTATTTATGTGTCCATATCTTTCTCCCTATTGCCCGTAGGGCTCTTTACCAAGTTACACTTTTTGAAGATTCATCCCTCCTCTACATAATATGTATATTACATATTTGCCGCAGGACAAACGGTTTTGGCTGTACGAGGCCGGAAAGGTCGCGCTGTCCGAATTTGGGGGTCTTCTGTACAAGACAAACAGCCATTATTTCCAATCTACAATACTACACATACTACAATACTACACATACTAATGCCCTAAATGATGATGAAAAAACTTCATCGAATACCGCGCGGTTTCCATGATACGGGATGTTGAAATTTTGAAAATTTCTTTTTAAAAAAAAGTGAACCTACTTTTTTTCGCTCATTTTTTTTTCATGTATGTACGACCCTAATATAAGAAACCGCTGCCCAAGGAATCCCTACTTCCACATCCAGATTTTCTATCCAAGTCACTCACAACGAAAAAATTTTGTATGTAGAAACAATTGTTTATGGAACTTTAATAATATAATATTTGAAATTCTTTACCCCAAAAACCCATAAAACGATACCCCACATCGGTAGTGGGGTGGGGGTGGTAGTGGGGGTGGATGAAGTAAAAAATATTTTGAGGTTTCTGGTTCTTGTACACACACTAAATCACATTTTTTTTCATCCCCTTTAATAATGGGGTGGGGGTGGTAATGAGGGTGGCTAATGCCAAAATTTTTTTTGAGACCTTACCATCTTTTGCATATACTAAATACCAATTTTATGGGCTTTTACCTGCTTGATTTACCTATTTACCCCAAATTTACCCCAATTTACCCCCCAACCCTTCGACGGAACAAGATGAAAAGATAATCTAGTTCTAGATCTCGTTAAAGTACATATGTGTACCAAATTTCATGTCAATATCTCAAACGGGTCCAGAGTAAACGTGCGCACAAAAAAAAGTTAGACAGACAGACCGACACACAGACAGAAATTTTTTTTCGCTCAAACTTAAAATCTCGACGTTTCATGACATTCTAAGCCTATTTGAACAATAAAAATTTTTAAAATTTTTTTTTGTCGTTACTATACTTCCACTGGATGTGGAAGTAAAAAATTACGCGTTGGTTTCATTTTAATACATTCATTGGTTTAGGAGCTAGACACCAAATTTGCCAAAAATGGCTATTTTGGTATTGTTTAAGGAAAAAAATTGCGGGTAAACGACATTTCCTAAAATGATCCTTTTTCCATCTATTCCGAGTGGGCTGGTAAATGCGCATAAATATTGCAATTAGCCATATTGGATCTTGAATTAACTTCTGACATTAGATCCGTTATCAACTACTTTTAAAACACCTAAGTACCAATTTTAATGAAATTCCGATGGAATTTGATTTATTTTTTTATCACGAAATTAAATTATGACTAGAGACTTCGCCATATTCTCGAATATTATCTTCTTTCCAATTTTTGCTCGCTTTATAGTAGACGTAGCTTGATGAAATTAATATGGGGCCGTAGCTTACAATTTGAGATTTCACAGAAATCGCTTAAGCGAATCTATAAGTAATGATTGAACAAACATAAAAATAGACATACATACGGATCGAATTGAGAACCTCCTTCTTTTTTAAATTTTATGAAGTGGGTTAAAAAATAAAACGACGCACTGGAGGAAACTTCTAAAGGTCACTCCAAGGGGGTTAAAGGGGGAGATATAAAATTCTACTTCTTTTCAGTATGGAGTTCGCTGTATAATAGTCATAGAATACAATCCCTAATAAATCAGCTTGTTACAAATTTGTTCCGGGTCAACTTTTAATTTCACTGTACAACCATACATATTGCTTGGTTTAGTCTATCTTAATTTATATTTAATTCAAATCCTTCTTTTTATTCTTAAACCATTTTCAGGCAGAACATATCTCTCACAAGTATGGAAACTGTGTAATGAACTTAAGACAACTGCCGATGTAGACAAGTTAATTGATTGGTTAAGTAACATTTACATCAACTTAGCTATGATGAACTACCCGTACCCAACGACATTCATCGTTCCTTTGCCGGGTCACCCTCTCAAAACATTTTGTGACAAACTAAACAGTTTTAAGTGTGGGGATGATAAAGCCCTTCTAATGGCCCTAGGAGCAGCCTTGGAAGTTTATAATAACCACACTGGTAAGACCAAATGTAATAACATCAATGTTACTACGGACGATATGAGAGATTACGCGTGGGATTACCAAGCGTGTGTAGAATTGATAATGCCAATGTGCTCGACGGAAAAGGACATGTTCGAAGTATCACCATGGAATTTTGAGAAATTTTCAAAGGACTGTGTTAGAAAATATGGAGTGCGTTCATTAACACCTGACTGGATAGTATTAGAATACGGAGCAAATAATTTGAAATATTTTTCTAATATTGTATTCAGTAATGGAATGATGGATCCTTGGTCTTGCGGTGGGGTTTTGCGTAATATTTCTGACAATATTATGGCGGTGAATATCACAGATGGAGCTCATCATGCCGATCTTCGAGGCGCTAATCTAGCTGACACCAATTATGTTTTAGAAGCTAGAAGTTTTCACAGACGAGCTATAAGAAAGTGGTTAAACATAAATTAAAGTATTTGTATTACATAGGAATATAATATATACTACAAACAAAATAAAAATTTTGATACAAAATATATACATTTATGCATTACTTTTCTTTTTCCTTTCCAAGTAACAAAAGTGGAACTCTTATTGCGCTTAAATTTTTACAAATAGTATATATTATGGCAATTTATAGAGCTAATTAGTTATAGTAAAGCTTTATTCAGCACTGAATTGCTTATAAAGCAATTCGGAGGAAAAATGTTCCCACAGCAAAAGGAGCTACTTTATGAAAACATCTTACACACTTTGACTTCAACATACTCTTAATAAGATCTTTTATACAGATTCAAACTGGTTAGATTTATAATGGATGTATAAGCCTTTATATAACATTTACACAACTGATTTACAGCTTCTCTGTAGTGGCTACATAACATGAGTTTTAAAGGCGTTTAAAGCAAGATTTTATAGCAATATAGTTATTTACGCCAAATGCCATCTATGTCAGCTCAAATATGGGTTAATTATATAAGCTTTTAACGTGTAGTAGGAGTATTTTATAAAGCATTTATGCAACTGAAGTTCTCTTTTGTAGATGCAAACTTCCGCCTTTATAGAACGCTTTTACATCAAAACTTACTCCGTCTCGTAACCTCTAAAAAGATCAGTTAGATAGTTTGATCGAAGCTCCGTGTGTATTTTAATTGCCGTTTGCTATTAAGCATTACACAAAAATATGGATCAGTATTGGAAAAAGTTAAAGAGAAATTAGAATTTCAGGAGCAATTAAAAACAACATACACACAGGTGAATGCACAAAATCTGACGACGACAAGACAGCTAAATTATCAAGATTAAAACAACAACCTGGCTTTTTTGATTTTATGTCAACGCCATAATATGGCATTAACACAACAACGAAAGAATCATTAAGTTCTATATAAAGGTTGTATAAAAGTTGGATAAAGCCATAGGTCAGAGTACCCTTTGGTTAGTGTGTAACTGCTTTATAAGTAAGCTTTCTCAATATACATCTCTTATAAAGCAAGCAGCGCTTATATGCAGCATTACTGTGTTAAGGATTTTTAACTGTTTCCGCAGTGATCTTCTCTGAATTCTTCCATGAAACCATATTGTATTTTCTAATAGTAAATCTGACCGAGCAGCCGTTGTTATCAGTTCGAGGTGTATCTTACCTTTTACTTCCACATTCACATAGTGGAGTGGAAGTATAGTATTGGATTACCTGTTCGTAGTAAGAAAGGATATTATGGGACACTTGGTTCAATGTATAAAGGTTTTATTTTAACTAATGACAATTGATAACAATTACAGATTGACGTATATTAATTATATTTTTAGTAACAAACAAATGACTAATTCCGGAACAATGATATTAGAAAATATTCTTCTATTGTTGAATGCTTTCCAACACTTCCCTTCAAAATAAGGACATTTTCTTAAGTCAAATGTGTATTACCTATGACAATCTAACTTCGGCATTTTTCCAGCTTAGACTTAGTCACTGCTTTGGTAAGGGCATCTGCAGGCATGTCTTCAGTAGCCATGAAATTTACTGAAATTCTTTCGTTTTCCAGCACCTTTCGAATGAAGTGATGTCTGACATCTATATGTTTGGTCCGGGCATGGTAAATGGGATTCTCTGAAAGTTTTCGAGCACCCTGATTGTTGTTAAATATTTTAACGTTCCCAATTTCCTCGCATTCTACTTCTGTTAGAAATATTTGGAGTAAAATAGCTTCCTTCGCAGCTTCTGTCAATCCCATATATTCCGCTTCGCTCGTTGACAGTGCGACTGTTCTTTGTTTTCTCGATTCCCAGCTGATGGCTCCTCCACTCAGTACGAATACTTTACGAATACCTTAATAAGAACGTCTGTCTATTATACAGTTAGCCTAATCAGCATCTACGAATCCTTTCAGGTTCTCATTGTTCTTTCTCTTGATTATTCTGAGATTAGAAGTTCCTTTAAGATATCGCATAACACGTTTTGCTGCCTTCCAATGTTCGTTTCGTAGCATGAATTAAACTGGCTCAGATAACTTACTGAATGTGCTATATCTGGTCGAGTCGCTACTGCTAAATACATTAGTGCTCCAACTAATTCTCTAAACGATATATATTTCGCGTTATTTTCCGATACGGTGTCCTGTTTTCTTAGTTTAATTCCAGGATCCATCGGCGTTGATACTGGTTTGCAGTCATTCATTCCAAATTTCTTTAAAATATCTTCAATATATCCTTTTTGAGACATGGCATATCCTCCTTCAGTTTGCTGGAATTCTTTTCCTAGGCAATAATTTATTTCTCCCGAATCTCTTATCTCAAACTTGTTGGCTAAGACTTTTCTTAAATTTATTAATGCAGGATATAATTTTACATGCAATGATAACGTCATCGAGGTAAATAGAAACTATTATTATGTCTTCCCCTTTTTTGTATATACACAAGGATCTGCAGTAGTCGGTTTAGGCCCAATAATTTTAACCTAGCATCAAGCTGCTTATGCCATTGGCGTCCAGCTTATTTCAATCCATAGAGCTCATTAATCGACATACTTTATCCCCCCTTCGAAGGTGATGTAGCATTGCAGTTGCTTAGCTTCTAATGGCTTCTTCTTCATTCTCGTTGACTAATATTGCTTCCAATGATTCTTTCAACATCTTTGCAGTTTCCATCTATCTCCTCTTCTATAATAGATAGGCCGTCGTTATGTCTAGTTGATGAATTTTCATTTTAAGATGCGCAGCGAATGCAGTGATCAATCGGATTTATCCCAAACAAGCAACTGGTGCGTATGAATCATGAAAATCAATTCCTGGTTTCTGCGTAAAACCTTTAGCAACTATTCTCGCTTTTCGTCTTTCGAGTGTACCATCAGCCTTATGTTTGTTCCTCAACACAATTAGACAGCCAATTACGTCGCGATTTCTTGGATGATTCACAATTTGCCAAGTACATTCTTGATAAGTGATTTGACTTCATCGGTGATAGCTGTTTTTCATTCTTGAACTTCAGGACTCGAAATCGCTTGTTTTAATGGAATTTATGCTAAATTCGCATATTTAACAAGTTCCTTCTCTTCGTCGGATTCTTCTGTACCTATGACATTTACAATTTTACAAATTTTTGCAGATCGTCCTCGTCTACCAGTTCTCTCAATTTGTGGTCTTCCAGGAGCTCTTTTCATCTCTGGAAGTGGTTCACTTCTTTCTTGTTTGTCTGGTTGATTTGTGCCATTGTCTTCTTTATGATTTCCTGAATTGTCGTTTTCGTTTTCGATTCCATCGAAATGAATGAGTCTATTATAATCAGAAGATATTGATTCAGAACTACTGGGTTAAGTAATCGTGGTAAAAAAGAATATTGTAAGACACTTTTTAATATTCTTTCTTTATATTTTCTAATTACTCCACGTACCTGGGCCTATAACCTACTGGATTTCGTGTTCGTAGTAAGAAAGAATACTATAGGACACTTGGTTCAATGTATAAAGGTTTTATTTTAACTAATGACAATTGATGATAATTATAGATTGACGTACATTAATTATATTTTTAATAACAAACAAATGACTAATTCCGAAACAATGATATTAGAAAATACCCTTCTATTGTTGAATGCTTTCCAACATATAGTAATGCAAAAAAAAATGAAATTTTTTGTTCAAATGGACTTCGAAATTTTAAGTTTGAGCAAAAATAATTTCTGTCTGTTGGTCTGTCTGTAACATTTTTACGCACATGATTACTCTGGAACGGGGTAAGAAATTTATTTGAAATTTGGTACACCTATGTATTTATTATAATAAGATCTGGAACTAGATTCAGGACACGAGATACTCAAAAAAAAGAACTCGTGACAACTTTTGAGACGTTTAAACCTTTGGATATTTCTTATTTCGGACAAATAGCAAAAAATGTCTAAATATGATGTTTTCCGCGATTTAAAAAAAAATGTGCAAAATTTTCCAGTTTGGGCCACAAATTCATGTTTTGCGGATCAAAATACATGGAAGTATGGTATTCTGATCTCTAAAAAAAAACAGTTTTTTTGTGTGCCTGTGTTATGTATAATAACTTGGTTTATGGTATTTTCAAGTTTTTATTTTCTTCATTTACCAAAGGAAAGTGTTATAATCGCGAAAAAATTGCTCTCCCAGATTCCTTCAAATCTTCATATGTAAGAGATTACGAAAATTTCAATTTCAGTTGCATCGGTCTTTCTGTATATCTGTTATGTGTCTATCTTTTGGCTTCATATCTAAAAACCTACTTGATGATAAAAATAATAATTGACAGGTAGTTGACGCTATTGGCAAGGAAGGAACCTGATACACTTTTAACAGAAAATATACAGATCTTAAAAATTTATTAATGAAAAAAATGCCATGGAAGACAATATTTTGGTTGTAGTTTCTTTTTAATGCCTTATTTATATTAACGTTCTGGCGAAGTTTATTTAGCTAATGCTACTCTACCACTTAACCTGGACGGCGAGATGAGATACGGTCACCCATTCAAGTGACGAACTCGTCCGGCGTACCTTAACTTCGGTCTCGTCACTGAAACCAGTACCGTACCTCACCTCACATAAGAAAGACACTTGCAATACTTTTAGTGGTGACTAAAAAAATAAAACTACGCAACGGAGGAAAATAAGATTTGGAATGTGGTTGACACTGTTGCCAAGGGGTATCATACGCATCTTCATTTCATTTAAAAATTTTAAAGGGTAGCTGTTACTCCAAAGGAGTTAAAGAGTTAAGAATAAAATTCTTCTCAAATAATGTCATTTTATAATTAAAAATATTTCAGTGTATTACTTGGCGTTGATAGCGCCTTCTATGTTCCTAACAATCACTATTACTACCAGAGGCGTATTGCCGATATTAGCTCCATATACACAGCCGAAGCGTATGCCATAGAGTGCGCTTTGGACTGGGTGAGTGAAGCGTGCATCCAAAAATGCGTGATTCTGTCAGACTCCAAGTCTGTACTTCAATCACTAGGTAGCCGCGATTATAAAAAAGCAGATTCCAGAACTTTAAAAATAAAACAGAAATTGACCAGACTTTTTGACAAAGAACAAATAATAAGATTTGTGTGGGTAAAAGGGCATATAGGGATAGATAGTAATGAAATCGTAGATAATATTGCAAAGGAGTCGACAAATAATCTTACTGTAATTGACCCAACTACTGACAGAAACGATATAATTAGGGAATTCAAGGAGAAAGTAAGGAAAGATTGGGAATGCGTCTGGACGGATTATGTCAGGGCAACGCCCTTATACATCCTACCCTCCCAAAGAGTATTCCATATATCGAAGAATACTCCGCTCCAAAGTTTTATTCTTCTACCATAGCTAGACTCAAATTGAATCACGGCGACTTCCCTGCACATTTGTGCATGATGGGAGTTCAGAACACCTCAACATGCCCATGTGACAATACGTCCCTGGGAGTCCTTAACCATTTATTCTTTGCGTGTAAGAAATACACTGCCCAAATAGAAAAAAATTTAAGTGATCTGATTAATCTCAAATACTCACAAATATAACAAGCCTGCTAAGTTATAATAGGAAGGAAATTTTTGACCTAATCGTACATTTTATTAAAACAAATAAATAACATAAAAATATAATATTAGTAACAAAATAATTTTCTGTGGCTGAGAATTTTTTTTTCTGAAGCCAAATATCTCTCTCTCTCTCTCTCTCTCTCTCGCACACACACACACTTAGTGTATTACTTAAAAATTGTAAATTGCTTAGAAAATTAATTTATTCGTTATCTATGGACCGCTCTATATGAAGTACAATAGCCTGCCTAATAGACTAGTAGATGGTGACAGAAAATCAGAACTGATAGCCTACCGTCTGCAAGTAATAGTCAGTATTATGTATACAATAAAGATCAATTTGGGGTACTTTCAAGGTTTGCACGCATGCACGGGATATAGGAAACGATTTCCGGTTTGCATAAAAAAACAATGTTTTCAACTAATAAATTACCGTCTGCAAAGTTCATAATTCGAAATTAAAGGAATAAAAATATGTCGGAAGCGCTTTTGCAGACAGTTTTGTCATGCACCAAACTTTATACAGGGTACTCAAAATGTATCAAATTTTAGTAAAAAAAAAATGATAATTTACTATCTGCAAACAATACAAAATGATGATTCTGGTTCATAAAGACAAGTAGGGGAAATGTGCAGAAGTTTACGATATGCACATCACCATATCGTGAGCATGTAAACTTGTTATTTTTTTTTACAACTTTGAACAATTGTTTACCGTTTAGTTATAGTTTTATTAGAAAATTTAGGTTGCAAAACTATTGTAAAAAATATTTGCAGATGTATCCAATATGCGCGGTTGTCCACTGAATTCTATAAACTTGTAAAAAAATGGGGGTAACTTTTACCGATTATTAACTGTCTGCAACTTGGTACAAAGAAAGGTTATTGGTCCTATTACGCAATTATTTAATTTGCAGACAATGCGCACATGCACGAAAACCACAATGGAGTGTCAAAATTTTGCGAAATCCGTTTGATATCTCTCCGTCCGTGATATGTACCAAAAACAACTATCTATCGTCTGCAACTTGGCACAAAGAAAGAGTTCTGGGTTAAATACGCAATTATTCAATTTGCAGACAATCCCCACATGCACTAGAGCCACAATAATGTCAAAACTCAGCGAATTTTGTTTGATATCTCTTCGTATGCGATATGCACCAAAAACAACTCTTTACCATGTGCAACACGAAATTGTATAAGCTAACTTATGCAAGTATATTGATGTCGCATGGGCAGACAACATGCAGATGCATACGGACCAGAATAATTAGTACTCTTATTCGATAAAGTTTAACTAATTTCGATTGAAAAAATATTATTTTATTAAAATTGTAACAAAAATCTTTACATAATATCATAATAATAATTGAAGACACAAGTGGATGAAGGGTCTATGTGACATTTTCGAAAAAAAAACGAGTTTTTTATATGAATGAAGGCTGTAAGTACACGAAATTCCCTCAGGTACATTATATTTGTTTCTAATGCAAAAATATCTGATTTTTAAATTTATAAAGGATCTATGTACTGTTGAAGTTGGTAGGTTGTTAAAATCTTAAGATCAATTATCTCAAAATCACTTTGTTGTTACATATACCCTTCATCCACTTGTGTCTTCAATTATTATTTTTTTTAAATTTTTTTCGCCGTCAGTTTCTTCTTCAACATCATCACTCTCAACCGCTGATTCCTGGAACGTTTTCCAATAATCCTCAGTGAAATCATACATTTCTTCCTCCCTGTCATTGATATGTTCTAAAACCAAGTTTTCTTCATCTGAATCATCATCAACATTGTTGTCGGTGAGCATTATTTGTTCTTTATCCTCCTCGACCACACTGTTATTAGTAATTGCGACTGTAATTAAAAAATTAATCAGCATTTGAAATTCATTGGAATTAACAAGAAAACTATAGTATTTTCGTACCGTTGTCGTTATCAGCTACAAAAATTTCTTTGACGATTTGTGGCATTTCATCTCCATCAAACCAGTTAAATTTAATATTGGAGTCCTCCGATTTGCACCAGCCATGCTCCTCAACTTTTAAACTTGATGGCTTAGGCTCCATATTTTTGCCCCACGGTACTGTTACTCCAATTCTCAGAAACATGGAGGGAGCATGCAAGCATCAAAGTAAATTTTGTTTAACTTTTCCATATCATTGACAACAGAGAAGTTACGCGTGGACAGGTGCAATCTCAATATAAAACATTATATATTCTTTCCTATTCTTTACAATAATTAGTAGATTAAATTAATAAAAAAAAGCTGTATTCACAGAAGAGTGCTTCAGCAAACCATTTTGTTTCATACATACATTTTGCACATGAAATCTTAAATGATTTCCAAACGTCTAACTAATCTTTCAACTTATCGAAACTAGTCGAGAGTTGCACGTTGCACCTCCACGTTGTGCTAGAGCCTCCTATTAGTGGGCTAGTATTGCTGGTGGCCTATGGTTTGAGATGAAATATATGGCTCTCGTGCATATCGCATTGTCTGCAAATTAAATAATTGCGTACTTGAACCAGTAATCTTTCTATGTGCCAAGTTGCAGACGATAGAGAGTTGTTTTTTGGTAGATATGGCGAACGGAGAGATATCAAACACATTTCGCCAAATTTTGACACTTTATTGTGACTCTCGTGCATGTGCGCATTGTCTGCAAACTAAATAATTGCATATTTGAATCAATAATCTTTCATTGTACCAAGTTGCAGACAGTAAATAATTGGTAAAAGTTACCCCCATTTTTTTACACAAATACGTTCGGCGGCAAGTGCTTTGTACAAATTTAATCTATCTGCAAATAATTCTTTATCGAAGCTCTATTTTTAAATCATGTTTTCTTTTTAGTTGCAGACGGTAAACAATTGTTCAAAGTTGTAAAAAAAAAATAACAAGTTGACACGATATGGTGATGTGCATATCGTAAACGTCTGCACCCTTCCCCTACTCCTCCTCATGAACCAGAGTCATAATTTTGTATTGTTTGCAGACGGTAAATTATCATTTTTTTTTACTAAAATTTGATACATTTTGGAGTACCCTGTATAAGGTTTGGTGCATGACAAAACTGTCTGCAAAAGCGCTTCCGACATATTTTTATTCTTTTAATTATGAACTTTGCAGACGGTAATTTATTAGCTGAAAACATTGTTTTTTTTTATGTAAACCGGAAATCGTTTCCTATATCCCGTGCATGCGTGCAAACCCTGAAAGTACCAAAAATTGAGCTTTATGGTATACATAGTACTGACTAAATTACTTGCAGACGGTAGGTAGGCTATCAGTTCTGATTTTCTGTCACCAGCTACTAGTCTATAATTCAAACAAAAACTGATGGGCCATACCATACATATTTCTTGGCTTAGCCTATCTTAGCCTATAGTTAGTTTAAATTCTACTTTTCATTCTTAAACCATTTTCAGGCAGAACATATCTCTCACATTTATGGAAACTGTGTAATGAACTTCAGACACCTGCCGATGTAGACAATTTAATAGATTGGTTAAGTAACATTTACGTCAACTTAGCTAAGATGAACTACCCGTATCCAACAACATTCATCGTTCCTCTGCCGGCTCACCCTCTGAAAACATTTTGTGACAAACTAAACAGTTTTAAGTGTGATGATGATAAAACCCTTGTAATAGCCCTAGGAGCAGCCTTGGAAGTTTATAATAACTATACTGGTAAAACTATTTGTAATAACATCAATGTTACTACAGAGGATATGAGAGATTACGCATGGGATTACCAAGCTTGTGTAGAATTGATAATGCCAAAATGCTCGACGGAAAAGGACATGTTCGAAGTGTCACCATGGAACTTTGAGAAATATTCGATGGAGTGTCTTAGAAAATATGGTGTGCGTCCATTAATACCGGAATGGGCAGTGTTAGAATATGGAGCAAAGAATTTGAGATATTTTTCCAATATTGTGTTCAGTAATGGAATGATGGATCCTTGGTCTTGCGGTGGTGTTTTATATAATATTTCTGACAATATTATGGCGGTGAATATCATAGACGGAGCTTATTATGCCGATCTTCGAATCGCTGATCGAACTGACACCAATTATGTTTTAGAAGCCAGAAATGTTCACAGAAGAGCTATAAGAAAGTGGTTAAACATAAATTAAAATATAATTGTATTATATAGTAACTAAAAACGAGATAAAATTTTAAAACAAAATGATTACATTTTCTTTTCCATCCTAAGTCGCACAAGTGGAACTCTTATTAAGCTTAAAGTTTTATAAATAGTATGTTATAGTAACCTATAGAACTGATTGGTTGTATTGAAGTTTTATTCAGCACTAAATTGCTAGTAAAATGCTCCCACATCGTAAATATAAAGCTAGTTTATGAAACCATCTTATATAGCTTTTTTATTTCATGAAACTCTTAGTGATATCTTTTATAAATATACACTCAAAGAAAATGATAGGTAAATTCAACCAAAAAGAGCATATGAAATCGCGCCTATCTAGTTTCATAGTTAAATCAATCAGAAAAGAATAGTCAATCAACTTTATTTGTTTTCGTAAACAAATAGTAGTGTAATAATCATATCTTCTTGTAACAAATTAAATAGTACAATGACATTTTTTTATGTTCACTAACCATTTTCAATTTGGTCTACAATTAAATAGTACAACGACTTTGTTTTTTGTACACCAACTAATTTTTAGGTTGATCTACACTTTATTGTATGATGAAGTTTTTTTTGGTTAGCCAAAATCTCATTATTGAGACATCAGACCACCCAAAGATTAGGGACCGTTTATAAGATCCATCCAAATATATCGATGATCCCTGAGAGAATTTGAACATTGCATTCATGTTACTAATTTTCTATAAATTCGTAAGAGTATAAGATAATGCATGATTGATTATTGTCAGTGATTTGTATGTGGCGTCATCTGGGAATAATTTCTGTAATAGACCACGTGGTAAGCAAGCAAATTTTATGGTAATTCTTTTAGAACTTCTAGAAGACAATAATATTGGTTTGTATACCAAATTTAATAATACAGCGAACTGATACTGGGTTAGAATTACAATTCGATAATAGTTAAAAATAAAATATACTATTATCTAGTTTAATTTGACAGAATTCAACAAAATAATAGTCAGACGAACAATATAATAGTCTTATTCATCTATTTTTTAAGTTAATGTTTGTTTTGTTGTACGACAACTTTTTATTAATTAAAATAACAATCATCTCTTGTTTAAAAATACCATCAATATAGTTTGGTTTAACATAATTAACGATATTGTTAGTTAACCATTTTTTTTTTGTTTAATTTACCCATACTATTTCTTTGAGTGTACAAACCAGGCAGATTTATAATGGATGTATAAACCTTTAAATAACAGACAACTGTTTTACAGCTTAGCTATCTCTCTATAGTAACTATATGACATGAGTTTTAAAGGCTTTTAAAGCAAGGTTTTGTAGCAATATAGTTATTTATCACAAATTCCATCTATGTCAACCCTAATATAGGTTAATTATAAAAGCGATTTATGTGCAGTGTGAGAAGTTGAAGCTATGTAAATGCAATCTTCTGCATTTATGGTACTTTCTTACATCTAAACTTACTCCGTCTCGTTACCTTAAAAAAGATCGCTTGTCCGTTCGAAAGTCCGTTCGTATTTCATGTGTCATTTATTTTTAAGCGTTACATAAAAATACAGATAAGAATTGGAGAACGATAAAACGAAGTTGAAATTATAGAAAAAAATTAGTCACAACTGAGAATACAGAAAATCTGAGGATGACCACTTGGCTAAATTATTAAGATTAAAACAAAACCTGACCACATTGATTTTCTGTGACAAATATTAGCAATCTCAACGCTATAGTATAGTAATAACACAGCAACGGAAGAATCATTAGGTTCTATGGGTTCTACCTAAGCAGTTCATAGTCTTAGGAAAGTTCTTTTAACTATTAGTATATATATTTTGAAATTATAAACTTAAAAAGTTTATCTAAAGTTTTATAAAGAGTTTTTAAACGTTGTCTAATAAAGTTTTAGGGATTATTTAATTAAAGTTTTATTAAAGTTTATCTAACGTTGCATAAGTTAGTTGGTTTATAGTTCTGGCTTAGAGTTTTATTATAGTTAATACCATGTCTTTTTATAAAAGTTATTTTTTAGTAGTTCGATTTGAAGTTGCACTAGGGTGACCGAAAAAACACTTTTTTTTATTTTTCTATCGCTATACACCGAAAAAGTTGCTTATCTCCTAGCTAAGCAAAATGAAAAAAAATTTTAAAAACATATCTTCTGGTCGCGAATCGCATTCAAAGTTTTGAAAAATAGCGAAAGTTTTTCGTAAATTTTTATAATTACTACTCCCACTACTATCGAGACGCTGTAGGTCCTAATTTGAAGTTTGATACATCAGGAACACAAAAAAAATATAAAACCTGTAATTTCAAAAAGTTTTTTTTGGATTAAAATTTTTTTGTATTTCTACCCCCGCTCATCAAAAAATAATTTTTCGGACTTTTTTTACGGGCCCGTCCTGAAAAATTGTTTGCCCGCCCTGAAAGCACTTTCTAGCTACAGGCCTGGTTACAACTACTGTAGAACGGTGTATCATACTTGTAACCAGAACATCTAAAAAAGTGTGTGGTGCTGACGTAAGAGACAGCTCCATTAGGACGACTCTTCTATCAAGATCTATTATGCCAGAATTTTCCCAAAAATCTGACTTTGAAGTGCACTTTTTTGAATAATAAAATCAGAAATGATAAATATCAAAATGAAAAAGTAAAACTAGCAGAAATTACGAAATATTGCCATTTCTACTAAAAATTTGTTGAGCTTTTTGTGCAAACAATAAATATTTTTAAATTACAGGTTTTAAATTTATTTTGTGTTCCTGATGCACCAAACTCCACATTAGGATCTATAGCATCTCAATAGTAGTGGAAGTAGTAATTATAAAAAATTGACGAAAAACAGCAAAATTTCGCTATTTTTCAAAACTTTGAATGCGATGCGCGACCGTGATATTTCTCGATTTCAATTATTTTTTTTTTTTTTCATTTTCCTTAGCTAGGCGATAGGCAACTTTTCCGGGGTATAGCGATAGAAGAATAAGAGAAAGTGTTTTTTCGGCCCACCCTATTGTATACGACGTTATACAAGACGTTCGTTAAGTAAATGTAATTTTAAAATTCCTGAACGTTTACGAATGACATAATAACTACTATCTTTTGTGCTTTTATTTGGGGTTTTGTAATGGTTTTTACCATGTACGAAAAGGTTGTTTTGTGGAGTTTCTAAATAGTTGCATTAAAATTCATATTCTACATGTCAAATGTAATCTCTAAAAACATTTGTGACGCGTTTGTCTTATGTTGTGTTGATGAAAGAAACATGTTTCTAAACCCTAGACACATCACAGATTATTACAGAAAAGTAAAATTCACGATAATATTTTACAACTTTCATGCTGTTTAATTAACAGCTTTACAACTATGCTATGTTAACCTCCCCACAATAAAATTGTGGGAGCTTACTGAAATTAGTCCAAAATCTAAAATTGAGTGAACATCAAATCTTGACGTTTTGAGGTCCCAGGAACCCAAAAAAGTGGTTTTTGAAAAAGGTCTGTATGTGTGTATGTATGTTATAACGATAGCGGCGAAACTACTAAACGGATTTGGATAAAACTTTGCATGAGGGTTTCTTTAGTGCTCCAGAAAGTCTTTTGGTTGAGATCGGATTACGTTTAGTGCCGTTTTGGCACAACAAGTTGTTTATTTTATAATTACTTACAATTTGTAATTGAACCATTGAAAAGCAGTAAAAATTCCGATTTCAACGATATACCACACTTGCACCCTTTCGATTTGGTTTCTGTGAAAAAAAAATTTAAAAACCAAAATCTATAGAGTCACGCTTCTTGTATAGGATATATTTTATAGTCTAACCTAACGTTTGGTACACTAGTGTGTTAAAGCGTGCAGACTATACATGTATTTTCTCTGGAGACGTCATACGTTGTGATATTTCGCGAAAAAAGTGCAGTTAAAGATAGCGATAGCTGTGTAAGGCCAGTTAAGGCCCATGTGGTTATGCACGGTCCTTAACTGGTCCCAAAGTAAGTTTTTTGCTCAAAACTATTAAAAGTGACAGTGACATTAAAAGTCTGAGAAACTTGAATCTATTTCCGGCGCAACGCCGGAAAATTTCCGGCAATCACAACCTAAAAAATATTAACATAACCAAAAAACCAAACCAAGTGCAATACCAACCTAAAAATTGTCAAAAAAATAAAATCCCTCAGAAAAGTTTAGAACCAGAATTTTTGACAGCTGTCAGTTTGACAGATTTAGAACTAACAAAGTTTAGCGACAAAGAAATTTGACAGCTGTTAAGAAATCTTCCTCTGTTGAAACCTTTTGGCATCTGTCAGTTTGACATTTGACATTAGTGACAAGCAACCAAACAACAACCGATTTAGTGAAAAATCGGTCGAGGCCAGAAGATAAAAATATGTATCAGTTCAAATTGAAACGGTCCACTATGAAAACTTCACCGACCAAAGTTGGCAGAGAAGCTGTCCACAAAGAATTATATAGTTTTTAAAAATAAATAAAAAAATTCAATTAAATGAGATCGTTCATATTTTTTAGTGCTCTTTTCTGCTTCAAAGATCCACCGGGTGGGGAAGTTCCAGTCACTTTCCGTAGCTACCGATTTTTTTACAAATTACTAGCCATAGATGGGCTCTAATTCAGATTTAAGAACTCTTATACCTATATCTGTACTACAACTTTACAAAATCCAGTTGTACTCAGGCACGGAACTGCAGTGGGGCCAGGGTGGGCCATGACCCAGTCAAAATTACATTGGCCCACCCTTGTGCCACCCTTGACAAATTGAAAATTTTATTAAAAATTTTATTATTTTGCACGAACTGAGTAAATTCTCTAAAGTACTTAAGTAGGTAAGATTGTGTAAAGCTTTTTGAACCTCTATCCCCTGGCTCACCTAAATAAATGTCCAGCTTCGGTCCATATTCTTACCTCGGATTCGGTATCAGCGCCCCAAAATACGTATAAAAACATGGGTCAACTCGTTTAATCACCCGATTTACTTTTACCCGATTTCAGGCTTGTTCTAAACTGTTTCTTGAGCTTACATAAAAATATTGACGACATGTCACAATTCTGACCTCGGGTTCGGTTTCAGCGTCAAGAAATACGTATAATAACGTGGGTCAACTCGTTTAATCCCCCTGTTACCCGATTTCAGACTTGTTTTAAGCTGTTTTTTTGGGTTGTTGACAACATGTGACGATTCTGACCACGAATTTGGTTTCAGCACCCCAAAATACGTTTAAAAGCATGGGTCAACTCGTTTAATCTTCCGACTTACTTTTTACCTGGTTTCAGGCTGTTTTTTGAGTTGACATGAAAATATGACGACATGTAACAATTCTGACCTCGGTTTCGGTTTCGGTTTCAGAGCCCCAAAATACATACAGATATGACAGTCGGTAAAAAAGTACATGACCTTTATTTTTTCTTGTGTGTCTGTGTAATTTGACCTTTGAGCAATGCTGTACGCATACCACTTATTAGATAAAACAAATTGTGGAGCATGTACTTTTGGTTTTACCAACGGTTGCTTGTTGCTTATATTCTGCTTCGAAAATAGCATATTTTTTATATTTCTTATTGTAATGGATTGCATATAAATAAATTATTAGAGCTCCCATTTATTTACATAAAATATTTTCCGAGATACTTAAGAAATAATCCACCATAGTTTGCAGGATATGAAAATATTTTTCAGTATTTATTTTCAGATGCAATTTTTCTTTAGTAACATTAAATTAAGTTTCCTTTTTTCATTTTTGTTGACGTATGTTTCCTGTTAACACTTTTGTAAAAATATTCCACAAGCCCAACTCAATAAATGATATTTACTCTGTACTACTGCTATGGAATCTGGGAGCTAGGAGAGGCCAAAGTACCGAGCGGGAGAGTGATTAACTACCGTTCTGCAGAGGCAGTGTGAAATCAGTCCGCCAAATTAAATCCAGCCTCAGATTATTACATACCTCAGTGACTGTTCATAAATATCCGCTGTTACTGCCTCTATTCATTCCTTTTGCCGCTCGGTCCCAATTCAATACTCACAGATATCGCTGTGCTGAAATTAATATTTGGTGTGGTCAAATTGTTTCGCTCCTGGCCACATTAAATTTTATCGTTTCATCAACTGTTTTATTTTTTTTGTACAAATTTATACATTTATTAATCTATTGACGCAATAAGTTGCAAAACATTAGTTTTTTATCCAAAGAGCATAGAGAGTTGGACAATTGGGCTGTCGACGAATTTTCAAAAATGGTGAAATATAGTAGTGGAGGTGTTAATTTTGTTATACAGGGTCTGCCACTTAAAACTACCCAGGCCCGTAACTTTTTTATTCTTTAAGCAAAGGCCATTATTCGATACATAAAATTGGATTACTGCAACAGCACTAAGCTAAAATTTTAGTAGAATCTGTGTAAAACAATAGCATTTCTTCATAAAATATCATTAGAAACACGTAAGTTGAAAATATAATCTTATAATTAAAAAAAATTATTTTGGGTATTCAGCAGATAACTTTCAAAGAAACCATTCATTCCTTTCATATACCATTGATCTAAATCTGACCATGCTTTTATACATTTACATCTAACATTCAGTATGAAAAACAAGAAAATAACCATTCTTTTTATATACTGATGATCTAAGTCCGATCATGCTAATACATTATAAGAAGCCACCCTTACGAGGCATTCTTTCTAGTATCTCTAGCCCTACCTAGAGGAGACTCCATTATAATCAAACATTTGTCACATTTCAAAGCCAAGAACTACCAGAAAGCACAAAGAAAATAGGTACAAAATTTCATGCATGCGGTGAGTGAAATTTTATACTTATTTTCTTTGTTCTTTTTAGTAGTTCTTGGCTTTGAAATGCAACAAATGATTATAATGGAGTATCCTCTAGGTAAGGCTAGAGATACTAGAAAGAATGCCTCGTAAGGGAGGCTTCTTATAATATATTAGCATGATCATCATCAGTATATAGAAGTATATAGAAAGAATAGTTATTTTCTTGTTTTGCATACTGAATGTTAGATATGGTAAGTGTATGAAAGAAGTTGACAAGTCGTTTCGTAAGGGAAACTTCTTAGATCAATGGTATATTTTTTTTTTAGTTTTTTGCTAGTAGTAGTAGTTTTATTATCATTCGGAATTACAAATCAAATATTACAATTTAAATTATTACAATGAAACAATAAATATAAAGATATGTTATAAACAATACATTATTATGTGTATATCCAAAGTAAAATTAAGACATTCACACATTAGAACTTTTTTTGCTTTAGTCACGGAAGCTATTCAATAGCTTTTACGTGACATAACAAATGTAACAGAAATTTTTATTATAAATAAAATAAAGTTAGCTAATCTCAAATATGTTAATTTAGAATTTTTTTTTATCAAATTTGTATTTTCACTGATCCATTTTTTTACTTTGTTAATAAATATTTTATATGAATAATTTATTATTTTTAACCCTGTTGGCAGATAGTTGTAAATTTTATATGATAAGTAGGTGAAACTTTTATACTAATTGTTTTATTTCTTTTGGGTATTACTGTTTGTAATTGTGTTTAGATCTTGTATTATGCATATGATTTGTCAGATTGAAATTATTTTTATTTTTATAATAATATTTTAGAGTTTCTAATGCATATAGTTCTGATATTCATTACATTAAATTCGTTAAATAGTAATTCACTTGAATAAGTAGAGGGCTTATTAAGTATAATTTTAATAATTCGTTTTTGTAATACCGCTACATTATTAATTGTAGTTTTATTTGCGCCTCCCCAAGCCAGTAAACCATAACATATAAGTGATTGTATTAATGCATAATATACATTTTTTATTAATTTTAATGACAATATATTTTTTAGTATGTTGAAGTGGCAAATTATTATAGCATCCTGGGTTGATAAATTACTACGGAAACCGTACTGATATGGTGACAATATATTGTGCCTTTTTATAAAATTTTCCATTCTGCATTTAAAAATTTTCTCATAAACTTTGCCTATGTTAGATATTAACGATATAGGGCGGTAATTTTCCATACTTGTATCGGGACCAGACTTATACAAGGGTTTAATTATGACAATTTTTAAAATATCTCGAAAGGTGGCCTGTTATAAGCTAATGTTAATTAACTTTATTAGTGGAACTAAAATAAAAGCAGCAATTCTTTTCAATGATTCGGCAGTAATTTCATCAAATCCAAGAGATTTGACATTTTTTAAGCTATTAATGTGCTGCAGTACCTCATACTCCGTTGTACTTCCCAGGAACATCATTTTTTGTAGATCATTTTCATTTACCAAGTCTAGTTCATTGTGTGGCTGAATTGTTTGTGCTATTTTATTACCAACTTTTATATAATGCCTATTAAAGTTAGCAATTTCTTTTTTGTCATCAGTTATTTCATTATCATTATTTGTAATTATTTTTATGTTCTTTGTTGGTTTTTGATTACTATTAGCTGTATCCATTGTTATTTTCCATATTTGTTTTACATTACCAGCATTATTTTCTATTTTGTTTTTATAGTACGTATATTTAACATTCTTTATGAACGGATTTAACTTATTTCTATATGTTTTATAAGAATTTTTGAGGTTTATATTATCGGGGTTTCTAAGAACACGCTTATGCATTAAATTTGTTGTATTAATTGACGTAATTAGGGCCTGTGTTATCCATGGTTTACCTTTAATGAAAGAAACGAATGGTTTTTTTGAAAGTTATCTGCTGAATACCTAAGTAATATTTATTTGTTTTTTAGCGCTGCAAAAGAAGGTAGTTGTAGGTAAGTGAGATCGTTGGTGAGGTACATAAAAAAGAATGCTGGTACTTTGTTTTGAATAATATTATATTTACATTAAACTCTTTTTCATCATTCCTTCCTCGTAAGTATATTCTAATTCCATTGTTTTGTCGATCGTAAATGATGCTTTATCTGCCAAATACTTGTTGCCATTGGCAACGGGTCGTTATTTTTTATAACGTCCCTAGGGAAATAAAGTAAATTTAGGAAAATTTTGTCTTTTATATAACAAGTATTAAATTAAATGTTTTAACTTTTTTGGAAGTAAATCCAGATAATACTTGCTTAACTTCTACATCCGACATTATTTTCAAAAATGTTCAGAGTTATAATAATATGATTCAATTTATTTTGACAGTAGTTGCCATTTGAATAGAAGCTGCGTCCGAAATTTATTTTATTGACGGTTGCCATGGATATTTCAAGCATCGCAACCTTTATTATTTGCTTAGCAAATATGAAACGTGATTCAAATAATTATAGTTTTACACTAGTTTTCTAAAGTTTTTTTCTAGTTTAACGATTCATGGGTATGGCGAAAAATATAATATGCACCGCGGGTCGTACAATGCGATTTTTTGGTCTCGAATACTTGCAAACCTTGGCCCTACAGGCCTCGGTATGCAAACTATATTCTCGACCAAAAAAAGTACACTTACATAAATAACTATTCCACACCATTCTTGAGGTGCAAACGTCGTCGATGAATATATCAGGTTCCCCGTTACTTAATAAGAATTTCCGTCGACCTCCACGTCATTTGTCAATTCCATGGGTAACATCGATGTACATTCATCCTTCCACAACAAAACGTATGCTCCGTGGCAGCAATTAATAGAGAGACAATATTAAAAGTTTATGGGAGTCCTTGATTTTTATTTCGAATGGGATACGAGTGAATCTGATCACGTGGTATATAAATACCACCATTGCCTTTCACATAAAAGAGACTTTGCGATATATAAGCGCTAAACAATGTTGGAATTTTTAATCTTTTTAATCTTTTTAACGAGTCTTCTCTGTAACCTAGGCCAGCAATTACTCTTACTGCTCGTCGCTGGATAGCGAATACAGATGCAGTTTATGGAAACAAGATCGTCTAATGTCTGTTGTTTTAAATTAAAGATCATTGTTTCGGTTTTGCTCTTGTTTAACATTAGTTTGTTTGATAAGAGTCAGTCTTGAATTTCTGATAAGCTATCGTTCACGCTGGATAGCAATGCACTAGCATCTGTGTTGCTGTGTATCAGTGTTGTATCGTCCGCAAAAAGGAAAAATTTAGCTGCTACGGTATTATTAACGAGGTAATTTATGGAAATGAGGAAAAGGGTCGGACCTAATACAGAGCCCTTGGGGTACTTAATATCTATAAATTCGGATCTATAAATTCGTAATTAATATCTATAAATTCGGAGTTCGTGTTGTGGTGGTTCACAAATTGAATTATCTCTTCTAGGTAAGATGTAAGTAATTTTTGACTATCAGCGTTAAATTTATAAAAGTCTAGTTTTTTTAACAAAATATCATGACGTGTATCTCATGTCGATTGCTTTGCTCAAATCTAAAAACTGGGTATATAAAATTTTGTCTTATTCATATCCTCGGTTCATTATGTCAGTTATTTGTAATTTTAAAACCATTTCGAAAATTTTTGCAAAAAAGGTATAATAGAGATTGACCTGTAATTAGCAGGGTCATTAATGTTACCCTGTTTATAAATAGGAATGACTTTTGTAACTTTGAGAATTTTGGAAAATACGTTACTTTTGATACACTGGTTTTTGAGTTTTATTAACGGAATATAAATTGTGTATTTGATTCAATTTAGTATTTTGAGGTTTATATCAGACATCTTTACTACTGGTATTTTTTAACATATTAATTATATGCAGAATATGTATATAAGAGACTTCCGAAAAATTAAATTCACTGTCGAGTTCTCCTACTTGGACGTTATTTAAGTAGCGCTCAAAGTTACGATTAGAGGAAAGCAACATATTGATAGTGTGTTAGAATTCGTTATTTGTTAATTTTCACACCGGGCGAAGGTGAAATTTTATTTCATAATTAAATTTTATATTTTTTAATTTTTTTCAATCTTTTTAGTCGCCTCTTTATTTAGCTTCCACGCAGTAAAATATCCGTCGTTGTGACTTTAGCTTTGTCATCAGAGAATCCTGAAACTCCCATGTATCAAATTTCATGTATATCTGCAAGCAATTATCGCAGCCCTATTGGATTTGCCTTCTTGAAATCTTAACTTTTGGTATCAGATTCGTTATCAGCTACTCCAAAAATACTTAACTACTAATTTTAATGTAATTCCGATGAATTTGATTTTTTTATCACAAAATTAAATTTAATGTAATTAAATTATTATTAGCGACATCGACAAATCCTCGACAAAAATCTGGTTTCCAATTTTTGCTCACTTTATACTATACGTAGCTTGTAGTCCGCTCAAATTAGGAAAAAAACGGAGAAAAACTCTGAACAGCAGTTTCTCTGCATAAGTATTCAACTTTTAGAACAAGATTTTGCTTATGCGCAGAAAAAAAAGAAATGATTTTTCAGATATATACATATATATACGTTTTTTCGTGTTTTTTTTTTCATTTAGGCGTATATATCTCGAAAAGTGCGCGTTTTCAAGGAATATTGGTAAACGTGTTCAGAATACGACGTCCTACAAAAAAGGTTCTATATTTTTTTCCGATTATCCCATTGACTTTTCCGGAAAAGCGACTTGAAAAATGTGTATTTTTTTCGTGTTTTTTTTTATTTTGAATGCAAATAGCTTAAATAGTGCGCGATTTTAGGGCTAAATGAATATAAGTAAACTTGTTTAGAGTGAGATTTCCTACAAAACAGCTCCTATACATTTTTCCGATTATCCCATTGGTTCTTCTGGAAAAGCTTCTTGAAAAAAAAAAAAATATATATATATATATATATATATATATACAAGGTGTCCCGGCACTATGGGGCAATACTTCGGGAACGTATAGTTTGGGTCAAAATAACACTAAAAGTACCTATAATTTTTTTTCTTAGGGCGCCCCCTACGGAGATATTACCCTATAAAGGTTACATATTCAGGAAGGTTTTTTGCCTATTACTTCCAAACCGTTCCATCGATTTTAATAAAATTTGGACTGGGTACATATTAAATGGGTATATTCCAGAAATATGGCGCCCTTCGTATCTTGTCTAGGAAGCCAGGAGTGGAACACCCTTAATGCTTTTTACCCCTAAATTTTGACATAAATTAATATTTGAACATTAAAGTCACATTTTTAAATTCCTTAAACAATTTTCTAAAAAAAGATATTCTTGTTTGACATCGATAAAGCGATCCGTTCTTGAGAAAAAATGATACATATATTTTTCAAGTCGCTTTTCCGGAAAAGCTAATATCCCATTAGCATAATCGGAAAAATGTATAAAACTTTTTTTGTAGAAAATCGTATTCTGAACACGTTTACCTACATTCGTTTAGCCTTAAAAACGCGTATTTTTCGAGATATAAAAGTCTAAATGAAAAAAAAAACACGAAAAAACGTATATATATATGTATGTATTTCAAAAATCATGTCTTTTTTTTCGGCGCATAAGCAAAAAATTGTTTTAAAAGTTGAGTATTACTATCTATGCAGAGAAACTGCTGTTCAAAATTTTTCTCTAAAACGACGTTTTTTTTTCCTAATTTGAGTGGACTATTGATGAACTTAACTCGGGACCACCGCTGAGATATACTTTACAGTTTGAGAAGATTTCATGGAAATCGCTTAATCTATATGTAAAAAAAAACATACATACTGGTCGGATTGAGAAACTCCTGCTTTTTAAAATATCATAAAGTCGGTTAAAAAGATGTGTCCTCAGAACGATGGAAATAATTTTGAACATTTCATGTGAACATTTTTTTATTTAATTTTTGTTGACAACTCACTTTTTACTCACTTCTAATTGTCGAATCAATCCTTCAGCAAACTTATGCAATTCTGGTGACAATACAAAAATATGGTACCATTGACATTATATAATGACGGAAGTGGGAGGTAGTGATATAGGCGTATCATCGGCGACAGAGAGAGAACATAAATTATAGTTTAAAAAAAAATAAGAAAACACGCTTTCATGAGTAACGCATTAAAAAGTTAAAAATAATTATTAGGTAATTAAATCTGGAGCACATTTATATAGGTGGATAGATAACTACATTACATTTTGTTCATTAAGTCTGGATCGCTATATAAGTGCGCCCCATGCTTTTAAAATTATTTATAATAATAATAACAATTATGATTTTAAATTTTTTAGTGCACTACTCACAGAAGCGTGTTTTCTAGTTTTTTAAACTATAATTTATTATATAGGAGCATATTTTCTTACACCGTATATTATTCAACAAGATATTACTCGTATAAATATACTTCGGCAGTTTTCTCTACCAAGCAGTCGCTTTAAGTGTACGTTTCTACTTTCCACTTTCCTCCAACTTATCTTGAATATTCGTTTTGATAAAACCTTTTATAAAAAGAGGAAATTCCTTTAAAATTCTTTAGGACTTGCTTTAGAATTTCTTAAGAGTGGAGCTATTTCAGGCGTGCACAGACGACATCCCTGAAATATAGTACCATAATCCTGCCTAGATATGGCCACATATTTATAAGGTCGCCACTTTGTCATGCCTGAAGTTTAGATTGGATTTTATAATATATGTGGTGCTCGCTGTTGTTTCGCTGCTACAAATTTACTCTGCTAGCTTCACTTATGAATTCAAATCCTTCCTATCTAATTGTTAAGATATTTGCTATTGTTAAGTTGTTATTAGATAATAACATTGGCAATGAGTGCAATCTCGCAACTTTTTAGTAGAATTTATGGCCAGTTCCTAAACATTAAATGGAATTATTCGTTAACTGTCATACCTACAATTATTGTGTGAACAATTTTACTGTTTTAAATTTATGAATAGATATACTCTAGTCAAATTAGAACAAATTTCGACGTTTGACGGAAAAAACTTATATTTTGAAACTAGGCAAAGATGTTCATTAAGGTTTACTATTAAACATACTAAAAGTCCTGAACTCAATCTGTTGCGCTCGAGTCGTCATCTTGAAAAGATAGTGCTCTGATTCAGTTTTTTTGCTAATATCTCTCTAACCATTAGCGATATCGAAATTATGTTTATATAAAAAACGAAGCTTATACGATTCTCTATAAACGTTACATGCATTTTTTCGTATCTGTTATTATACTCCTTGCATATATATTATGATATCACTGTGTTAGTCGTAGAGTTCGCAACAACTTTCAAAATGTCCGCCATTGGTCCATATTTCTGTCAGTCTGTTCGTCTGTCCGTCTGCCCCTCCGTCCGTCACGTCTCTTTTAAGTTACATAACTTAAGAGAGAAAAGTCCGATTTTATTGAAATTTGGAGAACAAATTAGTGTTAACTAGAGGAAGAAACCCGAAAAAAATCGATCAGTAAATAAAGAGGTTATGAAACATTTTATTTAAAAAAAAGAAACGTGAAGAGTATTGTAACACCTTTGATACGATTCTATAAACACAAAGATACTGACCAATGTTTCGACAGTCGATGGTATAATCGGGTGATCATTAAAATTGCAAGTATAGCACTTAAACCTACAATCTTGTCAAAGATTACATACAACCCTCTTCACATGTATTTTTTTCATAAAATGTTTCATAACCTTTTTACTTACCGATCGATTTTTTTCAAAGACACTGCGGTTCTTCCTCGAAACGAACTCGCCACAGAATATAGATGACTACAGAAGAATAACACTCTGCAGTATAGGATACAAATACTACGCACAATTCCTGCTCGAGCAACTAGAGAAGTACATTGGAAGACCGCCAGACTACCAGACAGAATTCATTCAAAGGCAGATCAACGGACGACCACATGTACACCACCAGAAGAATACTGGAAGAAAAATTGAGAGAAGGGACAAAACTGCACATAGTCGCTATAGAACTCCAAAAGGCATTCGATACCATCAGTCACGAGGCCATAGTCAACACCCTATATAACAAAGGAGTACCGCACTATCTAATAAACAAGATAATAAAGGCTTGCCTTCATGAAACCACTGCCATACAATGGTTCAGACAAATAACGAAAACCAGACAAAAGAACAGAGGAATCAAACAAGGATGCCCCTGACTATTCACCACGGTCCTAGATGAAGTAATACTAAACATAATAAGGGAAACACCAAATTTTAATGAAGACGGAAACACTGAGAACCCCAATCGTACTAGCATACGCCGATGACCTCTTAATCGTCGCAGAAGAACAGTAACAGATTTTCAACTTCCTAGAAAACATGAAACCGCATCTGGACACAACTGGGCTGAAAGTAAACTTCAAGAAAAGTCTAATAATGGAGCGAGTCCCATCAACAGGATAGAATCGGATCAGTGGAGAAGAATACAAAATAGGTGACTGAAAAGGAGAGAAACAGTAAAGGAGAGAATAAGAACAGCATACAGAGTCACAAGGGCAATTATACCGTTCATCGAGAAAAACAAACTATCATGGGGCCTGACCAAACGGCTGTACATAGCCATCATACTGCCAACGACATTTTGAAAGCGTTCAGAATTCGTTCACCAACATAATGATATGAATTTTTTTTTCTCTACGAGCGATATTTACTGATTTAAAATGTGCCTATCAAATACAATATACTCTTCGTTTTTGCGAAGAGTATAATAATATAAAATGAGGCTGAACATTATAAAAATAAAAATTAATGTTGTACGATGTTTTGTACATGATTAATTTCAAGTTGTCGGTTGTTTATGTATATTTCCAGTGTTCAACTTCTGTTAAAATTTTTAAGAATCCAAATAATTCACCGATTTTAATCTCTGCAGCAAGATTATCTTTCGTGAAAAATGTGCATGAAGTAACATCAGATAACCTTTCACTTAATGATTGCAGGACAGAAAGTTTTTCAAAATCGCACCACTGCCGCCAACTGAAGTAGCAGCGTATCAACATTACATGCGAACCTATCACCAGGTGCAGTAATGGTGTGTTACCTTTAAAAATCCATTGGGATGGAGTTGGAGAACCAGTCCTCAGGGTTTGGCACCTATAACGACATCAAATCATCTTGCTTCACATTAGTTTTTACTCCAAATGTCCTGCAAATGCACAAAAGGCTGTCAAAAGGCTTGCAGTTATCGGAATGCTAGATTTTATTGCTCAATAATCTGCGGAAATCGTCAACAATCGTGTACCAATATTAATGTTGAAGGCCTCGCTTGACTATGACAAGGCAATAGAAAATTAACTTCAACATTTTAATAATTTCATGATGGTGAAGATGATAATGATGATAATAATAAGAGAACTGTTAATATGTAAGGACCGGAAATATGCATTCGCAACCAACAACTTCAAGTGAATCATGTACAGAGCATTGCATACCGCGGAAGAGACGACGACTTGATTAAAAAATAAAACATAGCTATAAATATAACTGGTCTACATATTAAAAAATCAATCCTGACCTTTTTAAATAAACATCAATTTATATTTCATATATCAATTTATGTTTTTACAGCTTGTATTAAACTTAATTTCATGAACGAAACTTGGAAAATTTGTAGGTCGCGCAACTTAGCTCAACTTTGGACGCTAATTACATCCATCTGACGATAAAATTATATTAAAATGTTTTACAGAGAATTTTAGAATCTTTAATTTTGTACATAACCATTTTTGTCGTAAATTTAAGGGGAAAGCCGAAAATAACGAAAAATCATATTCTCGTGGGTCTCTCCCCTGGAGGGGGTTTCCGAGTCTTGTTCGAGTGGCAGTGGGGTTTTTCAATAACAACCAATGGACCCATTTAAATTAAGAAACCTTTTGTTTCAATTATTTCTGAATTTCTGAAGTTTTTTTGACTTGGAGACTGGCCTATGAAGCCACTGCCACAAAACAAAACATAATTATATCATTGTATTACAATTAGTTGCTATTTAAAAATCAATGACTATCAAAAGCCTTCGCGGTTTGTAATAACTCCGTAGGTAGTTGATCAGAAATTTATGGTTTCTGATATTTGAGAGCAAATACGAAGCACGTAAATGTAATCTATATCTATGGTCCGTCATTTCACCTCATGACATATTCAGGAAAACTTACCTATATCAGACTAACCGATGCATGTCTCTGCCTCAAGGGGCCCTTAGAAAGGCAGAAACTTAAACAGATATTTTAGATGATACAAAGATATGACAATTTTTGAGACCAACTCTTAATATTAAACACTAGGGAGTTATATAGGGTCTAAAAGAGTTTCCAAACGTCTGCCAGTTTTACGCGGAATATTTTGGATTATTAATAGAATTTTCTAAACTTCGTAAATACATTTCTATACTGGTCTCGATATAAGCTATTAATGTATAACTTTTTATATAAAATGCTTCTACATTTAATAAAAACAGGTGTAAAATTTAACATTTATTAAAAACAGGTGTAAATATTTTGACCGAAATCGTTAAGAGTAAATCTAACTTTTAGAGTTATTTTGTTCTCATTAATGATATATGTATACAGAGCTAAACAGAAGTCAGTTTGCCACCGATTTACAACTTAAGAAATGTACTTAAATGATTACTCTGATTCCAGTGTCTCATGTAACTTTTCAGTTATCAACTTATAACGTATAGATATTTTGAATGCTCATTATATTTTTACATATTTAGATAAAGTTTCCTTTTCCGATTAAGTATAGTAATAGTAAAATGAATTATGAAATAAGATACAAAAAAATAGATTATAATTTTAAAAAGTAACGAAAATTAAAGACATGTCAAAAAATATATTGAGTATCCTTACCATTTGAAATAATAATAATAGTAATAGTAATAATAATAATGATAATGATAAAGATTATAAAGTAGCAGGAGTGGGCGCAGGATTGTTCAAGGCAGCAAAAAGATCCGCAGATGAACTTGGTCTCGTATTCGACGTCAGACGAGGTGGCCGACGCGGTTCTGACCCAGAGTCAATAACTGAGCTTCAGCCAATTCGTCTGAAAGCCCAAATAAAATCTGCTGAACAGGAGAGTCTGTTTAGGCAACATGTCGATAAACCCATGCACGGTGTATACTATAAGAACATAGACACACTGGGTTTATCGACTAGGCTGACATTTGCCTTTTTAAGGTCAGCTGGGCTTAAGTCGGAGACCGAGGGATTCATTGTGGCCTGTCAGGATAGTGTAATAAACACCTTGGTCTACCGAAGCCGTGTAATGAGTGTAGAGGTTCCTGATATCAATTGCAGAACCTAAAGTCAGGCGCCGGAATCGCTGATGCATTTGCTTTCAGCATGCCCGATATACGCGATTTCGGCCTACATCCAACGCCATAACGTGGCTTTACGAGTGCTATACTACCACCTACGGCACTCGTACGGGGTAGATCAAACACCAGTGCTGCCTTACATCCCCGGAGATATTGAGTCCGTTGTCGAGAACGAGATTTATTGGAACTACTCGTTCCCGACTGTCAGGTTAATTCAAGCCAACAAGCCTGACATAGTCCTCATCGACCATCAGAACAAAGTGATGTTTGTCATCGAATTCTCAGCACCTGCTGAGTTAAACATCGCTTTGAAGGAGGGGGAAAAACGGACCAAATATTGTGATCTCCGGTATGAGCTCCAAGTGCTGTACCCAGACTACTCGGTCAAGATGGTCGTCCTAATAATCGGCGTACCCGAAGGGATGAAGCCTTCGCTGCTCTCAGAATTAAAGATCATACCGGCCTGTCAGAATTCGGCAGAATGGTTGGCAGGTCAGATGCAGAAGGCGGTTACCTTGGGGTCCCTTCGTCTGCTTAGGGCACATGATTCAGGTGTTTACAGTCACTAACTCCACAGGTCGTGGAGAGTGGCTGTAATGAATTTACCGGCGCGGCTACCGTGTGGTGTCGGAGGCCACGGAAGCCCTGTCCCGCAGCGGGTAACCGGACAAAAATAATAATAATAATAGTGATAATGATAACGATAACGATAACGATAACGATAATGATAATGATAATAATAATAATAACCTAGCAACCGGAGGCATAAGGTTACTCATTTATTTTATATGGATGATCTTAAATGTATTTCTTCACCGCAAGAATTGAAATTGAACGTAATCCAGTTAAAATTTAATTTGTTTAAGTACTAACAATATGTTATAGAAGTTTGACCGGTTTAGGATGCCTTTATCTGAAAAAAAGTTTGATTCAAATTTGAAATTATTTTTGAAATTTCTTAAAAATGTTCGTTTTTTCACAATAATTCAAAGACTAAAGAAGATACGTAAAAAACGCTACAGTACAAAAATTTAGGTTTTTTTACTGAAAATTTTATTTTTCTTTATTTCTCTAGGATAAAAAATAATTGAGATATCACCGTTGTAAGTCTGCATTTGACCTTTCCCGAGCCCTTTAAACTAAAAAATCTCAAAAACGAAAGGATCAAGTAAGTTCAACTTTACACGCCTTGTAGCCCTTAAATCTCCCTATAAAATGATTTTTGGAGCGATTGAATAGTTTAAAAATTAAGGAAGTTATCATTGGAAAACCAATCATAGCGCATCTATCTGCTCGAGAAACGCTGATAAGTCTTCGATACGGCTCAATTTTTTCAACTGTATCTCTTTAGCAGCTCTGTACAGTAATATTGTGCAGTACCTACCGGCTTCTAAAATTTGTACTTTAGCATTTTTCACGTATCTTCTGTAGTCTTTGAATTATTGTGAAAAAATGAAAATTTCTTAAGAAATTTCAAAAATCATTTCAAACTTGAATTCAAACTTTTTTCAAATATAGGCATCCTAAACCGATCAAACTTCTGGAACATATTGTTAGTACTTAAATAAAGTAAATTGTAAATAGATTACGTTCAATTTCAATTCTTGCGGTGAAGCCACTGGTTTCATTGCTGATTTTTTCTCCTTATTTTCATCTTAACTCCGTTAGTTTTTATGCTAACAACTTTTACCAAAGTTCTTTTTAAAGGTCTTTTCAAGTACTTTTAAAAATGTTTTATATATTTTCCTCCAAAAATTTTTCGTTTTTCCGTTATTTAACGTTGAAAGGATCGAATTCAGTTTTCGGCGAACAGAAAGTCACCTTCATCGAGCCATAACTCGGTTCGTATTGCATCCACAGAAATAAAAAAAAACAATCGATTTGTTATTTTATAGGCTTCATTTTTGCTCATAATAACTTTTTTGGTAAAACGAGTTATTAGTGAAAAATAGTTCTGAAACATGTATTTTTTAGATGAAAAATCAACATTTTCAATCAAAAATAACTCAAAAAGTATTGACTCATCGAAAAAATTGCTTAGAATTCATTCCTCTATCGATTTCTGCAGTTACTTTGAACTTAATAATTTCCACCCCCCGAGAAGGGGCATCTACCTCCAAGGTAAAAGCACACATCGGCACTATATAACTTTGGTTCCATGAGCCATTCCCTAATTACAATCCAAATTTCACGTCAATCGGTTTTATCCGAAAGAATTCTGAGCGAAAAACCTTCAAACACTCCACTAAATCAATATCGGGAAAAACCTAAAAAAATAGATTTTTCCTGTAAAAGTTGTTACTATTAATTAAACAATATAAATAATTATCAACTCCGACTGTGAGAAACATTTTTGAACTTAAATTTTCAATAAAAACAACTCAATGTTTTATAAATACCACGAAAAAAATTTTTTTAAATATATTTTTTTGTAAATATTGTTATTATTGTTAAACAATATAAATAATTATTTGCGCCACTTGGGATGTTTCTAATTTTGAATAATATTAAAAAACACACATTTAAAAAAAATGATCAAATTCGGAGCTGTTGCTGAGAATCAAGAGGTTTTGACGATTTTTAGGCTTCATTGATTCGACTATAAGTAAACATAAAAAGTACGTAACCAACCATATATGATTCTTACAAAATATGAAATTACGAAATAATTGTGGGATACTTTTACTTAGTACTATAACATATTCGAACAAAAGTAAACACAAAAGCATATTAGTGAGGCTCATCGTGTTTCTTATATGTATAACATATTGATGAAAAAAGGTACGAAACTTTCTTACTGACGAAGGCTTACACTCTTTTGGAAATTCATTTAAATGCACCTATAGCCAAAGGATCTTTGGAACAAAGGGGATTTATGCTGAGGAATAGTTAATACACCTAATATTGATTGGTTCTTCTCTGGTGGAACATACATTTGAAAGATATTATTTAATTTTGTTAAGGTTAAAATATAAGATTATTTGGTTTTTATATTTGCTGTTACTATCGAATTGTTTAACTATCTTCCACAATTATTTATTGTTTGAATTTAGTAATTTATGTTCCGTGTAGCAGTTTTTTTTTTCGGTTCTAATTGCAAAAGTAGTATAATTTCTCAGTTCTTTGTAATAAGTCCAGTGACTTCTACGTTTTTCTGTTCTTAGAACCTTATATCCTAAATTCGTCATTAATTCTATATTGCCTCTAATTCAGTTTTGTAAATTTTGAAGTTTTAATTGGGTTATGTAAATCTTTAAAATATTTAAATTATCATTTAGAAACCTTACTTTATCATTCACATTAGATAATAAATTTGATGCCATGGAATTTCACATAAGTCATTCACAGCCCGACGAGAGGGGGGTGGGTGGTGAAAAAATTTTTTTCGGATTTCTGCCCTCCGGAAAATTTTTTTGGCAAATTTTCTTTTCTCGCCGCTTCTCAAAAAATTTTTGATGGGCCTGGGCTTGTTTGGTGGGGCCCGGTAAATTTTTTTGGCAAAATTTTTTTTTTCGGATTTCTCCCCCCGTTCGTCAAAAAATTTTTTGAGGGGCCCGGGCTTGTTTGGTGGGGCCGGGCTTGTTTGGTGGGGCCGGGAAAATTTTTGTCGGATTTCTCCCCTCCCCGCTCATTAAAAAATTTTTTAGGGGACCCGAGCTTGTTTGGTGGTGGGGCCCGGAAAATTTGTTTGGCAAAAATTTTTTTTTCGGATTTCTCCGCTCTGCTCATCAATTTTAAAAAAAAATTTCCCCACGGGCCCGTATTTTCTCTCCACGGCCCCGGTCATTCACGTAACTGCCTAAATTAAATCTTTAAAAATCTCCTTAACTTCTCAGATTGGTGTCTTACCAACGCCTACTTCTATGTCACAAATAACTGCAAAATGATTCGATCCTTAACAGTGCAATTACCATAACTTAGAGAAACATCGACAATTAGTTCAACAAAAAAAAGGGGATGTGCTTTTGATCAGAACCATCTTACCCTATGTCTTTTGACATGCTGAAACTCATTCTGATATTAAAGAAACAATCTGTGGCGTCAGTATTTGTCTATCGCCCGTTTTATCCCCTAAAAAGGCAAAAAAATGTCTTGTCCTATATAAGGTTCTGATCTAACTTTTCTGAAATATTTTGACGCGCTGAAGCCAATTTTGAAAAAAAACAATTCTAGCGTGTCAGTTCCCCTCTATCACCCCCTTTTATCTCCTAGGGGTGGCAGAGGGAAACTGAGACGATAGCATTTTTTTCTGTCCTAAATTAAATTCACATCAAAATACTTCAGAAAAGTTAGTACGAGACGTTTTTTTTGCCCTTTTCAGGAGATAAAAGGGGTGGTAGAAAAAAACTGACACGATAGAAAAACATTTTTGTCCAGATTTAACTTCAGCGTCGTTCTTAACATGTTATCTACAAAAAGTAAAAGGCGACTGACATTTACAGTGTAGGTGTACGTACCTCTCATCTCTAGTTTTGATTATTAAGTTTTAGAATTTTTTGTTTTCCCCCCCAAACCAAAATTCTGGCTACTCCACTGTTATCAAATGAAATAAAGTGACGGTACACGGTGGCCTACAACCAAATTTAAATCAAAGTTTCTGCTACTCGGAATTTTCTTTTTTTTACACATTCTTAGTATTTTACTTTTTTTGTTTAATGACAGAGCCACACAAAAAAAGTGGTCTGGCCTGCGGACCACACCAGTCTATCCTTATGCATTTTGACCGGCTAAAACCGAATCCGAAGTCAGAATGTCAGATTGGCTCGTTTTTCACCCCTGACCCCAAAAAAGCACCCTCCCCAAAAAATGGTCTGTCCGTGGGACCATACCAGTGTATCCTTATGTACTTGGACCCTCTGAAACAGAATCCGCAGTCAGAATTGTTAGATTCGTTCGTTTTTCGCCCTCAACCCCAAAAAACACCCCCAAACCAAAAAAAACTGGTCTAGCCTGCTGACCAGAGCAGTGTATCCTTATGTATTTGGTGCCGCTGAAAATGAATTCGAAGTCAGAATTGTTAGATTCGTTCGTTTTTCTCCTACAACCCCAAAAGACACCCCCAAACCAAAAAAAAACTGGTTTAGCCTGCGGACCAGGCAGTGTATCCTTATGTATTTGGTGCCGCTGAAAATGAATTCGAAGTCAGAATTGTTAGATTCGTTCGTTTTTCTCCCGCAACCCCAAAAGACACCCCCAAACCAAAACAAAACTGGTCTAGCCTGCGGACCAGGCAGTGTATCCTTATGTATTTGGTGCCGCTGAAACCGAATCCGAAGTCAGAATTCTCAGATTGGTTCGTTTTTCAGTTTTTCAGACCAGTGTATCCTTACCAATACATAAGGATACACTGGCATGGTCCGCCGAACAGACCATTTTTTTCTTGGGGTTAGCGGTGAAGAACAAGCCAATCTAACAATTTCAATCAACTGTATTTTATTAAAAACTTTTTCATTTATATTATTTTATATATATAACATTGTAATTTCTGTAAAGTTGTACATATTAATTACATGTTTAACGAACATAATTTCTTTTGTAACTGAATTTAATTATTAATTCCTAATTAGTTTTTTTTAATTTTGAAACTTTACGGGGCGGTAACGACCCCCTAAAACTTAATAGAGTAGATCAAAATGGCAGGGTGCCCCAAAAAAAATTAAGAAAAACAATTTTTACACTAATTTAAGGACCACCCTAATATACATTCAAAAATGTGTAAAAAAAAATCCGAGTGGCAGCAACTTTGATTTAAATTTGGTTGTAGGCCACCGTGGGTTGGGTATATTACGATAATATTTCAAATTCTGTTCTCTTCTCTGTTCTCATTGATTTTCTTGGAATTGACCATATACATTCAGTCAGAATGAACCGTTTCAGCTGGGGCACCATGTATAATAAACTGAATATTTACATATTTACGGTTGATATATAGTAAAAAATCTTGTTTTTTAAAAAGAACATCTTGAAAGTAATAACGAGTATGATTATAACGACTTCTCCGAAATAGCCTCTGAACAGGAACAATTTTCAATTAATTTTGTGCCAACATGAAAACATGAAATGTTAACAAACATAATAAAAAACAAAAAAGCCGACATTTCCTCTACTTGTTCAGAATAATATCGCCTGACTTGCAAAAGTAACATTTTCAAAACAAATTACCCCTAACGATAAACATTTAAACGTAATAGTAACCAAAAACACTAATGTGTTTTAATACTAACCAAGGAAAAATTACTACACACAGTTAAACGCCTCTCTTTTCAGCTAAACCGATCCAACTGCTGTTGTAAAAAAGGAGATGCGATGAGAACGAATTTCCTGCTTGGATGTGTTTCGCTAACAGGTCGCAGGGGTGGAATCTTTTCTGCTACGTACTTGTAAAAGTGGTTGCCGCACTTCTGTGACCAATTATTGTTTCAAAGAGCTGACCTCGCTGTAGCAAACCTTCCTTTGAAATGGTATAATAATTTTATACCGGTTTCTCCATGAACGGAGCGGGAGAAAATTATAAGAATTCCTCAATAATTGATACTACTTGTTTTCTATTTGCTATTTTCTCTTCTCGCCATCTTCCAGGATAGATTTTAAGCGTTGTGTTCTTCTATACATGACATAAATATTATACAGGGTTTTCGAAGCTGTTGTTGGTGTAAATGTTATTCCGAATTTTTTATCTTTTTTCTCACATTCTCTTCAGAGATAAAAAATAACATTTTGTAATAGTTTAGGGAATTGAGTGCAAATTCAATGATGAAAGGTTACCGTCTGCAAGTAGGTAATCGAAGAGACCATGTGAGTACCAAAGTTTTTTCTCTCTGGAAATTTTTGGTATGGTGGGGATATAGGGAGGAGGGAACATAATTTTTTGGTCGAATGATTATCAATATCTGTTCACATAGGTAGTTAGTACATGTACTTAACATGTCCCAATTACGCTGGCAGATGAAACTTCCGGTCGGCGCGCGCGGTAACGGGAAATTGAAAAAAAATTTTTCTTATGTAAAATGGTTCTCGGTAAAATTTTCTGAATTTTTAGTATGTTATAGATCTCGATCTGCTGATTAAAAGTAACATGGGCCTAATCTAATCCTATGACTAGTTTTTGAGACACAGGGTGTTAAAAAGTGGCTATTTTACTTCTACATCCAGTGGAAGTATAGTAACGACAAAAAAATTTTTAAAAATTTTTATTGTTCAAAGGCTTAGAATGTCATGAAACGTCGAGATTTTAAGTTTGAGCAAAATAAAATTTCTGTCTGTCTGTCGGCCTGTCTTTAACTTTTTTGTCCGCACGATTACTCTGGAACCGTTTAAGATATTGACTTGAATTTGGTACACGTATGTATTTTAACGAGATCTAGAACTAGATTATATTTTCATCTTATTCCCTTGAAGGGTTGGGGGGTAAATTGGGGTAAATGGGGAGAAATAGGTAAGTCAAGCAGGTAAGAGTCCACAAAATTGGTATTTAGTACATATAAAAGAAGTTAAGGTCTCAAACAATTTTTTGGCATTAGCCACCCCCATTACTACCCCCACCCCATTATTAAAGGGGGTGAAAAAAATAAAATTGTAATTTAGCGTGTATACAAGAACCTAAGGTCTCAAAATTTTTTTTAATTAATCGACCCCCCCCTCCACCCTCTACCACCACCCCAACCCCCACTACCGATGTGGCATATCGTTTTATAGGTTTTTGGGGTAGGCGATTTCAAATATCATGTTATTAAAGTTACTTCGAGTAGTATGGATGCGCAGTGGCTTTCCTTGAGTAGGCACCATTATGCGCAGTAGGTTACCTCTAGTAGTATGGATCCGCAGTGGTATTTCTAGAGTACTATAGATGCGCAGTGGGTTACGTCAAGTAGTATGGATGCGTAGTGGGTTTTCTCGAGTCAAATGGATGCGCAGTGGGTTACTTCAAGTAGTATGGATGCGCAGTAGGTTTCCCAGAGTATTATGGATGCGCAGTGGCTTTCCTTGAGTACCATTGATGCGCAGTAGGTTACCACGAGTGTATAGATGAGCAGTAGGTTACCTCAACTGGTATAGACGCGCAGTGGGTTTCCTCTAGTAAAATGGATGCGCAGTGGGTTTCATCAAGAAGTATGGATGTGTAGTAGGTTTCATTAGAGAAAATGCTTGAAGTAGAGGCTTTACTTCTATCGTGTAGTCCACGGCACAAAATAATTTTTTATATCTTTGTCATGCTATTTTCTGCGTATTACTTCCACATCCAGTTGAAGTATACTAACGCAAGAAACATTTTTGAAAATTTTCATTGTACAAATAGGCTTAGAATGTCATGAAACGTTAATATTTTGAGTTTAAGTTTAAGTTTGAATAAAATAAATTTGTCAGTCTGTCTGTTAGTCTTGTATCTTTAAGATATTGACTTAAAATATGGCACACGTATGTATTTTAACGAGATCTGGAACTAGATTATATATTGATCTTATTTCGTTGCAGAGTTGAAGGGTAAATAGAGGTAAATGGGGGTAAATAGGTAAATCAAGCAATTGAGCAAGTGCATGAAATTGGTATTTAGTAAATATAAGAGGAGCTAAGGTCTCAAAAACAATTTTGGCAATAGCCACCTCTATAACCACCCCCACCCCATTATTACAGGGGGTGAAAAATATTGTGATTTAGTGTGTGTACAAGAATAAGTCATCAAGAAAATTTTTCACTTCATTCACCCCCCACCACCACCACCACCACCTACTACTGATGGGGCATACCATTTTGTGGGTTTTTGGGGTACACGATTTCAAATATTATACTGTTAAAGTTCCATAAACAATTATTTCCACTTAGTGGAGTGCAAATATAATATTTTCATTATAAGAGACTTAGACAGGAAGTCTGGATGTGGAAATAGTGATTCCCTAGGCAGCGGTTTTTTATAAAATATATTCATGACAATTGAAGGATTCTATTTTTTTTCGCGAATATCATTCCTGTAACGTTAGATAATAATTGTGATAAAAATATGCGCTTATATACAGGGTGAGCCACCAATAACACGAAGTGCATTTTTAAAATAGGTGTGTTTATGCTGAAACAACAAGATTTTGAGAAAATTATCTTTGAAATGAAATGTACTGTTTCATAATTACTGAAATTCCCAATTTGTATATTTTATACAGGGCGAGTCAAAAATATGGAAACACTTGTGATTCATTCTAATAATATTCTAATATTGTATATTTTAATATATATTGATTTTCCATTGACAGCTGATTCCAATATATATATATATATATATATATATATATATATATATATATATATATATATATATAATTTTAGAGAGGTCCACAGGGTGATACAAAAGATAAAATACAAGAAAAATACAGAAAAACTTTTTTTTAACCTATGCTTACAGAATAAATGAATCCTAAGTACGGTACAATGTGAGAAACAAAAATTTGATCATTCACATATCTAAAATATTTTTCGTTATACCATATGTACATGTTATATTAATATTTCTTGTGAAATCACTGGCTGTTCATAATAAGTTCAAATAAATATTTTTTAAAACCGGCTAAACTTTTAGTTTTTAATTCATGGGGTAATTCATTAAGACACTTAGTAATGTTGTAAGAATATGACCTCTTAAATAATTGTGAGTGATGAGCTTGTTTATATCTAATCATCACCGAATACGAGTTTTCGGTTAAATAGTGGAAAGTGATGTAAATATGAAATAAACTTTAACATACCGACTATAAGTAAAATGACTATAGTATTCAAGGTACTCTAACAATGCTCGGAAAATGGAGGGTACATTGGACGAGACGGCATTAAACTCGGTGCTATAGGTATCCTTGTGTTGCAGATTTAATAAACTACAATTTTTTATCATTTTGACCTAAAATTGAATTTTTACTAAAAAATATCGTATTTTTCAATTAAAATCAGACTACAGAAATATGAAAAGATTCGCAAAATTTTAATTATAAATTAAATACATAATCGATCTGTCAAATTAGATTTTTCATTTCCTTTTTTTTATTCTTGACAGCTGCCAAAATCGCTGTCAAATTTAAAAATTTACAAGTGTCTTTCGTAAATTTGAAAATAATGTGAGTTTTCACAGAAGTCATTTTCACAACTTAATGAAAATGCCATTTAATAACACAGGCCTACAAAAAAAAAGGTCTTGTCTTAAAGTTCTCATCTAATTTTTCTGATGTGTTTTGACGCAAAATTCTATAGTGTCAGTTTCCCTTTACCACCTCTTTTTATCCCCTAAAAAAGCTAAGGTTCTGATTTAACTTCTGTGGAGTGTTTTGAGACGCTGAAACCAATTTTGGGCACAATTTTTTTTTCGATCAAGTCAGATTCCCTCTACCACCCCTTTTATCCCCTAAAATAGAGCAAAAAAAAGGTGTTCTCCAAAGCAGAACCTTTCTGAAGTATTTTAACGCGCTGAAACCAATTTTGCACAAATAAAATTAGGGGATAAAAGGGGGGAAACTGGCCCGGCAGAAAAAAATTTTGTGTTCAAAATTGGCTTAAGCGCGTCAAATAAATTCAAAAAAGTTAGATGAGAATCTTAAGAGAAAACCTTTTCTTTGCCCTTTTTAAGGGATACAAGGAATGGTACAGGAAAACAGACATATAGAAAAAAATTTTGTGTCCAAAATTAGCTTCAGCGCATCAAAATTCCTCAGAAAAGTTAGTGCTTTCGGACAAGACCTTTTTAAGGGGATAAAAGGCAAACTTGTAGATTTTTAAATTTGAAAGCGATTTTGGCAGCTGTCAAGAATAAAAAAAAAAGAAAATGAAAAATCTACTTTGGCAGATCGATTATGTATTTGTAAAGTAAAGATTCAAAATTAAAATTTTGCGAATCTTTTCATATTTGTGACCTGTAGACTGATTTTAATTGAAAAATACGATATTTTTTAGTAAAAATTCAATTCTAGGTCAAAATTATAAAAAATTGTAGCTAAAACTCAAAAATCCAGCTTGACAGATTGATAGAGAATTTCAAAACGAACATTAAAAAAAAGGAAGTTTCTGATAACTTTAACTTGACGACTTGTAGAGTGATTTGTGTGGCACAGTAGAGTTTCGTCCCACTGTGCAGCATGGACGTAGCAGGCTCAGCTGTATACCTGTGAGTGGCAGCAATGCCTACCGCACGCTGGTAAATCACTGAATCAATCAATCAAATGCATCATTTGGCTGTAGATTATTTTGTAAAAATTTATTGTAATATCCAATTCTTCGTGCGTGATCATTTTTGTACGAGTGATCGTGAAATTAATATTTAAATGGTTTATAATTATGCATACGAAGAATTCTGCTTTGATGACTAGTTTTCAAATTAAAAACCAATTTGCCAATTTGTCTACTAGTCTACAATCAAATTAACAATAATTATAAGCAATTTTAAAATTACAATGAAAATATTGGCAAGCCAACACAAAATCTTGACAAGCTAAATATCTCATTGTTTTCAAAGCCACCACTTTTTACCATTTAATTAGAAGAAAATTAAATATTTTAACTTTTGGTGATCTGTTATTTTGGCTGTATTTGTTCCAGATGCAAAGAGGGTATATCAGAAAATTTCTTATTAATGGTAATATTGGTACCAAAATGGTTTCATTTGAAAAAAATGAGTATCATCTAAAAAACCATTTTGAAGATTTTTGTTTACTCATAAATCTCATAATTTAGTGATTTCGATATCTTTAGCTTTAAATGGATTGATTGGAATAAATTAGTCACGGCACATTTTAACTAAAACTAATAATGTATTTAAAAAATAGTTTGACATTTGAAATATCACTTATGTGGGCTCATTGCATGTATGAAAATTATGTTGAATCAAAAAATGTAATAATGTGGTGATCTATTTGAAAATAAAAAAATCTCGCTGAAACCGGAAGTAGAAAAAATTAATTTATGTGTAAAAAAGTGAAATTTATCAATTACAGATGATGTACCAAGTCAATAATTTATCTGCAAAAATAAATAAAAAAATGGGGCTATAGCATTTTCGTACTACACCCGATATATAATATGAAAAATACCTATATCACCTGCAATTCCTAAGAGATATTTTATTGATGTCAATTTAATAAATAATATTCTAGTGATGTCACATAAGTCAGAGTTATTTTAAGATAAACTTTAACCCTATACACCTAACATCTGAAAAGTGAATTAAGATATATCTGTACTAAAAGCAATAACGAAATATAATAAAAATTTTGTAGCCAAATATATCGGTCGTATATGTCACATGTGCCGATAAAATGAAATAAAACGTTCACTCCGGTGGCGTCTTAAATATTTTATGAAATTAGATTTGTCCTTTAATATTCCGGGAAAGCGAAGAACAGCTGCGCCTTTAACATACGGGAACACGTTCGCCGAAATTAAGTAATTGCCCTAAACCGAAAATCTACATAAAAGCAAAATATACAGAAACAAACGGCTCCGCTCCAGATTTGAACCGAGCGAAATCATGTAATATTAAAATAATTTAAAGCACCACCGTCGCTAGCCGGGTAAAACTTCCATAAGTAATGCATAGTATTCGCGACATAAAATATGTTTCCGCTTATGCAGAAGAGGTGAGCTTAAAGCTGCTTTTCAGAGCAGAGCCGGGGAGCTCTCAAAGCACGCGGGATTTGTCATAAAACGTTTCATAGACCACGGCAAATGCCTGAAGGGACAGTCGCCGTTATTATACGAATTTTTGTTATGTAAGCTTTTATTATTTTACTATATACACCGTTAAGGTACAGATATAAGTGTCTATAAAAATATTTTAGGTTATCCTTTAATGGCTCATAGAATAAGAAGTATCTCTGTAAGCTATATTTATTTATGTAAACATAAATCATTTGGAATGGTATTTCTTTTTCTAGACTTTTTTAACGACACCGTACATGAGTGAAATTTAAATATAAATAGTTACAGATTTCAAAAATAGCATTAACATATCTTTTGCAAAATTTCTTATTTTATGATACACGGTTTTATGTATATCACTACCTTAATTTTAAATAATAATAATAAAAAGTTTTGGGCTAGAATTGGGTGTGATCCCTTGTTGTTGAAGTCCAGCTGGTGCTGAGCGAGTGTGTCGCTTGCTAGGTCTATGATAATAATAATATTAATAAGTCAGTTCACGACGCTACACTTATAGCGCAGGAATTTTAGTCAAAATATCGCTTCTACCCGGAATTAATTATTGTAAAACTGAACATTTCCAGGATTGTAGTTTTTAGTAAGGAATCTAGCATCCAAAAAGACGCGTCTAAAATGCCGAACTCTGAACTCGCGGGTATAAAATTTAAAAAATGTGGATATTGTCCAGAATTTTATGCCGAATTCGATTTCAGAGGGCGCGATGTCGGCCAAGATTGCGAAATTGCAAAAAAAGTAGTAATTTCGAAAAAAATTTGGAATTTAAATATTGCATTATCTTTCATTTACATTGCATTTACGAGCTTATTTATAAAGATTTTTTAATAATTCTTATATCAATCGAAAGCTTAATGTTTGTAGTTTCATACAAGTGTAATAGAGAGACATTATTTTCATTATAAACAACAGTATAAATTGTTTAAACAATATGTGCTCGGAAAGTGTAGTGTAATTTTCGGCATCGAGGTACTTTTGTTATTATTGCAGACAGATGTGTGGTTATTTGAGACGAAATACGTAGAATAGACCAACGAACATTTTTTATTAAAACAATTTTTTAATTCGCTGAATAATTTAGGAGATACGATTTTTTTAAAATGATGCGCATTTTTTTGGTCTACCGCGCGCGCCGTCTTGTCTCAATTTTGCCACCTATGGCAAGTTTTATTTGATTTATCAGTTATATAAATCCGCCATCCTTTACCACAACACAATTGACATTTTATTCTTATACAGCAGAGGACAATTAACAAAATAAACAAAAAAAATCTAATAATATACACCAGGAGGAAATGTAGAGAATTTTGAAAAATGTAGGTTGGCAAGATTATTGTGACGGGCACTGTACATTATTTTATTAATTTTTTTGTAAGGTATAAGCAGCATTTTTGTAACGTCTTTCATATGAAAGTTCGTACAGATCATAAATAATGCTTACAAACAGAACAAATTATCTGTATTTAATTTAAGAACAACTACAATGGAATTAAAATATTTTTTGTCTTGACAAAATAATGGTTGTATGTATTGTAAATTCTGTGCACATAATACATATGATATAACTAAAATTGGAGTATTGGGTTATACATATGATTGATGTTATAATACTATAATTAAGTATATTGATGTAATAATACTATATAGACCACTCAAATTAGGAAAAAAACGCCGTTTTAAAGAAAGATTTTGAACAGCAGTTTCTTTGCATAGATAGTAAGTACTCAACTTTTAGAACAATTTTTTGCTTATGCGCAGAAAAAAATGACATGATTTTTGAGATATATACATACATATACGTTTTTTCTTGTTTTTTTCATTTAGACTTTCATATCTCGAAAAGTACGCATTTTTAAGACTAAATAAACATAGGTAAACATGTTCAGAATACGATTTATTAGAAAAAAAGTTCTATACATTTTCCCGATTATCCCATTGGTTTTTCCGGAAAAGCGACTTAAAAAAAATATATCTATGTGTTTTTTTCGTGTTTTTTTATTTTGAATGCAAATATCTCGAAAAGCAAGCGATTTTAGGGCCAAATGAACATAAATAAACTTGTTGAGAATGATTTTTCAAATCGCTTTTCCGGAAAAGCCAATGGGATAATCGGAAAATGTATAAAACCTTTTTTGTAGGAAGTCGTATTCTGTATATATATATGTATATATCTCAAAAATTATTTCTATTTTTTTCTGTGCATAAGCAAAACCTTGTTCTAGAAGTTGAATACTTACTTCATATGTAGAAAAACTGCTGTTCAGAATTTTTCTCCGCTTTTTTCCTAATTTGAGTGGACTAATAGTATAAGTTTAGGTTAAACTAACACTTTTGACATCGGCCTTCACAAAAACAACCTATTGATGCACGCCAAACCGGCCTTAGCACAACTGCAATTTCCAATGCAATTTTGGAATTGTTTACGAAATATGTTTCCACGCGTTACATTTGGACGGACACTTTTTGTCATAAGTCTTGGTACTAATATATTGTCCTTCGAAACCCAACCAAAATCTTTAGGGTTGGGAAGCCCTGGATTGACACAACTTACTATCTTCCAAATAATTATTTGGTAGGCAACTCTAAGAATGTGCTGGTGAAATGAGTCTTCAGTTGGTGGCAAATTTCGAATATCCAATTTACAAGTGTGACATATATGGGCTCGCAAATTGTCTAAATTACCAATGAAAAGCGGTCTACCATATAAGACTTTAAAGAAATATCGTGCAGAGTTTTCAAATTCAGCAGAATCAAGTGAATTGTCGAGTGGGAAATTCAATATTGACTGTAACTTAGGATCATTGGCATATTTGAGGCATGTTTTGAATACGTAAGTTTTTCCTTTTCTGAAAGGAAAACTGACCGTATCGCAACCACTTAAGACGTAAGTACATAGAAAAAAATTGCCCAAATAAATTTCTGATATATTCTGCGTAGTCGACAGTTTTTGTATTATGCAGTGAATAGGTATATACACATCGAATCTATGTATCCACAACTCATTTATGTTTATTCCAGCAGCATAGTATAGTGCCATCACAAAAATGTCTGTATGAGTAGCTTGTATTATTACCTTTTTGTATTTATCGTTACTATTTAAAAACAAAACGATATCATGCATGTTCTTCGCATGTCAGACTAGAACTAATAAACAATGCGAACGGCAAATACACATTGGCAAATCGCGTACCCGAGGCCACGCTTATATTTATTATTATGATAAGTTATGACTACGGCCGCGCGCCCTACATTTAAAAAATCATATCTCCTAAATTATTCAGCGAATTAAAAAATTGTTTTAATGAAAAATGTTCATTGGTCTATTCTACGTATTTCGTCTCAAATAACTACACATCTATCTGCAATAATAACAAAAGTACCTTGATGCCGAAAATTACACTACACTTTCCGAGCACATATTGTTTAAACAATCTATAGTGTTGTTTATAATGAAAATAATGTCTCTCTATTATACCTGTATGAAACTACAAACATTAAGCTTTTTATTTATATAAGAATTATTAAAAAATCTTTATAAATAAGCTCGTAAATGCAATGTAAACGAAAGATAATGCAACATTTAAGTTCCAATTTTTTTTCGAAATTATTACTTTTTTGCAATTTCGCAATCTTGGCCGACATCGCGCCCTCTGGAATCGAATTCGGCATAAAATTCTGGATAATATGCATATTTTTTTAATTTTATACCTGCGAATTCATACCCCATGATCGAATTCGGACCTTTAGATTCTCGACTATTTGGTTCAGGACAACACGTAGAAAAAAGTCCCCTACTCCCCCCAATCTTCCTGTTGCACTAGGAAGACTGTTACTGGTTCGATTTGGGTCGAAATAATCATAAAAGATTAGGAGAAGCATGTTCATATTTCAGATGTTCCATGCATATTTTTGTTCATAATTTTCCGTTTTAGTTCTGTCAACATTTCAAAAATTTAAAAAAATTTAAAAAAAAAATGTAAAAAATTCCGAAATGGCGCCATTGCGGATAAATGAAGACTCGGAAGGGAAAACGTACTTCAATAAACATTTCTCTTCATACTTTGGGCTTCCCATTGGTATGTCTACCTTCTCTGTAGCGTCACCCGTTACAGAGTTACGCCACTCTAAGTGTCGCAGCGGCGACACTCGGACATTTAAGTGCGTTCATTGTTGCGTCTATCACGTCTAGTCTAAACAATCAAAAAGGCGCAAGACGAGCCTTAGTTCTTTAACTTTGACGGTTCTCTAAGTGTATGCATTGGTTCATTGGTGCGGCAAAATTGAATGATCTTAGTTAAGCCATGTAGCAGAGGAATTATTGTAAAGCTGAAAATTCGCAGGATTGTAGTTTTGGTCCAAGACAACACGTACCAAAAAGTCTCCTACTCTCCCCTGTCGGCTTCCCTGTTTTTGCGGAGCAACGAGGGCCTAAAACGCAGAAATTGCAGAGCTGTCTGTATAGTGCAGCAAAAAAGGTTGTTACTGGTCCAATTTGGGTCGAAATGATCATAAAAGCTTCGGAGAAGCATATCCGTTCGTATTTCACATGCTCCATGCATATTTCGTTCATAATTTTCCGTTCTAGTGCTGTCAAAACTTCAAAAATTGAAAAAAATTCGAAATAGCTCCATTGCGGATAAATGAAGACTCGGAAGAGAAAACGTACCCGAATAAACATTTCTCTTTATACTTTGGGTTTTCCATTGGAATGTCTACCTTCTATATAGCGTCACCCGTTACGGAGCTATACAACTTTGAAAGTCATGTGCAAGGTGGAACTGCCCTGGCTGCGCTGATGAGACCGGTTGCGAATTCCTGTTTATTATTGGTGTTTTATAAGATTTATTTATTGAATGAAATTTAACTTGTCAGACTCAGAAAATGACTTTATTGGACTAGACAATTGACATTATTGATCTACTGGGAAGTAGGGTCGTCCGGATCATCATCCATATCCACGACTGGCTGTTTGTGCAGCTGGATTCTCTACAGGTTCGGCACATGATGCTGCAGTTCAGACCAGAGTTTCTCCAAAATAGTTTCAGATACTTCCCATTGCTCTAAGGAATACAACCATATACAGTTTTTATCACAAATTTTGAATATAGTTAAATATCTTGTTCTAATAATGAAATTATTAGAGCAAATTACAACATTCAAGAACAACAGAAATTTACAATAAAAAAAATATATAGTTGTAATCGTTAAAACAATAGCAAGTATCTGAAACAGTTTTAAAGATTATACTATGTTTGGTTTCTTAAATATCTGCAATAAATCGAAAATAAACGCATACTTCCCTCCCATTCTGCAAAAATCCCATCCTTAACAAATAAAAACGTCGCGTCGGCTCCTCGCATATCAAAGGGATTCCGTATAAAAATGCATCGGCCGCTTGTCAACAATATATCGACTGGACTGATAATAAGGTGGCAAAGAGATAGAGAGATAAATAAATCACATCTCCAGAGAAAAATCGTACTATATTACGCAAAATGACTTATTCAAATAAGATACTAAAATACACTTCAACAGTCTAATAAACTAAAAATGTACATTAATTACTTACCTGTCTGCACAGATATTGCCTTTCTTTCCCAATGTATTACATATTAAGCACATTGTCCGAATCCTGAATTTCTCTTTATTGCTTCTTGCCGAAGACGAAGACGCATTTTCAATTTCACTGAATTGGGAAACATTTTTAAAATTTTGCAAACTAATATAAGTTTGTCTGCAGGCTATATGAAATTTCACTTTAACTTTTCCACTTAAAATGTTTTCCTCTCATTGCAAAATCTTTTCGGCACAAATGTCTTGCCTTTTTTTCCGCGGCACATATAATTGTTTTTAATCCTTGCAATTTAGGATTTTGTGTCACTAATTTCTCATTTTCCTTCAAAGTTTGTCCACAAAATAAACATTCCATTGTTAAGCACTAAATAATATGTAAAAACTCAAGAAAAATAAATAATACTCATTCGCATTCACATTACACAAAGAAAAGTTTATTTCTAACTGGCATAATATGAGATTACTTGTATTCAATAGTCACGCTTGCGGGCACCGCGGTGAGGCTCATCTAGGATCGACAAACTCATAGCTTTAAATAACAAAATTTCGAAAACTATAAGTCGTAGAGAACTGTTTTTTTTTTAACTTCCTTGAGGCGTAAGCTTTATTTCATACACAGATGGTATGACAAGATTCGTTTTTCGCTTACTGAAAAAGTGCTGCAAGGAAAGTAAATGTTCAAGTTTTACCTCGTTTTACAGAAAAATTAGATTTTCCATAAAAACGAAATTAAAGCAGAGACCTTCTCCCACATTTCCTTTATCAATTAAAAAAATATATACATAATTATCTGAATTGGTTCCAGCGATATCACGAGTGATGTGTGAAAAAGTAAGAAAAATTTATTTTGACTTTATGACATTTTTCGTAATAAAAAAAAGGTTGACCTCCCAAAAAATGTTGTAATTGGCCATTACAGATGGCCAAGGACATAATCTATCATGCTGTGAAGGTCCCATGTGGTTGTACCTTAAAAAAAATTGTTTCAAGAAGGAAGCTACTTTTTCCTCGTTTTACAGTGCACTAAAAGGCCTAAAAACCTGGAACGGGTTCTAACGGAGCCGAATTCCAAATGTGCACAATAGATCGGTTAACAGTTTCCAGCTACGGCTGAGTTAGGCTCGAGTTTACGGCTCACTTTAGTTAGTCGATAATAATAATAATAGCAATAAAAATCCAGGAAGAATATCCGGGAGCCGAAACCACCGACGAGGACGACAAGAAAAAAATTAAAACCAGCGTTGAAAAGAGGAAAGTATAAGTATTCTTTGCAAAGCTGTTGCATGGAAAATTGCTCCGCGACCTCGACCGACCAGCGGTAGACAAAAAAGCGTCTATGGAGTGGCGGAACGGTTCAGGCCTGAAGGGGGAAGCAGAAAGCTTAATAGCAGCAGCGCAGGACCAAGTCATAAATACCAGATATCCCCAGAAGATGATCTTGAAACAGTCTGTTGACAGCAACTGTAGGATGTGAGGCCTAGCAGAAGAACATATCAGCCGCATGGTACGTTAGTACCATCTAAGTATACTTACCGACACAACAGAGTGGCCAGTCTCCACTGAGCCATGCGAAAACATTTTGGTATACCAGTACAGGAAAAATATTATGAATATGCCCCTGAGAAGGATTCCAATACCAACGACGTCATAATTACATGGAACCTGCCCATTATAACAGACAGATAAATTTGCGCAAATAAAAAGGAGAAGTCCTGTTTACTGATCGATGTATCCATCCCGAATGACATAAATATAATGTTCAAGAAAACAGAGAAATTGAGCAAGTACAAAGACCTCCAAATAGAAGCTAGCAGAATGTGGAATGCAAAAACCACAGTTGTGACATTAATTGTAAGAGCCCTTACAACTGTCAGAAGGGCAAAGTCCTGGATTAGGAATCCCTGTGATTCCTTGTTGAGGTCTAGACTCTGAGCTGTTGGAGCAAGCATCACTAATGAGGCCGAAAGGGCCCAATAACCTGGAACGGGCTCCAACAGAGCCGAACCTCAGACGAGCGCGAGGATCGGTGAATAGTTTCCAGCTGAGTGTCGTCGCTAAGTCTATGACAATAATAATATAAAAATATTACGGACTAATTAATATCATACGCAAATGTGAATAAACAAACCAAACTATTAAATAACGTAAATATATAAAAAAAAATAAGTGACGTGGGATATACCATACTAGGTTATACTATACATAGTACATTATACAAATATTCTCTCATAGTAAATATTAGACCGTCAATTGTCTGAAAGAGTGAATAGAGAATAGGATGAAGAATGAACATGAATTATCAGTGGCTCTACTATTATTGTTCATTACAATGTCAATCTGCCATCTTTTTTCCTCCTCACTTTGCGCATGACAATGACATTCTTCCAGTTTTCGGTAGAAACATTTCGGGAGGCTTGCTGAAATAATGGGTGAAGGTCTTTCAGTTTAAGACTTTCATAGTATTGTGTTTCGCGACTTCTCCTTTTATTTGGCCCCATATTAATTCAAAATAGGATTGAATTCACAATGATACGTTGGCAACCGCAAAACCGTACGACATTGTTCTTTTGCCATTTCATTGACTACATACTTCGATAAAATAGGCTATTGTCTATGTACAAAAAAAGAGGGTTGAAAGGAACTAAAACGTTAAAGGGTTTTTATTGTTTATTATGTTCAATTGACCCCAAGATATGAAAAAACCGCGGAGTGCTACCATTTGAAGTGGTGCGTTTTTGAGATCGAAGTAAAAAGGGCCACTTTTCATATTTTTTTTTGCTCGAAAACTATGACTTTTTTCTATAAACACGTCAATAGAGAAGTGTGTAGAGAATTAAATTTCCAAATCGAAATGGCACCTTCAGAAGTCAAAATTTTTTAACATACGTCCAAAAAACAAAACAAAAAAAAGCGAAAAAATGCAATTTTTTATTTTTTTTTTATTTTAGCTATTTTTCGGGTACATTTAGGCATATGCATTGCTGCATAACAAAAAAAGCTGGCGTTTTACCCGTTAAAATGAGATTTTGTAAACAGTTTTACGATTAATAGTGACCGAGATATAGCGTTTCAAAGTTGGCAGCTTTTAACTTTTTTTGCTAATTGTTACTATTTTTTTTCAAATTTCGTCCTGTAACTTTTTCTGAGTGAATTTAGGTGTAAACATTATTATATTAAAGTGAAAGCTGACTTTACGCCCGTTGAAATGGTGGCTGGTAAAAGTTTCTACGACAAATAGAAACCTAGATACAGCGTTTCGAAGAGTGTTACTTTTATTAACTTTCTTCCAATTTTTACGTTCTTTTTTAAATTTCGGGCTATAACTTATTTGTCAAATGCTTTAAGTACAGATATTGCTACACTGAATGACCCCTCGCAGCATTCTTGTTTAAATGGCCTGCAATAGAAGTTTAAAGAAGTTTAAAGTATTGTTTCTTCTCCTTATTATCCTTATTCTTTCCAAAATCCAAGTAGCAAAAGACAATGTTGTCGTTGATGCGGATACACTATTCAGAAGGATGCTGTTATTCAAACCAACTGATTCAGAATTGGAAGAGTATTTTGATTTTGAATTATCTCCATATCCAACGTCAATATTTCAAAAGGGAATCATGAGAAAAAATAAAAAATCGGATCTTTATGATTTTTTCGAATCTATAAATGATGTTTCTCTCTGTAACATTTATTACATTATCGATGGTGGATTTTTATTGCACAAAATAGTTTGGAATACCAACGATACATTTGAAGAAATCAGTAAAAAATATATTCAACACTTAAAACATTTCTACACGAATTGCACTGTTGTGTTTGATGGCTACCCTAGTGATTACGATAATACAGGTATGAAATCTGCAGAAAGATTACGCCGAACCAAGCAAGTTGGGCCAGGAGTTCAGATTAACAATTAATCAAAGCCATTATCAAAACCTGATAAATTTTTGGCAAATGAAAATAATAATAAAAAAAATTATTTCATATTTAATTCAAAAATTTGAAGAAAATAATATTGAGACTGGGCAAGCTGAAGAGGATGCAGACGTTCTAATTGTAAATACTGCAAAAGATAAGGCATCCCAATCAGAAAATGTTGTTATAGTTGGTCAAGATGTCGATCTTCTTATTATCCTATCATTATTACAAGAAGAAAATAAAAATATATATTCTTTTAAACCTAGTATAGGAAATGTAACTGCCAAATTATATAACCATAATAGTTTCAAATTTAATCATCTACAAAAATACCTTGGCTTCGTCCATGCATTCAGTGGCTGTGATACAACCTCTTCCTTTTTTGGTATTGGTAAAAAGAAATTCTTGAATTTCATTAATAAGAATATTTTGCTTTTGGAAAAATATTTAAATGAATTTTTGTGTGAAAATGCAAGTCCAGCAGCCATCGGTTCTGCTTCTGAATGTATTGTAACATTACTATACGGTATGAAAATTGATGGCCAAAGCACCTGTCGCTATAAGTTATTTCAGAAGTACTCAACAGGTGCGAAATTCTCATTGTCCCGATTGCCTCCAACAACTTATGCTGCTAAACATCATGGTTTAAGAACTTACTTGCAAATGCAACATTGGAAAGGAAATATTGTAAATCCTTTCCTCTGGGGTTGGAAAAGTTCAGAAAATGGACTAGTACCAATTTTGACAACTAAACCTCCCGCACCACAAGTTTTGCTGGAAAAAATAACCTGTAAATGCACCAAAGGATGCAGAGGAAACTGTGGTTGCAGGAAATTGGGAATGAATTGCTCCATTTTTTGCAAAGAATGTATGGGAATGAACTGTGAAAACGCTGATGTACCTCAAATAACGGAAGACGATGTTTACATAGATGACGAAGAAAAAATCGACTTTGATTTTGAAAATAGGTTAAATCCAGCATTTGAATAATTTCATAATGTAAGTTATTAATATAAGTTATTTGAACAAAAAAAACACGTGATATAATAAAGTTCAGAAGTGAAAAAATGTAAAAAGTTATTTTTTAAGTACAATAATCTACTATATCTAGACTGAATCTTGGTTACTATTGATCACATAAACTTCTATTGCATACCATTTAAACAAGAATGCTGCGAGTACATTCCATGTAGCAATATCTGTATTTGACAAATAAGTTATAGGCCGAAATTTAAAAAAGAACGTAAGAATTGAAAGAAAGTTAATAAAAGTAACACTCTTCGAAACGCTTTATCTAGGTTTCTATTTGTCGTACAGACTTTTACAAGCCACCATTTCAACGGGCGTAAAGTCAGCTTTCACTTTAATAGAATAATGTCTACACCTAAATTCATTCAGAAAAAAGTTACAGGACGAAATTTGAAAAAAAATAGTAAAAATTAGCAAAAAAAAGTTAAAAGTTGCAAACTTTGAAACGCTTTATCTCGGTCACTATTAATCGTAAAACTGTTTACAAAATCTCATTTTAACGGGTAAAACGCCAGCTTTTTTGTTATGCAGCAATGTCTATGCCTAAATGTACCCGAAAAATAGTTACAGGCTAAAATAAAAAAAAATAAAAAATTGCATTTTTTCGTTTTTTTTGTTTTGTTTTTTGGGCGTATTTTTGTAAAAAAAAATTTTTGACTTCTGAAGGTGTCATTTCAATTAGAAATTTAATTCTCTACACACTTTTCTATTGACGTGTTTATAGAAAAAATTCATAGTTTTCGAGAAAAAAAAAATATGAAAAGTGAACCTTTTTACTTTGATTTCAAAAACGCACCACTTTAAATGGTAGCACTCCGCGGTTTTTTCATACCTTGGGGTCAATTGAACATAATAAACAATAAAAACCCTTTAATGTTTTAGTTCCTTTCTACAGTACATGGACAATAGACTAAAATGACAGCCTGCAGGAGTTTAGCTCTCACCATATTTGCTTCATAAACAATCGACTCACTTGTCAATCAAGTTGTAGGTTGTAGGTCTGCTTTTTTTGCCAGAGTTCGAAACCTTCTCCATTTTTCTGCAGTGATAAGAAGCGTTACCCATCACAATCACAGAATGTTCTGCTAAGCGGCTTAGAATTTGTTCAAACCAGCTTTAAAAAGTTTCACCAATCATTTCTTTATGGCAGTCTCCGGTTTTCTTCGATTCGACGTATAACAAACCATCCTCGGATCCTATGTGAAGGACTATAAGGCATTCCCTGATGGATCTTTTAACCCCGTCGTTAAAGCCTACCTTGGAGTCAGGATTGTTGTGTCCACCAATACTTTACTTACAGTATGGCCCGCGTTCACCCAAGTCTCATCTAAGAAGTACAATTTGTTGCCTTCTTCGCAGTAATTTCGGATCTCTCGCGGGAGAAGTCTCCAGGTCTCTAAGAACACTATTGCGTGACCTTTTTGAGGACCTATAAAAGAGAAAAGAAAAAAGTGGTTGAAAAAGAAGTTAAAAAAAAGTGGTGAAAAAGGAAAATGTGGTTCTGGCATTTAATCAATATGAATTGACGATTTGCATGAAAGAAAGTTTGGTAAAAAGTGTCATGGCGCACAGTATAATGGTATCACTGTAATTCACTGCACATGTTGACCAACTCGTAATCATAACATTGTTTTCATTACCTTTAATGTTAAACCTACTTCCATTGAATATAAATCATCTTTATTAGGTTGTTTAATAATAATAATAATAATAATAATATTTATTAATTTCAGAAACTGTACAAAGCGCAGTTAAGAAATATTGTCGGTAGAAATACAAAGATAAATATCACAAATAACATTGTAAAAACATATACACACAAAAAACATGTGAACAGTGAGCAATTGAAAATATTCTAGGGTATAATTCACAAATAATAATAAAAAAAAAACTAGAGAAAAGTAGTCACACATTTTGTTGTTTCGTAGTCTACAATATTTAAAAAATGTCAAATTATGCAATTTGTCAATCACTGCTGCCAACTCTTCTAGTAAACTGAGAGTTGAAACAGTGTTTGACAAATTGCATAATTCGACATTTTTTCAATATTGTAGACTACAAAACAACTTAATGAAGACTATTTATATTCAATGGAAGCAGGTTTAACATTAAAGATACCTAATGAAAACGATGTTATGATTATTATATTATAGGTATTTAATTGTTGTAAAGTTTGGAAATTAGACGAGTTGGTCAACATGTGCAGTGAATTACAGTGATACCATTATACTGTGCGCCATGACACTTTTTACTGAACTTTCTTTCGTGCAAATCGTTAATTATTTTCATTACGTACCTTATACACAAATGTACATCAAAGTACTGAAAAATATTTTATTAGATGAATGTGAATAGCAGCAAATGAAGACAACGAATAACTGAACAGTAACCTTTGCAAAACATCTTTGCACAAATCGTCAAAACACCAGAACGCAATGGCCGACACAAATCGAATTTGTTCTTGGAGCACACTGTGGTTGGTTGTATTGTGGATTTTAAAAATTCCACCAATAGAAGCATTCTATTCAAATTTTGTGCGCGTTTGTGGGAAGGGGCTTAACTATTTGTGTTCAGTAGATAGACAAAAAATAATGTAACCAAATTATGTTTTACTGTAATTAATTTTTCAGTTTTGCTAAAAAAAAGCTATTCTCGAATACAGTTCAATCAAGTTTTTAAGTAGGGGGATGAAATGCGTTTATTGCAAATATTTAAAACCGTTTATTCGAAAAATGTCATCAGATCAGTTTTAAAAAAACTGCTGCCCAAGGAATCACTACTTCCACATCCAGATTCTCTATCCAAGTCATTCACAACGAAAAAACTTTGTATGTGAAAATAATTGTTTATGGAACTTTAATAATATAATATTTGAAATCCTCTACCCCAAAAACCCATAAAACGATACCCCACATCGGTAGTGGGGTGGGGGGTGGTGATAGAGAGGTGATAGTGGGGGGTGGATGAAGTAAAAATATATTTTGAGGTTTCTGGTTCCTGTACATACACTAAATCACAATTTTTTTCATCCCCTTTAATAAGGGGGTGGGGGTGGTAATGGGGGTGGCTAATGCCAAAAATTTTTTTGAGACCTTAGCTTCTCTTGTATATACTAAATACCAATTTTATGGACTCTTACCTGCTTGATTGACCTATTTACCCCAAATTTACCCCAATTTACCCCCCAACCCTTCGACGGAACAAGATGAAAATATAATCTAGTTCTAGATCTCGTTGAAGTACATATGTGTACCAAATTTCAAGTCAATATCTTAAACGGTTCCAGAGTAAACGTGCGCACAAAAAAAAGTTACAGACAGACAGACCGACAGACAGACAGACCGACAGACAGACAGACAGACCGACAGACAGACAGAAATTTTTTTTTTCGCTCAAACTTAAAATCTCGACGTTTCATGACATTTTAAGCCTATTTGGACAATAAAATTTTTTTTGTCGTTACTATACTTCCACTGGACGTGGAAGTAATTATGAACTTTCTGTTAATTTGGGAATTCTACATTCATTTTTAATAAAAATCGGTCCTTATACAGAAGTGGTGGGTTGCTTTTTTAAATAATTATATAATATTTTTTTAAATAAACAAATATTTAAAGGTTTAAAATGATATGAAAAAATCTAATAAGGTTACGATTAAACGAATACAAAATAAATATTGCGGAAATACAAAGCTTCATCTATCACATAAAAGGACATTACGTTACCTACCGAAGAAGAGAAAATCGCTATTTGAAGTGGTAGTTTGGAAAACACGCGTACGAATACATGTCTCCAAGGACAGGACTATAAAATATGAAACAAAATTCATAAAATGAGGAATCCTGCGCATCTCATCAGCCTTGCTATGTTGTGATGTGTTTCAATCATCGGTATTATCCACCGGTTACTGTTCGGTTGCACATCAAATATGATATGTAGATTTCATGGGCGGCTCGTTCGTTAAATTTTAGTAAATAACAAGACACTTCACTTTTTTAGATTTTTCATTAAATTATAATTAATTTTGCACCAACTATTAAATAACAAAAGCATGAATGTAAACAGACATCAGCATCAGCAATTATTTGGATTCTTTCACTTCTCTTCATTTACACAAGACGATAAATCCACTGTCTCATCCTTAAAATCCTCATTTTATGAATGAGTTAGCAAGAAGCGGTAAAAAAATGTTAATTCTGGAAAATTTACCAAACGCAAAATTCTTCAGAAAAATAATTTTTCAGAAAAATAATTTATATATTCTGATAATTCCCAGAATAAAACTTTCTTATAATAGATTATAGTAAAGACCACTCGCTAGTACTCTGGTCCAATCCACATTGCACAACAAAAATGACAATGGCAAAAATTCTTTTATTAATCTAAAAACTACTGTATCAGTATTATTAGTCATTTGAAAAGAATATTTTAAGTTCTTTTAATTCTTCAATATCTTCCATGTATTAAAACTTCTCCGAACTTACTCTTTAGTCCAAACACAATAACCGAATATTATAAACAGATAATTTCCAAATTTTTCATATTAAGATGTCACCAATAAGAATAGAAGGATTAATTTAGAAACAGATGCTAATACGAATATACGAGTACATATAGGTCAAATAATGCAATCCAAAAGAAATTCTTATCCTAGGTATATGCTTTATCCTTTGTGATTCATATTTCTTTATCATTCTGATAATCTTATGCTATAATCATATACAGAAAAAGAAACATCGTCTGATACAAGCTTATTTCAACCAAATTGTGTTCAGATGTGACCATGTAGGTAAGCTACATAGTTGAGATGTACTTGAAAATTTGGCTTCACTTTAGCGAATAATCTGAGTTAATTTCCTATAGAGAAAAATCAAAAGTAAAAGGCTATTGTGAACATATAATTAATTTTTTTGGATAACTACCTTACATATTTTTCATATTTATCCTCCTTGACAGTTGTATAACTACATGCAAGATATTATTGCTCTCGGTCATATTTTTTTTAACTTCCTTAGTTTTTAGGAGTTTCAAGCACTCCTGGAGCAAAAATTATTTATAGAATTGACTCAGTGCAGTGAGAACTTTTGATCAGTATTACGAACTACAAATTAGCAAAGCTTCAGCCAATTCCGCTAAAATCCCATCTCCATAAGGGTTTGTCGGGGATCCTTTAGATTTTGGACGGTTACTTTGTTAAATTCATTGGCGGTAAACAAACACTTTCATACAAAACTTTTTAACGTATCGATACATGGCTATCAACTAATCATTCATGAATATCTCAAAATCCCAATAGAGCTCAAAGTTTTTTCTGCTGCTACTGTATCAGATAACATGAATGACAGTTTGACAGATAAGTATTAGTGGGCTCTTTTAATTAAGGTGAGATGGATCTGCCTATGCACACATTTTTACTGTTAAACATCTAGTGTGTTAATCAACATTGATTTTGGAATCCTTTTATTTAACTTTATTTGCTGTTGTTGTCAGCATCAAATTTTGTAATTAGTTTTTTAGACACTTTCCGTCTACTTAGTGCGATGACAAAAGAAATATACTATTTTTATTTCTTCGTGGGATTTTCTACCACGGGTGTATTTTCTTCTAAAGATAATGCCCGTGAAATCTACAAAATAATATAAATATCCTGTATATTACTGAAAAATAACCTTTATACCTGTGACGTTTGTCTCAAAGGAACAGTTAGAGAGTGTTTTTGGCAAAAATTTTTATACTTTGATAGTAAATGCTAAATGCTCTTTTTTTATATACGGGAGCTTTCCACTCAAAAGACTATTGTAGAAGTTTATTATATATTGCGTCCGAACGTTTATTTAGTTTAAATGTTAAATATCTCACTACTATCGCATTTACTTGAAATATGCTAGAACCAAAATTAAAGATTATTAATTAGGCTTTCAAATAGTTTTTCTTTGTTTCCCTAGCATAAAGAACAGAAAAGTTATGATCGAGACAATGTGCGTCCTCACATATTTCTTAATGTACATATCCCCTTTTTGTTACTGTCATTAGCCAAACATTCCGCCAGCCATATTGAAGTCGCCATTTTGAATCTTTTAATTTTATCTTTAGATTCATAATCAACTACTCAAAAACACGAATATAAAAATAATACTAATTTTACTATTTGGTCGATTTGGGGTAGTTTTTACCACTCGGGGATAGTTTTCACACTTGGGGGTAGGGGTAAATGCCAAGATTATACAGAAACTGAAAAAGATACCTTTCACTACAAAAATCACTCATACAAAATATCATTACATACTTTCTAAGTTTTGCATCTTTTTCACCTCTAGATATTGTTCTATAATTACATGTTATGAAACTTTTTGTGTATGAATGTGCACAGATTTCGGGTAAACTTGTTTCACGCGTTGTCCACGTAGTGACAGAGACATAAATCTTCAATTGTATTTTAGATGAAATGCGTTGCATCTAAGAGATATTAATTATGAACCTTTCATTTGTTGAACTTTCCGTTCTTTAAATTAGGTCTGATAAATTATTTTCGTATTCTTCGTATTCAAGGAGTTAATTGCCAAGAGAATTAGAACTTATTTGCACTTAAAGGAATACATTTTATTTTATGAGGAATGACAAAGTCTACAAAAAAAAGGTCTTGTCGTAAGGTTCTAATCCAACTTTTCTGAAGTATTTTAACGCGCTGAAGTCAATTTTGGACACAAAAATGTTTTCTATCGTCTCAGATTCCCTTTTCGAGTAATATGGATGCGCAGTAGGTTTCCCCGAGTATTATGGATGCGCAGTAGCTTTCCTCGAGTACCATCGATACGCAGTAAGTTACCTCTAGTAGTATGGATGCGTAGTAGGTTTCTTCGAGTATTTAGGATACGCAGAGGCTTTTCTAGATACGCAGTAGGTTACCTCAAGTAGCATGGATGCGCAGTGGCTTTCCTTGAATACCATTGATGCGCAGTAGGTTACCTCAAGTGGTATGGATGCGCAGTGGGTTTCTTCAAGAAGTGTGAATGCATAGTGGCTTTCCTCTAGTTAATTGGATAAACAGTGGGTTACCTCGGGTAGTATGGATGCGTAGTAGGTTTTATTGAGGAAAATGCTTGAAGTAGAGGCTCTACTTCTATCGTGTAGTCCACGGCACAGAATGATTTTTTATGTCTTTGTCATGCTATTTTCTGCGTATTACTTCTACATCCAGCTGAAGTATACTAACGCAAGAAAAATTTTTGAAAACTTTCATTGTACGAATAGGCTTAGAATGTCATGAAACCTCAATATTTTAAATTTGAATAAAATGAATTTGTCTATCGCATCGGTCTGTCTGTTAGTCTTGTATCTTTTTGGTGCTCACGATTACTCTGGAACCGTTTAAGATATTGACTCAAAAATATGGCACACGTATGTATTTTAACGAGATCTGGAACTAGATTATATATCGATCTTATTCTGTTGCAGAGTTGAAGGTAAATGGGGGTAAATAGACAAATAGGTAAATCAAGCAATTGGGAGTGCATGAAATTGGTATTTAGTAAATATAAGAGGAGCTAAGGTCTCAAAAACATTTTTGGCAATAGCGACCTCTGTTACAACCCCCATCATTATTGAAGGGGGTGAAAAAAATATTGTGATTTAGTGTGTATACAGGAACCAGTCATCAAAAATCACCACCCTACTACTGATGGGGCATATCATTTTATGGGTTTTTGGGGTAAACGATTTCAAATATTATACTATTAAAGTTCCATAAACAATTATTTCCACTTAGTGGAGTACAAATATAGTATTTTCGTTGTAAGAGACTTAGATAGGAAGTCTTGATGTGGAAGTAGTGATTCCTTAGGCAGCGGTTTTTTTTAAAGTGTCGACTACACTGTATATTTTTCATATTTTTCTTCCGTAACAGTTGTGTTAAATACATGTGAAATATTATTGCTTTGGCACATTTTTTTTAATAAATTATTTTCAAATGTTTCTTCCTTGACAGTTGTGTTAACTGTGGTCATTCAAGCTGAATAATAATTATTAATATATAAAGGATGCGAAACAGACAAGGAAATTTTGTGTAAATACATTTACAAATTACTTTCATTATTTTTTAATGGTGACGATATTTTGCAATGGTGACGATATTTTTGTTCCTTGAGAGTTGTATTACTACATGAGAAATATTATCGTCCTTCATCACATTTTTTCATAATTTTTTATAGGGTGAGAACCCTAATATTTTTCACTGGTATATTCTGTTAAATGGTTTTATAGATATATCGCCAACAAACAAACACCAAACGGACAGACAGACAGGCAGACAGTCTGATGGAATTAAAAAACTTTAATTTTCGTAATCTACATAGTCAAAAACTTAAACATTCGAAAAATTATCAGAAAGAGATTTTTTCACGATTACATTACTCCCTTCCCTTTGGTAAGTAAGGGAAATATAATTCTGCTAGTACTATTTTTTTTGGACCAACCCTGTAGGTACAAAATGGCGTTGAACGTTTCTCCCAGGCGCATAGCGTTGTAAACCTCACCTTGGTGACTGATGTGGGGGATGATTTAAACAATAGTAATAAGAGAGTAGATAAAGAGGTCTTATTATTATTAATAATAAGAAAGTGGTGTTTTATTTAACAAAGTTGTAGGAAACAAAATGTCAAGCATTATAAGTTCTTTATTAACAGAAATAAACTCAAATTAAAGTTTACCGAACCAAAATATAAATTGAAATTATTTCGAAACAGTCTGGTGAAGTATGTATGCATAATATTTCATTCTGAAAATGTCCGTTCTCACATATTAAATCTAAGGCAGTCAATGTCAAATTAAACAGGCACACAAAATAAAAAAGTGGGCTTTTTCTGGTACTCCATTTGGTAACTCATATGCATTTCGACGCTCCATTGGCCACCATTTTTTTATAAATCGCGAAGATAACGTAAATAAAACCATAATTTAGGTTATTTTCGCGATTTACTAAATATTGGTGGGTAACGGAGCTAAATGGATACCTGACTCGTATTCAGGATGTCGAAATACATAGAGGTCGCCCAATGGAGTTTCAGAAACAGACCTTTTTTGTGTGTGTGTGTCTGTGTGAATGAATAACACCGGATCCTCCGCCATTTTCTAGAATATCACAGGCAGAAAAAAGTGAAAAGTGATCTGTTTCTTTCTATTTCGACATGCTGAATACGAATCAGGTATCCGTATAGCTCCGTTACGCACAAATTTTTAGTGTTCAGCATGTCGAAATACATATGAGTTACTCAATGGAGTACCAGAAAAAGACCACTTTTTTTATTGCATGTGCACCTGTGGCTGTTTTATTATTTAGATATTCTCATCAACGTAATCTTCAAAATTATTATCAAAATCTCCTATATTGTTTTCACAAGACAGCCCTTGGCACGTGGCTCACATTGACATATCCGTAGTGCTTGTTAGAGCATGATCTTTTGCAAGTTCATGACAAAATTCACAAATACAAAACATACATTTTACTCAAAAAATACAATAATACCACTTTAAAGTATATCAAAATATAAAACAACCGTACTCACTCCTTTCAAGCATCTTTGGAATCGCTGGATTTAATATAAAAAACGACCAGAGGCACCTCACTGCTGGGGACGAGAGAAAAAGATATCATGAGGCCGGAAAAGGAAGGACAAAGACTGCGGATTAAAGGGAAACGATGGGCGCTTTTCTAAATTCACCGGTGAGTGCAGCGATCTCGACCGGTTTCTCACCGAACCGTTTCAAAATTAACCAGTCACCAAAAATAAGAAGTTTCTAAATTTACCAGGTGTGATCAGCTGTTTGAACCGGTAAGGTACCATATCCACCAAGTTTTTGAGTTGGAATTTCGGTGAATATATAAAAACAATACACTGCGCATGGCTGTTTCTTTATTGCGCATGATGGGAACTGCCGGCGAAGATGGAACCAAAACAAACCTACTGGTAAACCGGAAAGCCTCACCGAAGCGTTTCAAAATGTTTAATCAACCGCATGCAACCGAATATTTACCGGGAAAAAATGTTTCTAACCGGTTCCCTCCACCGGTGAATTTACTGGTGAACATTGAAAAGTGCGGTGCGGTGCGGTGTATATCTCAGTATTTTATTAAGCTTCGAATAACGGTCAAGTTGTTTAATGACGAGTTTAGATAACATTGTGTGGTAGAAACGTTCAACGTCATTTTGTACCTCCAGGGTTGATTCAAAAAAAGTAAATGATAGCAACAAAAGTTGTAGAAAATTATTTGCTTAACAATATATATTTAAACTTATTTTGTAAAATGGATGATTTGAAGAAAGAAGTCAAATTTTGTATTTTACCGACTATTTTCCAAGATGGTGGCTTGAGCTTTTTTAAGGTTAAAATCATGGGACTTCAATTAGGAGGCTACAGAAACTTGTTTATGTCTACAAACTCCTTTACTTGTAGCCCAGTCTATGAAAGTATTCACCTACAAAAATTTGCAAAATGAATAATTTTTTTTTAATAAGTCCATGAAAGTGTATAGAATAATATCCTGAAAAGTTTACATTTCGCTCGAATGCAGAACATAAGAAAAAAGTGAACAAAAAAAATTTGTTCATGCATTTTTTCGAAATTTTGAAATTAAGTCAAGCTAGGAAAAAAATAGAAAATACAGATGGGTTGATCACGTATTTATGAAAAAAAAATATCCCCAACAAAATGTATCGCTAAAGCCACGGTTTTCCCGGAAAAACATAGTCAAGTGTAACGGTATAACTCGGAGCGAGATACATGCGCGCGCGCGCTTGAATACGCATGACTGTGACACCGACGCACTGAATTGCATGTCACTAAATCAGAATTTGTTCAGTCTATATGAGTGTTGGTTTATTTAAAAGATGGAAATTGTAGCTTTCTGATGCTTTTTTGATTTAAACAATACAAGCAAAGGATGGATGGGAAAAATATATTTATATATATTATCACGCCCGAACTTAATCGTCGCAACAAAAAATATAGAAGAAAATAAAAGCCCTTCAAAAAAATTCTCTCTTCATTGAGAACTGTTAAAAAGTATGTACAATTCATGATTATTATGGTTTATTAAGTTATAGTAACGTAGATTCAAATAAGTATATCTCAAATCATTTTAATTTTCTTGCTTGATGATTTTCTTGATAAATATGTGTAATTGAGGCTGTAACTTGCCAAAAAATTGACCCATTAGGAAAAATAAAACATCACTATGTCGGAAAAAATATATACTTTTGGAATGTTCAAATAAAAATTCGTTTACTCGCATGCATTTTTTCGAAAGTAGGATTAATCAGATCATGATAAGAAATTGCGATTTTCACGATCTTGTCCTTATAAGTATGAAAATATATTTGATTATTTTGAATATAAATTCTGGAACTTTTCCAATAAATAACAAATGTATAAGGAATCCATTGGACATAGCTGAAATGTGGATAGGTGTACCTGTAATAAATACAATGCAGTAAAGGCACGTAAAAACTCATGCGAGCGATTCAGCGGCTATTTGTGGTGCCTGTGTATGCGTTCATAATTATGTATTTTCCCTTCATACTCACTATTTATCCTCATATTCACTAAGAAACATGTTAAAAATTTGTAATTAGAAAGAGAAAAAAGCTTTATTCGAGGCTTTATTTTACTCATTAAAACTGCTGAGAATTTTGAATGGTTCCGTAGTATGGATTTAACCGTGCGCTTGGCCGCGCAAAGTGACAAAGTTATTTCACTATTTTTTTACACACGAATAACGTGGCTTTAGCGATAAATTTTATTAGGACATTTTTTGTTCAGAAATACGTGCTCTATCCACCTGTATTTTTTGTTTTTCCTACCCTGACTTAATTTAAAAATTTTGAAAAAATTAATGAAAAAAATTTTTTTCACCTTTTTCTTTATGTTCTGCAAACGAGCGGAATGTAAACTTTTCAGGATATTATTCTATATACTTTCACGAACTCGCAAAAAATTATTCATTTTGCAAGTTTTTCTATAAAATGTTCTCTGCCGTCTGGGCTATTTATGTTTTTCTTTTTGAAAAGAACTTAGTTGTAAGGTATAATGATTGCACTCTTAACTTAATTTTTATTAATTATAGAGTAATCATTTACAATTTTGTTTTAATTTATATATTTTTAGATGTAAGACATTTTGTAGAATCAGAATTATGAAAAACCAACCTAGTTCTAATCCCTTTGGCGCATAGGTTTCTTTTCAAGGAGGAGTGGCGAAATATCCAATAATGAGTAAGGAATTATGAATGTGTCACAAATAAATAATTATAGACAATATTCTATCCCATATTTATATAGAAACCTGTAGAATAAACGTACTATGTAGCTAACAGGTCTAACAGCAGAATACCACCCGCCACTGTTTTTTAACATTTTATTATTCAAGTGGATCTGTAGGCGACATAGTTCCGCCTTTTAGAGTTATTGAAAAGCTCGATCGCATATCTCGGGCTGATGGTAAAACGGGTGGCTGTCCTTAGCCGTTAGTGAGTTCCAATCCCAAGGGCCCTAAGACCTCGTCATGTTTTTCTTTGGACACTTAAGTTTTCATATTTTACATCAAGTGGTATTAAATCATAGAAAACACAAATTTTAAATAACAGGCATTACAAAACAATGTGATGTATTTTTTAATCAAAATACCTCCCGACATTCAGAAACTAATAACTGATGTTTTTCCAGAGTGACATTTACAGCTTGTTTCACAATCGTTGGTTATCTAAAAATAAATATCTTGTACTTCTGCTTACATTATTGTTAAAAAATAGAGATACTACTAGAAAGGTTCCCTCTTAAGGGAGGCTTCTTATAATATACTAGCATGATTAGACTTAGATCATCAGTATATAGAAAGAAGGGTTATTTTCTTGTTTTTCATACTGAATGTTAGATCAAGAGAAAAGGTTCGGCAAAATTTCCAGGTTGGAGGTAGCTCGTCTCCTGGCGTCGATGATAGGCCCTGGTAGCGGAAATAGGATAAAAAAACTATTATCTGGTAATCTATAATATTTTGAGTTGTATTCTTAGGAGGGTAATGTATCTATAAGGTTAATATGTTGTCTATGTTAGTGTAAGATTTGGTGAGCACAAGGATTACATTAGGAAGAATGAAAATATGCCAAGACGCTTGGCAGAGCGGACATAGAATAAATTGAGACACGGCAAACATTTTAGCAAAAGAGACAACAAGGAAGGAAGAATTAAAGAATCAGCAATAATATTGTTGAATGAGGATAAATGCGAATCGAATTGTTTCATAGTTATTTGTACGACCTGATACCAAATCTAAAAAAAGAACTCAACAAACTTAACATTGTTTAAAATAAAACCGCTCCCAAGGAATCACTATTTGCACATCCAGATTTTCTATCCGTCTCCCATAACGAAAAAATGTTGTATGTGGAAATAATTGTTTATAGATCTTTAATAATATAATATTTGAAATCGTCTACCCTTTTGGGGTGTCGATGTTCCACACGATAGTGGGGTGGGTGATAGGGAGGTGGTAGTGGGCGTGGATGAAGTAAAGAAATATTTTGAGGCTTTTGGTTCTTGTACACACACTAATAGTCTAGGTGCCCGCTTAAATGCAATTTATACATATCCTCGTATAACTTCTTGTACGGCATAATTGCGCCTAGTCTATCACTTTTTTCCTCTGCGAATATTTGCGTAAACGCGGCGTTCCTCCTCAGCATGAAAAAGACGATTTCCACACGTCGAACTGGAAAATCGGCAAATATATTTTGTCCGACAATTCGAAAATTGGATTCTACATATTTTTATTAAGCAATCTTGAAAAAATCAGCTGGTTATCAATAAATGTTTTAAAATTATGTTATGTTACGTTCCAAAATTTTTGTCGGACAGTTTGTAGAAATATATCGGGTGATTCAGTTTGGTATTCGCCCCCCCTGTATCTTTTTTATTTTAACAGAAAACTACAATAAACCATATATATTTGTAAATCGTTTGTCAAGCTCTATCGAATGACGTCCTTAAATCATCTCTTTGATCACATATAATAAAATAATAGTCAACTTTTTTTTTTCAAATAGTATGCTATACATTTTTTTGCCGATTGTTGTAGAGCTTCTCTTTCTGCATTCAACCATGTGAAAAAAGTATACACTTCCATAAGGAAAATGTCGAGAAAATTAATAAAACACGAAAAAACTTCATTTAAACTTTTGTTTCTGATTGGAGACAATTGAATTTTGTCATTGTTAGTAATGTCAAATTGAAAATACTGTTATTTGTGACTGTGTTATTCGTTTTCGTTTTATGTTATACTTCTAAATAGATTTACACAATGGTATCTTACACTAATTTATGGAGAGTGGGGAAAAAACAGTAAAGCAGTCAAACGTTTATATCAACATCGCTTTCGAAATAGGCCGGTACCATCAGACAAAATGTTTGCAAAATTGGCAAGAAATATGAGCGAAAGTGGAAGTTTTGAGAAAAAAAAAGAAACGTTTTTAAGCCCAGAACCGCACGAGTTTAATTTGTATCTGGCTGCATCGACTCATGTCGTAATGCCAAAAAAAAAAAAAAAACCACACGAGATGAGGAACATACAGTTGCAGTTTTAGCCCGTGTTTTCGTAGACCCGCATATTTCTATTCGTCAGTTAGCGACAGAAACTGATATTTCATATTCTTCAATTCAAAGAATTCTGAGAGACAATAAACTGCGACCATATAAAATACATTTACATCAGGGCTTGCTTCCAGGAGATTACGAGAGACGTCTAAATTTTGTAGCGTGGTTGGCAGTTGCTCAAGAAATGACTATATTAGATCGCATCATGTGGTCAGATGAATCCCGTTTCCATAAAAATGGAATTGTCAATAAACATAACTGCCATTATTGGTCGCAGGATAATCCTCACTGGCTTCGGGAAACTAATTTCCAAGATATCTGGGGAATTAATGTATGGTGTGGAATTCTCAACGGACAAACTATAGGACCAAAGTTTTACGAAGGCACGCTTACTGGAGAAAGATATCTACAGTTTTTAAGAGAAGAGTTGTTAAATTTCATAGAAGACGTTCCATTACATATTAGACATAACATGATATTACAACAAGATGGGGCACCGCCACATAATGCTATACTTGTAACGAATTATTTAAATGCAGCTTATTCAGGTAGATGGATCGGAAATCGTAGTGAGGGACTCAAGTGGCCTGCCAGATCACCGGATCTCACACCGTTAGATTTTTTTCTTTGGCTATATCTAAAGGAAAGAGTGTATTTTACATCTCTAAATGATGTCGAAGATCTTAAAAATAGAATACAAACTGAATGCCGCAGATTAAATGTTGAAATTCTTCAACATGTATGTACCCAAGGCGTGATAAACAGAGGACGACTATGTTTAGAAGCAAACGGAGGACTCTTCGAACATATGAAGCAATAAATAATGTTTTTATTTTCTTAATTGTTAGTTAGTTTTCAAGTATTGTCAGTTTTTTTATTGGTAATTGTTATTTATTAGTAGTTATTATTTTAATATTATTGTTTGAGTGTTATTATCATTAATTAACTAAAGATACGACATTAAATGTTATATAAAAATGAATTACATAATTATTTAAAAACAGAACTTTGTTTGGTCAAAACAATAAACTTTGTTTCGAAATTTTTACGCCTCATCAGTGCCGTACACAATCCTCGTACAAATCCCTCTCTTTCGAATCTGATTGGCCTAGTTGGTACTAGTTACATTACTTACAATGTTAAAATTCAATGAGCAAGATGCATGAATTTTAAAAATGCATTAATTTATTATTTTTTCATTATACATATTATATAAGCCGAGTATATAATAAAAGGAAACTATAAAAAAAGTTATTTTGTAAAAAAAAATCATTTTAAAATTCAAATTTTATCGGAACAAAACCACGTGACTATAAACGGTACTGATGTCATCTGGCATAACGTTTTAGTTTCATCCATAGACCGCAGATTTCTAAATTCATCGGTGGAGCGCATCAGTAAGAAATAACATTATATGATTGGCTAATTTGAAAAACACAGCCAATCAGCTTCGTATTTTATCCACCCAGCGGTAAATTTAGAAAAGTACGGAGACAAGTGACAAGTTTGATAGCTTTGACAGTTTACATCTGCTAGTGCTGAAATATTAAATTGTGTGTTAATTAAATGTTAAATTTTAGTCTGCTGACCTTTAAATATCGATTTGTTTATTTTTGTAAAAATTATTAGTGTATTAATTTATCTAAGTGGTAAAAATGACGAACAGCGACTTTGTGCAAGCTCAAAGTGACAATTTGCCGAAAATCGACGTGTTTATGATGAGCAATTTTTTGGTAATAATACCGATTATATCAGTGCAGAAATTAGAGGTGGAAAAGCGACAAGGATGCATCATTCATCGTTCGTAACAATAAATTTGTTTACGCTCACTTTTATCCTTTTACTGCAGGTAGATTTAGATACCTAACCTCAGAATATGTAAACATAATGCATTATTTTAATATTTTTATCAACATTAACTATTGTTTTTCGTCTCAGATTATATAACTTTTTTATATTAAATAGTTTGCCACAACTAAGTACATAGATTAAATATCTGTTGAAAATAATACCAATAAACATTGCCAATGTTAAATGCCGGATGACGTCACGCGCAAATGGCGGGAAACTTGCTTCGTTTGAACGTGTCTAAATTCTCAGCGAAACTAAATTATTTTTTTATCCTTTAATTCCGATAAAAAAAAAATAAAAAATACATAGAAAATAACGCTTTTTAGTGATCTATTATTCGGTGATGTCAAAAAAATTTATGCATTTTGCTCATTGCTTTCTTGGCTAACTGTGCTGATTCAGAAAAAAACCTTTGAATGACGTTTTATCATATTTTATTAATTTTCTCGAAATTTTCCTTGTGTTGAAGAATGAATTTCAACATTTAATCTGCGGAATTTAATTCGTATTATAGTTTTAAGATCTCCGATGTCATTTAGAGGTGTAAACTTTTTCTTTTAAATAGAACCAAAGGAAGAAATCTAACGGTGTTTAAAAACGTTTCTTTTTTTCCCAAAACTTCCACTTTCGCTCATATTTCTTGACAATTTTGCAAACATTTTGTCTGATGGTACCGGCCTATTTCGAAAGCGATTTTGATATAAACATTTGGCTGCTTTACTGTTTTTTCCGCACTCTCCATAAATTAATATCATGTCCAATTTTTCTTCATTAGTGTAAGATACCATTGTGTAAATCTATTTAGAAGTATAACATAAAACGAAAACGAATAACACAGTCACAAATAACAGTATTTTCAATCTGACATTACTAACAATGACAAAATTCAATTGTTTCCATGGCTAACTATGTTGAATCAGAAACAAAACCTTTAAATGAAGTTTTTTCGTATTTTATTAATTTTCTCGAAATTTTCCTTATGGAAGTGTCTACTTTTTTCACATGGTTGAATGCAGAAAGAGAAGCTCTACAACAATCGGCAAAAAAATGTATAGCATACCATTTGAAAAAAAAAAGTTGACTATCGTTATTTTGGCATATGTGACCAAAGAGATGATTTAAGGACGTCATTCGATAGAGTTTGGCAAACTATTTACAAATACATATAGTTTATTGTAGTTTTCTGTTAGAATAAACAAGATACAGGGGGGCGAATACCAAGCTGAATCACCCGGTATAGAATATATAAGTAGAATCCAATTTTCCAATTGTCGGACAAAATATGTTTGCCGATTCCCCCCCCCCCCCCCCCCAAGCCGTCTTCCATGCATGAGCCAAAAAATAAAGAAGCAGTACAAAGCAGTATCTAAATCATCCCTTGAAATAAATATTTTGTAATTAATGCCAATATTATCTAATAGAGGAATCTACATACACATCCGTTTTCAACCATTTTCTGAAAAATTTTAATCATCCTCTGGGGAGGCCGGTTCTATTGGCCCCCCACAGATGAATTTTCTGGCTGCGCCACTGCAGCAGGCAATTTTACATCGTATGTCCGGCAGGTATTAGGACTGAAAGATAAACGTCTCCAGAATCTGGACTATAAATCACATTTTTTTGCATCCCCTTTAATAATGGAGTAGGGGTGGTAATGGGGGTGGCTAATGCCAAAAATTTTTTTGAAACCTTAGCTTCACTGGTATACACTAAATACCAATTTTATGGACTCTTACCTGCTTGATTTACCTATTTACCCCCATTTACCTCATTTTACCCCGCAACCCTTCGACGGAATGAGATGAAAATACAAGATCCCGTTAAAGTACTTACGTGTCAAGTCAATAGACAGACAGATAGAATTTTTTTTTCTCTCAAATTTAAAATCTCGACGTTTCATGACATTCTAAGCCTATCTGAATAATAATAATTTTCAAACATTTTTTTGTCATTTCTATACTTCCACTGGATGTGGAAGTAAAACTATATCAACAATAAGTATCTGTGGATTTTGAATATAACAATAGTATTCTTAAAGCTGTGTATTTAATATACACAACACTTAAAAGATTTTGTAATAAGCTTTGAGAAAGTAAACAGATACCGTTTCTGAAACGTCAGCAAAATACGATATTTTTATATTTTCGTTCTTATTCATCATTTGCAAAAAAACGCTCTCTAATCATTCCTTTAAAGTCTCAGGCGTACAGGTTATTTTCCAGCAGGATACTGGATAATCGCATTGTTTTTTAGATTTCGTGGACATTGTTTTTAGAAAAAAATACACGTGGTAGAGACTTTCAGTAAGAAAAACAAAAAAATTTAGGTTGGTATAAACTTTATTATTATAAGTATTATTATAAGTATTATTATAAGTATTATTATAAGTATTATTATAAGTATTATTAATGTTTTTAATTTAGTATGGCTCCAAGCTAATAATGCGAATACAAAAATTAAAAATGGGAATAAACTTAAAATGAGGTTGTAAGTCATATGATGCATCTGCCCTGTATCTAAATAAAATGTGTCGAGTTCGAAAAATATAAAATAGAAATACATCATTTACTGATAGATATGTCCCTTTAATCTTCTGACATCAAGAGAATACATTTAATGATGGCCGTTCAGGCAGTGTTAATACATAAGTAATTATCAAGACAGCTGAATTCGTTAGTAAATTTCATTGTCAAACAGTAGTTACAAAACTTTCTCATTCAAAATTAAAAAACATTGATCGTAATACCACAAAAAATATAAGGACACCGACGCGGCGTTGACATTATTTTTCATTCTCTGATTTCGTGTAAACACAGGAACTGTGTTTGTTCAGAATGTTATATAGTCGTTCTCCCTTTATTTAGTTATTACATATATATTAAACATACATCATTTCTCATGAAAGTTTTTAGGAAGTCTCGTTACCAATTATGCAAAAATGTTCCAAAGACTAGCATACATCTTGTAAAGTTCTCTGTATTCAAATGGCTTGATATCAAATTTTCCAAATTAAATGAAAAGTTTCAGTTCAATATTCAGCATTGTCTCGAATGTCTTCAACTCACGAAGATTAAATTTGTTCTTTTGAATACGATAACCCAGTAGTCAGGATCAGTTCGGAAATTACATTATTGGAAACCTAATTCAATCTTTTATTACGAATACTAATTTATCTATTTTAGTTCTATGTAGATTTAATGATTAATTAACATTGATATTTGGTTGTGAGAGTTAACACTTAACTTAAACTATACATGAAACAAGTAGTGGAGTTCACTTAGACGAAAAAAGTAAACTATTGGAAAATTGACTGGTTCTGAATGAATTTGACTAAAATAGTATATTTTGTTTTATATAAGAACAGCTTAGACACAAAGAATCACTTTTACTCCTCGTAGAACATACTATTTCTTTTTCAAACGCCGAATATAAATTAAATAAATATTTGATCTAACTAACTAATTAACTGTAAGTGACTTTTCTTATGAATTAATAAACGAATAAAACTAAACATCAAAAATATGATTCTAACGATTGTTTGGGTGTTGGGTGGCAATTTTTTGTGGATATGCTATGTTACCAGGCAGTTAGAGTAAAGTATTGTCCAAATTGGGAATTGGACGTTTTTTGGAAATTAAGTCTCGAGTTAAGTCTTAATTTTGAAAAACATGTCCTTGTCTCGTTGTTTTTAATATCTCGGGTTCTGTTCATCGGATCAAGTCAACCAAAAAATCAAAATTTTTGCAAATAAATTGTAAATAAAACTACATGGGCCCAAATTCGATCTGATAATTTGTTTTTGCCAAAAAAATAACTATGAAAATTTCTAATTTTATATGAACCAAAATTACTTAAATAAATAATTAATTTTTTTAATGAAACTTGATAAAATTATTTGTCCTAAAAATATTTACTGTTTTCCTTAAAAACGACGTATTTTAACATTTTTGGAAGTTTCATAAAAAACTGCCAATTGGTCACACTAAAACTTTGTTTTTCATAAGTTGCATCTTTTTAGACGCGTTTTACTATGGTGATAAAAATCAATTTCTTGTATTATTTTAAAGTTACATTTGATGCATTTTTTTAAAATGCATTTTTTTTGTGCTAATGCATTTGTTTCTATCGAAAAAATGTATCCAGCCAAATACTTCTGCCATCTATTGAAAGTGCTTCAAACGAAGAATTAAAAAAAAATAGATATATAGATATATAATTAATACCTCTTATTACATGGTTTTCTAATAATAGAGTAGTAATCTCAAAAAATTCACTGGCTTCTTATGTGGCATTACAAATATTTTTAAAGATTAGGATTATTAGGATTAAGTATTATAACACTTTATCGAGAAATAAATTTATCTGCGATAAAAGTAAAGCCTTGCTTTTTTAAACTGGTATAAACTATATTTGTAAAAATTTTGTTTTTTATTAAAAATGGGAATTATATAAACGTCCGTTTTGTCTTAGCTTCCAGCTAAGACTAAACAGACAAGATTTCTATAGGTACAGAAATTGTGAATACAATGCTTTTACCTAAAATAAATAATCGAAAAAAATTTTTGAAAATGCTATTTCGACAAATACCTTAATACTTAAGGTTTATATTTTAATATCCGATATATTGTTATTGCACATCGAACAATAATAAAATTCTTAGAAGGAACTTACCGCTCTTATACTTTACTGCTTTCTTAATACCCTGATATTCTGGGAAGTAAGAATAAACAATATATATAAACATGTCTATCTCCGTTGTTCCAAAGTCATTAATACTCATTAATTAATTTTGAAATCAACAAAATTTTGTTAAAGAGTGTTGAATTTCGTCCGAATTTTTCAAGTTCTCAGTGATCTGTCGACTCAACAATTTTCTTCTATTGCTAATATTTAGATTCACCCAAGGAAGTGAGAATTTGTGCTTCGATGCTGTAAATTATACAATTTCTTTAAACTTGTTTTTAAACAATTTTCTTCCACTGACAACTGTTTAGAAATTACAGCAGCTCTAAAATTTCACTTTTCAAATTTCAAGCTGCTGTAATTTTAAAGCTATTTAAACAAATGTATTATTACTCTAGTCAGTATGTCTGAAGAGGTCGACAGTCACCCGACGGCAGCGGGCTTTTGGGGCTTGGAGGGTCATTGGTGAGTGTATTGGTGAATTGTCGGCACGTCTTGCAACCGGGGTTTGCAGCCATCTTGAAGAAATAGTTAGGAATCGTGTTTTTCAAATATCTCTGCTTTTGTTGAGGCTGCATAAGAAACAAATACGGCATTTTAAAGGGCGTAAAATGTTTTATGGGCTATATAATACTATACATCTTTTTCGTAGAACTAACAGCTTTTTGTTTATTGCGAAAGAAAGTCTGAAATGAGAGCGCGGCGTAATTCCTACGAGAATATCGTTCTACATAGAAATTGTAGAGCAGAAAAACCTACAGCGTCGTTTTTTTTATTTTTTATTTTCAAACAATAATTTGCACCACAGCACGCCCCAAAGTCGGCATGTCAGCCCGTAACTCTACAGTAAAGAGAGAATGATTTACATTAATTTTGTGGTCACTGTACAATACAGTTGGTATGGAATGCGGAATGATTTTTTCATATTTTAATCAGAGGGTAGCTACTTTTTTTTTTTTAATCGCCTTATTTATTTTAATGTCCTGGCGGAGTTTAGCCGATGGCTATTCTACCACTCAACCAGGACGGACACACACATAGACAATATCACAACACCCATTCCCTGCGACATTGCCATCTGCCGCAGCTGAGACTCGAACTCAAGAGAGGAGAGCGACTAGACTGTGTTGTCTCTCACACAACCGCAGTCTAGCCCACTGCTACCGTCTCGGAAACACGTGAAAAACGCCACTACACATCCATACCCTAGCCAGGATTCGAACCCGGGACCCCGTGGTCGCAAGCCTAACACCTTAAACACTGCGCCACCGAGCCGGCTTTTCGGAGCGAACAGTCGAATTTACGTTGCAGTTTTTTTCTGCACCATTGAATTTTCCTAACGACTATGAAGGGCGAGAAAACAACGTTGGTGAGATTACACATTCAATGAAGCCATGGCGGTATCGACGACTCAGAAAAAGTTTTTAACTAACAAAAAAGAAACAATGATAATGTTTATAATTAATTATTTGTAGTATATTCATGATTTTTTATGTTTGTTGGGCATTTTGCCATTGTAAAAATATTTTAAATATTTTATAATGGCAAAATACCCAACAAACATAAGAAAGGAAGGATACATTTATAAAAATTCTTCTGAAATACTTGAACCAAAACAACATAATAGCAACACAGATTCAAGAAGACGTCGATACCGATAGTAGCCGATACCGATAGTAAACACCGCTATTAGGCGTGCTTCAAATTAAGATTTCGTAGTAAGGCGAGGGCATCGATCTTCTCGTGTTACTAATAAGACATAAATCGAATGTGTTTTTCAAGAGACTCACAAAAGGAAAAAATGCCGAGAAACTGTACTCAATATCAAGCCTTCGATACGACGAAGCGTCAACATCCTGTTTCTACACGCCTTCAGCGGGTGCGGCACGACTTCCTTTGCTTTTGGATTTGGCAAATCGAAATGCATCACCACTTTAAAGAACAACGGAGGAGAAACATTCTTTCTTGTTTTGTACAAAGAAAACGAGGCACAAGAAAAGTTAAATTCGCTACGTCACAAACGTTTTGTAAGAGCAACTACAAAATCAAAAGCGAACCTTGCACCACCGACTGGGGCTCGGCCCGGCAACACACTTTCAGGACGTACCTTCAAGTGCAAACTTGGCTTGGAAACTTTCACAACCCGGAGAAATGGGGATGGATCAGGAAAAATTGTAGACTAGAACCGAAAACCATCACAGGAAAAGCTACGCCCGACGAACTTCTAAAATTAATAAGCTTGTAAATGCAAAGAAGACTACGGAACAGCTTATGGTTGCCGCAGAGCTAGAACGAAATGCTCCGTTATACGTCAAACTGCAGCGGTAAAGTTTGCGACAACGTTAGAGAATTCTCGAAAATCTGTGTGCAGGACGGCATCAACACTGAATCCGACGAAGAGAACGAATGAACTTCTATCGATCGACAATCACAATAGACTAAGTCACGAACGGTTCCGCAATGCCGCTGAGAAAAGGAGGGGGGGGGGGGGGTGTTAGTGAGTAAAAATCGCACATTACCCTGCCGCATAACATTTAGGCGAGTGTCTTTTGAATATTTTCTCTTCTTCACACAAACAGAAAAACTGACTTACCGACTTTGCGACGCGTTGTAGTGTAAACTATTGTTCTAAAGTATAAATTAAAAAAACAAATATTCTATAGATGTTAAGGAATCACCCATATCGAGAAAAATGCTAAGAACAAATCATTAATATTTAGTAGGCGTGGTATCAGCGGTTTCCATTGATTATACGTGATTTAATTTCACTGCTTATTGAATTATTCTGGTTAATTTCTGCTACTAGATATGTGAAGACTTCCACATTTTCAAGGTTGTAGTTATCGATTTGTATATTATTATTGTTGTTGTTTGATGTTCTTTGACTTCTTCTTCTTCTTATTCACAACGTATTGCTAGACGCTTTGTGATTCATGAAAATTATTCTAGTTGGCCTGCACTTGCTGTATAGCACGCCATCTATCGCGGGTGCCTGTTAAGCGCACAGCTTCATTGAAGCTCTTTGCCATCAGCTCCTTAGTGACATCGGCCCAACGCTTTAGAGGGCGTCCCCTTCGCCTCTTGCTTTCTGGTTTTCCCTGAACTATCAACCGTTCTAAATTGTCCTCTCTCCGGTTGATGTGGCTAGAAAAATGGGAGAATTCTAGAGAATACGGTGCTGGAGAGTCAGTTTTGGGGACATATTTCTTGAAGAATCTAGGTATTAGTGTGATAGGCTGTCCAGGGAATTCCTAGCAAACGTCTCCAGACCCACATTTCGAAAGCATCAATACGACGTCTGTCTGCTTCCGGAATGGTCCATGTCTCAGAGGCGTACAGAAAGATGGAGAAAACTAAGGCGTTAGCAAGTCTGATCTTGTCACGCCAAATTTTGATCACTTGGGAAATTGCCGATTTTGCCATCTGTATTCCAAGGTATACCATCTTGTTTACTACCTCACAGTCAGCTATCCTTAATATGTAATTTTCTCGGTCTACAATTATAATTTTTGTTTTGTTATAGTTTACACTGAGGTCATACCCCAGAGCTTGTTATCTGAAGCATGTCCAACAGGTGTATGAGCTCTTCCTCGCTTGCTGCAACTAATGTGGTATCATCTGCAAATCTTAAGTTAGATATCTTGGTTCCACCTATAGCTACTTCAACGTGCCAGTCCCTAGCATTACGTGTTCACTATAGATATTAAGGAGGAGTGGTGACAGAACACAGCTCTGTCTGACGCCTTTGCCGACTTTACATTTGTCGGATTTAGTGTTGTCTACTTTCACCAAAGCAGAGTTTTTTTCATATAGTCGGCGGATAATAAATACCAGATGTTTGGGTGTCACCATCTCCAATAATACAATCCACAATTTGTCCCATTCCACATTGTCAAAAGCCTTACCGTAGTCTACGAAACAAAGGTACATACTATTCCTTTTCTACCTCGATAAGTTGTCGCAAATTCAGTATTTGCTCTCTGGTACCGCTTCCTTTAACAAAGCCAGCTTGCTCAGGAGGTATTTGCCACAACTGATAATTTTGAAGTCTGGATTGAAGAATATATAGCATTGTTTTACTGGTGTGCGATATTAGTGCCAGCAATCTGTAGTTATCACAGACATCTGCCGCTCCCTTTTTATGTAATGGTTCGAAGATTGAGGTTCTTCAATCATCGTTGGGTCAGACTTCTGTTTCCCATATTCCATGGCATAGTCTGTGACGGATTCTCACTCCATTTTCACCAACTAACTTAAGCACCTTGGCCGTGATATTATCTACCCTAGCTGCTCTGCCAGTTTTTAGTTTTTGTATAGCTGCCTCCACTTATGATTTAAGTATTGAAAGTTCGTGTTCGTAGCTCTGTTGCCAGTCATTATCTACCTCTGGATAGTCTCTTTCAAAAAGTTTTTCGCAATAATGGCACCAAACCTCAATGATCTGATCCTTATTAGTTCTTAGAGTACCGGTGGAGTCCTTGATTGACCACGTTTTTGGTTTAAACTTATGTGTAATCACTCTTATTGCTCGGAAAGTATCTTTGCTATTATTGTGGTCAATATGTGACTCCAGGTCTTTATAGATATCTTGAAAATAGGAATTTTTATCAATTCGACAAAGAGTCTGAATTCTATGCGTCAGTCTGTTATACTCTTCCAATTCTAGGCAGTGTTGACGCATTGGGCCTTCAAATTTTTCCTGGCTTTTACTTCGCTTAAAATTTATCCAAAGTTGTTTCACATTTCTACGTGTCTCGCTCTGTGTTTCCATCACTGCCCATGTGATGTTCTCTTTTAAAGAATTTCTCGGGACATTTGGAATTTTGTCATTTAGTGGGTTGATTTCACTTATATATTCCCCTAATTTGTTTCGTAAAGCTGAACCATTGGTTATGGGGGACAAATTGAAGATCTCCACCGATTTCCTATCATAATATAGTCAATCTGGTTCCGATATCTATCGCCAGGTAAAGGAGCAGTGAATGTTGTTGAAATGTAGTATTCACTACCGTATAATTATTGTCCGGGCAACATTGAATTAGCCGTTAGCCTTTCTTCCCTTTCATTTCGTTGTCCGATGACAAAGCCAACGACAGCTCGCAGGTGATCAACTTCCAGTGTGGAACCGACTTTGGCATTGAAATCGCCTATAACAATGGTAATTTCCCTGTTCGGAAGTGGAGTAATGTTTCTAGATCTTCGTAGAGCACTTCCAACTAATTTTCAGTAGCACTTGTAGGTGCATATATTTGCACCAAATTTAATACTGTTGGCTTGGCGTTGATCCTTAGGGAGATTATCGGACCACTGACAGATCTGTTTCCGGACTGATTATTTCTTTCGAGATCCAAAATTTGACTCTATTTCGGCTGATATTATTTCCAGAGAAGTATAGCATGCTTCCCATCGGGAATGTAAAATATCTGGAGTCCATTTAAGAGCGAAGAATGCCGATCAAACAGTGTCACCTGTGAGGAAGTGGGGTACAGAGAAGTACGGATGATGGGCGTGGCTTTATAGGCCTTCCTCACATATTTATAGTTTAAAAGGAATAAGCAAAGCAAACTATATACAATACACTGCTCGCCAATATCTGAGGTGTTACTTTATATTTATATTTTCTAAATAATTCATTGCTGCTTTGTTTTACAAATCTAACTGTTTATAAATATTTGTATATTACGTACAATATAATTCAAATAAATACATTACAATAAAGGTTATAAGTGTATATTCAGCTTTGTTTTACATGTAGGAAGTCATGTAAAAACTTCGAATGTAATCAAAGTACCTAAGTTTTTATGAGATTATTTTATACTTACCAGTATTGCGCGCCCGGTTTGATTTTTTTTTAATCGCTTCATATATTATCAGAATAGAACCCTATATTGAATTTTATAATAATCCGTCGGGTAATTAATTATTATAAATAATTATTCAACACCTTCACGAGTATTCGCGGACCATTTTTCTCGTTCTCAGCGTTTGCTGGACAAAGCAATTATTTTATCGTTCATCTCGCCCTAAGCCTAAAACGGAACAATACATCGATTTTAGATTTTTACCGAATTATCACAGATTTATTAACAAAGTGTGCTAATCTGAGGGTTAAATATATGAAAAGGAATGAAGATAAGAGATGGACGTAACTATTTTGTTTGAATATTTTTTTCTAAAATGAACAGTTTTTGATTTTTCATACGTTCCTCCACCGTTTTACCCTGTCTTCAATCTCCACTGAATCTGCCATTCCTTCACTGTTGGTAAATTGTTTTGTAACAAAAAATGAACCACTTTAAAAAATAATTAGGGTAATGATTATACTCTATGGCCGATTTATATTTTTACTTCCACATCCAGTGGAAGTATAGTAACGACAAAAAAATTTTTTTAAATTTTTATTATCCAAATAGGCTTAGAATGTCATGAAACGTCGAGATTTCAAGTTTGAGCGAAAAAAAAATTTCTGTCTGTCGGTCTGTAACTTTTTTTGTGCGCACGTTTACTCTGGAACCGTTTGAGATATTGACTTGAAATTTGGTACACGTATGTACTTTAACGAGATCTGGAACTAGATTATATTTTCATGTCGTTCCGACGAAGGGTTGGGGGTAAATTGGGGTAAATTTGGGGTAAATGGGTAAATCAAGCAGGTAAGAGTCGATAAAATTGGTATTTAGTATATACAAGAAAAGTTAGGGTCTCAAAAAAATTTTTGGCAATAGCCACCCCCACTACCACCCCCACCCCCTTATTAAAGGGGATGAAAAAAAATGTGATTTAGTATATGTACAAGAACCAGAAACCTCAAAATATTTTTTTATTTCATCCATCCCCACTACCACCCCCCTATCACCACCCCCACCCCACTACCGATGTGGGGTATTGTTTTATGGGTTTTTGGGGTAGAGGATTTCAAATATTATATTATTAAAGTTCCATAAACAATTATTTCCACATACAAGGTTTTTTCGTTGTGAGTGACTTGGTTAGAGAATCTGGATGTGGAAGTAGTGATTCCTTGGGCAGCGGTTTTTACAATACTTCGAACTTGTCTTCAGTAAGCGAGGGGAGTAAAATATAAAGATGATAGACCATTTACATTAGGGTGTAATCGCTACTGGCTACATATAATCCCGAATCAAAACACTATTTGTTAAAAAACCGCTGCCCAAGGAATCACTACTTCCACATCCAGATTTTCGATCCCTCACAATGAAAAAAATATGTATGTGGAAATAATTGTTTATGGAACCTTAATAATATAATATTTGAAATCCTCTACCCCAAAAACCCATAAAACGATACCCCACATCGGTAGTGGGGTGGGGGTGGTGATAGGGGGTGGTAGTGGGAGTAGATGAAGTAAAAAAAATATTTTGAGGTTTCTGGTTCTTGTAGACACACTAAATCACAATTTTTTTTCATCCCCTTTAATAATGGGTGGGGGTGGTAATGGGGGTGGCTAATGTCAAAATTTTTTTTGAGACATTGACTTCTCTTGTATATACTAAATACCAATTTCATAAACTTTCACCCGCTTGATTTACCTATTTACCCCAAATTTACCGCCCAACCCTTCGACGAAACAAGATAAAAATATAATCTGGTTCTAGATCTCGTTAATGTACATATGTGTACCAAATTTCAAGTCAATATCTCAAACGGTTTCAGAGTAAACGTGCGCACAAAAAAGTTACAGACCGACAGGCAGACATTTTTTTTTCTCTCAAATTTAAAATCTCGACGTTTCATGACATTCTAAGTCTATTTGAACAATAAAAATTTTTTGTCGTTACTATACTTCCACTGGATGTGGAAGTAAAAAATAAATAATTACCCAGATTTTTCATGGATTTTATTGTCTCAAAGATAGAATGTATAACATAATATTCTCTACACAGCTGCATTTTTAAATATAAAGCATCCCTAGAAAATGTTACTCAGTATACTGCCGTCTTAAGTAAAAGCATCCTATCTACAAAAATTGAAAGTTTTAGATTTTCACATTTTCTGTCGTATACGCATATATTCTACCCTTTTTTAGTTAAAATGTGTGATATAGGTCTGGTAAGAAGAAGTTATTAGTTATGGATATTAAATATAATTTTGTTTGTTCGAAGTGCTCATAACAGTACATTTACAACTGATAGTAATGATAGTATCCTAGTTGGATTATGCTTGAATGTCAAATAGAGGACTCTTTTACTAAGTCGGGCAGTTTATGCTGGTCGAATTGCCAGCGATAACAAGTAGGTGTGGCTAAAGAGTTATTTATATATTTCGTTTTATAGGATTTATTACTAAACAGGTTGCATAAAAAATACAGAAAACATATTTTATTATGTAGAAAAATATTGTGCTTTTCGTTACGAAGTTAGATATTTGATATATTTACTGTTGTGGTCTAAATTAAATAAACACTTGTAATCCATTCCTTGAGTCTAATTGTCAAGGTGTCGCCATCTATGAAACTATGAATGAACTTTTACATGTATTCGTTTTCCCAGCTTTTTAGGCAAATGTGTGGTTTATTTAAAACAACAAAAATCTTATTTTGTGCATCGCATACTTCTAAATCTTTATTCCTTTTTAATTTTTTTTTGTGTGGGACAGGGAGCTTTGAAAAAAATCACAAAGTTTCCCATGTAAAAGCATAGGCATTGCACACTCTTAATGCATCTCGGAGAGACCTGCTATTTTGACTTATTTCATGTATTTTATTTTACTTTCGTGAGACTCTTGGTCAATTTGGGTCAGCATTTCTTCTAAGTTGGTTTCAGCTGATAACATCTACGTCATCAGCATAGGCGCATATTTGAGATGATTTGATTTAGTCGAATGTTCCGCTAAATAAAAAAAATATCTCAAAATGCATTCGCCTCTCCCAGTGGGTTTAATTAATTGATTATAAATTACTTGACTTTTTTGAACGAAAACCGTGTTGTCCTTCGGAAAATATATTAAATTAATTTAAAGAAATACCTAAACAATGAGCAATAATTGAAAACAAGTTAATTTCAAATTATAATACTAGAAATATCTATAATTAAATCAACTGATTTATCCCTGACAAATCTTTTTCATTTTTTGTTTATGTCAGAATGTAGATGTTATTGTATCTGCATTACTGGTTTTCTTGAACAATTAATTCAATATTTGTGTCTCTCATAAATATGCTTCTCATAGCGTGCCAAAAACAGTCAAGAACATCATGAAAGGCGGAAAGTCAAAAGTTGCTCGCGATAAAATATTAATTTGTACAGAGATTGTGAGTTATGTAACTCAGACCTCTACATGGCTGTCCTAACCGCCTAGGACTTTCAAGGCGACAAAGTGCACAAACTCACGCAACTATTGTGTAAGATTTGTCTCCAATAGAAATGAAATAGAGCAAGTGAAGCTAGTTAAGTATTTATTGGATGTTTCCACACTTTCTGCATTATTGTATACTTTTACTGCGTCTTAGGAATTACTTCATATATTTCGTTTTTACCAAATAAAGTCTATCCAGTGTAACCCACATTATTGAAAAATACATAATTAAATCATAATAAAATTAAGTTTCTTATTTTTTAGCGGGGCAGCAGGACAGGTAGATCATTGATTAGCGAAGATATACTTAACGAAATGAGTTCGAGTTTCAATTACTCAAAACAATTTTTCATTATAAATTAAACCCAGGAAGTGGTTTATCTGGTTTTTCTTACATAAAAAGGTCAAATGTTCCTTAAATCCAAACTGATTAACGGTCTAGGGGCCGGTTTATCAACACAAGGGTAGGTTAATTTGCCACTGGGTTAAACGTTTACTCCAAGATAAAGTGTTTATTTTGGTTCAGGTTAAAAGCAACTTTGGAATAAAGCCAGAGTTAATTTAGCTAGAGCTTCAAAGTGGAGGTTACGCCTGTTAGCCTGAGATTAACCTAAAAAAATAAAATATCCCAAAATGCATTCGCCTGTCCCAGTGGGTTTAATTAATTGATTATAAATTACTTGACTTTTTTGAACGAAAACCGTGTTGTCCTTCGGAAAATATATTAAATTAATTTAAAGAAATACCTAAACAATGAGCAATAATTGAAAACAAGTTAATTTCAAATTATAATACTAGAAATATCTACAATTAAATCAACTGATTTATCCCTGACAAATCTTTTTCATTTTTTATTTATGTCAGAAGGTAGATATGTTATTGTATCTGCATTACTGGTTTTCTTGAACAATTAATTCAATATTTGTGTCTCTCATAAATATGCTTCTCATAGCGTGCCAAAAACAGTCAAGAACATCATGAAAGGCGGAAAGTCAAAAGTTGCTCGCGATAAAATATTAATTTGTACAGAGATTGTGAGTTATGTAACTCAGACCTCTACATGGCTGTCCTAACCGCCTAGGACTTTCAAGGCGACAAAGTGCACAAACTCACGCAACTATTGTGTAAGATTTGTCTCCAATAGAAATGAAATAGAGCAAGTGAAGCTAGTTAAGTATTTATTGGATGTTTCCACACTTTCTGCATTATTGTATACTTTTACTGCGTCTTAGGAATTACTTCATATATTTCGTTTTTACCAAATAAAGTCTATCCAGTGTAACCCACATTATTGAAAAATACATAATTAAATCATAATAAAATTAAGTTTCTTATTTTTTAGCGGGGCAGCAGGACAGGTAGATCATTGATTAGCGAAGATATACTTAACGAAATGAGTTCGAGTTTCAATTACTCAAAACAATTTTTCATTATAAATTAAACCCAGGAAGTGGTTTATCTGGTTTTTCTTACATAAAAAGGTCAAATGTTCCTTAAATCCAAACTGATTAACGGTCTAGGGGCCGGTTTATCAACACAAGGGTAGGTTAATTTGCCACTGGGTTAAACGTTAACTCCAAGATAAAGTGTTTATTTTGGTTCAGGTTAAAAGCAACTTTGGAATAAAGCCAGAGTTAATTTAGCTAGAGCTTCAAAGTGGAGGTTACGCCTGTTAGCCTGAGATTAACCTAAAAATTGCATGTTTGTTATTGATAGTTGGGTTAAAAGTCGAAGTTATTTTTTGCTTAAATTAGAAAGAATGCAGTAATATTTATTTTTTAATAAATCAAGGTATTGATAGAGTTCTAAACCGATAGGTAAAAAGATTTTGTAATGCAGCTAAAAATCTATTTTATTGTATTGTAGAAATCATTCAGTGTCACCAATAAATCAATTGCTTTTAACATTGAGTCATTACTCAAGTGATAATTTTCCAAAAACTTCATATCTGGAAATATTTTGCGAAACAAAAAAATTCTTAATCAAGTGAATCAATTTGTTTGTATTTCACATATATTGTAAATCTACTCAAGACAATTTATTAATGATATTTTCAGGAAATCTTTTCATGAAGAAAACAAAAATTGATGCTTTTGAATTTTTTGAAAAATTTAAATACATACCTACACGTTAGCGACCACACCATTTTTTTATTAATTATACACCATACAATAAGCCCTCTTAGTAAACACTCTGTATTGTGAATTCAGAAATTATAACTCCAGGGTAACACTAAACAATAATGTATTTATTTACGTACTAATTACAACAAATAAAGAAAAAGAGTATAAATCGGTTAGAAACTCGATATATTAATAATTATATACATGAACAGCAACTGCTTGGATTACACGTATTGAAAATTTTTTGGAGCAGCCTACGTATTTTTTTGAAATAACGAGATGTATTTTTATATAAAGGGGGTGTAAGCACGTAACATTATCTTTGCCAATTTGACTATCTACGTTATTCCTTCGATAGAGTTTTGTGAAAAATATATGTTATAGCTTATTGTATGGTGTATAATTAATAGAAAATGGCGGTGGTCGCTAACTTTTAAGTACGTATTTAAATTTTTCAAAAAATTTAAAGCATCAATTTTTGTTTTCTTCATGAAAAGATTTCCTGAAAATATCATGAATAAATTGTCTTGAGTAGATTTACAATATATGTGAAATACAAACAAATTGGTTCACTTGATTAAGAAAAACATTTTTTCGGATTTTCGAAAAAAAGTTTCCCAGATATGAAGTTTTTGAGGTCAAAACTTTTTGTAGTAGTATCTTACACAAAGATATATGACTTGAAGGAATCACACGCAAAAAGATTGCAAAGGCACGGACACTTATCTTAACCTGCCATGACCTGTCAGCAAATATTAATTTTGTCCAAGAAGCTTCTTTGTTCCTCCAAGACACTGCATCACTTTTTTTTATTCTGCGACGTGTTCATATTTTGTTTATTTGCTATTTTAATACACTAGTAACCGCTCTGCTGGTGAAAAATCGTATAATAATAGTATAACCACGGAATAAAGAACTACCAGAAGCGAAACTCTCCGCACTGTCCTTGATGTTTCTTGATCAATTTTTGTGACCTTCACCATCTTTTTGTAGGTAATTCTGTCATATTTTAATCTAACATTACGAGATATAATGTCCAACAATTCAACTACGTATATTTTTACCACGTATTAGTACTATTGTGCTGTGCATAGATAAAAGATCATAGGGAAAAGTGTGTGTTGTGTCAACGAATAATAATTTTTATTAGCGATGTGTTGAGTAGATCGTTTGTGCTGTTCGGGGATATTCAAGCAGAACACACAGAAAAAAACATTACTTTATTTATGTTTCCTAAGGATCCCCAAAGGAATTTTACTATTTCTGTAAATTACGAGCATTTCCAACTTCCAAGTAATTGTGAAGCTTGCTTTTTTTAAGGACCTTAATCATGCAATGCAATTGATTAGGCAAGAAAATGTTCAGCCAATCTTCACAACAGCTTTAAGTTGTGTGCTCTTAATTTTGAAAGCTCATTTGCAATTGATTTAATCATAATGTAGTCGAATAAAACAGCATTGAAAGTATGAATTCAATGATTGTTACAGGGGCAATTTTTTTTTCTGAAAATGCAATCTGTATGTTATCAGGAAGTTACACTATAGTTTTGTCTAATTTTGGAGGTGTAATCCAGTGAAATTAGACTTTTCTCATCTAACAAAATATATCCTTCATTTTTTTTATTTAAATCGATTTATTTTGGTGTTTTAAAGAAAATATTAAAAATCGGCAACGAGATCACTATGCCATAAAAAATTATTCAAAGTTCACAAAACAATGGTAACACACCAATAACTTTTTTATTTTTCTTCCGATTTGAATCAAATTTTACTTAAGTATAGAATAAATTAGGATCTACTTATGACCAGAAAAACAATCTCCTCCTACAAATGCAAAACCACCTGCGATACCAAAATATGCGGTGAAAATAAAAAAAATTAGGCATTTTTTTATCGGAAAATTTTGTTAATAAAACTTGCTCAAAATTGTCCAAAAACCTTAAGTTCAAAATTTGATCAAAATTAATAAATATTGAAATTTTGATTAAAATAATGTCCAAGTTCGAAAATATCATTTTAATGGTGTTTTTTGTTTGGAAAACTGCACTATGACAATTTTGTTTGAAGTTAAACCCAAGCTGCCAGGTAGGTCAAGCAATTTTTTTAAAAATAGTTATGAAATGGAGCATATTATGCCCTGCGTGGAAACTTCGAAGCACATTTTTGCCTAAACCGTTCGTTGCACATAAAAAATGGAAGAAATCATTTTTGTGCAGAATGTCATTATCTTTCATTTTTATAATAACCTCAATTGGCCTCCGAGCCATGGAAAGCTCGATATTTGCAAAAAACCGTTTTTTGTGAAATTTGACCTTGAATATTTTTTTATGCCATAGTGATCTCTTTGCCGATTTTTAATATTTTCTTTAAAACACCAAAATAAAACGATTTAAACAAAAAAAAAATGAACGATATATTTTGTTAGATCAGAAACCATATTTTTGTCTAAAATGACTGGAGTAGTGAGCGTTTTTTGGAAATTAAGTTTTAATTTTGAAAAACGCATTTTTGTCCCGTTTCTTTTTTTTTAATATCTCGGGTTCTGTTCATCGGATCAGGTCAAACAAAAAATCGTAATGTTTGTAAATAAATTATGAACAAAACAACATAAATGTAAATCCGATCTGTCATTTTGTTTTTTTATAAAAAAATAAAAACTAAGACAATTTCTAATTTTACATAAACCGAAATTACTAAAAAAATAATTCTCTTTTTTAATGAAACTGGGTGAAATGATAAATACTGTAGGTGTTAACAATTAAGGAAAATTACAAATAAGGATATTTATTATTTTCCCCGAAGAACGAGATTTCTGAAAAAATTTTGAAGCTTTATAAAAAACTGCCATTTGGTCACACTAAGACTTTTTCTTTCTTACATTGTAGCTTTTTGAAGGTGCTTTACAATGGTGAAAACAAAATAATTCTTTATACTTATCAATTTAGAATAAAAAATTCATATACTCAGGATTCAGAATTTTTAAAAACTTAAAAAACATCACACAACAAGACAACACTATCACTTTACACTGATTAATTTCTGATTGCTGATATGTGGAAAACTCAACGAAAAAAAACCGTTCAAGCTAATGTCGTCCGTTCTGGTAGTCGTTTCGCCTCCAGAAAAATATTTTGATTTTTAGAGGTTATTGGCCGAGAGGGATTTTGAAAAGGAGACAAGAAGGGACAAAAAAAAGTAAAATAATGAAAGTTAACAAAAAGGACTGGGATAAATTATGAACTTCTCAAGGGCAATCAGATGAACCAATTTACATGAAGAACTCTTTTGTTTGGGTTATGTCTGCTTCAGAATACTTGGCGCCTGGTCTATTACTCAAAAACATACAATTATTCTTCTGTAAGTGGATTTCCGTTCAACAAAAATCGTTTAAGATTAATATTGCTCTTATGATTCATTGAATAATATTTCTGTGTGATTTTCAAAATTTTGCTCCATATTTACATTAACAACCAAATGCGTTTAGTTTAGAGCCCATATAAATTTTATATTGGTCGGACGGTTATAATAAATGTTCCTTGACATATTCTCCGACATAAAATATTTTGAATCATCAAAGTGGTCTGAGGTAATGCGGATGGAAAGCAACTGCAGAACGGTTTAAAGTCCCTGCGGAGATTTTGTCACGTTCAAGAGGCTCAACATATCAACTGGGGTCAATTTTGTCGGAGGCATAGGGTGTAGCGTAATGCCGGACTTGGAATATGCAGACTGACTGTCCGTTCTTAAATTTATTATGAAGCACCATTTTCTAAATGGAAATTTTATATATTTATATATGAATATCTGCGCTCTGTTGTTTGCTTTCTCCTTCTCGGCCGTTCTTTTAGTTACGGTTTACGGGTCTGTTAAACTTGTGGAATGGGTTAACAGTGTGTCGAAATATGACAAATAACACTATCGTCATCACTGATGTATTATTGAATATCTACGTTTAAGTATGCAATTATTAAACCTTTATTTAAGACAGAAAATCCGCTAGACATCACTAACTATTCCCCTATATCACTTATTTCAGCTTTAGCAAATGTCTTTGAAAAAGTCTTAAAAATTAGAATTTGTAGTTTTATAAAAAAATATAATATTATTTCTGAATCTCAGTTCGGTTTTGTAGAGGGAAAATCAACAAATAATGATGCTAATAGAAATTTGAGTGCTGAAATCTATAAGGCACTGGATAACAATGAAAAATGTCTTACAGTTCTTTTTGATCTACACAAAGCATTTGACACTGCCAGCCACGAAAAGCTACTTACAACTCTTGAACAGTACGGTCTCCACAATAATGCCTTGAAATTAATAAAGAGTTACCTAGAAAACAGACAACAAATAGCATATGTCAATGATACTTACAGTGATTCAAGTACTATTGAGTTCGGAGTTCCGCAAGGAACAGTTATAGGCCCAGTCCTATTTATTTTGTATATTAACTCGATTTTTTAAATTTCCACGTGTGGTCAAATCTTTTCCTATGCTGACGATACAGCAGTTATGTACAAAGATACTTCCTGGAACGCACTAAAAAATAAAGGTGAAAAGGACCTAATTTTATTTAAGAACTGGTTCGATAGAAAATGACTCACCATAAATAAAAAAACTCAATATCTTCCTTTTGCAATGTACGCAAATGAATTACCCAATTTCAACTCTCTAAAAATTGGGAACTCGCGAAATATTCGGGTAGCAAATAATAATATAAAATACCTTGGAGTAATCCTGGATCCTCACTTAAGATGGGATGAGCACAACAAATCGATAACCAATAAAATTAAATGTATGCTATGGTGCGGGAGCTAAGTGGCTTTTTCGGACACTCATCGTTACAAGCATTTTCTATGCGCTGATTAATTCTATCGAACTTAAATAACGACAAAATAGACTTCTGGCATATGTCAGCCCGTCGAGTTGGCCATGGTTCAAGATATAAAAATCAGTGAAATTATATCATCGTTACAAAGCCAATTTTTTTTGTGTGTACACATTTTATGTTTAGAATGAATAAAATAACCTCGCCAGAAAGTGAGGGCCATCAGGGGCGCAACCAGAAAGGTCAAAGAGGTAAAAAAACGGAGTTATATAACATCATCGTTACAAACTTATTTAAGGTTGATTTTGAACACGGAAAAAAATTCCCAGAAAGAAACTCCCATCAGTAAGGCTAGCCAGAAAGAAAATGTTTAGGATTTTTGAAGAAAATTGGATTTTTTTTCGCATATTTCATCTCAGAACTCTAAACCCATCGTTACAAGTTCTGGCTCCTTTTTAAATTGTAAATATAAGCTCCTTCAACAATAGAATAGCCTCTCCGTAAAGTTCTTAGTGTCAATAAAAGTACCATAGGCTCTTAAATATACAGGAATTTAACGCTTTCGGTTAACTTGACTCCGTACTGTGTCTCAGATGTATTGTATCATTATTAGCTTTCTGGCTGCGCCTCCTGACGGCCCACACTTTCTGGCGATCATATTTTATTCATTCTAAACATAAAATGTGTACACACAAAAAAATGAGCCTGGTAACGATGGCATGATTTCACTGATTTTTAAACAGTGTTCGTGACGCTCCTGACAGGAGGTGCCCCGCTAGAAGTCGATTTTATGAATCGTTATCATCCATTAAACCATAAAAATATCTCAAAGTTCATAAAACGATGAGCTGCCGAAAAAGCCACCTAGCTCCCGCTCTACTATTTAAAAAACTACTTAAAAAATATGTACCTACATCCTACATCTCAACTTAGATCGGTATACATTGCCCTTGTAGAATCACACTTAAACTATGGAATAATTGCATGGGAGGGAGCTCTAAAGGGAGTTCTCTAGAGTTTCATTTATACAACCAGATAAACCTTCAAAATAATTATGCACGTACCTAAAATGAATACATCCACAGCGCACCGCAGTTGGACTTTCCTTGGTCCAAGATGTTTTAATGTAATCCCAGAGTATATTAAGTCTCTACAAAAAAGACGCTTTAAACTAGAGCCAAAAAATACATAATGGCAGATAGAAAAAAATTAGTGCTCAAATTGACTTAAAACTATTAATTAGGCTTTCAAATGATTTATTTCCTATTTTTATAGCATAAAAAACAAAGAAGTTATGACAGAAACAATGTGCTTTTTCGCATTTTTCTAAATAAAAACGTCGCAATTTTGTTAATGTAAGTAGTCTGTAATTAAAAAAATATATTCCCATATACAGTTTTTCGTTAATATATAGTGTAACCTAGATGCTCAAATTTTTTCATCGGCTTACAGCGCTTGCTTTAGAATAAAAATTGCATTTTAAACTGTAAAGGGATTTTAGAAAAAACGTAACATTCTTGTTTCTCTGCAAATATCTCAATAAATATTAATTTAAGAGAAAATATGGTGGACATAAAAATGAAGCTTATAAACTGAGAATAAATTTATTTTGTTTATATATTTGTGTAGGGTTGATTGTTTCGGAGATATTTAATTTTATGTATTAGGTTTAAAATGTTGAATATCTTAGAAACTGTGACACTTCCATCAAAAGTTCAAAGAAACAAAATTAAAGATAATTAATCAATCTATAAAATGATTTTTTGTTTATTTCCACATCACAAAAAATAAAGAAGTTATGGCCGATTCAATGTGCGTTTTCACATTTTTGTTAACAAAATGTCGGCATTTTGTTATTGTAATTGCTCAGTAATTAATTTTTCTTTCAAAAATGCTGTTTTTCGTTAATCTATAGCATCACCTAGATGCTCAATTTATTTTGTCCATTTAAAAAACTTGTTTTCGAAAAAGTTCCATCCGCCATCCCGCCATCGAAAAATGGCCGTAATTCGGTTTAATTATTGCTATAATATTAATTTAAGAACATAAAATTAAAGATAATTTTGCCAGAAACAACTTTTATTTGAACTATTTTTTTGTAAATGCCATATTTTCCGAGAAAATAAAGAAAAATTGATTTTTTAATTAAAAATAGCCCTTTTCACCACCCGCGAATCCGTAAAGCTCCTAAACTTTTTTGATTCGGGAACATTGACCTATTTTGAATCTATAACCAAAGTTTAAAGTCTGCACATTTTTTTCGAGTTACAGTGATTTTTTTCAATCCTTCCCTGTACTATATTAGGATATCATTATAATTTAAATATAGCTGTAGAATTGTACAATATTCAAAATGTGGTGCTATAATGGATTTATATACTAATATTTTTATAAACATTGATAAATCATTTGAACTTCTACGTAAGAAATAAATATTTTTTGGAGTTTTTTTAATAATAATAAAATATAGTCATAGTTACATCTGAAAGTCGATGATTCATCTATTATAAACTCAAAATATTTAATTTCAATCTAATTTTCTATTGTTTAATACATCATTTTTTTTCATTTGTAGATGATTGACTGTATGTTGTTTGCCAAGAATCGTATATTTACATGTATGTGTTTACTTTTAAGTTGTTATCACATAACCAAATAAACATGTCTTCTAGGTTTTGATTATTAACATTAATAACATCATTTACATTCTCATCGTACAAATAAATTAATATATCATCTGAAAAAATACATCGAAAATTTGTATTGACTTTGCTATGTCATTTACGAAGAGCACAAATAGTAAAGGCCCCAGCACTGATCCTTGTGGTACACCAAAGTCACTATCCCTGGACCCTATTTTCATATTTTGTTTATTCTTCTTCTAGTTAATTAAGATCTAATCCATTTAAGTACAGTCCCACCAATACTTTTTTCTTACATTCAGTTGTAGATTCTGTTGTAGATTCTGTCGTCAAATGTTTTTAATAATTTTCGTTAACAGCCCATATAATAATAATAACAAAGGACTTTATTAACAAAATTAAAAGTACGAAATGAAGAATAAGATTTTATTGGGCTAGATTCAATAACGCCTAATGGCACTCTATTCTTACACACTTCTTACAGTTATATCAAGTAATAAACTAATAAATTGATTTATAAGTTCTTGTCGAAGTGGTATTTATTATCTCTGCACTTCTACTTTAACAGTTAATTTAGAATACTTAATGTCTCTTTAATGTGTTTTTTGAGAGTAAAGTTTTTTCGCAAATTTGTGTGACACGAACATAAGTAAATTGTAAACAGGTCGGGCGACATCCGAGATGCTAATAGAAGATGTATCGCCGCTTCCACCCCTATCTTGGTGGAGGCGGGGCCCTTCAGAACTCCCTTTTATCATCCCCCTGGATCGGGAGAACACCGCGGAGACAGATCGCCGTTCACTATTCTCAAATTATATTACCACAACTCCAACAGTACGTGAGCCTATTGTCAAATAAATAAATAAAATTTGTATAATGTTACATTTTAAAATACACTTTGCATAATGCCTCTCTGCTCCCGTCTAACGTTTTATCCAGAATGTGATCTGGTTTATAAACGTTATTCGTGTACGGGGACATAAAAAATCCTTTTTCGCTTGAATGATTCTATTTAATCGTCTATGATATGAAAGCCTGTTAGAGGCATGGCGTTACCTTAAAGTCTATTTTTTTTTCATGCGCCATTTGGGGCAAGTTCAGAAAATAAACTTTTGTTATAATTATTTAGTAAATCAAAATATTGAAGAGGTATGTTGTAAACTAATTAAAAATTTTAATTGGCCACCCTTATTTGAACAAATTCAAACATTGATAACTTCTGCAAAGGACTGATTTTAGCATTTTGCATTTTTGGAGACTAAATTTCATAGGCTTGAATGTCGAACAATTCAAATTTGACTGGGTGGCGAAGAGTATAATAACACACAGGGTGTTAAAAAAAAAAGCATGATACACCAATACGGAATATTACTATCAATGCTAGGCATAAAAACAAGTTAAAAACGTAGGTACTCTTCGCCAATTTACTGAGCTTTTTATGTAATTGGGTTGTTGCACTAAGTTAAAATTTGAGGAGAATCTATGTTAAACAATAACAATTATTCACAAAAAATCATTAGAAACATGTAGAAGTTGAAAAGAAAGTCTTATAATATTATAATATTAATTACAAAAATACATGCATTTAAAACGGAGATGACCTAATAACGGCAGTAGGTAGAGAAGTTAGTTATAAAACGACGAGAAACAGGTACTAATTTAGAAACTCGCTGATAGCGACGGAAAAAAAAGACAATCACGACAGTTTAATCTGACATTATATTTAACGTCAAATTCAACTGACGTTCATATAGCTTACAATTCGGTATAGTTTAAGAGCATCTAGTTATGGATAAATATAAGTACAGATAGTGTTTTCTGCCGTACTGTGTAAATAATACCACCAATTCACCAAAAAAACTGGTGTGTTCCAATAATAAACGCTGAACGTAATAATGAATGATTCAAAGCCACCAGAGAAGGACCAAGTCTTCTTATTGTGGAGACCATTTCAATGTCAAGTAAAGTAACAAATTACAATGTATTCTAAGCGTTTTATTTGTGGTAAGTTGTGTATCTTAATGTAGGAATTTGATTTTTAATATGGGTTTATGTTGTAGGAAAAACGGCCGCATTACAAGACTTGTGTAGCGTTCTAGCTGTTACAAATTTAAATTACCCGCCAAACTGGTGGATAAAACAGGGTGTATTACTGTATTCTTAACGGCTCTAGATTATAATGTTATTCATGCTTTGACTTCCTAAACGGAGGGAAATGGCTTTAATCTGCTTTTATGTATTTTATCTAGTTTCTGTTGGAATAAAGTGCAGTTGTTTTTGTTAGCTATTGATTATTTATGAAGCTCCCTAGACGCCCCATAATACTAGGATGATCAATAAATTAAGAAAGGAAATTTAAAAACTCGCCGTTGAAAAACTATATGAAACAAACTGAAAGTCGTCTAAAGTCGGTGAACACAATCAGTCGGAAATGGCTACGAATGCGTTAGATTGTAGTTATACATGCCCTTTGAATTATGTGTGTTATAAATACATATAATTGTTTATTGCTTAGATAGATACTAGCATATAGTACTTACCTATTTATTATTTTTTGTTATAATACAGACCTTTCTTGATATATTCGTAAGTCTCATTCTGACTCTTCTTAGAAGTGAGTATCAATGGATAATAAATAATTTCTTTAGTAGATAAACTTATTTTGTTGTTTTCAGTTAGATACGCATGTAGTATATAGTTAATAGGAAATAAAACAATGAAAAGGAAATATTTAATAAAATACAAAGTATAGTTAACAAATTCATCTAAATTAAATAATAAAATATATATTAGACATATGTAATATTAATAAGATAAGATAAAGGAAGTTCTTACAGAAATTACAATAGTTTGTACTGTCTATAGCAGCTGTAACGTAAGTACCTTGCAGCTTTTGAACTTCCAACCATTGCAATGTCAAAACGATCGTCTCTTTTTAAAAATTCGCTGACCATAAATATACCTATCTACCGCAAGTAGAATGTCAGAATTAACTTTTACAGATATACTGCCTTAGTCGTTTTGTAAAAAAATATTAACAATAACTGCAAACATCAATCACTGCTAGCTAAACGTCAAATTTACTTTTGACATATGAAGTTATTTTCTTTCTTGTCAGCAATGTCAATTTATTCGTCTTCATCTGTTCTGCTTATAAGTTCACATCTAACTGCCGTTATGATGTCACTACCGTTTTCGCGGCGCATTCAAATAGTCGAAGTTTAACAATTTTTTAAAATACGTTGCGCTAAGAATTTTTCTTCCAAATTAAATATATAACTAAATTAAGTCCTCCACTACCATATTTCACCATTTTTGAAAATTCGTCAACAATCCAATTGTTACACAGTTTATAGGATACTTTTCGCAGTTTTTTGTAAATAATGTTAGTTTTTTTACATCCTAAATTTTGTGATACCAACTTTGTTGTGAAAAAAATATATGAAAAAAAATTGAAAAAAAACATCCAACCTGACTAGGATTTGAACACGGGATCTTTGGATTGCACGACAAAACTTTAGCCACTCGACCATCAGAGATCACTGCAAAAATTGAATGTCTGTAATATACAGTGTGTCCCACTTTTTACGGTAACACCTACGTAGCTCAGTTATTGATCATCCAATTTCAACCAAATTTGGATCTTTATCAAAGATCTTTAATATTTCTTTTTTGAGTAAGACAAAACTTATTTCAGTCAGTGGCGTGCAATTTTATTAAGAAAAAAAGGTCAATTTTTCGAGAAATCATATTAGGCATTTTTTTGTTGAAGAACTAATGCAATATTATTGATCAGCATGCTGTAAAACCACTATATCCAGAATTTAACAACATTTTGATTTTTGGTTTTCGAATTACGATCCACTTAAAATTACTTATTTTAAACATTAAATAATCAATAAATTGGTAACGAATTTTTTTTCGAAAAAAAGTCGTAATTTTCTCTTTAAATTCACTTTTTCCGCTATCCCATATTATCGAAACTTTCAAATTTCGAAGGCCACGAATTTTCATTGAAAAATTTTGGGTAATCAGACCTGTAAATTATTCGGGCTATAAGGATTACCGAATTTGAAAGTATTGATGATATAGGATGGTGGAAAAAATGAATTTAAAGAGAAAATAAAGAATGACTTTCTTTCGAAAAAAGATTCGTTACCAATTTATTGATTATTTAATGTTTAAAATAGGCAATTTTAAGTGGGCCGTAATTCAAAAACCAAAAATCAAAATGTTGTTAAATTCTGAATATACAGCATGCTGATCAATAATATTGCATTAGTTTTTCAACAAAAAAATGCCTAATATGATTTCTCGAAAAATCGACCCTTTTTTTCTTAATAAAAATGCACGCCAATGACTGAAATAAATTTTGTCTTGCTCAAAAAGGATATAGTAATGGTACATGATACCGATCCAAATTTAGTTGAAATTGGATGACTAATAACTGAGCTACGTAGGTGTTACCGTGAAGTGAAAAGTGGGACACACTGTATATCTTATTATCCTTCGAGAATCATATTTCAAGGCATTAGACATATTATTATAAAATACATATTAGTAAAATGCATAAACAAAAAAATATATATTATAAAGATAACGTTTCGCAAGATTTCAATTTAAATGCTAGCGACAAAAATTAAGAAAATATATTTTTTTAAATTAAATGATTAATAATTTCTTATTTACTAATTGATTTTTTTCAAAAACAATAGGGTTCTTGCTCCAGCTAACGCTAACTTACTTTCCAAATTTCAATACAATCGGACTTTTCTTTCTTAAGTTATCGTGCTTACAAGAAACGTGACGGACGGACAAACGGACAGACGGACAGACGGACAGACGGACAGACGGACAGATGGACAGACGGACAGACGGACAGACCGACAGACGGGCAGACGGACATTTTGAAAGTTGTTCAGAATTCGTTCACTAACATAATGATATGAAATTTTTTTCTCTACGAGCGATATTTACTGGTTTAGAAATGTGTCGATCAAATACAATATACTCTTCGTTTTTGCGAAGAGTATAATAATCATGGTTTTTCATACTTATAATATTTTTAATAAATAATTAACTTTATAAATCGTATTATTTATTAGATTCCACAGTTCACCTTGCGTTATGATACATACGGCTAAGCGCTTCCCACTCTTCGCACTCTATCTCAAGAACGATTGAATGTATAAAATAAACAAAATTTGTAGAAAATTTTATGCTCTCCAACTTTTATAGGTCGCGTGCGCTGACGTCACAGATTCTGAGACCTTAGGAAAACAAACAGCTGTCATTAAGTGACATGCCGATTAAACGTGTTGTTTTAAAGTATATTTTGCCGTTTTTGTGATATTTTAAAACTTAATTTTGGATTATTTAACATCCACAACTATCCTTAATTATTGTGTCTAGGAAATTTTTTTCGTTAATATGGAGATAAGTTTATATTTTACGAAATCGTCTCATAATGTAGAGGAAATGTATGGAAAAAGTTGGTGTCATCGAATTAAATCGCTTATATTTTGAGAAATGATGACTTCAGTACAAATATTAGTGTATATCATTATATTTCACAAAGGGTACTGTGAATTACTTGGTTTTTGTGAGAAATGCATAAGGATGAGTTCAAGGCATTCAAAAATCTTGAAACTATTTGTGATTGGGTGAAAGCAGTACTCTCCAAGAAATTTACAGGATAAAAGCTTTTTGCAAAGGTAAGAATTAGTTGTCGATGATCAACCCTTTTTTCAATATATGCTTACCTAATTAAATATTGCTTAATGAATAATTGCTAACATACAAATTCATTTTCAGGTTATGAGCTCTTAGCGGTGCATCTTGAACAAAAGTCATCGACACCTTGGACTATTGCTGATCCAGATGATCCTTCAGTACTCATTGTGACTGTGTTACTACTCTAGACAAAATTCGTTCACTACCCAGTTTTTCATTTCAATTTTTTAGCAGTAAACGGTGGCTAGGGTCGAAGGGTTAACTTGTTATGAATTTTATGAAAAATACCACATAAATTAAACAATGAAGGGCTGAAGTACGATCAACTACTTGAAATATGTAAAGAAGTGTACACAATTTCTTCCAGTGGTTGACCCCTTGCCTATGATATGATATACCTATAGATTGAACCATACAAACCATTGTAATTTGTGCAAGAACTTTTTCTTATCGTGTCTTGCTAATGTTATATAATATGTCTAATATGTATTTTATTATTTCATGTAGGTAGGCCAATAGTTAAATATCCCTTGTATTTTATTAAATACGTACCTATATTCACTTTTTATTGCTTTATTTATCACTCGTATTATTGTTAGCAGTAAATTGAAATAGTCGATTATGTTGAACTTATATATACATGCATCTTTGCATCTAACTGAAAGTAAAACAAAATATACTTACTAAATATCAAACTTTATTATCCAACATTCCATTAGTACTCATAAGGAGAATCAACAAGAAACTTACAGGAGATGTAAAGAAAGATTGCAATGAAAAATAAATGATTATATTACACACTTACACTAATATCTAAGTAGTAAGTAACATTTGTAATTACATAATTCAAAGAACATTTATAGCTACAATTTGACACTTAAAGCGAGATAAAGCGTCATTCGGACTTTATTTGTGTGTTCAATGACTGAAAGTGATCTCACTTTCAGTCCTAGTTTCATCCAACACTGGGTTTTTAAACACCACACAATATACTTCAAAAGGACGTTCAGTTTCCAGATCAATCATTGACAGTAATACTTTGAATTTCCTTGATTTATGCACTTCATCAGATATCTTAATGTAGCCTGCGTATTTTCCTCTTGAGATGTACCTGATTTAAAACAATTTCTGCTATTGCACTTCGTTCTCCTTCTGCATCAGCTCTAGCCTCGCTCAACTAAAACTTAAACACAAGAAATGAATATTAAAAATGCTGACAAATCAATATAAAGTATTATTCTTTTACCATGAATTGTTTATTGTTTCCTTTAGCACTTTTGGTTTCACATTTGGGTTTTAAGTTGTATCCCATATTAAGAGAGAACACCAAACTGGATGGATCATCGTGGTCTTGAATTACGGCCGTCTTTCCTATAACATAAATCCACACTAAAAATCAAATTCTTAAATTAACAAGTAACAACTTACCATTAATAAAATGCTTGGAATACCCCAGTAAAATAATTCCTTTTAATTGCTTGGAATCTTTTAATCCTAACCTCTTCTGGCTGTAAATCGACGTTATTTTATAAAAACTGATGTTGTCTCGGATTGCGTCACTGCCACAACCAATAATACAACTTGCCATTTTGTGTGATATAATGTCCATAAAAACTCTAATATTATGAAAACTTTCAATTCTTATGTTCAGTCAGTTGTCATTTGACAGCAATGACAGCGGTTTGTTTTCCTAAGGTCTCAGCTCTGTGACGTCACGCGCACACGACCTATAAGAAATCAAAATGTCATTTAGAGCATAGGAAACGAGATATTTACAAAAAACCGATTCTTGCGACCTTTGACCTTGAATATCTTGACTCGCGTACACGAAATTCTATGAGACTTTTGAGCCAACTATAGCCTATAGGGCTATTAAATAAATTTAATAATAAGTTTCGAAAGAATTGTATTCAATTTAAAATATAATTTTTGTTGTTAATTCATTTTTGTTTTTTTGTAATAACCATAGTTATGAAATATATATCTTAAATGCAGTATATACCCTACATTACTCCCCCCCCCCCCCCCCCCCCCTACAACGAAGAAACCAACTTACCAAGGTATCAATATTAAAAATCAGATTTAAAATAAAAGTTAGATTTGATGGATAAATGACATTAGTAAAAAAGAAAAGTCAGATTGAGTGATAAATGACAAAATAACGTAACACAAGTAAATTTATTTTTATAATGACATTATCCTTAATGCTAGTATGTTATATGACATGTCATGTCATATGAGCTTCTTTAATAGGCAATTGATAAAAATAGCAAGCATGTGCTAAATGAATATGAGTTTGCAATCATAATTGGATTGAGCTTCTCTAATAGGTAATTGATAAAAATAGCAAGCATTTAATAAGAGTTCGCAATAATAATTGGATTGAGCTTCTCTAATAGTAATTGATAAAAATAGCATGCGTGTGCTAAGTGAATGAAAGTTTGCAATCATAATTGGATTGAGCATCTTTCAAAGATGTCGCACCAGCTATAGCAGCTTTGGCTAAAGAAAAGCTGGCGAGACAATTAAAATAGTGAATAATTGATATATTGATACACTTGACAAGCTGGTTTTAAAAAAAAAGTAGGGAGCAATATAGAGTACGTACCGTAACATGTACATAAATGAAATAAGTAATAACAAGTCTTCTGAAAATCTATTTTGATTCGTTTCTCGGTACTATCTTCATGGAGAGACTGAGGAATCCGTGTCTAGCGAAGATATCTATGGAACGGTCGACCTTCGTTATGGACGTCGTCCATCAGCGGTTAGCAGCACGAGCAGTTGGGTTCGGCCCCATATTCTTGTTACAGCTGTCTAGAACATCCATGGAGTGGGAAATAATTTTCGGCATAACTATGTAACAACTGTCAAAAGTTATTAAACTTCAGTTTTCTGTCTTCAATCTTCACAATCTGAATTATCGAGAGAATTAAATCCTCATGGACTCACAGGAGGTGCGTGAAGACGTTCGGGGTCACCAATATAGCCAATAGGGCTATTAAATAAATTTAATAATAAGTTTTGAAAGAATTGTATTCAATTTAAAATATAATATAATTTTTGTTGTTAATTCATTTTTGTTTTTTTGTAATAACCAGAGTTAAATGCAGTATGTACCCTACACCAACTTATGAAATGCTAAAACAAAGATTTATAAAAGTTTACAGCTTATTATCTTTCATTCCGAGGTTTGCCCGTTTTTTTTACCCTATATGACTGAGTTATCGATAATCCTCGACATTATGTCGTTGGATTGTTGAATGAATAAAAAAATCTATGTTCATTCATAAATTCTACTTTGTTTAAAAGTGTAGTCACGAAAAATTAGAAAAAACGGTAATGTGCCAACATTTGATTGCTCGTTGTGGGCTTCAGAATTGATGTTCCGTTTACCCTATATGTTATCTAAGGTTAATTGATCTATAAATGTGGCCGTTAACTTTTACGGTCGGATCTAAAGAACCGTTCGTCAAGTTATCGTCCTCTGTCAATACATGGTTTATTTAAACCAAACATTACGACCTGTAAATGTTGCTTCCAATTTCAACATAATGATCTTTTTAATGTTACCTCTAACTTATGGGATTTCTAAATAAATGATTTTTACGCGTCTTGATGTTAACTTTACTGTTCTTGATACAAATTGAATTTTGTTTGAATTATTTAGTATTAGATTTCAGTATCTAATTTTGCTCAAAATATTACAATCAGATAACAAGTAATACTAGAATTTAAAAACAAATATTTTGTATTTCTACTTACATCATTGTTATAAAATATTATCTTAGGTATTCAGCAGATAACTTTCAAAGAAACCATTGGTTCCTTTCATATACCATTGATCTAAATCTGACTAAGCTAGAATATCAACAAGAAGTTGCCTTACCGACTTGTCAACTTTATTCATACATTTAGTAAGTGTATCTAACATTCAATATGAAAGACAAGAAAATAACCATTCTTTTTATATACTGATGATCTAAGTCTGATTATGCCAACATATTATAATAAACCTCCCTTACGAGGAATTCTTTCTAGTATCTCTAACCCTACCTACCTAGAGCATACCCCATCACAAATAAACATTTGTTACATTTCAAATCCAAGAACTACTAAAAAGCACAAAGAAGATAGGTATAAAGTTTCACTCACATGTCTTAATAAATAGAATATTTCCATCAAATCCCCCTAAAAAGATGTTCAATTCAAAAACAAAATTACTATTAAAAAATATAAGAAAATATTTTCACTTGTAATCTTCCAAGTGCTTGAATTATTGCTGCTTTTCAATTCTTTTTTAATAAAAACGTCGCCATTTTGTTATTGTATGTAGTCAGCAATTAAAAAATATATTCCCATATACTGTTTTTCGTTAATATATAACATGATCTGCACGCTCAAATTTTTTCGACCTCTTACAGCGCTTGCTTTAGAAAAATGCTTTTAAACTGTAAAAGAATTTTAGAAAAAACAACAGTTTTGTTTCTCTGCAAATATCTAAATAAATAATAGTTTTAGAGAAAATATAGTGGACATCAAAAATTAAGCCTATAAACTGAAAATGAATTTGTTTCTTTTTTATATGTTTCGGAGATATTTAATTTTACAGATGGCATTCGACCGTTTTTAGGATAAAGTATTTAGTTTAAAATGTTGAATATCGTAGAAACTGTGACACTTCCATAAAAAAATTCTAGGAACAAAATTAAAGGCAATTAATCAATCTTTAAAATGATTTTTTGTTTGTTTCTACATCACAAAAAATAAAGAGGTTATGGTCGATTCACTGCGCGTTTTCACATTTTTTTTAACAAAATTTCGCCATTTTATTATTGTAATTGCTCGGTAATTAATTCCTCTTTCAAAGATGCTGTTTTTCATCAATATGTATCATCACCTAGATGCTCAGTTTAGTTTGTCCGTTTAAAACAAACAAAAAAATCCATGCGCCATATTAGAGCCGTCATTTTGAATTTGTTAATTTTGGCTTCAGATTCGGAATCAACGATCTCAAAAACATAACTGTCCAACGTTTCAAAAATAAATTAGTAATACTTTTTCAAATATTCAATATTCAAATTTAGGATCGCACCCCTTGAGGGTATCCAGACCATATAAAAACTGAAGACGATACATTTTACTACAATAATAACTCAAAGAAAAATTACTACTCCTAAAATTATTCCGAAATTTTACATATTTTTTTACCTCTAGGTACATTACTATGAATGGAATTACTGCTAAAGACCTAATTATGGGTTGTAATTGTTGAATGTTCACTGTACTTTCAACGTTTGTCAACTGGCTATCAACAAATCTCGCGGGATATTGATTTATTTATTAAAACCGTTGGCCTTCTTAGTTAAAATTTCGTCACGAAAAATTATTTTACCTTCATCACATAAACATTTTATAACATCTTTACGCTAATACGTTGATTTGAACTGAAATTTAAATATCTGTTCGTGTGTATCATTTATCACGTCCCCCTTTGGCAGCGTCAAGAAAAATACTCATGTTAGTAACACGTTAACAAATTTAATTTATCTTGAGTTTTGTGAGGAAATGTTTAAGGGCGGTGTAATTTGCGTTAGGGGTTGGACACGCTAGTGAATTTGACGGGCAACGTCCAGTCGATTGACCGTTCACCAATTCGCTGATTGACAGGGACGGATTATCATAGACTTTAGACTACCACCTATGGTTCTCCTTTAGATGAAGAGTGTGGAAGTCCAAGTGAAATTTGTATTAGAAATAACGGAAGCTATAATTAATATTGCTTTTTTAATTCAATTTCATTAATACCATTTGTTTTATCAAATTGGTATACTGTCAACCATACTGTACATAGTGTACATTGTACAATTCAAAATGATTGATACAGAATATTTGCATCCTATAATCAAATATGCATCTATATAATTTGCAAGACGTCTGTAAAGAACTGAAGTTATATTCTGACTACAATAATAGTAGGGAAACAATAAGACTGAACCTAAAAAACGTGGTCATATAAGGAGACTCCATCGGTACTATTAGAACTGATAAGGATGCGATTATCGAGGTATAGCTTAAATACTGCGAGAAGCTTTTCGAAAGTGACCATCCTTAGCCAGAAGATGACTGGCAGCAGGACTACGAATACGAACCTTCAATACTTAAAGCGAAAGTGGAGGCAGTCGAAAGAAACTTAAAACTGGCAAAGCATCTGGGTCAACCATACAACGGTGCTTAAGTTAGTTGATGAAGATGGAATGAAAATCCTTCACAGAATCTACCAAACAATATTGGAGCCATTCTGGCCAAATGATTGGAAAACCTCAATCTTCGTACCAGAACATAAGAAGGGAGAAACAGGTGTCTGTGATAATTACATATTGCTGTTATTAATATCACACACCGATAAAATGATGTTACTCAATTCGGATTTAAGCATTATCTGTCTCGGCAAATACTTCTTGAGTAGGCAGGCTTTGTTAAAAGACGAGGTACTAGATTGCCAATACTGAGTTTACGACAACTTATCGGGAAGGCAGGAGAATATCACGTGCTTATGTACCTTTGTCTCGTAGAGTAAGTAGTAATGTCTTTGATAGTGTAGAATGGGACAAACTATGGACTGTATTATTGGCGATGGGGACATCCAAACATCTAATCTTTATTTTTCGTTTACTCTATAAAAAAAAACCTACTTTGGTAGAAGTAGACAACAGTAACTCAGGCAATTGTAAAGTTAGTAAAGGCGTCAGACAGGGCTGTGTTCTGTCATCAATCATCTTTAACATCTATAATGAAAAGTGAAAAGTGATGTAACGTCTGCTGTAGAACTTGCAGGGTGGAGTAGCTATAGATGAATCCAAGATTTCCAACTTGAAATTTGCAAAATGATCTTAGTTGTGGGACGCGATGATGAGCTTGTACAACTGCTGGGTAGGCTTCAGACAACAGGCTCTGATTATGGTTAAGTGTAGATTACAATAGAACGAAAGTTATGATTGTAAATTGAGTAAATGGTAACCACTCATACACGTTAAGGATATGTGACTGTGAGGTAGTAAACATGACGGTATGTCATGAAGCCTTTGTGTTCCAAATGAGTAATTGCGAATATTAGATTCGAAGAATACAGATGGCAAGTCGGCAACTTTCCTGCTGACAAAAATTTGGCGTGGCAGAAATATCATGAGGCGCACAAGGATCAGACATGTTTCTTAGACATGGATCATTGGGGAAGCACATTAATGACGTATGGCTTTCGAGATAATGAGAAGCACCTTTGATGAGGCTGTGAGCCTAACGGGCAATTGCGACAGATGGCGAGACGCTGTAATACTTGCTATATAGCAAACGGAGGCCAACTTGAATAATGCATGAATCACAAGAGGTTGTGAAGGAAGAATAATCCATTACTTGCCTCCGCACGGGTCTCCTCAAGAAAAAAGATGTTTGGTTGAAATAGCGATGATATCGGATGCCGCCGAAAGTTTAGGGATTGCTTCAAGTGTCCAAAAAAAATATAACCGAAAATCGAGACAGATCGTCTGCAGGTATTGTCACATTTGACATTAAAAATATTTTTAGTTTCCTATATGGGGCCTGAATTAACTTTCATAATAGTGTTTTGGATAAAAAAAAATGTGTCCTAATGCTTAATTAGCGTCATTATTACACCACTACCAAGTTATGTAAATATCCGACAATAAATAACTCGAATAGTGGGGTGATTATTATTGAAATCTTAGATATGATTTTTTTGTAGAGGAATAAATATTTTTTAACGAAATTTGGTATACAGGGGTTTTAGGTCATGCCGAACAAGATTCTGTAAAAACAAAAACCCTACCTCAATCGCTAATATAAATTCCTAATTTTTGCCAATTTTTTTTGATCATAGTAGGCGTATTTAATTTCGAAAAAAAAATTTTAAATAACTTTTCAATTACAATCTGAAGCAAAAGAAGTATACCAAATTTGATGTAAATCGATCAACAAATGGCCGAGATATTAGAGTGTAGTGATGAAAAGTGAGACACACTATATATACTAAATACCAATTTTATGGACTCTTACCTGCTTGATTTACCCATTTACCTCAAATTTATCCCCCATCGTTGCAACAACAGGAAAATATAATCTAGTTCCAGATCTCGTTAAAGTACATACGTGTACCAAATTTCAAGTCAATATCTCAAACGGTTCCTGAGTAAACGTGCGCACAAAAAAAGTTACAGATAGACAGACCGACAGGCAGACTTTTTTTTTGCTCAAACTTAGAATCTCGACTTTTCATGACATTTTAAGCCTATCTGAACAATAAAAATTTTTCAAAATTTTTTTGTCGTTACTATACTTCCACTGGATGTGGAAGTAATAAAGTTTTTGAGAAAAATGAAGCGCAAAGGTGAAACATATAACGCGTAAACATGTAATGAATCCTGACAAGTTTTGAATATTGCATCCCCCCTACGGATTTTTCGAAAAAACTACCAGCACAGCTGAAATGGAAGGACACTGCCTTTTTAATATGTTCTGAAAAAGTTAAAGAAAAAATATATAATCTGCCGGCCGCAAGTTTTGCATATTGCGTCCCCCCTACGGGTTTTTCGAAAAACTACCAGCACCGCTGAAAAGTACACTGCCTTCTTAACAGATTGCGAAATAACCAGAATGGCACACTCTGTATATTCATTTCATGTTTATACGTTACATATTTCACTTTTACGTTTCATTTATCTCAAAAACACAAAAGGGAATTTCTAAAATTTTTTATTGTTCAGATAGGCTTAGAATGTCATGAAACGCAGAGATTTTAAGTTTAAGAAAAAAAAATTCTGTCTGTCTCTAACTATTATTGTGCGCGCGATTACTCTGGAATCGTTTGAGATATTGACTTAAAATTTGGTACGCGTACACATTTGGTACACAGTGTATTTTACCGAGATCTGGAACCAGATTTTGATCGTATTGTGTTCAAGAGTTGGGAGATAAATTGGAGTAAATGGGGGGGTAAATAGGTAAATCAAGCAAGTAAGAGTATAAAAAAATTGGTATTTTATATATAAGAGAAGCTAAGGTCACAAACATTTTTTTGGTATTAGCCACCCCCATTACCACCACCACCCCATTATTAAAGTGGGTGCAAAAATAAAATTATGATTTAGAGTGTATACAAGAACCAAATGCCTCATTTGTTTTATCGTCCCCCTACCACCACATCCAATCCGACTACCGATATGGTATATGGTTTTATGGATTTTTCGGGTAGGCGATTTCAAATATTACATTATTATAAGTTCCATAAACGATTATTTTCACATACAAAATTTTTTTCATTGTGAGAGACTTGAGTAGAAAATCTGGATGTGGAAGTAGTGATTCCTTGGGCAGCGGTTTTTCCTTGAGGAGACTCATGCCGAGCAATGTGTGATATTGATCTGAATTGTTAGAACCATATTTCATCATTTTGTGCTCCAACTCATGAAATTTTATAGTTGCACCATTACCAAATCGCGTTGGGAATTGGATAATTGGATAATTCCAAATACGAATATACCACACCAGACAGTAGCTTCCACGATATGCAAGAGCCGCACGTGGTGGGTTGCTTTTGAGATCTGAGTTCGATTGTCAACTTGTGCTGAAGGATGAAAGCTCATCACTTCTGACATAATCAGCTTGTTCAATATATTCAGATTTTCAATCATGAAACGTAAATTAAGCCCTGAGGCATTTAGATCAGGTTATTGAACACAAAACTATCAATCGCTTTACAGAATGTTCAAAAGTTTACAACATAACTGACAATAAAAAATTAATAATTTATTGTAAATTTAAAGCAGGTTTAGCAGGCAAAATTACAAGTTTTGCGGATATATAGATTTTGTCAAAAGTTCAAAATATAACTTTAATAAAAACGTACTAAACAAAAATCACCAAAAAACATGAAGAATGTAGAATGTTCTAGCATTATTTATTAGTAATTGTTCCATAAAAGACTAATGTAAATGACCAAAATATCAACCTGTCAATTCCTGTTTTGATAAAAATTAAAGTAGTGATTTAGCTGCAATTCATCTATGACAAAATCAATATAAATTTACTTCAAGTGTAATGCGACATGATATAAAGATAACAGAAACAAAATTATTGCAAATCCTACTATTTGAGATAACTGGAAACAATATAAATCCCTTAAATACCTACCTAAATACCTTTAATATAATTGTGGATTTTAAATTGAAGTGTCTAAATCAAAATAAAATACTTTCAATTAATGCATCATGTAATAGTAATAGTTTCTAACGCTAAGGCCAGAGACCGCTACGCCCACTATATTCGCTATGTGGCTCTTTAGGTTTAGGCAAAATGTAATTCTAACAACAGATGCATACTCTATGTTCACTATTACGTTACATGTACGTGAGAAATAAGCCTCCTCTAGTTATAAAGGGGGTAAAATCAGTTGTTTTTTTTTTTAATAACTCAGTTCCTGTTGATTCTTCGGAAAAAGTACTTATTATGAATTTTGTAGACGATTGATCGTCTACATTCTATTCTCAACAAATTTTGTATACAAAATTTTTTTGTACGATTAATGGCTTAAAAGTTATAACGTCGCGAAAGTTTAACAATTTCTTTTATTCGTCAATTACATCTATAAACCGATCATGATACGGCCCTGGATGCCTAACCAGTTGCTAATCTCAAAACATCTGCTTTATATACTCTTTATTCATAAAAATAAATTGGATCGAAAATGCTAGAAAAAAAAACTGACGAATGATAACAAGATTAGACTCATTGCGATGTTAGAAAAGAAATTCGAAGAATTCAATTTTACAAGCTGCAGAGGACGCCGATGTTTTAATTATTCAAACAGCTATCGAAATATTTTCGACGTACCATTGTCATCGTGAGCGAAGATATTAATTATTTGATATTTGAAAAATGTAATTTTAAGGGGGCCATAATTCAAAAACCACAAATCAAAATTTCATAAATTTTTTGGGTTTATGGGTTCTGAAGCCTGCTGATCAATAATATTGCATTATTTTTTCAGTAAAAAAATGTCTAATATGACTTATATGTATCTATCCTTTTTTTATTAATTAAAATGCATGCCAATGGCTGAAACAAATTTTATTTTACTAAAAAGAGATATAATGAAGGTCTTTGATACCGATTCAAATTTGGTTGAAATTAAATGACTAGTAACTGAGTTACGAAGGTATTCCCGTGAAGAGTGGGATACACTGTATGATAAAATACAAGAAAAGCTGCAGGACTAAAGTGTCGGCTTCGATCTACAAATCGTCATAAAAATGGGGTAAAAAGCCAATCGACATATTTCGTGAACAAGTTTTAAAATAATTTATTTTAGGAAACATTTTTAAGGGATCATTAAAATTAATAATAAAAATTGTACATTTTTCACATTCGTATATTGTAACAAAAAAATAGTTTAATACAATATTAAACATTATAGTGAGGGTGACTGTTCCCAAAAAAAAATGTTGAGACCTTGGCTTCTCGTACATACCTACACTAAATTCCAATTTTATGAACTCTTACTTGCTTGCTTTGCCTATTTAATCTCATTTAACCCCCAGTCCTTCAACGAAATAAGATCAAAATAAAATCCAGTTTCAGTTCTCATTATAATACAGAGGTATATCAAATTTCAAGCCAAGATCATAAATCGTTTCAGAGTAATCGTATGTACAAAAAAGTTACAGACGGACAGACTGAGATAGTTTTCAGGCACATAATTTCTTGCATATGCTTAATTATGCCCGAAATACCCTATACAAAATTTGTAAGCATAATTATTTAATAAATAATCCAAATTAAATTAGAGATGCACGAAGTTGAAAGATTTTGATACGAAGAAAAATAATAGCTGACACTTTTTACATTCACATAAGCAAAACAATAATACGCACATGAGATACGCGCAGCGCCACAAATAATAGGATCGGTTCAGGTAAACAGGGGACGCTTTCCCCACTAGTGTTCCTCCTGTTCAAATCAGTTTCTTTTATGCGGAAAGAATTAGGTACAAAGCACTTAGTACAATAAAAATTTGTCTTAAGAGTCATAAGGTTTAAATTATTTACATGAGTCACACAAACTATATGTAAAAAACATCGTTTTCAGAATCACATGTTTTGGACTGTTTTCTGATGAAATATATAACAATCAATAAAATTAAATAATGATGTCAAAAAATGTATACTTCAACTCCTAATTTGAAATTTGTTCTCGAATTTGTCTGTTGTTTTTTTACGTTAACTTTTCAATGTTTTACAGCATTTTAAGCGCCGTAGTAGGTAATATGGATTTTTTTTACCCTACTCCACCAAAAGATAATGAATGAAACTTGAACATATTAAGGTTAAGTGTAAGAGTAGTTGTAATAACTAAACTTCGACCAATAAAAGACCTTTTATTATTATTATTAATGTCAAGTCGTCAGCGCTTATTTCAATGGAATATGGTGGCTGTACCAGCATTGGTAGTTACCCTTAGGGGGTGCAAATTGTTTTTTGTTTTTGCTAGGGTTGAAACAGTCGCAGAAAGCTCTTGATGTTTTACATAAGTGTGCTAATGGTATAAAATATATGTACCAAATTTCAATGCAATTGACCTATAAAAAATAAAGAAAAAAAATAAAACAGTTCCAGTTATCTCAACCCCTTTAGCCACACAGAAATGAAACTTTATGGAAGTGATCCCCGCTATAAAATAAAATATTAAACCATTCCATTTGCATATGTGTGAGGGCACTTTTCAGTAGCTTCTCCTGTTATGGCCTTTATATATTACGAAATAATCCGTAAGACATTATTCATTAAGTTCGTGTCCTCCCTAAATCCGTCCCTGTAAAGCAGATTGACCGTTCGCCGACTCGCTGATTGAATTTCCCTAGAGAGTGTCGGCCACTGGCCAGTGTACCAGCACACAAAGCGAGCCTCCGATGATATGATTTGGAAAATCCTGACGAATTAGAGTCTGTGCTCATCCCGTCGATTTATGTTATTTTCAGCGTTCAGTGAAATCGCGGAAATTTGTAGATTTTCATCCATTTTATTGCTTTGACGTCCCTAATCCGCATAAATTAAGGTTTTACCATTAAATTTAAATGAGATTTTGTAATGTTAAGTCACGAATTAATACCATGTTATAAAATTATTTAAAATTATACTTGTTATAAAATTAAAACAACCTAAATGTAATAAACCAATGTTTTTAGTGTATAATTCAAGAAATTAAATAGTAACTGAGTCAGATAGTATTAAAACGCTATTGATTCTTCAATTTGAAAAGAACAAATACATATAAATATTATTAATACAGTCTGTAGAGCAAAAACTCCGCGGGGTACCCACGAATAATTCCTACAAGAGATTTTCTTTTTTTTAAGACTTGCCCCAATCACTAATTGATATTTTTCACAAAAATATCGTGTCCGCTACGGCCGCCATGTTGAGAAAATTACAGTCAAAATAGGTTTTTCTCAATTATCTCCTTTCCTGTTATAGTCCATTTGCTGAGAATGCTTCTGTATGTCATTCATTTACCAGAGATTCACCCATTTGGGTATTGTTGGTAATCGTGTAGTGATTAAAAAAAAATTGGGTGATGGTCTGTGCGAGTTGCCATTTTGAAAAATGGACGCCATCTTTGATGCTTATTGAAAATGCACTGCATAAGCATGTGAGGTGTCATTTTACGTGTTTTTAAGGGTGCTGAACACGTTGAAGACATTTTAATAACAATTGAAATGTATAATGTCTATTATGTCAAATAATTATTAATGGATATGAAAATCATGTCTGCTTGCATTGATAATAAGTAATATGTACAGGTATGTTACCAATATTTATTCAGAGAATTATGAACTAAGAGCACACCATAAGAAGTCATCATCAATTATATCAATTAATATAGAGAGTGGGATTAAAGCAATGACGAATTTCATTACAGATGACGAAAACCCATTTTCTCCGGGGGCAAAGTAACTGAGAAACATTATTACGGAACAGACAGTTGAAGATACTATGAAAAATAAGTTACTTCACGTCTTCACTATAGGAAATGAAGCGTATGAAACATTTAGGAAAGACAGATTCATTGATAAGAAAGCTAATATTTCAGGTACCATCCATAGAATGAATTTACCACCTATTAATAGCATCCTCACAGAAAAACAGACTGTAAAAAAGCTGTGGCTCAACGAACTATTCAACTTGCTAGAGAGAGAGAGAGAGAGATGTTACCCTATTAATGAACTGTTAAAATATGAGATCGTTGACATTTTGTTCTTTTCGATGAAAACGGGTTCTTTACAAAGACAAACAAGAGCACACTATTCTCAGAACTTGAAAAGGTATTAACCGAAATAAATGGCAGTTCAGCAAACTTATCACATCTTGCAAATTGTTATGTTGTGAATTCCATGGCTTGCGCTAGAAAGATTTCTCTGAAAGATTTGAAAACATTTGAAGATTTCTGCGAGGCTGTCTGTTCATGTGTGAAAAATATTATAGCAAATACAGCAGCAAGAATTGACTTCATGTTTGATTCTTACTTCGATAAGCCGCCAAAGAGTTTCGAACGAATTCGTCGTGCCACATGTGGATCAATCAACCTTCACTCCATTCAAAATACAACACCTAGTCGTGTGCAAATAGGCACATTTTGGTCTTCTAGTTCCAACAAAGTCAAAGTCAAACTTCAAGACTATTTCAAATTGTATCTACTAGAAAAATGTAGCAATATATGGCCAAATATGCAGGTCTTCTGTAGTGCAACATCTTTTTCTAACCCAACCACATGCATATCCATGCAGCAAACCAGTTTAACCAATCCCAAGAAGAACTACAATTTGCCATGTTAGAGAAGGCAGATCTCCGTATTATGCCCCATATTAATCATGCAACAAACAGAGGGTATCGGACAGTGATGGTATTATCGAATGATACAAATGTTCTGATTCTTCTGTTATATCATTGGACTACCTTCAAGAATCTTGGATTAAAGGAATTGTGGATTCGTAACTCTAACAATTACGACGCGCCAAGTTCCCGTTCATATAATGGCTGAATGAATTGCAATATGCCGTGTACTTCCTGCTTCACACTTCCCAACTGGATAAGACTACACTAGCAATGTAGGTACAAAACATGCTGGAATAGCATGTACACCCGAAGCATTTCTCATTCTCATAAACTTCGGAATTCCTGCGAGTGAAGTAATTGAGCAGTCGATATAATTAGCAGAAAAATACTTCGTACAAGTTTTGAAAAAGGCATCAGTTTGTGAAACAATGGACGAATTACGAATATTTCTTTACACACACGGGAAAAACATTTCCATGGAAGACCTCCCACCAATCAGTACATCAATTAGATCACACATTTTAAGGACCTACCACAACACACATTTATAAATAACATGTTTAAATAATTATATCACACAACTTGATTCTATACAGTTCGGTTGATTGTCTACGGCCTTCACGTACAAGTTCACTGTTTCCTCCCAGCAACGAACTTGTACCTAGTTGCTCATGTCTAAAGTGTACAAGAGATTCATGTTTATGTTTTTCAAATGGAATATCTTGTTGCATTTACTATCATTGCACAAGTGTAGCCATTATTGATTGTCGTGTAAGTACCCATTCTAATATTGCAACGTAAATTATTACATTTACTGTTTAAAATTATAGATATAAGGAGTCATATATTGTTTTTTGTTATATATTAGTCATGTCATATACTTAAACTAGTAATGTCATTGACTTATTTATTTTATGTTATCGTATTTTATAAAACACTGTAAATCTGTTTAGTATAGAAATAAAAAATGTTGATTCATATCTGTCTTACGTGTTCAGCACCCTAAAAAACGTGTAAAGTGACACCTCACTTGCCTGTGCAGTGCATTTTCAATATGAATCGATTTTCCAAAATGCCACTCGCACAGACCATCACCCAATTTTTTTTTAATCACTGGACAATTACCAACAATATGCAAATGGGGGAATCTCTGGCAAATGAATGACATACGGAAGAATGCTCAGTGGTTGTGTTATTAGTTCTACCTTAAAATTAGGTTTCACTAATAGTAGGAGAGCTGGCAAAAATTATGGTGAACAATAATGATCAAAATTTTCACTGACGACAGTGGGTATGTCAATATCTATCGTCTGCCATTTCAAAGTGGTAACATTAACTTGGGGGTGTATTCAATAAGGGGTGATTTTAAGTTTTAGTGAATTATATTGATCAGAAATAATTTTTGCGTCCCTCGATTTGTTTATTTATGATAGGCACCAGTTTATTGCACCTATTATATGCTTGTTGGACATTACAGGATACTCTTCGCAATTTTTTAAAAGTAATCCTGTTTTTGTCTTGTAAATTAATTCCTGTTGACTTTAAATCGATTATTTCACACTTGACTGCCCCTAGTTGTTTCATTCTTGCAGCTCTTATGCATGTTAAAAAAAATTTAAATGACTATGTTTCACATGGTGAAATTCATAAACACGATACTAGGCAGAGAAATGAGGTTCGTTTAGATTTTACTAGGTTAGAAAAAAGTCGAAATGCAACAAATTATTATGGCCCAAAATTCTTCAACAAGTTGCCACTCAACATCAGGTTGTTACCGGAAAATAAGTTCCATTATAATATTAAACAAATTCTGCTGAAGGGAGCATACTATTCATTTGATGAGTATTTATGTGATGTTACTATGTGTTAAATTATTTTCAATGTTTGTTTACCATTGTATGTTGTAATATACAATATTTGTACTTCTGTGTGATGTTATATACAATATTTGTAATTTTGACTTACGTAAAACCATTGGTTCTGAACATGAATAAATTATTTATTTATTTATTTATTTATTACTCATTAACGCTATAGCCAATGAGAGCCCGTTTTTTCACAACATTGTACCAATCAAACGTCATTATTAGTGGTAATTCAAACTAAAAATGTACCTACTTACATACGGTAATCTATCAAAAAGTGACTAGTTGAATCAAAGCTGTGCAACATTTTAATTTGTTGTATGTAAAATTCTCTCTGCATAACAAAGCAAACCTCAACATAATTTTTAAACTTCGTAAGTTAAAAATAAGGATTAAATACGTAAATATGTATCAATGAACATTTATTATGGAATAAACTCTAGTAGCGCCAGATGGCGCTCTCTATGTAAATCTCGGAACCATGAGTGTATAGTATGTGGGCGGAACATCGGCAATAAAGTAGTGCTCACAGATTAAAGATGTAGTGCTCTCTCTATCATTCCTCGTCATATTGCACCTCAGAAACGCCTCAAAGGAGTAAGCCAGTCTATATATTATAATATCTAAGGTTTCAACTCGTTTTATTTACTAGTTGCCACAGAAACCGTCACTAGATTATGTTTAAAATATAGCGAATTCTGCGTAGTTTCTACTGTGTTTGTTTCAAATTTGCTGTTTTGACAATATGAGTCGGTTTGGAAATATTTTTTTATATCAAATTAATTATAAAATTGTAAATAAAGGTCAGTAAACTCTAAAAAGTGACAAGAAAACGTCTGAAGGCAATTAATGACAAAATATAATATTGAAGATGCATTTAATGAATTATTTATACGTGAAATATTCTCCTCAAATGCCACTCGTGCTTTTAAATTTTATCTAAAAAATTTTTCTCAAGCTAAGTTGCCTTAAAAGTTAATATAACTCGCGCAAATTGGCAGTTTATTATCAAAGATTAAATCCCGCCCGCTAAAGAGGTCGGGATTTAATCAGATAATAAACTGCCAATTTGCACTCTATATTACCAGGCAACAACGCTTTTGAAAAAATTTTCAAAAAAATTTTAAGTACTAGTGATATTACATACGATTATTTCACTCATTAACGCTATAGCCAATGAGAGCCCGTTTTTTCAAAACATTGCACCAATCAAACGTCATTATTAGTGGTAATTCAAGCTAGATCGGCTTTTGACAGGACCAACATGCAAAATTTATCGCTCTAATTTTTTAGGTCGCTGCAGCGGCAAATATGCGAAAATTTTTTGACGTTTTTTGTCGAGCTTTTAAGTTTTATCTATAAATATCTTCTCTAGCTTATTACTAAGTAATTGTTAACGTACTTACCTTGTAAATTGTAATATTGTATTATGTAGTAGCAAACAAAAACACACCTCAATTCCAAAGCGAATCTTGTCTGAAATATATAGGCTGTAACTTTTGCTTATCTTTAACTATGTCAGTTTTCCTAGTGTTCAATCAGGTAACAATTACACACAAAGATTGTACTTAATATAGCTCATAATACAGGAACAAGTCAAGCACAGCTTTCAATAGCTCGATAACGTAGTTACAAAGGTAGGCAAATCATTTATTATAAATGTCAAGTACACATTCGCTCTGGAACAAACTAAAAATGTATATAGTACTTACATATGATAATCTACCAAAAAGTAACTCGTTGAATCAAAGCTGTGCATCAAACATTATAATTTGTTGTATTTAAAATTCTCTTTGCTTAACAAAGCAAACCTCAACATAATTCATAAATTTCGTAAGTTAAAAGTAAGGATTAAATACGTAAATATGAGTCGATGAACATTTATTTATTATGAAATATAACTTGTAGCGCTAGATGGCGCTCTCTATGTCAATCTCGGAACCATGGGTGTACATTTTATTTGGGCGAGACATCGGTACTAAAGTAGTGCTCTCTCTATTGTTCCTCGTCGTATTGCACCTCAGAAACGTCTGAAAGGTGTTAAGCCAGTCTATATATTATAATATCTAAGGTTTCAACTCGTTTTATTTACTAGTTGCCATGGAAACGTCACTAGATTATTTTAAAATATAGCGAATCTCCGTTGTTTCTACTGCGTTTGTTTCAGATTTGCTGTTTTGACAATATGAGTCGGTTTGGAAATATTTCTGTATATCAAATTAGTGATGAAACTGAAAATAAAGGTCAGTAAACTCCAAAAAGTGACAAGAAAACGTCTGAAGGCAGTTAATGAGAAAACATAATATTGAAGATGTACTTAATGAATTATTTATTCGTGAAATATTCTCCTCAAATACCACTCGTGCTTTAAATTTTATCTAAAAATTTTTTCTCAAGCTAAGTCGCCCCTAGTTAATATAACTCGTGCAAATTGGCAGTTTATTATCAAAGATTAAATCCCTCCCGCTAAAGCGGTCGGGATTTAATCAGATAATAAACTGCCAATTTGCACTCTTTATATTACCAGGCAACACGCTTTCGAAAAAATTTTCGATAAAATTTTAAGCACTAGTGATATTACATACGATAACTTCTTCAATTAGAAATGACATATGGAGGTGCGGAGCAGGCATTGTAAAAAGAAACTGTTTGGTAAACCGTACAATATAAAAAAAGTTTTATAAACTCACTGGATTACACAAGGTGTTTATGTAGCTAATTGATTAAATTTTCTGCTTAAATTAATTATTGTTTTCACTATACCACTTTCATCGTTTCATTTACGAGGTGTATTATATTTTTCAAATGGTGAAATTTTAGAAATACGCAAACTTGTTTAACATAGTGTAATCAATATTTTTTCTGTAATCAAGTAAATATATCCTTATTTTTTTTACATTATTGACTAACTAAAAAGGATAGAAAAAGATAAACGAAGTATATATTGTTCACAGAAGAAATATATTGAAACATGGAGACTAAATTCTTACTCTAGCATGTAAGTCGTATTATCAATGTGCTCCTATTTACTCAATAGAAAATAATTGTTTAATTACTAGGTAATAAATAGTAATTCTCAGAAAATGGTTTTCTTCAGAGAATTTGAATTAATGGCGAAGGCGCCGCGACTAAATCTAATTAAAACTTCGTTCAAGTAATTTTAATATTTCATCTAAACTGATTGAAATTACTGAACTGCTTGCTGATTATAAAATCACTTTCAACATTGGCAAAACAATCTAAGGCGATAACAGCAAAACTATTATACACAATTGTTTAAAAATCTTATCATAATTTAATTAGCTTTCTTCATTTTCTTAACATCACACTACTGAATCGTTGAAAACTAAATGGTGTTTAAAGATGTTACGGATTAAAATAAATATAAAGTTAGAAATTTATATTCATTTTAACTATCTTTAAATACCATTTAGTTTTCAACGATTCAGTAGTGTGATGTTAAGACAATGAAGAAAGCTAATTAGGATAAGATAACAAGTGTGAGGTTATATGTAAATAAATGCCAAAAATGTCAAATATCTTTGGGCACTAGGTTTTATGGTGGTTGTGAATAAATCAAACAAATCTTAATATAGGTCAAATAGGTGTTAGACAAGATCAGTTGGTATTAGGCAATACCAAATGGGCTTACATAAATGTAATTCTCATTCTCGCTTGCTGCAACTAAAATAGCATCATCTGTGAATTTCAGCAGATCTTAGTTCCGTTCATAGCTAGGAGGAACTAGAATTTCTAATTTGAAATTTGCAGATGGTACCACTTTGGTTGTAGCAAGAGAGGATGAACTCATACACATATTGGACAGATTTCAGAAAATTAGACTATTTAAATGTAAACCACAAAGATTGTCATTGATCTAGTGTTTTTCTATTTGTATGAAAATTTACTGCCAGTACGATACTACGTTAGATTTCTGTTATTCGCTGTGCTATTAGTTCCCTGTTAATTAACTTGAAAAGTAAATCTAATGGAAACAATTATTATTATTATTATTGATGCAATAATGTCTGATGAAATTTTAAACCAAATAAATTTAACAAGAAACTGTACAGCGAATTTAGTCAGTTAGCCATATACAGTGTATCCACAGTTAGAGTTTCTCGTTTTACGCGGGAAGTTTATTCTTCATAAAAAATTTTGTTTTTGTTAGAAATATGATTGCCATGGAGTAAGTTAACATGTCATGTACAGGGTGTTCAGAAAATTAGAAAGTCTGAAAATTATGTAAGAGTAAACTACGAACTATTTTAACGATATGAAAAAATGTCACTTAGAAAAGTTGCTTAGTATTAAAATTTATGTAAGAATTCCAATTTGTTGATAAAGGATCTTGCCGGTTAAGTATATGAAATTGGGCCCAGCGGCTTATTGGGCTATTCATTCATATGAATGTTGCTTATGACTAGAAATGCTTAATAAAATATATAATAATCCTCTATCTCCTATATTACCAGAGTTATGGGGGTAAAAACCCTCAACTTTAAAATTATTTTTTTCAAAGCTATTGAAGATAATTATTTGAAATTAATAGGAAACGTTGATATAAAATAGCTTTATATTTTACATTTTCTTTACATTCTTATCACGTCATTTGGTATTAAAAAAATCGGCAGCTACTGGAAGCAGCTGGAACCTCCCCACCCGGTGATTCTTTGAAGCCGAAAAGAGCACTAAACAATATGAACGATCTCATTTAATTATATTTATTAAGTTGAAATATTTTTTTCGTATTACAACGGGAAAAAAGGTCTTGCGTTCGGTGGGATTTGGACCTAAGAACTTGAGTGTTAAATTTATAGTCTGCACAACATTAATATTTTATTCAATGTTTTTAATACAAATATATGCTTCATCGGATCCTAGCCCGGGGCCAGCCAGACAACCACGGTGAACACCGCCGTGGCGAGTGTGAAGCTGGACGGGGTAGGTCCGGTTTGGCTTGGAGAAAAATAGAAAAGTAGCTCCTGTCTTCTGTAGGCAGGCTTAAAGACTAGGTTAAAATTATAATGTGTCCACATGGACCTAAAATTAATATGAAAATAAACACAATTCTATAAAAACGTTCGTAGGCAAGAGCACTTAATAATTTTGATTATTGATACGGGAAACAACTAAACGAAAAAACCTGTTCGTTGGTAATGGGATGGATGGCAGGGATGGCCATCTTTGGAAAAAACCATATAACTCTTGGTGGACAGCTTCCCTGCCAGATGTAACCAGGGTAGTGTTCATGGTGGATCGTTTAAGTTTGAGTTGGTATATTTTGTTTTATCTTTTGGCCCCGACCAATTTTTCACTAAATCGGTCGGGGAAGTGATAGCTGTCAAATTTTTGGTTCCAATGTTTCTCTGGGGAATTTGGTTTTTGAAAAATGTTTAGGTTGGTACCAATGTCTTAAATTGTTTTTAGGTTATGTAGTACTATTTTTAGGTTATGTTGCCGGAAGAATTTCCGGCGGTATGCCGGAAGCAGCGGAAATAGTTTTTAAAATATGTCACTGTCACTTTTAAAGTTTTATTGGAAAAAACTCACCGAAAGCGTTCCGGTGGGATTGCTTACACTTGTAGAGCTTGTAAGCGGTTCAGGATGGACTCTCACACCATCCGTGGGCTTTATAAACGTCGAAAAAACTTGTAATCTCTCGATACACCTGACACGTCAAAAATACTCAGCATACACGCACGCTTTAACACACTAGCAGAGAACTTATACCACAAATGGACCCGTAGTATTTTTTGGGAATTTTCCTTTGAGTCCATTTAATAAAATTTGACATTTTTCTGAAAATTTGACATTCTTCTGAAAATTTGACATTTTTCTGAAGTGACATTACTCCGAAAATTTGACAATTTTCAAACATTTGACGTTTTTCTGAAAGGTGACATTTCTTCGAAAATTTGACGTTTATTCGAAAATTTGACATTTTCCTGAATTTTTGACATTTTTCTGAAAAGTGACATTTCTCTGAAAATTTGACATTTTTTCGAAAATTTGACATTTTCCTGAAATGACATTACTCCGAAAATTTGACAATTTTCAAACATTTGGTATTTTTCTGAAAGGTGACATTTCTTCGAAAATTTGACGTTTTTTCGAAAATTTGACATTTTTTTGAAAATTTGACAATTCTGAAAAGTGACATTTCCCTGAAAATTTAACATTTTTTCGAAAATTTGACATTTTTCTGAAAAGTGACATTTCCCTGAAAATTCAACATTTTTTCGAAAATTTGACATTTTTCTGAAAAGTGACATTTCTCCGAAATTTTGACGTTTTCCTGAAAATTTGACATTTTTTAAAAATCTGACATTTTTCTGAAAAGTGACATTTCTCCGAAAATTTGATATTTCTTGGAAATTAAAAAAAAAAAATTTCGTGACTCGTCTTGTAGAAATATTTTTTTGATATCATCATCAGTTCGCCTGTTATAAGAATTTTATGCTTTTACGACGTCATCAGAACGTAGGTGTATTTTTAATTCACTCGTATTCCATCCATCTACAATATTTCCATCTACGTTTCAAACTTTAATTGGATGTTTCCAATAGTTAAGTCGATATCTGCACCAGTTTCTAAGAATTTTTCTTATTTGTGACGTAATGTGACGTAGGTGTATTATTAATTCACTCGTAATCCGTCCGTCTACAATATTATTTATACCCACGTTTCAAATTTCAGTTCGATATCTTCAACCGTTCCCGAGTTATCAGCCGAAATCACTGAACACCTCTGTCATTATTAGAATATCACCCTGTACATTGCACTGCTTTGAGGACAAAACAAGTGAAATTTTTGTTTTTTCATTTTTTTCACGGAAACCAAATCGAAAAAGTGCAAGTGTGATATATCATTGAAATCGGAATTTTTACTGCTTTTCAATGGTTCAATTACAAATTGTAAGTAATCATAAAATAAACAACTTGTTGTGCTAAAACGGCACTAAACGTAATCCGATCTCAACCAAAACCTTTTCAGATCTTCTGGAGCACTAAAGAAACCCCCATGCAAAGTTTCATCCAAATCAGTTTAGTAGCTTCGCCGCTATCGTGCTAACATACATACACACACACACACACACACACACGTACACACACACAGACATTTTTTAAAAACAACTTTTTTGGGTTCCTGGGACCTCAAAACGTAAAGATTTGATGTTATCTCAATTTTCGATTTTGGACTAATTGTAGTAACCTCCCACAATTTTATTGGGGAGGTTAAAATAATAATTTAATTTTCAACCCCATGAGTGACACCTACGAAATAAATCTATATTATTTAGCACTAATATAATTATCGTGTGTAAAAATTACTTCAAGGTCAGATTGGTGGAAGATGCTTAAAAATATAAATCTAGGCAATGAACACAGGTACACAAAAAAAATTAAGTGCGAAGACCTAGACCACTTAATTCCTACACATTTGGAAGCTCATAATCGAAGAAATATACTACTACTTTTAGCTTTGCTCTCAATTATTTTTTCTTTTGCTTAAGAAATATTGATTTTATTAGGCCATTTTAATTAATCCACAGTAATATCTCCTCAGGAAGGAACACTAGCGAAAAATGTATCGGACAAAAGTTGTTCCTTTCACAGGGGGACATCTTTTGGCAGAACAATTTTCCACCTCCCATTCCTGATGAGCGGGGGGTGGGGCTAACTTTTGAATTTTTAATAGCACCCTATGTTTTTTATCGCGTATTCTGATTCTACGGAAGAAAATAGATAACTTTTGTACCAATCATTTTTTTTATGATAATACTGTAGAGCGATGCAGCTAATGACCAAGATGTCGGTGCCGCAGAAAAAAAGAAAAAAAAAAGAAAACTATATAACTGAGGAGTTGGCTTGTAGTTGACAGTGACCTTTGTTGATTCTCCATTTGTCATTTTACTGTTCAACATCATATCCTACTTCATTGTTAATAACTATTGTAATGCTAACACTTGATACTTACGAAATTTTTTTTAAAAGTCGAATTAGGCAGATTCATCAACGAATGGGCTAGTAGACAATAACGAAAATGACAAAATTAATAATATAGCATTATAGTATGACTCTCCAATATGTTAGAAATATAGTTTTAAGGTAATTTTACCGACTATTATTACTCTATTATAAAATGAATATGCTTAAAATCAGAGTGGATATAAAATAAGGCAGTTTTCCGGATATCTCGTGACGTAATAACGTAATAACCTCTAAAACAGGAGCACTTTACATTTGTCAGTAACCAGCTACTTTGCCACATTTCTAAAAAAGAATGTGCACTACTGCATTGTCTGAAATAAATTTCAATATTAATTTTCAACACTGTTTCAAATACCCAGCAAGTAAATATTTTATATATTTTTAAGGCTGATTGATAACTTGCTAATGCAAAATTGTAATATTACAGAGGATTCCGTATAGCAGTACAGAATATCTTACATTATTTATCGAAACATGGCAACGTAGCACTCGTTTCTCTATTCAAGCACAAATTAGAATCTACTGATTACATTATTACGTCATAGGCAATAGAGTAGCCAAAAAATTAGCGGCAATATCTACTTCATGTTTTTTTAATATAAGGCATTGTTTAAAAAAATAAAATAAAATATACGGGTTAACTGTTTTTATGTGTAGATATTATTAAAATTAATTTTAAAAAAATGTATACTTGCCCATTGGTATTCTGACATAAACTTTAATTCTAAGCAACTTTTCTTAGTGACAGTTTTTCATATCATCAGAATTGAACGTAGTTTACTCTTACATAACTTTCAGATTTTTTAATTTTCTGAACATCCTGTACATGACATGTTAACTTACTCCACGGATCCATACATTTAATAAAAGCAAAACTTTTGATAAAGAATAAACTTTGCGGGTAAAATGAGAAATAGAAAAGTTTGCCCTCTTATCCACTCCAACTGTGGACATACTGTAAACAAAAAAATAATATGTGTCTTTTTTAGCTATAAATAATTAAATCCCTTTTCGAACGCAATTATCATAAAACAATCAATTAGAAAGTTCGTCTAAGTCCTTTTGAAAACATCTAGCTATTAAGAAGTTTTTAACTGTACGAATTGGCAATTTAGCGAGCGATATCCTACATCGAGGGCAGACAATGAAACCTGCACGGTAGTTTGCGTGTTAGGTTGTCTTGTGGGGCCCAAGCAGACCCGGCGAGTGCCTCCCACGGGTGCTATAACACTGCGACCGTTGAGTGATAATTATAGGTCACGTGACGAGTAATTGTCATCATTACTTCACTTAACGGTACTCCCCGCTTTCTTAATTCTTCTCCTCTAAGCGGTTTTATTTGTAAATTTGTGAACAGTATGATTTACACATCAAATCTTTGACAAAAACCTAAAATCTTCATTTGCTAAATAATAATAATAATAACGTTTATTGTGGACAATAAAAAGTATACAAATGGGAGATAGGTTGGCATAGCCGCTCTTCCAGTTTCCCATGAGGAAATATATTTGTTAAGTAATTAGTTATAAATAACTAGATACAGGGGGCGAGCGTAGAGGTGACTTCAATGCGAATGTCAGTCGATATTTCGTTGAAGCAACGTCGAGCGCGGTTAGTACTTGGATGGGTGACCCATCTTGGGAAATACATCGTTCTTGTCCCACCTTCTAGCGGCTTGTATATCAGTATATACGTGGAAGCTACGTAATTTCAGACGAGGATTACGTAGTGGATATACCATCCTTCGGATGGGATGTAAAGCAGGCGGTCCCTTGTCTATTAAATGTTAGGCAAGTAAAAGATCCCTACTCTTCTTAAGGGAAGAGGTTCAGCAAAATTTTCAGGTTGGGGGTAGCTCGTCTCCTAGCGTCGGTGATAGGCCCTGGTAGCGGAAATAGGCCGACGTTAAATACATAGATATAAAAAAAACTAGATACAGTGTGTGTAATTGCCGATTAGGCATGTACATTCACGTAGCGCGATAGATATGACAACACAGCAGAGCAAACTCGCCCGTCAGCAAAGCATTCCAGCTCTCAGTTATTTCATTTAAGCCAGCTGGTACACGCGATGTTGTAATTCTTACTCCCTATGCCTAGCCCGCCACTACACACACTGTATGTATGAAATGCATATAATTAATATTAAAATACTTATTAACAAATATTTTATAAGTGTACATTAATTATAAAATTACACCAAATACGGTGAAATCGAGAAAACGGACATGGCTTGATGGCAGATATAAAGGACACCGAGGGTAATCAGAATTAGTCATAGAAAAAGCTAGTTGGGCCTTCGTTGCTGAAATACAAGGTGCTGTATGCATTTTTGCCAAAATATCTTTTGATTATTACTTTGTGAAGAAATGGAAAAATAAGTTCGTATTTGGTACATGTAACACACTTGTGATCCTGAATAAGTGCGTATATGACACAAAAATAGGTTCGGACCTGAAAAAAATATATTTTGGTTATTCTTCAGAGAAATAATTTTCCATTTTCCCAACTATTATCGCATTACCTATTTTATAGAATACCTTTTGTAATTGCTCTTTGTGTGTGTCTATCTCTCACATTGTACTATGCAATTTTAAGTTATTTTGTGGAAATGTAATATCGAATGTACTGTCTTATTTGATCATACTGAGATGGTTCACTGCTCTACCTATATATTTATATTTAAAATAAATTTTGTTATTTTTAAATAATGACTTTTTTCTATTATTTTTTTGTCTCTACCATGTAGTAGAAAAGCTTTGCTATATATTGTCCAAGAAGTAATGTACAGCTTCTTTGAAGCTGATCCAGGCGGCTCTCTCCTTGTCAGTCATTGTGGAAATAAAGTTATCTCGCAGCATTTTACGTACCTGTGGCCCATCGAAGATACCTTCTTGTATTTTAGCATAATAGTCCGTGTAAAACGCGGGGTTTGACGCTCGGAATGCCCCCTTCATCGGGACCACTTGTATTTTATGTTTCTTGGTTCGCTGATTACGAAAATCGGGGTCCCGCGGCTCTAAAAATAGTGCCCTAAAAATGCCAAAAACCACCCCTTTTGGGTTTTTTTTCGCGGTAATGTAAATAATACTATAAAATAATGTTATGAATGTGCTAATTGTAATAATATTTTGCTAGTTCAGTATGTTCATCTAAAATAAGGACAAATTTTATGCGGAGGGGGTAAAACTGACTAAATTGACGTAAAATGGAAAAATTATGGAATTTTATTTCACTTTTTGATTCGAGTTTAGATGAATGAATTAATGTCTCCGAAACTATTCCCCCGACATAAATATAAACCCTAAACAAATTCACTCCCAGTTTATAAGCTTGATTTTTGATTTCCACCATTTTTTCGCTGGAACTAATATTTATTAAGATATTTGCAAAGAAACAAAAATTTTACGCGTTTTCGAAAATTCCTTTAATGTTTAAAACGAAATGTTTTTTTAAAGCAGGTGTTGTAAACAAACGAAAAAATTTGAGTGTCTAGGTCCTGCTATATGTAAACGAAAAGCAGTATTTGAGAATTATATGTTTTTAATTACCGACTACTTACAGTAACAAAATGGTGACGTTTTCCTTATTTTTTATGTTGTAGAAACCATTTCAAAGCTTAATTAATCATCTTTTATTTTGGTTGTTAGTATTTTTTATGTAAATGCCATAGTTTCTGAGATATTTAAACTAAAACTACGTCTTATAAACGTTCAGACGCCATCTTTATACTTCCATCCGAAACAATTAATTCTACAGAATTAGAAGAAAATGAAATTCAACCTCAGTTTAGCAGCCTTCTTATTTTAGCATTTTTTTCATTAATGCAATACTTTTCGAGTTATTTGATGAAAATAGTTTTGAAATACCTGTATTTTCAAGCAAAAATCACAATTTTCTAATCGTTATGACAAAAACTATTAATTTGAATGAAAAGTTGCATAGTTTCTTTTCTTCTCTATAAATTAGCAAGCCCCCGCATAACATAGAAATTTCCCTTTGGTGCTATTACTAGTGCTGGTACTATTACTACTGGTGCTGATACTATTAAATTATCAAAAAACGAAATCTAATTTATATGATCGAAGTTAACATCTCTAGTTTTTGTATTAATATTTTTATATCATATTTTGTATCCAAATGTCAACACTAATTTGTTAAATAAATTATTTGGATAATTAAAATGTTTACATTTTTCAGTGAGAACTTTGTTGCTTTCTTACTCAAATATTATTTCTCATACTAAATTCTCAAAGTAAATATCACTGTAAAAATCACTGGAAAAATTAACACAAAACAAAAAAAAGTTCATGTACTTTTTTACCGTATTTTGGGGCGCTGAAATCGAATCCGAGGTCAGAACTGTCACATGTCAATATTTTTATGTAAACTTAAAACACAGCTTAGAAAAAGCCTGAAACCAGGCAAAAAATATATTGAGAGATTAGAGAGTTGACCCATGTTTTTACACCTACTTTGGGACGCTGAAATCGAATCCGAGGTCAGAATTGTTACATGTCGTCAATATTTTCATGTAAGCTGAAAAACTGCTTAGAACAAGCCTGAAACCGGGTAAAAATTAAATGGGGTGATCAAACGAGCTGACCCATGTTTTTATACGTGTGGAGCGCTCAAACCGAATTCGAGGTCAGAATTTTCTTATCATGTCAGGATTTTGACATAACCTCAGACGAATCTCAAAAAACACCTCAAGAATGGTCAAAAATGCATTTAAAACCAAACCACTTACTACTTATATGAATTTTGGAACGCTGAAACTGAATCTCAGGTCAAAATTCTCCCATCGTATCAGAATTTTGACATAACCTAAAAAAATTCATCATAAAACACCTCGAAGATAATTAAAAATGTATCGGAAGATTAAACGAGTTGAACCTTGTTTTTATACAAAAAAAAAAAGAATGAATTTAAAATTATATTCCCTAGATTCTCATGTTGATTATTTGCTAGAAAATCTCGGAGATTATAGCGAGGAGCAAGGTGAACGTTTCCACGAAGATATAAGAAAGATGGAGCTACGCTACCAAGGAAAATGGGACGTAAATATGATGACCCATTACTGCTGGATGCTTGCTAGAGAGTGGCAAGAAATGGAAGAGAAACCCACTGCACTTTTGAATCAAAACGAGTAGGATATTACAGGAAGAAGTAAAGAGCGATTTTTTTACGAATTCTCAAGGGTCGAGATTTTCTCGACCTTGAAGTTAGTCTTCACATGTTTTTTGAAACTGCGTCAAATTGTGAACGTTTCAACGTGTGAATTCCATTTTGACATATATTTAATTTTAATGACTAAAAATACGTGCTGGTACGTGCTGGTACGTGCTTGCTCATTTAATTTTTTTCTATTTTACCTGTGCACGCATTTTTGACCATTTTTGAGCTGTTTTTTGATAATTTTCTGAGGCTGTTAAAATCCCGACATGATAAAAAAAATTCTGACCTCGAATTCGGTTTCAGCGCTCCAAAATACGTATAAAAACATGGGTAAACTCGTTTAATAGCACAGTCTAGAGGTAAAAAATATGCAAAACTTCGGAATAATGTCATATTGAACGGATTTCGTTCATTTTTGGCAGTATGATAGTAAATGCTTCACAGAAAAGTTTCTATATTGTGCGGGGGCTTGCTAATTTATAGGAGGTGGATGCCACCCTTTCTAAAGGGGGTGTCGCTTAAAAAATATGTATATTTATTGGGGCTGAAATAGAATCAAATTCTAAGAAGAAAAGGTTCCATGCAATTTTTCATATAAATTGGTAGTTTTTAAGTTATAACGACTTCAAAATTGCGATTTTAGCTTAAAAACAAGGTATTTCCAAACGACTTTCGTCAAGATATCTCGAAAAGTATTACTTTATCGAAAAAATGTTACAGACCAATTACAGAAAGTACAAACTGGGAATTAATTATATTTTTTGTTTATTGATGTAGGATTAATAATTTTGGAGATATTTAAGTTTACATTTGGCATCCAAGTGTTCCCAAGCAGCATTCAAAGTGATGGGAACTGGCATCTGAGGCATCGGAACTTTAATATAGTAGGAATGACATAACTGTTACTAATTTTGCGACTTCAGGATAATATTCACTTTGTGGTATGCATTTGTAGTGACAATTATGTAGATTCTACTGAATTTAGCCATTGTATAGTTATAACACTTTCAAGTAACTGCTGGAGAATCTGCAACGTCGCGGATACTACTCTGCATTACTTTGAAGCATCCTCAACTGCAAAGTGAAAATTGGTAGTAATGCCGACTGCACATCTTTACCAGAGGGCCACTTCAAAGTAACGATAACTTCAAGTGTGCAATTTAAAGCCTCCGGTACGTTGTTGGGAAATTTTCTGGAACTTCAAAGTTGTCTAACTTATTAGTGACATCTCGAGTAAAAATGAGGTTATTTCTACGAACATAGGGGCTTTGAAGTTATTTTTACTACTCCCCACTAATTGAAAATGACTTAAAAGTTACATATACCTTGAAAATCTACTTTAAAGTAATATTAACTTTTAAGACAATTTATATAATTATTGGGATTGAATAAAATGGCGGCATCTGAAATGCTCAGTAAAAGCGAAATAAAGTTTATCGGCAATCCACACAAGGAGAAAAGTAATCGAAAACTATAACAGTCTGCAGTGATATTAGTGATACTGTGTACTGTGTACTGCACGAAAGTTACAACTTGTCTTTAAAACACAGATTGACCCATAGTTCAGTTAGTGATCCACTGAGCATATTAAATGAATTTGCCCATTAAAAACTCCAAATTTAATAAATATTGTGTCGATGGGGAACGGACAATTTCGGTATAAACGGCATAAGACATTGTTTGTGTACAATAAATTGAACTGAATATATATACAAAAAAAAATAGCAAAAAAACTATATTTCTTTTCTAGAATATCTCAAAGTTATCAGTGACGACAAAAATAACAGTTTACACCATTATCCAACCTCTTTCGATTACTGTGCCAGTCTATTATATTCCTTCGATTTAAATAAAATAACTTCCCTTCAAAAACTACAGAACAGAGAAATGAGAGTGATTTTGAAATGCAGCCGATATACCTCAATCCAACATATGATTTCTTCTCTTCAGTGGCTGCCTGCAAAAGATAGATTGCTTTCCATGGCTATGGTATTTATTTTCAAAATTTTAAATAACTTAATACCCAAGTATTTAAATAAGTTTATATTTTATGCGAACCAAATATGTCAACACCACACAAGAAATAACAACAAATTTTATATACCAAGGCAAAATCTAAGTCAAACTAGGAAAATTATGTTATATAAAGGCCTCGATCAACATAGCAAGTTGCCAGAGGATAAAAGGAATCTATCTCTCTATCTGTATTCAAACGTAAAATTGTAAGCTACATAAAGTCGATTGATTAACTCCACTTGTCTTATATAGGTATTTTCTCCTCGTTATTTTTTAATTTATTTGTATATGTATTAGTCTGAGTGTGTAAGTGCCTGTATTATTTATTTATGTATAAATTATGATTCTTTGTAATTACATTAGAAAAGTGAATTTGTATATTAGGATTTTCCTATTCAAATAAATACTTACTTACTATTTTTTGAATGAAATTAAATGTAAACTGATCACTAAAATATGAAAACTGTATTTTTTCCATTATTATTATTACACACCTTACATTAATAAATATATTTACAAGACATACATTGTACATCATTTTCAGTAAATAAACAAATATTTTATTTGCACAAATTTATTAACAACTTAATTAATATCAGATAATAAAAAGCACTTGGTAAAAATATAATAATTGTTATATTTAATCCACATTCGTGTCCTTGTCCACATCACACACAGTGACACTTTAACAGTTATTACCGTGTTGCCAATTAAAAAAAAAATTACCTATCTCGTATCTGCCAATTGTACCAACATGAAAATAAGTTGATAGCAATAGTTACCAAGATCTTATACCGTCATTGTTCCCATTTGCTACATCTAGGTAAATATAACCACACAGTGAAATTGTTGTAGTTCCCGTCACCACTTTTAAAGTAGCAACAACTATAACGTTGGTGGCATCTGCTACTTTACAGTAAATGCAACTTGTAGGGAAATAATTTTGGTTTTTGCAACCTCTGAGTTACTGCAATTAAAATCGCCATTTTTCTGTTGTTGAATGAAGACGCCATATTGACACAGATAAAAATATAATTCAATAAAAAATTTCTTTTTATTATGGTCATTTACCAAATGTTTTCTAAATAGATTACTACTTTATAATATATAAAATTAAAAAATAAACGTTTTCCATAAAAAATTTTGCAGTTTTGCTTGTACACATAATTTTTGCAAAAAAATTTTTTTCCGAAAAAACCATTTCCTCGAGGGGGCGTCTTTTTTATCGAAGCATCATGATAACATTTTACTGAAAACAAGTGGTGGTTTTAATATACACACCTAGGGTAAATGCAAAACATCATGATTTATAATATATGCTTATGCATGTTGTATATAATCACCTTAACTTGGACCTTGGACATATCATGTGCTCAAACTCAGTGTCATTAATTTGCTATTCGAATAACAGAGAGCCAAATGTATAGTTTGCGCTCTCATTTCGGTCAGCTGAGCTGTTCCAAAAGTTAGTCAGTTCTACTACTTGGTTACATCCCGTTTATGTAATAACCTAGTCCTCGACACGGTAACGGTAGAAGTACCGGAATAGTAACTTGCTACGTAATTATTATTCCCCATTTTGGTGAATGCTTAGTAGAAGGATGGTTCCCCTTACGTAACAATCCTTAGTTCCGGAAACCTTTAAAGTTCCACTAATGGTAACTACTACGTAGAAACTACTAAAATTGCTGCTTGAGTTTTAAGATAATTATCTAGAGTGAGAGTTAAATATCTCAGAAACTGTGACACCTCCGTTAAGGATGCTAATAGGTAGGTTGTTAATCAAGTTTTCAACTGTTTTTTTATTTGTTTATGTAGCATAAAAAACAAAGAAGTTATGACCGAAGCAATGTGCGTCTACACATTTTTTTAATAACAACTTCGCCATTTTGTTACTGTAATTAGCCAGTAATTAAAAAAAAGGAATTTCAAACACTGTTTCTCATTAATATATAGCATGACGTAGATGATCAAATTTTTTGGTTTGTATACAGCACTTGCTTTAGAAAAAAATACAGTTTAAACTATAAAGGTATTTTCGATAAAACGTAATTTTTTTTTCCTTTTCCAAATATCTCAATAAATATTAGTTTTATTGAAAAATGGGTAGAGACCAAAAATAAAGCTCATAAACTAATAATGAATTTCTCTTGTTTATTTATTTACATAGATTTAATAGTTTCGGAGATATGAAAGTTTACAAATGGCGTCCGAACGTTTATAAGACGAAAAATGCAGTTTAAATGTTAAATATCTCAGAAATTGTGACACCTACGTCACGCATGCTAAGAAATGAAATTAAAGACAATTGATTGCGATTTCAAATTATTTTTTACTCGTTCCTGTAGCATAAGAAATAAAGAAGTTATACCGGAAAAATGTGCGTATTTATATTATTTTATATGAAAAGGTCGGCATTTTGTTACTCTAATTAGCCAGTAATTTTAAAAAAATTTCTCAAACACAGTTTTTCATTAAGATATGGCATTACCTAGATGCTCAAATGTTTTTGCTCATTTAAAGCACTTGCTTTAGATAAAAATGCATTTTAAACTTTAAAGGTAATTTCGAAACACTTGGATACCAAATATAAACTTAAATATCTCCGAAATTATTAATCCTACATCAATAAACAAAAAATATAATTAATTCCCAGTTTGTACTTTCTGTAATTGGTCTGTAACATTTTTTCGATAAAGTAATACTTTTCGAACTACTTGACGAAAGCCGTTTGGAAATACCTTTTTTTTAAGTTAAAATCGCAATTTTGAAGTCGTTATAACTTAAAAACCATAATTTATGTGAAAAATTGCATAGAACCTTTTCTTCTTAAAATTTGATTCTATTTCAGCTCCAACAAACATATATATTTTTTAAGTGCCACCCCCTGAGAGGAGGTGGCATCCACCCCCTATAAATTAGCAAGCCGCCGCACAATATAGAAACTTTTCTGTGAAACTTTTACTATTATACTGCCAAAAATGAACGAAATCCGTTCAATATGACATTATTCCGAAGTTAAAACCTCTAGTTACTGTACTATAATCTTTCATTTTACTTTTTACCCGGTTTCAGGCTTGTTCTAAGCTGTTTTTTGAGCTTACATGACAATTCTGACCTCTGATTCGACTTCAGCGCCCCAAAATATGGGTCAACTCGTTTAATTTTTCCATAGCAACTACTTGGAAAACAGATATCAATCGGTAAAAATAGGCACCAACATCAGTGATAAACAAAAAATAACGTTTGGTATCCCACAAGGAACTGTTTTGGGACCTATTTTATTCATAATATACCTAAATGATCTTCTTAACCTAGACTGTTACGGAGACATAGTGTCATATGCTGATGACACTGTACTATTTATAGAAGGAGAGACTTGGGCTGAAATAAATAAAAAAATAAAGGAAGATTTAAACAAAATAACAAAATGGTTTGATAACAACCTGCTAACGATTAACTTAAATAAAACAATGTATATACCATTTTCGAGTTACAAAAGAGGTTTACCATCCTATACACTATCGATGTTGAACTCAAACATAGGAATACTATATGGAATTTGGAAATCTCAGAATATGTTAAATATCTTGGAATAATTGTAGATAATCATTTGAGATGGAACCACCACATTGAAAACTTAGTCAGAAAGCTGAGATCGCTATCCTACATGTTTCAAAAATTAAAGTACATTTTGAGTATCCACGAACTTAAATCCGTTTACTATGCGTTAGTACAATCACTGCTTACTTACGGTATTATTGGCTGGGGTGGAGCATACTCAAATGTTATAAAACCTCTGGAAGTCATACAAAAACGAATACTCAAAATCATTTTTAATTTTCCGGCAAGGTTTTCAACTGAGGAGCTTTTTAAATATACCAAAATATGTGACGTAAGAAACCTTTTTTATTTAACTGCGTTAACAAATATGTCAAAACACAAATTAATAATGGATTATATCTCACGTATACATAATACAAGACACAAAACAAAAAAATCTATTATTACCCAAAAAAAGTAAGACCATTGGACAGAGAGTGTACCACTACATTGGAATAAAAGTGTACTATCTTCTACCACCCGAATTAAAGCAAATAATATATAAAAAGTCTTCAAAAATAAAACTTCGCCAGTGTTAATTGAAAATAAACCTACGCTTTTATGAAAGCTCATTATTATATCCGCTTTTCTTCTTTTTACCTTTTTCTTCTATGGTGTAAATATACATTTGACAGAATCGTTGTCATTTCTTTATATATATTTGCATTCCTTATGTTTATGTTTATATATTTTGTATTTTCCCTTTTCATAAGATATGTGTACGTATAATGTATATACATGTTTACGTATTGTATAATACTTAAGTATCACTTTAGTCATCTATTATTATTTGATTTTTTTATTGTTATTTTAGTATTTTATTACATTTAATATAGCAATAGCGTTGAAAGAATATATTACTCCCCAGGAATTCGAGATCTATAGTCAAGTTTTTTCGAAAACTTAAGGAAGTCTCGGACACCTACTTTTAGTAACTATTATAGTCTGCCATTATTTTCAATATTTATTTACACTGTTATCTAATTAATATATGCGTATGTACTATATAAATTAATGTAAATAAATATTATTATTATTATTATTATTATTATTATCACGCCTTGTTACACGACCTCAGCTAGCCTTAGCTGGGTTCTTTTCACCAGTACCCTGGGGTCCTTCGTCAAGGCCTGGCGCGGACGGATATTCTGTCCATTGGCTAGCTGGTTTTTGTAGTACTCCTGAAGGAGATATTCATCTCATCTCAGGATACACCTAAAAATTTCCTGGTGATATGGCACGTTTGTAATATTGCTGCCTTTTGTATGGTAACTAACATAGTTTCAGGAATATTTAACTTCTTTAAATTCTTCTTTAGGTTGGTAGTCATTACTCCAGTAGCGGAGATTACTATAGGTACTATTTGAATCTCTTTCAGCTTCCACATACGCTTTATTTCTATTGCTGGATTTTCATATTTAGTTGTTTTTTCTGCTTCGGTTCGCATAATATTATTTGTTAGTGGGAATGCAATGTCAATAATAGTTGCTTTCGCCTTTACTCTATTAGTGATGACGATGTCCGGTCTGTTGAAGTCTACCGTATTATTCGTGGCTATAGGTCTGTCCCAATATAAAACAGTATCGGCGGATTCAGTTACTGGTTTGGGCTGGTACTTGTAGTATGGTGGAGGATCTTTAATTAAACCGTAATTTTTTGCCAGTTGCCGATGGATAATTTTTGCAATCTGGTTGTGTCTTCCTAGGTAAGCAGTGTTGGCCAATGCTGGGCACCCTGCTATTATGTGTTCTATCGTTTCATTTGTAGTTTGACACTTCCTGCATTTATCTTCGACTGCTCCTGATGCATTCATCTTGAATGGCTACTAAGAAACTCTCAGTTTCCGGATGTAAGAAACCTTTTTTAAGCCATGACAGGGAGCCTTCCTTGTCTGTATTTGGTCGAGATAATGCCGCTGGATACTTTCCGTGTAGTACCTTTTCTCTCCAGGTTAGAGCCATCTGGGTGCGTGGTCTTACGGCTGGATTTTCTTCAGCTAGATTTAGGGGGGTTTAATTTCTATCTGCAGCCACCACCTTTTGTATCAGTGGATTTTCTGAGTTCTGAAAATACTGCCTCATAGCATGTTCTTGTCTCCGGCATAGTTCTTCTATATTTATTAATCCTCTTCCCCCTTCGTTCCTTTGCAAATAAATCCGCTCCACCGCTGCTTTTGGATGGTGCATTCTGAACTTTGTTAACAATTTCCGTGTGAGTTGATCTAGTTCTTTGAGATCTGTTTCCGTATATTTCAATACTCCGAAGTAATATGTCAAGACTGACACTGTCCATGTATTTATAGCTGTAGTTAAATTTCTTGCATCTAATTGTGTATTCAATAACTTAGTTAATCTCTGCCGGTATTTTTCTCTCGCTTCTTTCTTTATCTCTGCGTGTTTGATAGGCCCGTGCTGTTTAATTCCAAGGTATTTATACCGTTGTTCTGGTTGTAAAGGAAGTATTTCAGTCTCGACATTTTCGGTTATAGTTTTTCCTCGACAGATTGTTACTGTTGCACATTTGTCTAATCCAAAATTCATTTTAATATCTTTGTGAATATTCTGGCAGTGTTTATCAAAGATTGAAGTTCTCTCTTATTTTCTCCGTAGAGTTTTATATCATCCATAAACATGAGATGACTTAATCGGGTGTTGCACTGTATATCTAAGCGGTATCCTTTCTCTGACTCATTTAATAGTGTAGACAGGGGATTCAGGGCCAGAACAAACCATAGAGGACTCAGCGTATCTCCCTGAAAGATTCCACGCCCTATTTTAACTTGTTCGATTGCCTCTTCGTTGAGGTGGAGGTTTGTGCTCCAATTTTCCATCAGTGTTTCCAGCAATGATCTGATTTTATGGTGTACTTTATAAATATTATTATTATTATTATTATTATTATTTATTTTTCATCAGGTTTCAGGCTTGTTCTAAGCTGTTTTGTGAGCTTACATGAAAATATTGACATGTGACAATTCTGAACTCGGATGTTTTCAGCGCCCCAAAATACGTATAAAAATATGGGTCAACACGTTTAAACTTTCAATTTACTTTTTACCCGGTTTCAGGCTTGCTCTAAGCTGTTTTTTGAGCTTACATGAAATTATTGACGACATGTGACAATTCTGACCTCCGATTCGGTTTTTTTTTATGATAGTCGGTAAAAAAGTAAATGACCTTTTTTTTTTGATTTGTGTGCCTGTGTAATTATCTATATAAAATGTTTGTATTTATTTAAAAAATATAAATACTTGAATCCACCAGTCGAAATGTTTCTGATTTAAAATAATGTAAGCTAGCAAACATTTTTAAAGTTTCATCAAAATCGGTTATGTTCTTGCAGGTTTCCGAAGTAAAAACCATCATTGACTGGACTAATCCACAGCGACTAAGTTTCAATGTAATATAATTTTTATTCATTTTACCTTAGATAAAATCTTAAACTTGAAATCCATCGATTTAATATTCCACAGATGTCGATCGATTATCGAAAAGTTCATAAAAAGAAATCAAGTCTTCGTGGAAGTACTTATTGCTTTTAACATTATTAAAAAGTAAGTTGTGAAGCAAAGCCAGTTTAGAAAATTTTAAACTTTTCAGATTGCGCTAAGGAAGATAAATAGGTATCCGGTAAGAGTGCATGTTTTTATAATGTTTCAATCAGTTTGATGGGAACCTCGCAAGTGGGGTATCAAGTTGAGATTTTTTCCTCGAACGATTTCCTTGAAAATAAATGAGAAGTAATGTCGTTGGTTCTAAAGATAGACGTGTGAGGATAATGATTTATATTATAGGAATAGGGTCGAGATAAGAAATATGTATATTGGAACTTCAATTCCGTTAGAATTTAATAAAATTGAATGTATGTATCATGTCTATGACAAATTGGAATGTATTTTAATAATATTTGTGGGAATCGTCTAAAAACAGAGATTTTGGTTACAGAAGAAATTTCGCGTTTGCACTCATTTTAAAAATTTCGAAGGTGCGGATGTTACATTTTTTTAAATAGCGCAATGTTATAGCCTTCTTAAATCTTACCTTACGAACAGGAAACAATTTGTTGATTATTTTGATGCAAATTCTACTAAACTTGACGTTAGTTTAGGTATATCTCAAGGCAGTATTCTGGGGCCCTTGTTATTTCTATTATATATAAATGACATAAACCAACATGTAACATCTGTCCAATGTGCATTTGCAGACGATATTACAATTGCAACAAGTGATAAAATTATAGCTAAGGCAATTGAAAATTTAAGTTCCAATTTGTTGTCAGTTTCACAATATTTTACAAATAACCACTTAATAATAAACAGGGAAAAACCTTTTTATCAGTTTCATCCTACAGGTTCAAATTACACTGCTAGCCCTCTTATTCGGTTCGAAAATAAAACTATTCAACATGTGAAAGTCTTTAAATTACTTGGAATACATATTGATTTACCCCTGAACTGGAAATCACATTTTAATTATATTTGTAACAAATGTGCAAGTAGTTATTTTGCTATTAAACGTCTATCTCAGATAGCCAACAGGGATACTGTAAAAACATTTTATTTTATGATCGATCGGATTAATAGATGGCTATTCTATTCTATTCTACATCCTAATGAACAATTTTCATCTCCTTAAGTAACCAAATTCTTATAAGGGTTTTATTAAGGTTGCGAGTTTATATTGGAGGTTTATAAGATTACTAATTGATTGCGAAGTTTTATGGTGGGTATGTGAAATTACTGAAAGACCGAAGAGCTTTAGGTTTTATAAAATGGTAACAGAAACGTTTCCATCATCAACTTATATCAGTTATAGTAACGGTTACTATATGTTACATAATGAGTTTTTGCAATAGTTGCAGTGGCCAATCTATAAAACCAATAGCGTTAAGTTTTAATATAGGTGCTGGCTGTTTTAAACATAAAACTTACTGTCCCCATATTAATAACAGTTACCATTATAAATTCTGGGGATTATTATTTGTGTTCAAAAATACTGCAATAAAACTTCAATCTCATGTACGTTATGTTAATTTTCAAGTTTGTAACCAAGGTTCCTCTTAAGATACCTTTGGTAAGGTGTAGAAAAGACCCGTTATCATTGCAATTAATTATTTTTATTTATTTGCTTTTATCATGAATAGAAGAGAATACTATTTAGGTATTATGCCAATCACAACTTACACACTTTTTTATTTGTTATGAAAATACCTACTTTCTGTATAGTGTTGCCCTAATCTGGGCACGCTAATATACTAGTTAGGTAAATACTTTAAAACACTCATTATTGGAGAATCAATCAAAACAACTACTCTTCTAGCTAATACTGACGAAGTATTGACTTACATGATAGGATTCTTAGCATTTTAAAGCAAAAAATATATTGAAAATTCTTAAATCACTTATTCAAATTTAGTCATTCACACTTTTTATTTAATATGAAATTATCTACTTTGGTACCTTAATCGGGTCACGCTAATATACTACTTAGGAAAACACTTTAAAACATTGATTACTGGAAAACTAATCAAAACAACTACTCTTCTAGCTAATACTGACGAAGTAGGTATTTTCATAACAAATAAAAAAGTGTGTAAATTATGATTTGCATAATACCTAAATAATTTTCTCTTACCCGTTATCATATTTATTCAATCGGTTGGCGTTCATATAGTTTTTTTATCTATTTATTTAACGTAGGCCTATTTCCGCTACCAGGGCCTATCACCGACGCCAGTAGATGAGCTGGAAATTTTGCCGAATCTCTTCTCGTAAGAAGAGTAGGGATCTTTTACTTGCCTAACATTGAATAGACAAGGGACCGCCTGCTTTACATCCCTCCGAAGGATGGTATATCCACTACATAATCCTCGTCTTGAAATTACATCGCTTCCGTTTGTGATATGCTTTGATGTTTAGTGAAAAACAGAAATACTAAATTGGAAAAAAGGGAAATGGAGTGGTATTTTTTACCGAAATGTGAAACGAAAAAGCCGAATCCTTTATTCTGTACCTAAATTACCGTCAATGGGCAATGATGACATAACCCATAGTTTCATTGTTTGCAATGATGATGTTGAAGATACAGTAAATAAGAGAGATCCATTAACAAATATTTGTGAAAGATGCTCATCAGTGTGGCCTGTTTTCAACTTGGATAAGTAAATTGCCAGTGCCGTTTCGAGATGGCGTTTTTCCATAGCTTTTAAAGTTGAAAGATTATTTATCAAATGCTCCAACTGAAGTTTCTTTAAGCCGGTACAAAGTTCAACAATCACTTCTTCAAGATCTTCATAAAAATCAAAATTAATTACTTGTGCTCTTTCTGAATTAACATGTCCTCTCAGAAGGTCTGCCATATCAGTAACTTGTTTAGCAGTAAAAATATTTGACCATTTACAAAAATCCGTAGAATATTTGAATTGAAATTGAGGCTATAATGGTACATTTGGCAACTTATATCACCTCGTGCACACAGCGTAGCAACTTAGAACCAACATATTATTGTTTCAATGGCTCTATTCTACATATAGATATTTAAGTCAATGGCCCAGAATCCATACAAATTGGGACACGGTTCTTTATGTAGAATGAAATGAGAAAAAAATATCTTGAAAATGAGAGGTAATATTTCCTATTTCCAAAGACAAATTTTGAAGAGAAATACCAATTATTTGTCTGTTTCTTTTTGAATAATACCCTAACTTACCTTTTCATGTTTACTCAGCTCTGCTCTAATACGGTCGTTATTTTTATTGAAATATTCCATAACCATAAACATGTCTACATATGGCAAATTTCGAGAATCACCTTTAACGAAACCGGGCTTCCCCTACGTGCACTTCAAGATCACCTACAGAGCATTTTCCATTCTTGCCCAGCAGGTATAAAGTTTCAGGTCAACCGTGGATGATGATTGTATAATCGAAATTAATTTATGAAAAAGTTTCCTATTGATATAAAATATTGAAGTAAATGCCTCATTACATAGATAAGTTGCTTTGCATGCATTGTTTCGTATTATTAAAGGTGTGCAGTGCACCAATTAAATTTAATTCATTCAGATAACATCTTTATATGCATTTTGTTGTAATTATGTAGCGTTCCTACATCATAACATAACAATAGAATTTCCATATTCTCTCTATATTTTCTAGAGTAATACAGAAATATTTTGACATGCAGTATAAATGAAGATACTTACATTTTTACGTAATGTTTTCAACAGAGTTTATCTGATTGTTAACGAATTTCATTAATTTTCGGAGATGGACAAGCACGCGATAATCATATGACACATTTTTTGAAATCATTTGCATACAGCCCCACACAAACGTCCGTCCCTTGTTATACATAAAATAACAACTTTATATCTTTATTCACTAAATATACTGTTAGGTTTAGCTTCACACTTACAGGTATATTAAATTAATTAAATAAAAAGCAGTTAGTCACACATTGAAAATTGCACCCAAAATGGTTGTAACTCTTTTTTTGGGTTTGTCAGAAGGGAGACGCAATATTAATTTTTAGCAGTTTTGTTAAGTAATTATTTGATAGCAGTTGTTGGATTATATTACTTTTTTATCTAAAATATTTTTCAGATTCTTTCCGTTTGTTTTAAAACGACTGACATTAAATAAAATGTCAAGTAGTTATTTTAACAACTGGATAACAATAGTCCACAGTACATCGCCCTTTTTTTTAATGATTAGTAACAGGATGAATTTTCGTGAGTAGCTTCGTTTTGACGAGACCCCCAAACTTTTCTCTCTGCGAAAATTCTCGGTAGTGGTAGCTAATAGCAAAAATTATTTTTTCTATTTCACACGAATTAGACAATTCGACAACTTGTCAAATTATGTTGTTGTGGACAAACACGGGGCTTATTATAATTAACTCGCCTAAGTTGAAGACAGAATCAAAATTCGACTTAGGTAAAAATTTCATTTAAAGACATTTTTAAGAATCTGCAGAGGCACAGATCAGTCCATAAGGACCGTTTTGGGTTCTATAAGGCGTTGGAAATGACCAGGTGAAAATTCGAAGAAACACCGAATTTTCACTTAGGAAAAATGTTTTTGGTTCAGGATATGAGAGCAGGAGTATATAATGACAAAGATTTATGAATGAATGAATAATATACTTTTTCAAAGGCACCAAAAATAATATTTTTGAAAGGGCGTCAAAATTTGGCTCAAGAATACGCCAAAATTTCACCCGCAGATTAGTTTTTCAAAAGTACCTTGAAATTTGGCTTGAAAATTGGCAAAATAGAAAATTTTGACAAAGCCGGCGTAGTGCCGATAAGCAAAAATTGATAAAAATCAATGCACATGTACAAGGCCGGTTTCTCGCATAGAAAGAGTTTGGATTGACTCAGCGGCTCACAATTTGGTCGAGCGCGTTGAGTGGTCCAGACAAAGCAATGGTAGGGCTTTTCAAATGACAAAGTTATAGAGGAAAACGCCTTGTGCATTAAAAACCAAAAATTCAATTTTCCCTAAAAGTCGCTCGAAGGTGGGTTGCTGCCATATCGATAATATAATATAACAACTGCATAGGAGCAAGTAAATCGTGGACTGATCGAACGCCATTAAACTTATAAGTCCTCATGAATGAGTTTGAGTACGTGAATCTCCGCGATACAAGAACTTTAAAGCTAAGTAGTCTCTAGCGAAACTAAATTCATTTACTAAAACATTTTTAAGTTAATATCAGTCAGCCGTAATTATAAATTACAAATAGTCTCAGACTTCTCTAAAAAGCTCGCATTTTGATTCTGAGAAGGTATGCATGAATCTTTTCGACCTAATGGATCGTTAGCGTGAGCACTCTCGCTTGTATGGTCTGAAAGTCATTACCTTGATTGGGGAAGGCACGATTCTTATCTTGAGAATTTTGTATAACCAATTCTGTTAAATAAACGGATTCTTTGAACTATTGTTTCTTAATTGATCTTAAGGCCTATTGACGGTCTATAATCCCTGGAACTTTCGTATAGAAAATCGGATGTGTTGAGTTAATTCACATTAACGTTCGACCTTCTGGTTGCTTTACGGAGGTTTGATAGGGATTTTTTTATGCGTTTTTGAGAAATAGATTCCGTCATTAACAGACCAAAACGTGGTTTCCACGTACAAAAATTAATCCCTCCGCAGAGAAATTCTTCGGTTGGGATTTTTTTAGGCAAAAATTCAGGAAATTAAGAGGTACCTAAACCCCTAACGAGGGAATTCAGGTCCAGAGAGAGCGTCATTTCCGATCTGTGGTAGTGCAGCCTTGGTCCATTATTCGGCTATCGAAGTGCATCTTATCTCGAACCCGCCTGGGAGGTAGAAGAACGGGGTAATACGCGACTGGCGCCCCCTGAGAAATAAATTGGTGTTGCGTCATTTTGACGCCCGGTAGTGCGTTCTTCTACATACACATGTATTAACTAAAACAATGCTGGAGAAATTTCTCTGAAATAAAAAAAAAACATATATTTTTGTTATTAGAACTGGATATATTTGATTAAAATAATACTTTTAGCATAAAACCTTTTTTATTTAACTAGATATGTAATTTTTTAGATATAATCGTATTTAGAGGAATCATGTATATAAAACCATTTTTATGTTGCTCTTATAAATATCGCGGAATCGACATAAAACATAGCGTGAACGTCAGAGCTTTTATAATTAATATGTTTAGATTGTTTTGAGTAAACATTATTACAATGGGGCTAAGAATAGGTCAGGTAATTACAAGAGAATTTTTTTAATTACCCTGCGCTGGGTTATTTATCTACTCACTTTATTTACACTAGAAAATGTATGATAGTTGTGTAGAAAAATACCACACAATTATTACTTTTAGTGTTTTTTTATATATATCATCATTATTTAATATATTTATTATTAACTATTTTGATATAGTGTCCAATTATTATAATTACTTCTGCAATGAGGATACATGAAATAGATTAGGTAGTATTGAAAAAATGTATTAGGAAAATTAAAACAAATTGTTTAATAGGTAATATATTAAACATGTTTAGAAAAGCAAATTTTTACTAAACGAATATAGTTTTCAAAAACTATATGAGTTTAGTAAAACTTTTCTTACGAGATTTGTTTATACTATTTTTTCGCATTTTGTGTTAGTAGGTAATTATAAGCAAATAGTGATAGATATAAAAGCATTACAAAGTTTTAAATTTAAAAAATTTCATAGTAGGTACTTGTGTAGGATTTGCGTAACCTAGTAACTGACACGGATTTGTTTATTTATATAATAACAGTTAAGTATAATTTTTTTGAGTCGAATCGATTCTAAGTTATATATTAACTATAAAAATGAGTGTTGCTACTGAAAACAATTTAGAAAATTGTTCTGAAGACATTTTAAATGCCGCTCGAGAAGCATCTTCGAGCTTACTTCCTTTAAAATCCAAGGAAAAATACGAGAAAATATATGAAATATTTTGTAAGTGGAGGATGACAAAAAACGCACTAAGAACTGATGAAAGTATATTTTTTGAGAAGGTAAGTTATTTTTATACATATTTTAGTGTTTTTCATACAATATCTTTCGTTATTTTAGGCAAAATCTCTTAAAGGGCCCAGTTTATGGTCTACATATTCCATGTTGAAAAGTACTATACAAATAAAGGAAAATGATATATTACAATATAAAAAGCTACTTGCCTTTTTAAAACGTCAATGACACATACGAAGCAAAGAAATCAAAAGTTTTGACCATGGAAAACGTTACCATGTTTTTAAAAGAGATTCCAGACGATAAGTTCTTATTAATGAAAGTGGTACTAAACTAATATTTGGTTTAAATGGGGCATATCGGCGTGCAGAGTTGTGCAGTTTAACTGTAAAAGATATAGAAGACATGGGCTATAATTTTACACCATACCAAAACCAAATAGAAATGTGTATTTACCGTAGGATCAGAGTGCAACGGATATGAAATTTATCATATTTACGATTGAGACCCAAACAAGTAAAACACAATAGATTTTTCACTTACTGTAATCACCGTAAGTGCATAATACAACCAGTTGGCATTAACAGTTTTGCAAAAATTCCCCAAAGAGTTGCAGAAAACTCCCAGATGCATATAGTTACACTGGCCATTGCTTGAGGAGGACGTCTGCCACTTTCCTCGCTGAGAGTGGAGCTGATATTCAAACACTTAAAAGACATGGAGGATGGCGGTCAACTAGTGAGGCTGAAGGGGTATATCGAAAAATTAGAAAAGGAACAAAAGAAGTCCTACTGGAGGAATACTCGCGGTCAAAGACAAGCGAAAGGGTTTATAACCTATTCAACAACTGATCATAGGCTTTTTTTTTTACAATCAATTATTTTTATTTATTTGCTTTTATCATGATTAGAGAATATTATTTAGGTATTACGCAAATCACAACTTACACACTTTTTTATTAATTATAAAAATACCCACTTTCTGTATATTGTTGCCCTAATCTGGGCACGCTAATATACTAGTTAGGTAAATACTTTAAAACACTCATTATTGGAGAACCAATCAAAACAACTACTCTTCTAGCTAATACTGACGAAGTATTGAATTACATGATAGGATTCTTAGCATTTTAAAGAAAAAAATATATTGAAAATACTTAAATCATTCACACTTTTTTTTTTTTTTTTTTTTTATTTAATATGAAATTATCTACTTTCTGTATATTGGTACCTTAATCGGGTCACACTAATATAATACTTAGGAAAACACTTTAAAACACTCATTATTGGAAAAACAATCAAAACAACTACTCTTCTAGCTAATACTGACGAAGTATTGAATTACATGATAGGATTTCTGGCATTTTAAGGCAAAAAAAAAAAAAAATTAATTGAAGATACTTAAATTATTTATTGAAATTCAGTCATTCACAAGAAGTATTGAACCTTACACTCTATTTCAACTCTAGAAAAGTTGTACAAGTTTTTTCGAACTCGTTAGTTCTCATCAGTAGAGTATAGAAACATTCATTCATTATTTACAAGCCTATTCTTGATTTATTTTTTTTACAATCAATTATTTTTATTTATTTGCTTTTATCATGATTAGAGAATATTATTTAGGTATTACGCAAATCACAACTTACACACTTTTTTATTAATTATAAAAATACCCACTTTCTGTATATTGTTGCCCTAATCTGGGCACGCTAATATACTAGTTAGGTAAATACTTTAAAACACTCATTATTGGAGAACCAATCAAAACAACTACTCTTCTAGCTAATACTGACGAAGTATTGAATTATATGATAGGATTCTTAGCATTTTAAAGAAAAAAATATATTGAAAATACTTAAATCATTCACACTTTTTTTTTTTTTTATTTAATATGAAATTATCTACTTTCTGTATATTGGTACCTTAATCGGGTCACACTAATATACTACTTAGGAAAACACTTTAAAACACTCATTATTGGAAAACCAATCAAAACAACTACTCTTCTAGCTAATACTGACGAAGTATTGAATTACATGATAGGATTTCTGGCATTTTAAGGCAAAAAAAAAAAATTAATTGAAGATACTTAAATTATTTATTGAAATTCAGTCATTCACAAGAAGTATTGAACCTTACACTCTATTTCAACTCTAGAAAAGTTGTACAAGTTTTTTCGAACTCGTTAGTTCTCATCAGTAGAGTATAGAAACATTCATTCATTATTTACAAGCCTATTCTTGATTTATTTTTTTTACAATCAATTATTTTTATTAAAAGCAAATAAATAAAAATAATTGATTGTAAAAAAAATAAATCAAGAATAGGCTTGTAAATAATGAATGAATGTTTCTATACTCTACTGATGAGAACTAACGAGTTCGAAAAAACTTGTACAACTTTTCTAGAGTTGAAATAGAGTGTAAGGTTCACTTCTTGTGAATGACTGAATTTCAATAAATAATTTAAGTATCTTCAATTAATTTTTTTTTTGCCTTAAAATGCCAGAAATCCTATCATGTAATTCAATACTTCGTCAGTATTAGCTAGAAGAGTAGTTGTTTTGATTGGTTTTCCAATAATGAGTGTTTTAAAGTGTTTTCCTAAGTAGTATATTAGTGTGACCCGATTAAGGTACCAATATACAGAAAGTAGATAATTTCATATTAAATAAAAAAAAAAAAGTGTGAATGATTTAAGTATTTTCAATATATTTTTTTCTTTAAAATGCTAAGAATCCTATCATGTAATTCAATACTTCGTCAGTATTAGCTAGAAGAGTAGTTGTTTTGATTGGTTCTCCAATAATGAGTGTTTTAAAGTATTTACCTAACTAGTATATTAGCGTGCCCAGATTAGGGCAACAATATACAGAAAGTGGGTATTTTTATAATTAATAAAAAAGTGTGTAAGTTGTGATTTGCGTAATACCTAAATAATATTCTCTAATCATGATAAAAGCAAATAAATAAAAATAATTGATTGTAAAAAAAATAAATCAAGAATAGGCTTGTAAATAATGAATGAATGTTTCTATACTCTACTGATGAGAACTAACGAGTTCGAAAAAACTTGTACAACTTTTCTAGAGTTGAAATAGAGTGTAAGGTTCAATACTTCTTGTGAATGACTGAATTTCAATAAATAATTTAAGTATCTTCAATTAATTTTTTTTTTTTTTTGCCTTAAAATGCCAGAAATTCTATCATGTAATTCAATACTTCGTCAGTATTAGCTAGAAGAGTAGTTGTTTTGATTGGTTTTCCAATAATGAGTGTTTTAAAGTGTTTTCCTAAGTAGTATATTAGTGTGACCCGATTAAGGTACCAATATACAGAAAGTAGATAATTTCATATTAAATAAAAAAAAAAAAAAAAAAAAAGTGTGAATGATTTAAGTATTTTCAATATATTTTTTTCTTTAAAATGCTAAGAATCCTATCATGTAATTCAATACTTCGTCAGTATTAGCTAGAAGAGTAGTTGTTTTGATTGGTTCTCCAATAATGAGTGTTTTAAAGTATTTACCTAACTAGTATATTAGCGTGCCCAGATTAGGGCAACAATATACAGAAAGTGGGTATTTTTATAATTAATAAAAAAGTGTGTAAGTTGTGATTTGCGTAATACCTAAATAATATTCTCTGATCATAGGCCTTCTAACTGACCATTGCCCCTTGAAATATCATCTCAAAAACATGGGTATAGCAGAAGATGACAAATGCAGATACTGTGAGCTACAACTGAGACTGCGGAACATATATTTTGTGAATACAAGGTACTAATCTGCATTAGGCTAAAGTACCTAGAACAGGCGGAATTGACGCCTGAAGACAGGGAAATTAGCTTTCAGGAAAATCACAAGCTTTGTAAAAAGTTTTGGAATCCTGGGCAATAACTAGTTGTAGGGTAATTCACAAAAGACCTTTTAAATCGAGGAAAATAAAGGCCAACTCAGGGCCAAGCGACACCTTAAACCACCTACAATCTACAAGTATTTTAAAAAGTTTCTTTGTATATTTTCAATACTGGCAATATGAGTTTCATAGCATGGACTCCAAACCAAACTTGCATATTCGAGTTTTAAACGCAAATGTTCATTTAATAATCGAAATAAAACAGTCGAAAATGACATTTTTAATGAAGATTCTAAGAAATGTATAAGTTCATGTTACGTTGATTTGACACTGCTGTATTGTACATTGTACTTTTAATATACATAATATATTGTTTCCACTGTATTAATACAATCAGTATTAACAAAATGATAGTGTTTATTTTAAAATTAATATTAGCAAAAGTATTTTAAAGAACAGAATTATTTATAAAATCCTATTTACCATTCAATAGTCTTCTGTCGAGGAGAAAACCTCTTAAAAGTCAATTCAAGTCAAACAGACAAGAAAAAATAGCAAGCAATCTTTCAGAATCTTTATATTACGTTTGTTCAGAGGAGAACTTATGTTCTGTCAGTGCGTTCGCTGTAATGTATTTGTAATAGAAGCGCTTCTTGAATTATTTAAATATGTTTATTTTACCCTGTTTTGGTGCATACGTGGAAAATTGCTTTTTACTAGAATCTCACAAAAGACAAATTGCACAAAATAGAAATAACGGCACTGGAAAAGTAACTTTAAGATTGTATAGACGAGTATCAACTTCGATGTATAATTAAAAGTGACATTATTAATATATGGGGAACCGCTTTATTTACTCTGCAAATCTATATTATTATACTCTTCGCAAAAACAAAGAGTATATTGCATTTGATCGGCACATTTCTAAAATCGTAAATATCGCTCGTAGAGAAAAAAATTTCATATCATTGTGTTAGTGAACGAATTCTGAACAACTTTCAAAATGTCCGTCTGTCCGTCCGTCCGTCACGTTTCTTGTAAGCACGATAACTTAAAAAAGAAAAGTCCGATTATATTGAAATTTGGAAAGTAAGTTAGTGTCAGCTAGAGGAAGAACCCTATCGTTTTTGAAAAAAATCAAATCAGTAAATAAGAAACTTATTAATCATTTAATTTAAAAAAAAATCTTAATTTTTGTCACTTGTATTTAAATAGAAATCTTGCGAAATGTTATCTCTATAATATATTTTTTTCTGTTTATGCATTTTACTAATATATATTTCATAATAATATATCCAATGAGTCGAAATATGATTCTCTAAAGATATATATCACAAACATTCAATTTTCCTTGCAATATGTGATGCAACATCCCGGCCACGACAACGCGGAAATTAAAAGTTTTAGAATACAAATTTATGTGCCTCATTTCAGACTCTGATACACCTCCCTCAGAGATCTCTATGCACGTCGCCACGACATAACTCCACTAGCGGACTTCGTCCAAGAAATCTCACAAAGATTCTACCAGTTCGAATTGGCGGGAGCCCGCTAACCCGCAACATTACCCGAATCAGACATCATAACGCAATTCTTTTCGATATTCGACATACCCTACCATACCAGGCGTTGCCTATTTTCCGGCAACTCCCCTAGCCACACTTCTTCCTACGATAATCTACCTCTACACTACTCTTTATCTTCCCTCGACTTTAAATCTTTCAACCCCTCTATTTGCCCGCCCTTTATATTCGTTTTTGTTTTTTTGTTCTTTTTGTTCTTTTTGTTCTTTTTGTTCTTTTTGTTCTTTTTGTTCTTTTTGTTCTTTTTGTTCTTTTTTGTTTTGTAGTAACTGTCCCATTAGTATAAAAGATTGCCTCATCGGAAAACTTACTTTTTCAACAAAACGTCTATCTAAAAATATTTTCTCCAATCCACAAACAAAAGTCCAAATGTTTTGAATCATCGTTAACTTCTAAGGTGTGATTTAATATCTGTTTAAACGCGCAAATCTTATTTTGAAATGACAGTTATATAAATTTGGTATGTAAAGAAATGGATCACCATAAAGAAAGACATTTATATTTTTTTCCCAATATCATGTGAAAAATTAATTTTTAAATCTTTCCGAAAATATTTTCAAGATATTTGTAAATTGTCCATATTCAAATCAACCTTCTTGGCTAAAACCATATAGAGCTGGCAAGGATCCGTTAACCGAATAGAAGGTTTTTAATGAAGCAAACGTATTAGTCAAGAATTACTTTTATTCGTAAAATCAAGAATTAAATAGTTTTTTCTCTTCCGGACTCAATTCGGAGATACACGATATGTATGTGTATTTATGTATTTGTGGCCTTATAACTACAAAGCCATTGGTCTGATTTGAACGCGATTCCGTGGTATCTTTTTTCGTTCCTTTGAAATTTTTACGTTTTAATGTTTGCTTTTAATGTAGCGGACGTATTGTTATACACCTAAAATATAATTAAAACAAATTTTTCCACTCAAAATTGTGCAGAAAATAAATTGTGAGACATCTTCACAAATCGAAAAACCGATTGAAGTTAAATATTTAGCAGTTACAGTTGATGAAGTCTTGAGATGCTAACATATTACTTATTCATCTCAAAATAATTATATCAGTAACGTTTTATTTTAATCATACAGTAACAGCTCAGTTTGGAAATAAAATGAATTAACCCTACCGTAACCATTATAATTACTTCTTCATTGTAGTATCAAGCTACCTAATGACAATACCAATAATGAATCAAGTCAAATTAAAAATTTATTTAATCCATGGTCCATCCTATGAAAGCCCGAGGGCCGCATTATTACAGTAAAACAATTTTTTAGAATAATCAATTAGACACGCCGAATCCAAGGGGTGATAAATAAAGTCAATAGCAGCACAGAGACAGTAAAAGTTAAGACGTTATACATATTGATAGATCAATTGGATTCCCGGCGATTACTCGATAAAGAGGCCCTCCCGGGAAACAGCAGTCTATTGGGGTGATCCATGGGTGTAGACTCCCTCCTTCAACATTAGTATTCGCCCTTCCTGTCCGGAAAATCTATTACACGGCTTACTGCTATTGCAATGTTGAGTTCAATGAAATATTGCTAAAAAGTGAGCAGTGCATAGTAACGTCCCAAATAATATAAATGCGTTTTTTGCTCATTAATATTTTATGGGACACTTGTAAAAAGTGTGGGGAACAATGTTAAGATATTTTTGATGTAATTTGTCAGGCGCCGGCGAATTTTGAATACAGGAAATTTATTAGACAATTCTAAATAAAAAATATTAAATGAATTATATACATTTGTCTATACTGAATAAGAAGTCCATATATACAATACGCGGGTTTGGACATATAAGTAAAAATGAAATTTCTTTGTCAGATTACAAATTAAGGATTCACACAACACATATGTAAAAAAAAATTAATAAAAAAATTTGTAACGCGTGTAATAGTTAAGTTCTCCAATTATCTCATATCCAGCAACAATGTTTGATGTCAGATACTGTGTCTGACGTCAGGTACTAAGAACAAGTTCCGCTTTCACTTTGTACACACGTATCTTAAAATGCGCGGACAGATACCGGCTCGGTGGCGCAGTGCTTAAGATCTATTAATAATTAATTTAATTTCTTAGGTTTGCTTGGGTCCCGGGTTCGAATCCTGGCTAGGGTATGGTTGTGTAGTGGCGTTATTCACGTGTTGCCGAGACGGTAACAGTGGGCTAGACTGCGGTTGTGTGAGAGACAACACGGCCTAGCCGCTTTCCTCTCCTGGCAGATGGCAGGAAGATACATACTTTATGTAAAAAATGTTTTAACCAATTTGACCGAATTTTTTTTTCACGTAATTTTTATATAAATTTCCCGGCACCTTCGCCAAAATTTTTCAAACTTTAATTTTTTATAAGACGTTTTTATTAAAACAACAAATTTTTTCGTTGCAAAATATTACAAAGCGTTATTTATATTACAATATAAAATGTATGAAAAAAATCGTGAATTCGAAATTTTTTTAATTGTACAAGAGGTCATTCGTGTACATTTCTTGAGCTGTATCTCGGAAACTAGACATAGGATCGAGTTGGGCTCATGACATATTTGGTTCAGAAAGTCGAAATCTACAATATATTAAACATTCAGCCAATTTGACTCTACCACAATTTACATAAGAAATGTGCGGGGTGTTTTGCCGAAAATAAGAATTGTGACAAAAAATGGAGAGATTTTAAGGGAAAATGCGCACATTGTATCGGTCATAACTTCTTTGTTTTTTTAAGCGGGAGAAAAGAATTTTAAAAAGATTGGTTGCTTAATCGGTAATCTTTAATTTGATTTCTTAAATTTTTTTCTGCAAGTGCCATAATCTCTGAGATATTAAACTTTTAAAGAGATATTTTGACTTAAAAACGTTTGACGCCATTTTTAAACCTCCATATCTCCGAAAAAATAATTGGTTACGGAGACTTTAAAAACAGCAAATTGTTTCTTGGTTTATGGTCCATGCGAACTTGCAAAAAGGGTGTAAAACCCCAAAAGTGCAGGGGTAGCGACCAAACATGACTACACGATGGTGACAGTCGCGCGGTCCCTACCCCTCCCCACCTCGAATTGCCTCAAAATTCAAAAAAACCACCTCTTTTTTTCGTCAGGCATGCGAGGACTTCTTAGATCAGGTTTTTTTTTGAGGAAGCTCAATATGTCCTGTAATATTTCGCAACCAGACATCCTAACGATCCACAGGGGTTGAAACCACTCCCTCCCTCAATACCGAAACATGCAAAAACATCCAAACGTGCTAAAAATTGTTTTCCACACGTTTTCAAGGGCGGGGAACTCGATGCTGATATTATTTAGCCTTCTACCCCCATCCAACTACCACTAAATGCATATAACCCTTTTTTTCGATTTGTCGTTTTCAGGTATGCAAGGACTTGTTGGATCGATTTTTTTTTTTGAGGAAACTCAATATGTCCTGTAAAATTTCGCAACCAGACATCCTAACGACCCACCCGAGGGGGTAGTTGAAACCACCCCCTCCCTCAATACCGAAACCAACAAAAAAACATCCAAACGTCCTGATGAATGTACTCAGATGGAAGCAAGTCTCATTGAAGAATTTAATGTCCATTCCGATTGGCCAGAACAATATGATTTAATTTGTAAACGGCGAAGAATAAATTAAAACTTAATAATAATAATGTATGACACATGTCTAGAATAAGAATAAAAATCATGTACATAATAAATATATAATAAAGAAGTGGACTACGCAAACTCCTTTTAAGCTGCAATAAAAAAAATTATCTCTCTAGAAAACCTGATCTAATGAGCGCTTAAGATCTCACTATAAGAAAAACCGATGGTTTTGGGCATTCAAAGGTAGTTTTTGAGGACTAAGAAACAAACTGACTCAACTATCGTGTTTTCCACCCTTGAAAACGGTGGATACCTTATTCTATTTGAGGAATACTTCAATATTCAGGGAGGGGGTGGTTTCAACCCCCTGGGCTCGTTAGAACGTCTAATCGCACAATTTTACAGGACATATTGAGTTTCTTCAAAAAAGATACCGATCCAACAAGTCCTCGCATACCTGATAAGAAAAAGAGGTGGTTATATGCATTTAGTGGTAGTTGGTTGGGGGTAGGAGGCTAAATAATATCAGCATCGTGTTCCCCGCACTTGACAATGTGTGGAAAACAATTTTCAGCACGTTTGGATGTTTTTGCATGTTTCGGTATTGAGGGAGGGGGTGGTTTCAACCCCCGTGGGCCGTTAGGATTTCTCGTTGCGAAATTTTACAGGACATATTGAGCTTCCTCAAAAAAAACCCGATCATGAGTTGGAATACCCATGTTGTTATTGGTATGTTTCCATAAGTGTTTATACTAAAAACAGTTTTTATATGGCATTACAGCTTTTAATTTGATAAGTTCTCATGGGACCTGAATAGTGTTGAAACTGAAAAAGTTTCATCAGTAAAATCAAATACGAGTTCTGTAATCTTTTATAAGAAACAATTAGTATATGGTTTTTGTAAGATCTGAGGGGTTGTCATCAGTTTAGTTTATATAGTAATTTAATGAGGATTTATAAGGATACGTATTAAAAAGTGTTAATAAGGTATTACATCGAATATTTTTGTGGCTTTTTATGGGATTTGAAGAGTAATGAAATTGAAAAGATATACTTACTAAGGAGTTCCTATAGTAGACATTTTATACATTTTTATAAGGATATATTTGTACTTGTTTTTATAAGACTTCATGGGTATATATCAGTTTAGTTTATATAAGAATTTAATGGAAACGTGTAAGGATGCATGTTAAAAAGTATGAGTAAGGTATTATCGAATACTTTTTTGAAATCTGAAGAGTAATGAAATTGAAAAGATGTACCATAAGAAGTTCCTAGTAGGCATTTTATATATTTTTATAAGAATATATTTGTACTTATATTTATAATTTAGTTTATGTAAGAATTTAATAAGGGTTTATAGGGACATCTATTAAAAAGTCTTAATAATGATTTACAACTATTAATTTGATAAATGTTCATGGGGTTCCAATAGTAGTAAAACTAATAATGCTTCATCAGGAAACCAGGGATGAATGTTATAACATTTAATAAGAAATAATTAGTATATATAAGATTTGAAGGGTTATTATTAGTTTAGTTTTATATAAGAATTTAATAAGGATTTCTCAGTGCACCCATTGAAAATTATTATTTACAACTATTAATTTGAAAAGTTTTTATGGGATTTCAATAGTAGTCAACCTAAAAAAGTTACAATACTTACTAAACTAAACTTCCTAATACAATAGATTTCATATAATTTACATTAAAATCAATTGTAAGATTTAAATCCATTGTAAGTATATACACATTGTATTTTAGAAAACCCTCTTATTCACATAAAAGTATAAAAGTTTTACAATAGACCTCAAGCGAAGAATATACATTAAAACTCACAGAATCTATAAAATTTTCGTGTTTCAAAAGCCATAAAAACTTATAAATACTTATAGGCCTCGTACTGAGAGTGTACATTAATATCTTTCAAATTCATATAAAAACCTATAAAACTTCGCAATTTAATTACCATAAATACTTATAATTATACTGATAGACTTCACTCAGAGAATTTTGTTTTTACTTTAAAACCCCCATTGCATATCCTCATAGAATTTTATAAAACTTCGTGTTTATTATTAAAACGTACAAGTGCTGATAGACTTCAGGCAAGGAATTTACATTCAAAACACATTTCAATAAATACTTCAAAACTTAGACACATCTGAACCTATAAAATCTTCGTATTTCAAACACCATATAAGAACTTACAAATACTGATAGGCCTCGTATGGAGAATTGTCATTAAAAATACTTTTCAAATACATATAAAATATCTATAACACTTCATATTTCAATTACCGTGAAAACGTATAACTACTGATAGACTCCATATAGGGAATTTATACATTAAAAACCCATTGTAGGCAGTAAATCTTATAAAAACTTCGTATTTCCTATTAATATATACAAATGCTGATAGACCTCAGGTAAGGAATTTACATTAAAAATACAATCTCAAATAGCCACATCAAACCATATTCAGAACTTATAAAAAACTTTGTATTTCAAATACTATAAAAACTTAAATATACTAATACATATAACTACTGATAGACTCCATATAGGTAATTTACATTAAAAACCCATTGTACGCAGCAAATATTATAAAAACTTCGCATTTCCTATTAATATATGCAAATGCTGATAGACCTCAGGCAAGGAATTCACATTAAAAACACATTTCAAATAGCCGCACATCAGACCACATTTAGAACTTATAAAAAAACTTTGTATTTCAAATACTATGAAAACTTACGTATACTAATAGGTTTCATACTAGTAATGTACATTTAAAACACACACATACATAATTAAAACTTATGAAAATTTAGTATTACATACTCCAGCCTCCAGTAGAGGGAGCTGTTATACATGTCACTAATTCATATCTAATCTAATGTGACCTAAGAAACTAGCGTGGGCTTGTTAAATTGAAAGTAAAGCAGTCTCTTTTACTGCTAACTTATTAATTGCGTTTAGGCTAGAACGCAGTATTTAGTGTTTACCACTATATTTACTATTGATATTTGAAATATTAATAGTAAATAATATTTACTTACCTATGTAAAATATATTTCAAATACATAACCAAAATCTGTAAAAAAATCTATTAATACTAATAGAATTTCTATGGGAAATTTACATTCAGAACACTATACAAACCTATAAAAACCTATAGAAACTTTTAATTACATGTACTATAAAAACTCATCAATACTAATAGATATTATATGGGAATTTATATTCAAAACACTATAAAAATCTATAAAAACTTTTAATTAAATATACTATAATAACTCATCAATACTGGTAGATACCATATGAGAATTTACAATTAAAACACATTTCAATTACACACATCAAAAATTATAAAAACTTATACATTTTTTTTTTATAAGTTTTTATAAGGATTTTTTGACAGGGATATTATGATCTTTACCTTGGAAATTTTTATTTTTTTGCTAGTAGTGATACTTTTTGATTTATCCGACAAAAACCACCCGTTCTCGCAATCTGCAAACGTTCATATCTTTTTTAATATACAATATCGGCAAGCGTTTGATTAGGTACGGTAGCAAGCAAGAGCGAAGCAACTAGGCTATTCTTTTTTATCGTATAACACATCCTACTCGTGCCACCTGCTTTCCCCACCACATGTGCGTGGGCAGCTCTGTCTGCGGAATTTCACTTTATTTCCGTCTTGCACCCTTCATTCCTCGTTTAGCCTAATAAGCAAAAGTTTGATTTGTTTTTATTTAGTAGCTACTCAAAATGTCAGTTTATACGCTTGCTGAAAAGGTTCAGATACTTTAATAGTCAATGATGTACATATGATTTTCTTGATGCGCGTGTCACTATTTGCCCCTCTTCTAGAGCACTAATAGACGCCTTTATTGTGGGCGGTCGGTTAAGTCGTCGAAACTATGCAATACCTAATCCAGGACTTTCCGATACTGTATGAGTTGAATGGCCATACTATGTCATTATGGAAAGAGGGAGAATTGCATGTGATGCACATCGTGAATCGCACCGGTGAAATCGATAATTCGAGCCTAGAGGAGCGTAAAAAAAAATGACATTTTTTGATTTTCAGCGAAATCGATGACTTACTTATTATGACAGATTGAATTGAGTTATGGCACACGCGATGTTTTTGAACTTTAAATCGTCTCTTGTGATTGCTTCACAAAATCTGTTGATTAATGAATTTGAACTCTCGTGATTGGTCCTAGCCTATTGAATAATGAATCATTACTCACGACTGTGAGTAATGAGCCCCATTACATGTTCAAAAACGTATCTATAATAAATGATTTATTCAATAGTCGTAGAAAAATATTATTTATTACTGCAAGTTTATCAGTCATGTTTATTAAAATTATTATATTATTGCCTTCAAAGCATAGTAGATATAGGTACTAAATAAATAAATTATATTTAATACTATTCATGTTTTATATATTCCGATATGTTCACAGTCAAGAATAAACGGCAACAATGTGTATATAATAAAGTTTTACGGTGCATTTACATAATTATAGTTCATTTGGTCCAGGACGCATCTTACGACTTATTCAATTAAAGGCTTCAAATGATGCCTAGGAAACGAGAGAGAAAATCCCGTAGTAAAATATACAATTAAACAAAGCAAATGAGTGGATTTCTTCAGCAGACTAATTGTATTTCCTAATTCCGCATACAAATTTGTGTTTTCACAGGCAAGTAACGGGCATGGTCGGACAATTAGAATTTTAGAGATACTAACATGTATATGATTTCACAGCAAAATGCTGCTTGATTAATTCTTTACTAGCCTTTTAAACTGACTGACATAAAATTTTACACATCCATTTTGCTCTGTATCGCCTAGAGCATAATTAAAATTTGCATATATTTGCTACACCATATTTATATTTACTTCCCAGTTCAGATGCAACGGCAAATATCATTTAAAAGGTTACGTATACGCAAATTAGCCTGAGTTTTGCCGGTATAAAATATTTTAAGGTTTACAATTAAAATGTAAACCATGTTGATTTTTTTAAATATATAGAACACAAAAATAACTATGGGGTATCATTTAGAACGAATATTTAAAAATTATGAAAGCCTATATATCGCAGATAATAAAGGAAAATTAAAGTCAATCATCCAAGTATGTCACATTGCCGAACTCAGAATTTATTGGTCTATCCAAATCCGTAAAAATATATAATGTGAAATTTGACATGCTATTATTTCCGGTGAAATCGGAAATGTGAAATATATGTGAAATATTGTCTATCTATTTAATCCAGTGTGATTAGGTTTATACCTCGGAACCCAGTTATATGGATATGAATGTTTCCGGATTTCTTGAATTTCTTATACTAAAAACTAAAAAGTTTACACCCTTTGAAACTTTCCGCTAATGATATATTTTTAAATAATAATAATAATATTTTCTCAAACCAGCAAAAGGCACGGTATCCGCAAAAATTTATTCTAAAAAAATCCTTGAACAAACATCAATGTGCAAGAAGCATATTTTGTTTTTGCATGCATTAACTGGATGTGATACAACTTCAGCGTTTTACAAAAAGAGTAAAAATAAATTTGCTAAATTATTCGAAAATCGTATACAAAAATCGTATTCGATTTACAAGATGCTGCTATTCTATTTACTGATGAAAATGCTGACGTCACTAATACTTTGTAATCGGGTATTTTATGCATTTTGCATTATATGGTGTTTCTAAAAATCAAGAGAATATTAGTAATATTCGATACCAATCGTTTTTAAAGCCACAAGTAAAAGTACCTGTGTCAACTTGTCTTCATTGATACCCAGGGGCGGCTTGAGGGGCTCGGAGGGGCGCCAAACTGAGGCAGTTTATAAATAAATAAATGACAATTCGTTTTGTATGAAATACTAAAACAATAAAAAGGAACCTTCCTCTAATTATAATAGCATTCAGGTGGTGTAGACAAAAAAATTTACACTTATTGCAAATTAATTAATAATATGTTGTAAATGCACATTGATGTGTAAACATAAATTACTTGAGAATGGTTTATCGAAAAAGAGTAGCATTAACTAAACTTCGCCAGGACGTTAATATAAATAAATAAATAAATAAATAAATATATATATATATATATATATATATATATATATATATATATATATATATATATATTCTTATCATGGTACGTGATATAATTTGATACATTTATCACCTAAGCGATAACAACTTCCTAGACTTCTCATGTGAAACGCTGGCACGGCAACAATTCCCAGAATGCTGTGCCTACGTTGATATCAAACCTTATAAATATGACCAACAGACGCATTTGCGTTCAGTATTCATTTAATCTCTGTACTAATTATATCTACATATTTTCAACCATATAAAATCATATAAATAATTTGTAAAAGTTAAAATAAAAGTTTTTAAAAAGCAAATCAAGTTCTAAATGATATAAAAGTGGCGCAGTCGGTAGGATTGGTAATAACGCCTGGAAGAAGAGCCTAACCAACGAAAACCTCCCCGAAGAATAAGGAACACCCCAAAAAGGGCCTAACTTCAGGAAAGGATCGCCGGAACAAGGAGACCTCTGACGACGGGCGGCGGATTCCAATCCCTAAATCAAGAAAGAACCTACGAATGAAGATTTATTACGTGTAAGTACTTATTGAATCATCTCGTTTTTAGTGCAAATTTAATTAAAATAATAGTCGCATCATTTCTTGTGTATTGTCCGTGGAAAAGAACAGTTCTGTTGTCCATTGCTAGTATAAGTAAAATAAATCTAAGTTTTCAAATTCAAATTAGTTTATGCCAGTAACTACTCGAAATATGGCTCACCAACAACAACAAAACCAACAACAGCACGAGCCACAACCTCAACCTCAACCTCAACCAGACGCTGTTGAATCGTATAAATTGAGCGAAATATTTTCAATTATTCCTGAATATGACGGTAATCAAATAAATTTAAATACATTTTTAAATTCATGTAGAACTGCTTTTGGCATGTCAATTGGTAACCAGGTGGTACTTTTAACTGTTCATATAAAAAACAAATTAAAAGGCCGTGCAGCTGAACTAGTGAACTCTAGAAATCCCACTCATTGGGAAGAAATTAAGACTCTTTTAGAGAATCATTTTGGTGATAGTAGAGACCTAACCTCCTTGATACAAGACTTGCAAAGAATGCGACAACTTCCCGGTGAATCTCCGCTCACGTTTATTGTGCGCTTACAAACTCACGAAGCAAAAATGCATGCTTCTGTTCATAAACAGCGGTTAACAGCGGCACAAAAACAAGCCCAAACGCAATTAACTGAGGGCATAGTTTTGAACACCCTACTCACGGGACTAGAACCCAAACTTGCGCATGTTGTTAGGGCAAGCGACCCTGAGAATATGCTAAAAGCAATAACGAGAGTTCGAAAAGAACTCCAACTAAATTACTTTGAAACACAAAAAACCAATCGCAACAATGGTGAATCACTCCCACGCGTAACCAAAACTTCCCCTTACCTGCAAGACATTGTTCATTTTGCAAACGTACGGGACACGTCGCTAATGAATGTCGTCAGAGACAACAAAGTTCTCGACCACCAAATTTTGGTACTCCCCAAACCTATCCTAGGCCTAATTACTATAATCAAAATCCTGGAAATTCGCAAAATTTCCAACAACAAAGACCTAACTACTATAACCAAAATCCTGGAAGCTCACAAAACTTCCAGCAACAAAGACCACCCGTCATTGCACCAAACCCAAATTTCAATAATGCAAGACCACCTGCGATTCAACCTAACCCTAATTATTATAGACCAAATTCAAATAGAAAAACGCTTCACCTCAATCAAAATAGTGAACCCGAAAATCTAGAGCAACAAAATCAAAGTTATTACGTTCACGATAACCCTTACGAAAATATTAACGAGGGATATTATACTGATAATAACCCCTACACAAGTCCGAACTATTATACAGCTAATACTTCGGAATACGACAACAGCAACGAAGACTATTATACTGCTAATAGTCCCTCCGAAAATTATTACACGGACGAATCCATTTTCGATACAACACCTGTATATAATCGGGATTTTCGATCAGGCCCACATGCCCAGTCGGACCCGCCTTATCACAAAACAGGAGACCCCGAGATGACAGTATTGCAAACCCAATTTGGCAAAATGAACTTGGACAATTTCAACCCAAATCTCAACTTCCCGGAACAACAGTTCCTATAAGCCCCTTATTGTCTGTCAAATCCAAAAATTTGTATTATATCTATGATATTACTAACACGCATAGATTATTAATCGACACGGGCGCAGGACTATCCATATTCAAACCCAAAATTTGTGAAAATTATAGTAGGAGATGTCCGGAAAACATTACGATCCAAGGCATAACTGACCAAAAAATAAATATTAACGAAGCCGTCTTTATCCCGTTTGACAACAACGAACCATTCAAAATTTATGTATGTGATCTTGACATAGAATTCGATGGACTCCTAGGGTCTGATTTCTTAGAACACTACAATTGTATAGTGGATATAAAAAACAAAAAACTTGTAACAAATTTCAAAACAATCCCGATCCACAAAGTCACAGACCAGGGTCTGCCAAACGTACAAAATTACCCAAACCCAGATAATCGTGATACCACTCGTAATATATCAAATATAATTTCAGTTGAACCACGTATAGAACAAATTACCAAACTTAAATGTCACTTGACCAGTACGGAAGCTATACTGCTAGCTACCGAAGTAGACAAGGTAAGACTCCCTAACGCGATAGTTCAGATAGACGATAAAGGTGAATTTATTACCTCTATATTAAACGTAAACGCGGTACCCAAAACCGTTAATTTTTCAAATTTAAAACTAGAACCGATCCAAAATTTCTCACTGAATTATGTGGACGAAGAAACCTCCCAAACTTGCGTAGACAGACATCATGAAATAAAAAACCAACTCCGTCTAGACCACCTAAACATGGAAGAAAATGAACTAATAACACAACTTTGCCTAGAATACGCGGACATTTTTTATCTTGAAGGTGACCAACTAACTTTCACCAATGAAATTAAACACGCGATAGATACCAATGACGCGAAACCGGTATTCACGAAATCGTACCGATACCCTCAGATACACAAAGAAGAAGTCAAAACGCAGGTATCCAAAATGTTAGAACAAAATATTATTCGTCCCTCTAACTCCCCCTGGTCATCTCCAGTGTGGGTTGTCCCTAAGAAACTTGATGCTTCGGGTAAGCCGAAATGGCGTGTGGTTGTAGACTACAGAAAACTCAACGAGTTAACTGTAGGAGATAAATACCCTCTACCCAACATCTCAGATCTCCTGGATCAATTAGGCAAGTGCCAGTACTTCACAACATTGGACTTAGCCTCTGGGTTCCACCAGATCGAGATAGACCCGAAAGACATCCCGAAAAGTGCATTTAGCGTAGACAACGGGCACTATGAATTCGTTCGTATGCCCTTCGGCCTTAAAAATGCCCCTTCCACCTTCCAAAGGGTTATGGACAACATCCTCATGGGCATTCAGAACGAGAGATGTCTGGTATATATGGATGATATTATCATATATTCCCCGACAGTTCACGAACACATTTCTCGTCTCACAGAAGTGTTCAAACGCCTTCGAAACGCTAACTTAAAAATCCAACCTGATAAATGCGAGTTTCTTCGTAAAGAAGTCGCATACCTGGGTCACCTCATAACTAAAGAAGGAGTTAAACCAAATCCCGATAAGGTACAGTGCATCCAAAACTTCCCGCAACCCACTAACCAGAAAGAAATTAAATCCTTCCTCGGGTTGGCAGGTTATTATCGCAGATTTATAAGTAATTTCGGGAAACTATCCAAGCCCCTCACCAAATTGTTACAAAAGGATGTCCCTTTTGCTTTCGACTCAGAATGTCACAAATCCTTCGAGGAATTGAAACAAGCCCTTACTTCGACGCCAGTACTTATCTACCTAAACTTCGGCGAAACGTTTCTACTCACCACTGATGCAAGCGCATTCGCCATCGGCGCCGTGCTCTCACAAGGCCCCATTGGCAAAGACTTACCAATAGCTTTCGCCTCAAGGACCCTCTGTAAAGCCGAAACCAAATACTCAACCATAGAGCGTGAACTTTTAGCTATAGTATGTGCCGTGAAACACTTCCGTCCATACATATTTGGTCGGAAATTTAAACTAATAACCGACCATAGGCCTCTAACGTGGCTTTTCTCGATAAAAGACCCCGGCAGCCGCCTAGCACGTTGGCGACTGAAGCTTGAAGAATACGAATACGAAATCGAATATAAACCCGGCCGCATTAATAAAAATGCAGACGCTCTTTCCCGCATAAAGATAAATCACATTCAAGATTCCTCTAACTTTCAAGCAGAATCAAAACTAGTAACGTACCCCATTCAAAGTCCCTCAACTCCAATAGAACCCGATCCTGATAGTCAGGACACGACAAGCGACACGACGGAAACTAACGAACAAGAAGATGTCCTGAACGAATTCGAAACTTTCGTAAAATTGTATAAAACGAAGTCACTTATCGATTATTCTAAAATTGAATTTTCGAACGGGCAACTCCTGGACAAAACCAATAAAAATATAGTGACCTTTTTCCAACAAAACAATCTCAAAGATTTTCATTATAAAATCCTTGAAGATTTGTTCGAAGAAAACGCAGACTTCCGAGATTTAGAATTAAATAAATTATCGAGTAAGTCGGTGCGACATAGAAATTACTTTATCGTGGCTCTACCATACGACCCCGAAACCGTAATCCAAAATCTATTTATCTCCCTATACAAAGGTCGTGAAGAGTTCGACGACTCTAAAACGTATTGTATCGAAAACAATGTCGAACTCCCTATTCTTGAAATTTTGTCATTTCTTTTATCGGAAAAAGACGTGAAACTCAAAATATGTCAAAACGTTACTAGAACACCTAGTGACGACGAAATCCCAATTATTATCGACCAGCATCATACTGGCAAAGCCCATCTCCACCGCGGAATAAATGAGACTATTCGTCGTATTCGAGAGAAATACAATTGGAAAGGATTGACAAAAGAGCGAAAATTTCATAAAAACCTGCAAAATCTGCCAAGAAACAAAAATCTGTCGCAAAAATTTAGATAACCCTCTCGTAATTACGGAGACGCCTAAATCCCCTTTCGAACGTATAAACATAGACGTCCTAGAAGTCCCAACGAAAAATTACGCACTTACTATACGCGACGAACTTACAAAATTCACTCAAGCGTATCCTATCAAAGATGAATCAGCAAAATCAATCGCAAACACTCTACTCGTTTACTTCCAGCACTTCGGAACACCCCTTCGAATCCATTGCGATTATGGCCGAGAATTCGATAACGCCATCCTAAAAGATTTATGTCTCCTCTATGACATCAAAGTAACGCAGTCTAGTGTCGGACACCCCCAATCTAATGGTTCCTTAGAAAGGTTCCACGCTACCTTGTTGGAAATGATCCGAGCACACGTGGCAGAACACCCTGACGAACACCCCTTCAACATATTACCTTACGCGATAATATGCTATAATACCTCTACTAATAAAACTCACGGATTTACACCCTACGAGTTAGTTTTCGGACACACGTCCAGTAGACCACCTGAGACGCTATATAATCAGGAAGAACTAGTCACGAAATACGTCAGAGACTTAAATAATCGCCTCTCTTATTATTATAAAGTCGCGCGCGCCAGAACTGAAACACAAAAACAAAAAGCGAAAGTTAGGTTCGACGCCCACGTTTCAAAGGAAACCCCCGAATATCAGATTGGTCAAAAGGTGTATTTAAAAGAATCCCAAATCACCGATAAGTTACGTAATAAATATAACGGGCCATTTGAGATTTTGGAACTTCACAAAAACTCAGCCACCCTCCTTAACAAAAAAACAAAACAAAAAACTGAAGCTAACTTTGACAGGTTAAAACCATATATTGAAGCCTAAATTGCCTTACAGGTTCACCTTGCTGATCGGAGCAGCCATGTCCCAGTACCAAATAACACCCATCAATAACACCGTCGGAGTCTATTACCACGACGAAACGAGGATAATAATTTCCAATAATAAATGGACTCTGCTAGTCCATAAAAATCTATCAAGCCTCCAAGAAGCCTTTATCAACAACAACAAAATTTTAGAATCAATTGTAAATATATTCACCCCCGATACACGCGAAACGAAAGAATTCCTAGTCAAAGTCAAAACACACATAACACTCCTAAACCAAGTATCAAATTCCCTTAAGGTAAAATTTGAAGAAATCTTTGTTAACACCAAACGATTCAAGCGCGGTATATTAAATGGAGCAGGTAGTATATTTAAAGCAATTACCGGCAATCTAGATGCGGAAGATGGACAATTCTTCACAGACAGTATTAACAAATTAAACAAAGATCAACATCAAATAGAAAACCTCCTGAAAAATCAAATATCCGTTACCTCTACCGTCGTAAAAACCTTTAACGAAACGATCCAAAATATGCAAATTAATATCGTAACGTTTAACGAGGATATGAAAAAGATTCAAATCGGACTGCATAAAGTAAATGATAGAGTTGCACTGGTTCAAGCCGAACTAAAATTTATCGAAACATGTGAAAAATTGACTGAAAGTTACTTGTACCTCCAGAGCAACCTTGATGACATTTTGAACGCGATCACATTTGCTCGTCTGAAAATAATACACTCTTCAATTATTTCACCAGAAAGTTTGATTACTGCACTTCAGGAAATCTCTCAAAACTTAGTAAAAAATAATCTACCCCTACCGGTAAAATATTCAGAAATTCCTCAATACCTAGAAATTATCGAACTAGAAGCCTTTCAATCAAAATCAGATCTTGTTTTCGTTCTAAGAATACCACTAGTAGAACAACAACTCTATACCCTGTATCATTTGTATCCTATCCCTATACTAGACAACAGAACTGGCCTTCACCATGTCTTGTCATTCTCACAAAAATTCATCGCGCGTAACGATGATTCACTAATGTACATCCCCGTCAAGGACCTGAGTACATGCAAACAACTAGATTCCCATAAGAAACTATGCTCAGACCTCTACGCCTACCCGATCGACAGCAGTGCAGCATGCGAAGCCCAGCTACTGAAAAACTTCAGAAAAATCCCAGAAAACTGTGTAAGTTCCCTCGTCTATGGACAAGGTTATAACGTTCAGAAACTACAAGGCAATGTGTGGTTAATAATTGTCTCTGAACCCATTCACATCACCATAAACTGTAATAAAATGGACACAAAAATCACCAGTGTTAATAAGAACTCTATATTAAAACTCCACCCGGACTGTTACGCGTTTGTCGGTATAACAAAAGTGCAAGCAGAAAGCCGCAATACCATCAACATTACGGACAATTCACATCCAGTGGTTATACCCTATGACTGTTGTAGTGACATTCCCGAAAAACTCCAGCTACCCAAGTTGGAACCTCTCCAGTTCGATCATCTAAATGTCGAAAATCTAGACATAGCCAACCACAAACTTGAGCAATACTCTAGAGACTTAGACAAACTAATAAACGAGCCATTTATAACTAAACATTTTTCTTTAAGCATGTATACAGTTATTGGTCTGTCCATCTGTCTCCTAGCCGCCTTCATCGCCTGGAAATGCAGGAAAAGATGCTGTGGTTGTAAGGAATCCAAGGACGCCACCCCTAATGAGATGCTGAAAAGAATTGGCACCCTCCTGAGAAGAAGACCTCATCTACCTACAGAAGAGGAAGAAATGACCGATTTTTCCCAAAAAGTCGGTGAATAACACCGACTTTTCAAAAAGAAAGGGAGTTGTTATATGCTAAACAAACCACATCAATGTATTCAAATATCTAAGTATCTTATCTAAATAAGTAACTTTATATTCTTATCATGGTACGTGATATAATTTGATACATTTATCACCTAAGCGATAACAACTTCCTAGACTTCTCATGTGAAACGCTGGCACGGCAACAATTCCCAGAATGCTGTGCCTACGTTGATATCAAACCTTATAAATATGACCAACAGACGCATTTGCGTTCAGTATTCATTTAATCTCTGTACTAATTATATCTACATATTTTCAACCATATAAAATCATATAAATAATTTGTAAAAGTTAAAATAAAAGTTTTTAAAAAGCAAATCAAGTTCTAAGTGATATAAAATATATATATATATAACGACCTCTTAAGCAGAGAAGAGGGTTTGTCTGGTACTATGTAAATTGATGCACATATCTAAATTTAAAATATGACATAAATTTTAAAACGATCGGAAGATATTGCCGAAAAACTGATATTTATAAGGGGTATAATTTCCTTATTATATATTTAGAGTACCTTTATTTTTGGATGTACTATCAGCCACATAAATATCCAGAGACAATTTTGGACCACCGTGTATACACGGTTATGTTACTCCATGTGTTAAGTTAAAAAGTAAAGTATTCGCGAGGTTCGAAAGGATATCCTTGCACTTTAGTACGTAGTACATCCGTGAAATTTCTGTGATTATTTCAGGAAGGGGCGCCAAAAAGTGCTCCCGCCCGAGTGGAAAATTTACCTCGTGCCGCCCGTGTGGATACCCACACTCGATGATAGTTCAGAACATACATATAAAAAGAGTGTATTTACAAGTACAGTTGTGGATGGGACATGATAAGTTGCCAATAGAATGGGGATTGAGAAAAAAGATAATTTACTAGTATCAGTTACAATGAACCAACCACCAGCTTCTGAAAATTTATTGAAAATGATTTTTTTTTCATGTAAAATTGGGTGTGGCTCTGCTTGTTGTAACATGACTCCTTCGCTGTTCAATAAATTATTAATTTTTATTATTTGTTCGAGATTCAGACTGAACTTTATATTATTTAGAGGAAACAAATTACTACACCAGCAGCTCAGAGACTCGACAGATGAGTCATGGGTAAGAAAACACTTTCCAAATGGTCTTACGTGTTTGGTAGGTTGTAGTTATTAACTGACAGATGTTTTTATAATTTATCTTAAAGAAATGTTAATTTGACTTATATAATGATAATTTTCCTAGAGAGGCGGGGCGCCAATCTTTCTATATTCGTAATTTAAACTAAGAGTGGAGTTTGATTGCAGGAAAGATAAACTAATCAAATTATAAAGAAAGTATAAATTGTTGACTATAAAAAGTGTAAATTAATAATCCAACTTTAGCAAAAATCAAGATTAGATTAATACTTGCAAATATTTCTAAAAGATATTCAACTTTTCTTTCACAAAAAGGTTAATTAATTAATTCAGGTATTATCTAAATGGTTTGTATAGTTTGTATAGTTTTTATCAAAATAGTTTGTATAGTTTGTATAGTGTGCATAGTTTGTATCAAAATACCTGAAATAAATGGACAAAATAATTATAAAATTGATTTTATTATAAACCAATTAAACTGGATGTGTTTTTGTTAAAAAACGACTAAACTGAGGCCTTAAAATTAAACAAATTTATGTACAATGGGGAAAACGAATGGACGATAATATGTTACGTAGATATTATTTAAAATACTGTCTTAAACATGAACCGACAATATAGTGTTTTAAAAGTCATAATTAATTATTTAAATGTAAACGTTTCGTAGAAATTGTGATCACAAAGCCATTACAGATAGTTCCATATATTTGTTTTCAATTAGACGTTACGGCGATAATTTACACCTAAATAATAATTGAAAGTACTAATTGTTCATTGAAAACATATTAAAGATAAAGTTGAAAATTAAAATAATTTTAAAAAGAACATTTGCAATTTGATTCTTTAAAGAACTCTAAAAGTGTTAAAGCATAAAAATATGAGATATATATAAAAAAACATTAGATACAAATTTTATTAGCGACACTTATCTGGAATTCTCAGTGAATTAAAGTAGTGAATCCAAGGAGGGATGATGATGGTGAAATCCAACCCACTGTGATGCTATCGCTGATTTCTAAATGAGCCCAATATTAAGTCAAGGAGTTCCCAGTACCATATTTGACGCTTCCAGAAATTCCATAAGAACAATTTACATCTATACGACCATATTACCGTCTCGGTCTCCGCAAAAAGGTAGTTCTAGTCTAATATATACATTCCATCCCCAAAATACGTAGAGGATATAAAATAAAAGTTTCCAACCCAAACTTAAATGTGACGTTAAAAAGACGTATCTAGAATGCGTATCTACGATCTGCATCTAGAAGATCTGCATCTAAAAGATCTGCATGTAAAACCCTGGAAAGAAATGAAGCTTAAGCATGGCTTGCTGCAAAATGGCCCTTGCCAAATCTAAGTTGCAAAAAAAATATTTCTTTATAAACTACTTACGGATTAAACCGGTGGAGAACAATTAGGCCTGCTTCATGTTCATGAAGAGGGACTATCAACCCTTACGATGTTGAAGTCGTTGGTAAAAACTTAATGAGGACACATCAATACTCAAAAAAAAAATAGCAGACAACTGCGAAGTGCTAAGCTTCTTGTAACGGAGAACAATTCATTCTGTTCGCCCTCTCGTACTATGTAAATCGTGTCGTAACTTTACCCTCTCGATTCTTAAAGTTAAGTTAGACGTGACTCTGGTTGCATATCGTTGTGTTTGTTTATGAAGAAATTTTAAGAAACAATATTTGAAATCTCGGCGGTCTTTCACGCTTGAATTAAATTATATGTTAATTTATGAAGCAGCAATATGCATGCTACATTGTGGATGTAGAAAAAGTGGCTTAAATTCTTCTATACCTATCATGTTTACTATGTGAAGGAGTTACCTGCTTAAATGCTCCACCAATGATGTTAATGAACGACATCGAAAACGAAAACGTCGTTACATGATTATTCTTGTAATATTTATGTCAAATAAATTTATAATAATTATTATTTAGCATAAGTTGTTATTAACAACTTGTTAATAAATTATTTTCTATAAAAAATTCATGTATTTGTATTATTTAACGTTTCTTTAATTTATTTCGCTTTCTGGAGCTTCAAATAAATTTTAAAAAATTTCATTTTTTTACAAATTCTTTTTAAACAACCTCGACGCGGTTAGTACTTGGATGGGCTCCCATCTTGGGAAATACAGCGTTCTCCTCCCACCTTCTAGAGGCTTGTATGTCAGTGTATACTCGGAAGTTACGTAATTTCAGACGAGGATTACGTAGTGGATATACCATCCTTCGGAGGGGATGTAAAGCAGGCGGTCCCTTGTCTATTAAATGTTAGGCAAGTAAAAGATCCCTACTCTTCTTAAGGGAAGAGGTTCGGCAAAATTTCCAGGTTGGGGGTAGCTCGTCTCCTGGCGTCGGTGATAGGCCCTGGTAGCGGAAATAGTCCGACGTTAAACAGTTAAATAAAAAAAAAAAAAAACAACCTCGAAAACTATAACAATCATTATTTTCCTAAAACAAATATTTAAAAATTTTAATTTTTTTTTAATTTACCGATTTTCGAAATGGCGGTAATTTTCAGTAGATCTTTTTAGTTTATGGCATTAGAAATCAAAAAAAAATCATTCAAATTCATTCATTATACCTAGATATGAAGAAAACTGTGGTTTGGTAGTTGTAAAGTCGGCAAAGGCGTCAGAAAGGGCTGTGTTCTGTCACCAATTCTCTAACATCTACCTATAGGTGGAATCAAGATTTTTAATTTCCCAAGCAACATAGAGTAGTATATTTATGGTGTTTGTATATCGGGTACATTTTTGGTATAAGTATATAATCGACATAATCGTATTTACAATAAACATCTTTATACGTAACATTTATCACGCCCTTAAACCTCAATTAAAAATTACAACATTTTTGCTGATTTTAAATAATGAAACCTACAGTTTTGATACTTAAATCTACTTTTATTACAAGGTGGCACTTAAAAAATATATATATTTATTGGAGCTGAAGTAGAATGAAATTTTAAGAAGAAAAGCTTCTATGCAATTTTTCGCATAAATTGATGGTTTTTAAGTTGTAACGACTTCAAAATTGCGATTTTAGCTTAAAAAAAAAAGGTATTTCCAAACGGCTTTCGTCAAGTATGTCGAAAAGTATTACTTTATCGAAAAAATGTTACAGAAAGTACAAACTGCTGATCGACTGTCTACCGCGCTCTGGATTCGACCCCCAGCCCCGGTATTGACAACACCGGTGAGTGTGGATGTATGTCTGCGTTTTTCCAAATGTGTAACCCCCTTCTGCAAAGCCTTGGCTGTGGGAGTTGTCCACTATCTGTGGTGTGTTTATGTAGGATTAGTAATTTCGGAGATATTTAAGTTTACATTTGGCATCCAATTGTTCATAAGATAATTATTTAGAGTGAGAGTTAAATATCTCAGAAACTGTGACACCTACGTCAAGGATGCTAATACGTAGAATAATAGGTTATTATAATTAAGCTTTGAACTGTTTTTTTATTTGTTTCTGTAGCATAAAAAACAAAGAAGTTATGACCGAAGCAACGTGCGTCTACACATTTTTTTAATAACAACGTCGCCATTTTGTTACTGTAATTAGCCAGTAATTAAAAAAAAGGGAATTTCAAACACTGTTTCTCATTAATATGTAACATGACGTAGATGCTCAAATTTTTTGGTTTGTATACAGCACTTGCTTTAGAAAAAAATACAGTTTAAACTATAAAGGTATTTTCGATAAAACGTAATTTTTTTTCCTTTTCCAAACATCTCAATAAATATTAGTTTTATTGAAAAATGGGTAGAGACCAAAAATAAAGCTCACAAACTACTAATGAAATTCGCTTGTTTTTTTATTTACATAGATTTAATAGTTTCGGAGATATGAAAGTTTACAAATGGCGTCCGAATGTTTATAAGACGAAAAATGCAGTTTAAATGTTTAATATCTCAGAAATTGTGACACCTACGTCACGCATGCTAAGAAATGAAATTAAGGACAATTAATTTCACTCTCAAATTATTTTTTACTAGTTCCTGTAGCATAAGAAATAAAGAAGTTATGACGGAAAAATGTGCGTATTTATATTTTTTATATAAAAAGGTCGCCATTTTGTTACTCTAATTAGCCAGTAATTTAAAGAAATTATCTCAAATACAGTATTTCGTTAAGATGTAGCATTACCTGGATGCTCAAATTTTTTTGCTCATTTAAAGCACTTGCTTTAGAAAAAAATACATTTTATACTTTAAAGATAATTTTGAAACACTTGGATACCAAATATAAACTTAAATATCTCCGAAATTATTAATCCTACATCAATAAACAAAAAAATATAAATAATTCCCAGTTTGTATTTTCTGTAATTGGTCTGTAACATTTTTTCAATAAAGTAATACTTTTCGAGATACTGGACGAAAGCTTTTTTTTAAGCTAAAATCGCAATTTTGAAGTCGTTATAACTTGAAAACTATCGGTTTATGTGATAAATTGTATAGAACCTTTTCTTCTTAAAAAACCGCTGCCCAAGGAATCACTACTTCCACATCCAGATTCTCTATCCATGTCACTCACAACGAAAAAACTTTGTATGTGAAAATAATTGTTTATGGAACTTTAATAATGTAATATTTGAAATCTTCTACCCCAAAAACCCGTAAAACGATACCCCACATCGGTGGTGGGGTGGGGGTGGTGATAGGGGGGGTGGTAGTGGGGAGGTGGATGGAGTAAAAACTATTTTGAGGTTTCTGGTTCCTGTACATACACTAAATCACAAGTTTTTTTCATCCCCTTTAATAAGGGGGTGGGGGTGGTACTGGGGGTGGCTAATGCCAACATTTTTTTTTTGAGACCTTAGCTTCTCTTGTATATACTAAATATCAATTTCGTGGACTCTTACCTGCTTGATTTACCCATTTACACCCCAATCCTTCGACGGAACAAGATGAAAATATAATCTAGTTCTAGATCTCGTTAAAGTACATATGTGTACCAAATTTCAAGTCAATATCTCAAACGGTTCCAGAGTAAACGTGCGCACAAAAAAAAGTTACAGACAGACAGACCGACAGACAGACAGAAAATTTTTTTTCGCTCAAACTTAAAATCTCGACGTTTCATGACATTTTAAGCCTATTTGGACAATAAAAATTTTTTAAAATTTTTTTGTCGTTACTATACTTCCACTGGACGTGGAAGTAATTTGATTCTATTTCATACCCAATAAATATATATATTTTTTAAGTGCCTTCCCCTGAGTGGGGGTGGCATTCATCCCCAATAAATTAGCAAGCCCTCGCACAATATATAGTCGAGTAAACTCTAAGCTGGAGCGTCCAAAGGTCACTTCATCATATAAACTAAGAGAATAAGACATACGCAACTAGTTCATCTCTATATCACTGCGATAGCTTTATGCGCATCGCATATCAAATCGTACGTCGTGTTATCAACTCATACATACGCCACCTTAGAGTTTACCGGACTATAGAAACTTTTTTGTGAAGCATTTACTATTATACTGCCGAAAATGAACGAAATCCTTTCAATATGAAATTATTCCGAAGTTAATACCTCTAATTACTGTACTATGTTACAATATAACCAATATTTCAAATATAATTTTTATAAGTTTTTTAATACTTCTATAGAATATCAAGTGAGATAATAAACAATTAACTGAATATAACTTTGATCTTGATAATATTTATTCAATTTTTATATTGGAACAATTTACGTAAATACTTGTATTTCAAATATCTAATACAAGCAAACATATAAAGTTCAAAGTTTTAGATCATAGTAACAATAAAATGTAACCTCTAAGTGTTTGAATAAACTATTAGGAACCCTCACGCGTCAGTAAAAAACAAATATTCATAAGGGTTTCTAGCAATACAAAGTCCAACCACATAATCCACAAAATTCACATTTGGACAAGAGAGGTTTTGCAGGGCAGGCGTTAAGTAAATATTCGTCGACTTCCGATGAGACCCCTGTGAAGCGATAAGGGTCTCGCCCCGCACTATATAATTAACCTTTTTATTACACAACCCTTCAGGAAGAAGGAAATAATACAGCTTGTGTGTAATTGCTTATACTAGGGAAATGGTTACTTCGTTTACTAATTTAATGAAGCACATTAGAGACTTTATTGTTTTATTCTAATTTTCGAGAACTGAATGTTATTGTACACTTTTGGTGATTATGATGACTTCACATTACGCCACTTGCCACTTCAATTTCTGCATTTACCTATTTAAACTCATTAGTTCTGTTTATTTTGTTTGGGTTATGTAAAGGCTAATGCCTAGTTAAGTGTTGGGTTCTAATGTTTCAATTTGTTTTTGTAATTTACTGGAACAGTTTGCTTTTCTAGAAACGATAGATATTTGTAAGAAACATTATTTTCGTAATTTCATTATTATTTTATTGTAATTCGTCTTGTTGGGCTTAAAAATTTTATAATAATCTAAACACCGTTTTTATGTAAAACAATAAACTGAAACCAACAATGTCTTTAAGCTTTGAACTTTTTTACTATTGGTGGAAGGTTTAAAAGTATTGTTGATTCATTTATTTATGAGGTCGCAAGAGATTTTTGAGAGATATATTGATTTTTATTTATTTGCAGAATATATTAAATAACCAGAGAGAAATTATTATACTCTTTGGTCGATTTATTGTTCTTTTTATATTACACAGTCAAACAAACAAAAAAAAAGTTCAGAGCCAGAAACTAGACCTACCAATTTTTATGTATTTTGACTTTCTGAATTCGATGCCGCAATCAGAATTTAATTTTATCGTTGGTTTTTTTTATCTCAGATTTTATCTTTAAAATTGCATTTTTATCGCAAAAAACGACCAATTGATGTCAGATAACCTCAGAACTAATATAAATTATATTCAGATATATGTTCTTCCATGTATTTTGACGAGCAAAATCTATTTTTTTTAACGTCCTGGCGAAGTTTAGCTAATGCTACTCCACCACTTAACCAGGACGGCGAGATGAGATATGGTCACCAATCTAAGTGCCGAACTTGCCCGGTGTGTCTTAACTTTGCCGATTGAAGTCTCGCCACTGAAACCTCATCTCAATTTGACGTTAAAAAAGCTCTACAAGACAAATTCTGATGATTATTTGTCAAAAACTCACAATTCAGCCATTTTATCGCCAAAAACGATCACCAGGTGGCAGATAAAATGTAAATTAATGACAGCTGAATCCAGATCTATGTTTGTCCATGTATATTGGCGTGCTGAATCCGAATTTCATACCAGGTGACCTGGTTGGTCACTTAAGGATTTTGGAGCTAATCCAATTCGAATCCATGACTCAATGCCAATCAAGCATGACTTTGACTGTTCGTTTGATGTGCTGATTGAAAGCCGTCAGGTGAGCAGGATCGAAGTACTGCGGTCAAGCGCGGATCTAGAAATTTCAATAATTTTTTTCTCGTCTGTGGCGCATGGGACCCATACGAAATATGGGAAATAACATCTCGAGAAGCACTTCTCTAACGACCCCTAAAAATTTTTGAAAAAGCAGTTTGCGAAGGATTAGGGATTAGGGATTCCTGTTTAAAATTATTTTTTTTGTCATATGCATTTTACTTTTCATAAAAATACAACAATCCGTTTTGAAGTTTATGAAAATATTTTCATTACTAACTAAGATACAACGAATTGAGATTTTATGATTTGTTAAATTGTAAATCACAAAATTTCAATTCGTTGTATTTCAGTTAGTAACGAAAATATTTTCATAAACTTCAAAACACAGTGTTGTATTTTTATGAAAAGTAAAATGCATATGACAAAAAAAATAATTTTAAACAGGAGTCCCTAAACCTGGAGGGGTAATCGAATTTTGAAAAAATTTTTCGCAAACTGCTTTTTCAAAATTTTTTAGGGGTCGTTAGAGAAGTGCTTCTCGAGATGTTATTTCCCATATTTCGTATGGGTCCCATGCGCCACAGACGAGAAAAAAATTATTGAAATTTCTAGATCCGCGCTTGACTGCGGTTGAAGAAAGAGTCACACATCTGGTGCACAGATGGATCCAAGATGGACGAAGGGGTTGGTGTGGGCGTATCAGGGCCTAAATGCAGTCTATCTAAAGCCCTTGGTAACACCCCAACCAACTTCCAGGCAGAAATCTATACTATAGATCAATGTGCCCAGGAATGCCTAAATACAGGCACTCGAAGGGCAAAGATCTATAGCCAGACAGCATTAAAGGCTCTCAGGGCCTATACCTTCCAGTCAAAAATTGTCTGGGAATGCAGACAATCCCTGAAGCAACTGGCAAAAAACAACAAGGTTACCTTGAAGTGGGTGACAGGGTATGGGGGAATAAAAGGCAACGAATTGGCTGATAGCCTCGCAAGAAAAGAGGCTGAAGCCCCATTTTTTTGGACCCGAACCGTTCTGTGGCTTATCTAAGGGACACATAACGGAGCGGGTCCTAAAATGGAAAAAGGAACAAAAGAGAACCTACTGGAGGAATACTTTAGGCCAAAGGCAAGCGAAAAGGTTTATAACCTATTCGACAAAGAACGCCACAAGGCTTCTCGAACTTAAAAAGTCCGATCTAAGGCTGATCACAGGCCGTCTAACTGGCCATTGCTCCTTGAGATATCATCTCAAGAATATGGCCATGGCAGAAGATGACATATGCAGATACTGTGAAGCTGCAACTGAGACTACGGAACATAAAATTTGTGAATGCAAAGGGAAAGCTCCCAGGAAAATCACAAGCTTTGCAAAAGTCTTGGAATCCTGAGCAACAACTAGTTGCAGGGTTTAGGTCGAAGTGAAGAAAGGCCAACTCAGGGCCAAGCGACGAATCTACAATCTAGAGACTCCGGGTATTTTACATCCACGACGGGAAGCATGATATGCTCCTCCGGAAATAATAAAATCAGCTCAAATGGAGTAGGATTCTGGATCTCGAAAGAAACAACTTTATCAGTCTTCGGATACAGAGCTGTCAGTGATCGGATAATCCATTTTTTAGAGTGAAAACTTTTTCAGTCTCAATTTAGACCTGCGTGTTAAGTACGTATAAAGGGTAAATAAATGGGTTTCAGGCCTCTACGTAATTATTACGCAGGTCTATATACGCTGAAAAATGCACTTAATTATGCAACTTCCGGTTCGTACTTCCGGTTCGTATTGTGGTCCATATCTAGGGAGGAGGCTAATTCATTCGTTGAATTTCTAATTTTGAAAATTCGTGTGAAACTCGAGCTGTTCTTCAGCCACATAATAATTCGTTCCGAATTTGATATACCACGGATAGACAACTTCAAAACTTAAAAACTATTAATTTTTCGGCCTTGGTCCCATGGAGACTTTTATTCAGGATGATTTCATAAATAACATATTTCAATTTCAACCAAATTCGGGCATTAGTTTACATAAGAAACGCGCGGGGGGTCCTTTAAGTTTGTTTAACTCCACATTGTTTTCTGTATCTCATAAATATTATATAATTTTTAAAGTAATAATTTCTGTTCGCAAGTAAATTACTCTTTAAATTGTTTTGGTTCTTCAGACACATGTTTTCAAAAGTATATCTTCGAGTCCGCATCTTGGCATTTTAGCAGCGTCTTCTGAGAAGGTAGATGCCTGACTATAGAGTAACTGTATGGATCATAAAACGCCTGGAAAAAGGTTATGAATAAGAAGAAGGTTAGTATAACATATCGAAATCATGTAATAACCCTGTATGGTGCCTAATATACACCTATAATCCACGCGGGATCATTTATCAATATTTTATCAATATATTATTTTCCTTAGAGCTAATTTTTTCTGGGTTGCCAAAGGAGTTAGAATTCATAAACTCAGAGTCTATTTTTGAACGCCCAAAGAAGGGTTTAAGTAAAGAAAATCCATTCTAAGTTATTTCCACGTGACAACTAGACTATTTTACTTCTAGCCTAAAACGTTATTGATAAATATAAAAAATCAACTGACATTTGAACAATCAATAACTCATATCAGCGAGTCCTAAGGTAAATTTTATTTTATTTCGATTATTAAAAAATTCTTAAATTTGTTGTTTCTAATAATTTTATAACAGTTAGTGATACTGATTAAACTAAAATTTCAATAGGTGTATTTTTTCGAATATGTTAAAAGCATTTCAGCGTCATGCGAGGTTACTTTACAATTCATCCACTACATCTGATGGGCATGTTAGATATCAGACACCGGCAATCTGGATAATGAGATATTTAAATTGGGGGCCCCACCTAAATGGGATTAACTCAAGAATCACCCACAGCACATGCCACTCAACTCGACGATTCATTTTTAAATTACCACGCTAAATCATTGGAAAGTAAAGCAGTGTACAGTGAACACATCGGAGCTACCCAAGTGCGTGAAAAAATGGAATATTTAATTTTTGAGGTTCTTTGATAAAACATTTAATGTAATAAAATGAATTAGTGATGAAATAGTTCGTTGCTCTGTCCAATACCGCCAAATATTGTTTAATTTATGTACCTTTACAAATAAGGTACAACTAGAAGTTCATAAACGAAATTTAGTCGAGTCGGCTCGCAAAAATTTTTTTCTGAGATTTTCCTTCAGTAACTGTTAGTGGAGGGTTAGTTAAAAATTGCCAATTATAAAAAAGAAATCTTGACTAACTTCCTAAAAAAAAAAGTCCTTCTGTAGTTTTTTTGTATATGCCATAGTTTTTGAGAAAATCGATATTGAAAATATAAGAAAAATTGAATTTTTAGAAAATGCGTTATATAATCGTTAATATCTTCGCCAATTGTCGACATATCTAAGAAAATAATCAGGAAGCAAATGAAAGATATTTTTATAACTTTCAATTTTTCACCATAGAAAGTTATAAAAGTAACTAGATTTATAGGGTTATTAAGTTTTAGTAAAAATTGATTTTTTCTCGGTTTTTTTGAATATATATTTGCCAATTGTTAACATATTATACAAAATAGAATCAGATATGAAATACATTCATTTAATAACATCATTTTGTAACCAAAAAAAAATAAATAAAAGTCTCTATATGTTTTGTAATTTGGAGATTGTGTAAGTAAAAATTGTTTTTTTTTTTTTAAATTTCTTTAAGTAGGTATTTGCCAAATGTTGACATGTTATGGAAAAAGAAGCAAATGCAAGATTTAATAACTTTATATCATTAAAAATTATAAAAGTCACTATATTTTTACTAATTTTGATATTATGTCAAAAGTAACAAAATAAAACATTTTAGTAATGAGTTTTGATCTGAGTTTATTTACAAATTTTAAAAATATATATTTTACAATATTAACGTTTTTTTTATATTACATCTTCAGCTTCATTGGATATTATTTCTTCGTCGTAATCAATTTCTTCTGGTTCAACTTCAACGGGAGGTGTGTTTGTGCATGTGTCGTTTTTGCAAGAACCACAAGCTTCGGTACAAAACTTTTTTACAAGAGCAAGCATTTCCGCAACCCTTTTTACAATTGCAAAAAATTATTTTTAGAATTTCACTTGGTGCTGGCGGTTTTGTCATCATATTTGGAGTTAATATTTTTCCTTTTTTCCATCCCCATTGTTCTGGTAATAAATCATTTGACAGCCATTTCTGAACTTGTAAATATACTCTGAAACGATGTTGTGCTGCTGCATCATTGGTAGGAGGAAGAGATTCAAGATTCACAGCCTCTTCTTTGATGATGTTTTTCAAGAAAATTACATATATCAACTCATTGAGGCATTTAATTTTTTTCCCTGCGTTGTAGATTTGTAAAATACAAGAAATGCCATTTTCTGAAATTGATTCTGCCAGTTGATCTTTCTGCTTAAATATTTCTACTGCATTCTTGACTTTATCACTTAAAAAACAGAAATACGTAGTTGGAGTTTTTAATCGGCAAATTCATTTAATCTGCTCAGTGGATCACTAACTGAACTGTGGGTCAATCTGTGTTTTAAAGACAAGTTGTAACTTTCGTGCAGTACACAGTATCACTAATATCACTTCAAACTGTTACAGTTTTCGATTACTTTTCTCCCTGTGTTAATGAGAACACTTTTGCACTTGTTGAAAAAAAGATGATGGTTTTGCTGTGGCGAAATAATCTTTCATGTTTGCATCATATTCTGAAGAATCACTATTTCTACTAATGTTTAACTTTTTCTTCAGTTTTTATAAAACGTGGATGAGTGCCGATAAACTTTATTTCGCTTTTACTGAGCATTTCAGATGCCGCCATTTTTTTCAGTGCCAATAATTATATAAATTGTTTTAAGAGTTAATATTACTTTATAGTAGATTTTCAAGGTATATGTAACTTTGTAGTCATTTTCAATTAGTGGGGAGTAGTAAAAATAACTTCAAAGCCCCTATGTTCGTAGAAATAACCTCATTTTTACTCGAGATGTCACTAGTAAGTTAGACAACTTTGAAGTTCCAGAAAATTTCCCAACAACGTACCGGGGGCTTAAAATTGCACACTTGAAGTTATCGTTACTTTGAAGTGGTCCTTTGGTAACGCTGCTGTCGGCATTACTACCAATTTTCACTTTGCAGTTGAGGATGCTTCAAAGTAATGCAGAGTAGTATCCGCGACGTTGCAGATTCTGCAGAAGTTACTTTTGAAAGTTTTATAACTATACCACGGCCGACTGAGTCGGCCGTGACTATACAATGCCTGAATTCAGTAGAATCTACATAATTGTCACTAAAAATGCATACCACAAAGTGAATATTACCCTAAAGTCGCAAAATTAGTAACAGTTATGTCACTCCTACTATATTAAAGTTCCGATGCCTCAGATGCCAGTTCCCATCACTTTGAATGCTGCTTGGGTTGTTAGTACACTTCAAATTTCTACATTTATAGTCCAAACTCTGCGGCATCAATATTTCATAAGCCACAATTTTTCAGCTACTGGACATTTTTCAAACGTCATCGGAATTATCCAAATTGTCTGTGTTCTTATCTGACAAGTGCCTAGGCCTACTACCCTATTTTAATAGACGGGCGCGTTATAATGGTAAGCAGAGTAGAGTCAAAAATTAAGGGAATTTGGGCATGTTTCTAAATCTGGTCGGCTATCACCTTATGAAGAAGATCAGCTTAATATTTTGTTGACAGTGCAAGAGAGTCCTCGTTCCACAGTTAAGGACATTGCGTCTAATTTAATATGAGACCCACTGTCTACAAAATGCTTCATGAACTGTGGAAATGAGTTCTGGGAGTAACTGCAAGAACTAAGCATTGATGATGGTAAGTTTGTAAAAAAAATATTTTTTTCAGATCAAGCTAAATGGCCCTGTTAATAGGCAAAATTGCCTCTCAAAACCCTTAAAAAACATATGTGGTGTGGGATAGTTGATGGAGGAATTCTGGGTCCTTATATCTTTGACGTGACCCTAACCAGTGAGAGGTATTTACATTTTCTTCAAGGCACACATCCCCGCACTAATAACTTTGTATCTGGTGCAGAAGAAACCAATCTTCTAAGAAACGACTTCTTCTTTCAATAAGATGGAGCACCTCCCCATTAGGTAGCCCCTGTCCAAGCCTATTAAAACGAGGTACCTCGAAATCGTTTAATAGAAGGAAGTGGGGGTAAATGAGTGGCCAGTAAGGTCTAACGCCCCTCGATTACTTTTTATGAGGACACTTTAAAATTAAAGTATACATGAATCACCCTGTGAATGTGGAAGATTCAAAGGGACGATTTCTTCAAGGCTAATATCACCAAAAATGATCGACAACGTTCAAAAGGAGTTTTTAACCATTTTGACTATTGTCAAGCTGAGAATAGAGCATATTTTGTACTTTTAATTTAGTTGTTTTTGAGATTTCTTTGTTTCTAGTAAAGTATTTTTAAATTTCAAGACAGTTTTCCTTAAAAATTTTCTCATGCAACTTACATCGATATTTATCGTATTGTATGTAAACAATGCGCTCTTTCAAATTCCGTAAGAAAGAATGAGGGTTGCCATTTAAAGAAAATATTGATAACGTCGTAGCTTTGTGAAAACTTACCAAAAACATTTTAGAAATGTATCAAAGGATGGTATTCAATATGAAGCTTTTGACATTTCCGAGCGATTTTCCCAAAAAAAATGTGTACACTTTTTATCAAATTTATCCTCTACCTTACGAAAACACAATATGTTTAAATCAAATTCTGTCAACTACTATAATACAAAGCATCATATTCAATAGAATTTGAAACATTTTATGCCAAAGTTTAACAAGCAACTGTCTATATACCTACTACTATTTATTTATTGTTTTTAGAAAGTCAATTAATAATATTGTTTAATCTCCACCCCTGTTTATTTACTCTGTTAGGCGAGACCAGAAAAAACCACCACGGTGTAACTATAAATTCTCATCGCAACAAAATTAAAATCGTTTGATGTTTGCTCCACTCCATCATGAAGAAGAATTTCAATGTGGCAAAGTAATCACGTAATGAGTAGAATCAATCGAAACCCGACACCAATCAGTTAATAATCCCGATAATGCGTAAACACGTTCTATTCAACCCTCAATCAACCCCCTCCGGTGTCAGGTTTATTAGGTTAGTCTACCTTGTTGAGTTACCTATAGAGGCTAATGAAATGAACAATCTATTAATGGCTTTTCAGTGCTTTAATTCTCCATATTCATTACTGCAATAGGAAAATATCGTTTTATAAAACTATTCTGTCACTTTCATGAGATAAACGGAAGCAAAAAGTCTTTTTCAAAACTTCATTGGGTTGTTGACGAATTTTCAAAAATGGTGAAATATGGTAGTGGAGGACTTAATTTAGTTATATATTTAATTTGGAAGAAAAATTCTTAGCGCAACATATTTTAAAAAATTGTTAAACTTCGACTATTTGAATGTGCCGCGAAAACGGTAGTGACATCATAACGGCAGTTAGATGTGAACTTATAAGCAGAACAGATGAAGATGAATAAGTTGACTTTGCTGACAAGAAAGAAAATAACCTCATCATCATATGTCAAAAGTAAATTTGACGTTTAGCTAGCAGTGATTGATGTTTGCAGTTATTGTTAATATTTTTTTACAAAACGACTAATATAAGGCAGTATATCTGTAAAAGCTAATTCTGACATTCTACTTGCGGTAGATATATTTATGGTCAGCGAATTTTTAAAAAGAGACGATCTGTTGAATTATATGAAACAATTCAATATAATGTTTAACAACTTATATTAATTAACTATCATTTTATATTTATATCTAACGCGGAAGATTTAACATTCAAAGAGCCTGATTACAATGCAATACTTCCGAAAAGTAAGAGAGTAAAGATGAAACCACAATACCTCAACGATTACGCAGCTTTAGCCCTAAATGCTGAATCGTTTGTAGATAATGAGGATAAACTAGAATGGACACGTGCGGTTGAGGAGGAGATAGACTCTGATAAAAAATAAAACGTGGGAATTAACAAATTTACCTTCAGGAAGACGTCCTATCGACAGCAAATAGATTTTCAAAATCAAACGTGACAAAGACGGAAATATCGAGAGATACAAAGCACGATTGGTCATCAAAGGTTGCGCTCAACGAAAAGGCTATGATTACGAGGAAACCTACGCACCAGTTGCTAGACTCGCAACGCTGAGGACGCTACTATCGGTGATCAATGAAGAAGACCTTCATGCCTGTCAAATGGACGTAAAGAACGCATTTTTGTATGGGGACTTAAAGGAAGAAATATATATGAATGTTCCACTTGGATTCGACTGTGATAATGACGAATTCTGCAAATTGAAGAAAACTCTATATGGCTTGAAACAGGCCCCCCGGGCTTGGAACGAAACATTTGATGGATTCGTAAAAAGCATCGGTTTTCAACAATCAGAGGCCGACAAATGCTTATATATTGCAAGAAGCAGATCACAGGCGTGAAATCAGCATTGAAAAACAGATTTCATATGACGGATTTGGGTGAACACTCATATCTCGGAATCAGCATATCAAGATCTGACGGAGGAATTATACTAAGTCAACAAACATACCTTCGAAAACTGTTAAGCAGATTCAATATGGAGGAATTCAAACCAGTGCAGACGCCAATGGAACTGAAGCCTCTGGTACACGACGAAGCAGAAATCTGTGATGAGTCGAGGCCGTACCGAGAGCTAATTGGCTGTTTAATGTATGCGATGATGACTACTAGACCAGATTTGAGTGCCGCCATAAACTATTTTAGTAAATACCAGAATCATCAAACAGAGACTCTGTAGAAAGGATTAAAAAGAGTATTGAGGTACATAAAAGGTACACTTGATTTGGGCCTTCGTTTTCAAAAAGGAAAGCAAGAAGTGCTTCTGTGCTATGCAGACGCCAACTACGGGACCGAAACCGACAGAAAATCAACCTCGGGATTCCTGATGAAGGTATACGGAAACGCAGTACTCTGGGCTTCAAGAAGACAGACATCAGTCGCCCTCTCATCAACGGAAGCTGAGTATGTTGCCCTCGCAACGGCTGCATCAGAATTGCTGTGGTTAAAACATTTGCTAACTGACTTCGGAATTACCAGTTCGAGGCCACTAAAAATTTTCGAGGATAATCAGTCCTGTATACATTTGCTGCACAAGTGGGAACATCGACGCCTCAAACACGTTGATGTTAAATATAATTTCGTTCGGGATCTATCAACGAAGGGTTTAATAGACGTTGAGTACCTCAACACGAAAGACCAAATCGCCGATATCCTAACAAAAGCCTTACCCAGTGACCAGCATCTGAAACTGCGATTACGCTTGGGACTTGTCAGAGAAAACATTTGAAGACATCAACGCACGAGTTGATTCGTTTACCTATTTTTTAATAAAACATTTTTTTTGAATTATTCTGTTATTGAATTGAGGAGGAGTGTTGAATTATATGAAACAATTCAATATAATGTTTAACAACTTATATTAATTAATTATCATTTTTTGGTCAGAGATGGCACCAATCAATAATTAAATAAATCTGTCAATGTAATAATTAATATATTTACAAACAAAAATAAAAGTTCATCTTTGTTCCTGATATTGAATAAGTGCCTATTTATTGTCTTTCCACACGGATATCTCAATAGTTTTGACATTGCAATGGTTGGAAGTGCAAAAGCTGCAAGGTACTTACGTTACAGCTGCTATAGACAGTACAAACTATTGTAATTTCTGCAAGAACTTCCTTTATCTTTTATTCATATTACATAATGTCTAATATGTATTTTATTATTTAATTTAGATGAATTTGTTAACTATACTTTGTATTTTATTAAATATTTCCTTTTCATTGTTTTATTTCCTATTAACTATATACATGCGTATCTAACTGAAAACAACAAAATAAGTTTATCTACTAAAGAAATTATTTATTATCCATTGATACTCACTTCTAAGAAGAGTCAGAATGAGACTTCAGACTTACGAAGATATCAAGAAAGGTCTGTATTATAACAAAAAATAATAAATAGGAAAGTACTTTATGCTAGTACCTATCTATCTAAGCAATAAACAATTATATGTATTTATAACACATATAATTCAAAGGGCATTTATAACTACAATCCAACGCATTCGTAGCTTTTTTCCGACTGATTGTGTTCACCGACTTTAGACGTCTTTCACAGTTTGTTTCATATAATTTTTCAACGGCGAGTTTTTAAATTTCCTTTCTTAATTTATTGATCATCCTAGTATTATGGGGCGTCTAGGGAGCTTCATAAATAATTAATAGCTAACAAAAACAACTGCACTTTATTCCATATAAAAGCAGATTAAAGCCATTTCCCCTCCTTTTAGGAAATCAAAGCATGAATAACATTCTAATCTAGAGCCGTTAAGAATACAGTAATACACCCTGTTTTATCCACCAATTTGGCGGGAAATTTAAATTTGTAACAGCTAGAACGCCACACAAGTCTTGTAATGCGGCCGTTTTTCCTACAACATAAACCCATATTAAAAATCAAATTCCTACATTAAGATACAACTTACCACAAATAAAACGCTTAGAATACATTGTAATTTGTTACTTTACTTGACATTGAAATGGTCTCCACAATAAGAAGACTTGGTCCTTCTCTGGTGGCTTTGAATCATTCATTATTACGTTCAGCGTTTATTATTGGAACACAACAGTTTTTCTGGTGAATTGGTGGAATTATTTACACAGTACGGCAGAAAATACTATCTGTACTTTTATTTACCCATAACTAGATGCTGTTAAACTATACCGAATTGTAGCCTATGAACGTCAGTTGAATTTGACGTTAAATATAATGTCAAATTAAACTGTCGTGATTGTCTTTTTTCTCCGTCGCTATCAGCGAGTTTCTAAATTAGTACCTGTTTCTCGTCGTTTTATAACTAACTTCTCTACAGACTGCCGTTATTATGTCATCTCCGTTTTAAATGCATGTATTTTTGTAATTAATATTATAATATTATAAGACTTTCTTTTCAACTTCTACATGTTTCTAATGATTTTTTATGAATAATTGTTATTGTTTAACATAGATTCTCCTCAAATTTTAACTTAGTGCAACAACCCAATTATAGCCGATTGAAATGCTTAGGAAGGAGTTAATAGCCCAGCAATTTTAGTTTTTGACCCGTAATTAATTATTGTAAAGCATATCCGTTCATATTTTAGATGTTCCATGCATATTTTCGTTCATAATTTTCCGTTCTAGTTCTGTCAACATTTCAAAAATTGAAAAAATGTTAAGAACATTTAAGAAAAATTCCGAAATGGCGCCGTTGCGGATAAATGAAGACTCGGAGGGAAAACATACCCCAATAAACATTTCTCTTCATACTTTGGGCTTTCCATTGGTATATCTACCTTCTCTGTAGCGTCACCCGTTACGGAGTTACGCCACTCTGAGTGTCGCAGCGGCGACACTCGGATATTTAAATGCGTTTATTGTTGCGTCTATCACGTCTAGTCTAAACAATCAAGAAGGCGCAAGAGGAGCTATACCCTTAGTTCATTAACTCTGACAGTTCTCTAAGTGTATGCATTGGTTCATTGGTGCGGCAAAATTGAATGATCTTAAGCCATGTAGCACAGGAATTTTAGTTTTTCACTTTGAATTAATTATTGTAAAGCTAAAAATTTGCAGGATTGTAGTTTTGGTGCAGGATAACACGTATCAAAAATTCCCCTACTCTCCCCCGTCGGCTTCCCTGTTTTTGAGGAGCAACAAGGGCCTAACTCGCAGAAATTGCAGAATTGGCTATAAAGTGCAGCAAAAAGGTTGTTGCTGGTCCGATTGGGGTCGAAATGATCATAAAAGCTTCGGAGAAGCATATCCGTTCGTATTTCACTTGTTCCATGCATATTTCGTTCATCATTTTCCGTTCTAGTGCTGTCAAAACTTCAAAAACTGAAAAATGGCTACATTGCGGATAAATGAAAACTCGGAGGGGACAACGTACCCGAATAAACATTTCTCTTCATACTTTGGGCTTTCCATTGGTGTGTCTACCTTCTCTGTAGCGTCATCCGGTACGGAGCTACGCCACTTTGAGTGTCAGCGCGCGGCTGCCGCATCCATCATATACCAGGTGGAACTGCCTTGGCTGCGCCGATGAAACCAGTTGCGAATTCCTGTTTATATATTATTAGTGTTTTGTAAGATTTATTGACTGAAATTTAACTTGTTAGACTCAGAAAATGACTTTATTCTGCTAGACAAGTGACATTATTGATCTACTGGGAAGTAAGTTCGTCCGAATTATCATCCATATCCACGACTGGCTGTTTGTGCAGCTGCATCCTCTACAGCTTCGGCACATGATGCTGCAGTTCAGACCAGAGTTCCTGCACTCGCACCGGGCAGTGCAGTCCGCCTTGCAGGCACAGGACCCAAGTAGCACAAGAAGCTGTAATAAAGCTGCACCAACATTGCGGCAACAAGAACTTGCAGCTATTTAGCTATAGCAGCTACCGCGGAAACCTTACAATAAGGTTGCGACAGCGCTGTAACAGTCAAAGTGGTACAATATTTTCTTGCTTTGAAAATGTTGCTAAAGCTTGGAACTACAAATGATAAACAATTTGGTTGCAAAATTACCTTTAATAGACATTATTAGATACTAAATGAAAATGGATGCATATACCTTATTGTACATGTACTTATAAAAATATCAAGACGATTTTCACGACAAATGATGCATAAAATTGCATGCGGTTATCACTTTTTCGTTAAATGTGCATGTGATACTTCTGTATGTTCAAAGGGCTTCAGACATTTTCATTTTTTACAAAACTATTAATCTCCTCAGATTTATAATTTTTCTTATATTTCACCAGAAAATTGTTTAAAATTACTAACTTCTTAATGTTGTGTCCACTAGAGAATACTACAGCACTTTTTTATTTCAAAAATTAAAGTAAATGGTAATAAATGTAAAAAAAATAAATGTTGTTCAAAATGGCTGCCCCTCTTAGTACTCGTCGTTTACAGGAAATATGGCCGCTAATTTATATAATAGTTGACAGTAAATTGGCTGATAATCCCCTGCCACAAATGTGGAAAATATAGTTTAGCCGCCAAACCGCATTTTTTTAGCTTTAAAGTATACAGTATAAACAAGAGTCAGTACTAGTTGTTCCGGCTGCTATTAAGTTGTTGTAAGAGCTCTAGAAGGCATATTGCAGCTGACTAGAAATCTAAATAGCAATTACTGCGACTTGGCTGTTTAATTATGGTACAGCAATGTTACAGCAGTAAAAATATTTGGAATAAAAAGCTTTGAGATTCCAAATCCAAATTATAGCTAAATGCCGGTTATCCCAACGTATTCGCAGACAAAATTTAGCTGTGAAAACTTCATAGTCCACAATGTGCTACTTGGGGAAATTAGTCGTAGTTGGCTATCAGAAGCTGGCTGCCTTGTGGTAGGAACATTCACATTAGTTGAGTGCTGCAAAGCTTTTCGGGAGATCAAATCCTCACAATATTCTCCATAACTCCTCTCCTCTCCTCCCTTGGAGGACTGGGGGGTGGAAATCAGGACTCCAGGGCCTATAGTTCCGACTTTTGTTCCTACCTCGAGGCAGCCAGCTCCTGATAGCCAGCTACGGCTAATTTTCTGTGCCTGCAAGGCGGACTGCAGTGCTCGGTCCGAGTGCAGGAACTCTGGTCTGAACTGCAGCATCATGTGCCGAAGCGGTAGGGGATCCAGCTGCACAAATAGCCAGTCGTGGATATGGATGATGATCCGGACAACCCTACTTCCCAGTAGATCAATAATGTCAATTGTGTAGCCGAATAAATTCATTTTCTGAATCTGACAAGTTAAATTTCATTCAATAAATCTTATAAAACACCAATAATATATAAACAGAAATTCGCAACTGGTTTCATCACCGCAGCCAGGGCAGTTCCACCGGGTACATGATCGACACTCAAAGTGGAGTAGCTCCGTACCGGGTGACGCTACAGAGAAGGTAGACACATCAATGAAAAGCCCAAAGTATGAAGAGATGTTTATTCGGGTACGTTTTCCCCTCCGAGTCTTTATTTATCCGCAACGGAACCATTTCAAAATTTTTTCAATTTTTGAAGTTTTGACATCACTAGAACGGAAAATGATGAACGAAATATGCATGGAACATGTGAAATACGAACGGATATGCTTCTCCGAAGCTTTTATGATCATTTCGACACAAATCGAACCAGTAACAACCTTTTTGCTGCACTTTACAGCCAGCTCTGCAATTTTTGCGACTTAGGCCCTTGTTGCTCCGCAAGAACAGATAAGCCGACGGGGGAGAGTTGGTGACTTTTTGGTACGTGTTGTCCTGGACTAAAACTGTAATCCTGCAAATTTTCGGCTCTACAATAACACAGGCCCACAAAAAAGACAAGTTGTCTGCGCCGCGGTATTGACCATACCTATCCCTTGTATTTTGACCCGCTGAACACGAATCTGACCTTAGTTTTTCTCCTATACGTCAGGTTTTTTTTTAAAGCAAAAAAGTCTAATATTTATACATTTATTTGCTATTAAAAGAAAAACCTGACGTGCTGGTGAAAAACTAAGGTCAGATTCGTATTCAGCGGCTTTAAATACAAGGGATAGATGTGGTCAGTACCCCCGCGCAAATGATTTTTTTTTGTGGTATTGCGCCACACTGAGTGTGGCACAGTGGCAACCAAAAAAAGTGGTCTGCGCGGGGGTACTGACCACACCTATCCCTTGTATTTTGAGCCGCTGAACACGAATCTGACCTTAGTTTTTCCCCTACACGTCCGGTTTTTTTTAACAGCAAAAAAAGTCGTGTTGAATCGTGATATTTATATATTTATTTGCTGTTAAAAAAAAACCTGACGTATAGGGGAAAAACTAAGATCAGATTCGTGTTCAGCGGCACAAAATACAACGGATAGGTATGGTCAGTACCCCGGCGCAGACAACTTTTTTTTTTGTGGGCCTGTGTAATTAATCCAAAGTCAAAAACTAAAATTCCTGTGCTACATGGCTTAACTAATATCACTCAATTTTGCGGCACCAATTAACCAATGAGAACTGTCGAAGTTAATGAACTAAGGGTATAGCTCGTGTTGCGCCTTCTTGTTTATTTAGACTAGACGTGATAGACGCAACAATGAACGCACTTAAGTGTCCGAGTGTCGCCGCTGCGACACTCAGAGTGGCGTAACCCCGTAACACACCTCCCTCAAGATATCTCTATGCACGTTGCCTCGACTTAACCCTACTAGCGGACTACGTCCAGGAAATCTCGCAAAAATTCTATCAATTCAAACTGGGCGATAGTCCGCTAACCCACAACATAACCCGAATCAGACAGCATAATGCCATATTTTTCGACCTGAACAAAAGTGATCACACACTCTTCTTCTCCATGACTTTTAGCATTATTATTATTAACTAACTGAGCACACATCAAATGAATTAAAAACAAAATTGCATATTATCGTAAATACATATATATATTTTTCCAAAATTCTAATATTATTATTTCAAATATTTTAAAGAAAAAGTTAATACGCAGACCTTTTCACACCTTTCACATTTTTGCTTTTAGGCATATTTGTTGGTGATTTTACTGCATTCTTATTACTGGAGACAGGGCCGCGCCATCCATAAGGGCAAGTTGTGCGGCGCACGATGGCTCCACGTAACTAAAGGCGCCGTAAGGCGCCGCGAGTTTTGAAATTTAAAATGTAAAAATTATATAAACGTTTAGTTACAATATATCCTAAATCAGGGCCGGATTATCCAATAGACAAACTAGGCAATTGCCTATAGGGGTCCCAACGCGTGAGGGGGCGCTCCAGCAGTTCTAAACTAGATAACTAATTTTATCTCCCGACGGTCGACGGTCGACGGGCGACGTTTATCGTTTACCATTGATCTGTTGTAAAATAAAATGTACAAGAAAATTATTTATTTGTTATTGGATTATTTTATTTTTATAGAATTATCGTATTTATTACCTCTGTTCTGTAGCAACATTTTACAGAATTATTTATAGAATTATATTATAGCGGAGTTCGCAAGCAAGAAGTCACGAAAAAGGATAAGTTTGTCAATATATTATTTTTATATTACTTACACATCCAGTGGAAGTATAGTAACGACAAAAAAATTTTTAAAAATTTTTTTTGTTCAAATAGGCTTAGAATATCATGAAACGTCGAGATTTTAAGTTCGAGCGAAAAAAAGTTTCTGTCTGTCTGTCGGTCTGTAACTTTTTTTTGTGCGCACGTTTACTCTGGGACCGTTTGAGATATTGACTTGAAATTTGGTACACGTATGTACTTTAACGAGATCTAGAACTAGATTATATTTTCATCTTTTTCCGTCGAAATTGGGGTAAATTTGGGGTAAATAGGTAAATCAAGTAGGTAAGAGTTCATAAAATTGTTGTTTATTATATACAAAAGAAGCTAAGGTCTCAAAAAAAACTTTGGCATTAGCCACCCCCGAGGGGGCAACCGCTGGCGAAATTTTGTACACCTAATACCTATTCTAGAAAAATACCTTTTATTTCCCCTTTAATTCCTTGTAATTCTCCTAATTCCTCAAATACCTTTATTTCCTCCTAATACCTTAATATTTTCTAGATTATCTCGGGAACGGTGCACTTTTTGATAAAAATACCTATACACAAAATTGTTCCTTATAAAATTCTCTAACAAAAATGTCTCTACACTTTTTCCCTAAAATTAATAGTACCGTGGGAAATAAGGCGCACACATAAGGGTTGGTTTCGGTCAACACAATAAATTGTAATCTTTACTATAATCTACTTTAAAGTTCAATACTTAACGCTAAAGCAGTAGCTACTAAAGTCCGCCTAAAATTATAATAAATTTCTCTCACCTCTATAAAATAACGCGATTTTTGATGAAGTGAGAATATTGTATACCGGGTCGCTCAGCCGATAGGGACACTGTTGTAACTTTTGAATGGGAGAATGGATTTTTTTTCAAATTTGGTGTAGTGATATGGGATATAATTTCCAATTATATAATGTAAAGAACCAAAATGGCCGACTTCCGGTTTCGATTTTACCCGAAAGTGGGTTTAAAATACCCGATTTTTGCGTAAAATCCCGCACATTGGCAGCCCTGAACAGTAACAGCGTTTACAGCAAGCTCTAAAATAATGCAGTTACCTTGGGTCGTCTGAGATGTAATGGGAGAAATTTAAATTTTTTACATTGTGGTGGTGTATAGATATTTATACTTTTTTCGCGTAAAGACAGCTTTGGAAATAGCCATACGGATATTCAGCGAATTATACGACCTGCGCTGATTACATTTGCCTCATTACCAAAGTACTATTAATTTTAGGAAAAAAGTTTAGAGAAGTTTTTTTATAGAGAATTTTATAAGGAATAATTCTGTATAAAGGTTTTCTTATGGAAAAAATGCACCGTTCCAGAAATAATCTAGAAAACCTCAAAATGGGGGGGAAACGACGTCCTCTAGGGGATGAAGCACACAATTTTTGAAACTTTATGAATTTTGTCCAATATATTACAATTTTAACTGTTATATTACTGAAGTATTACAAGACATCGTGCAAAGTTTTAGTAATGAAAAAGCTAGTCATGGAGAAATTGTAGACATAGGACAGCGATTTGTTCTAGTTTTATACAACTCTACCTCCGCAGAAAAAAGTCTAGATGTGTACAGATTCATGACTTTTAACAAACTTGTTGGTAAAGCGAACAATACTGTAATATTATTAAAACTACCAACAACTTCTGCTGCTCCTCGGCAACACTTATATCGCGTTTTTTACCAAATTCAAACATGGAAAAACGTTGCGCTAGAAGCTACTGATTGGGGATGGAAAAAAGTTGGCGGTATATTAACCCGAACTATGATAACAAAAGAACCGGCTCCCGAATCTGTTATAACACTAATTTCTTGGTCATGCAAATTAAGGTGCGAAAATAGGTGCAGTTGCAGAAGAGCAGGCTTACGTTGCTCCACAATGTGTTACCATTACCACGGATAAGCATGCATGAATGTCGAGTCTATGGAAGACGATGAAGATTAATTAACGTAGGTAACCTTTTGATAATTAGTGGATTCGGCCTACAGGGGACACCACACGCCAAGTACTTTACCTCTAAGGTGGCGTGGAAACAAGTACACTATACAATATTCTCGCTTCTTTAAAAATCGCGTTATTTTATAGAGGTGAGAGGATGAAAGTGGTACATTTATTATAATTTTAGGTGGAGTTTAGTAGCTACTGCTTTAGCGTTAAGCATTGAACTTTAAAGTAGTTCATAGTAAAAATTACAATTTATTGTGTTGACCGGAACCAACCCTTATGTGTGCGCCTTATTTCCCAGGGTACTATTAATTTTAAGAAAAAAAGTGTAGAGACGTTTTTTATACAGAATTTTACAAGGAATAATTGATCAAAAAGTGATCCGTTCCCGAGATAATCTCAAAATGGGGGGTGGAAACGGCGTCCTAGGGGATGAAGCACACTATTTAGGGGTGGGAACTTTTCGGTTTAGTAATTCTTATGCTATCCTTAACATTTCTACCAATTTTCAAAACTTTATGAATTTTGTCCGATATAAATCGTTATATTACTGAACTAGAAGTCCATAGTATCATCGGTAGTTTAATTAAATTAAATATTTTTTCTTTACTAGATATTTTTAGCGCTAATCTCGGTGCTAATGTTTTTACAACTCTGACGTCCTTTATATAAGAATTGGTATGTAATTCTTCAAGATAAACATTCTATTTCAATATTTTTACGCTCTAATTCCCTCCTAATACCCTTTATTTCCTCTTAATTCCCTTCTAATACCTCATAATAATATTTATTTCCTCCAAATTCCCCTGTAATTCCCTTAATACCTAATAATTCCTTCCGAAATACCTTCAATTCCTTCCTAATTCCTTCCTAATTCCTCCGATTTGTACACTATTTCCCCTCAGCGGTTGCCCCCTCGGCCACCCCCATTACCACCCCCACCCCATTGTTAAAGGGGATGAAAAAAAATTGTGATTTAGTGTGTGTACAAGAACCAGAAACCTCAAAATATTTTTTTACTTTATCCACCCCCACTACTACCCCCTATCACCACCCCCACCCCACTACCGATGTGAGGTATCGTTTTATGGGTTTTGGGGTAGAGGATTTCAAATATTATATTATTAAAGTTCCATAAACAATTATTTCCACATACAAAATTTTTTCGTTGTGAGTGACTTGGATAGAAAATCTGGATGTGGAAGTAATGATTCCTTGGGCAGCGGTTTTTAATGTTTATATTCAATTTTAGTTGAGGAGAAAATATAAATACTGCAATTTTCTTATAATAAAACATTTTTTATTGGTATTTTATATTTTTATATCTTGCGCCCACGAAACCTACTTTTGGAAGACAATATAATTTTAAGTCAAATTTCTAACTTTTAATTTGAGGCTGTTTGATCTTGAAAAATTCGAAAATATCGCAACCCCGCAAATGTTTCATTTGCCTAAAGGCGCGCCAACCCTTAATCCGGCCCTGGCATGAACTGGGAAATTTTAAATTTTTAGATTCAATTGTTTAGCGTAATTTATTTGAGATACTTTTTTCCTCAACCTCTCTTTTTATCTGAAATCTAGATACGCTACTAAAGGGCGCATATTCGTATTTGCACGACCGCGCTCAAAAGGTTTGGCGCAGCCCTGACTGGAGAGTCGTTAGGAGTAAAAAATTAAAATGCCAAACGAGATCACCAGTGAATAATGCCATTTTTTGCATTGTATTACTAAGACCCAATACTAAAATGCTTACGAGTTAGAATTTAACGAATTTTGTTTGTTTAATTATGTGATTTCCATGTTTTTTGATTTGTCGAAGGCTTTTGACACCGTACAGAGCGATATTCTAATAAAGAAGTTGTACAACCTAGGAATTAGACATACACCTTTAAAATGGATAAAGTCATATATGGAGGAACAGACTAACAATGCACTATAATAACATAAACTCAACTATTTGTAATGTTAAACTTGGTGTCCCCAGGGCTCTGTCTTGGGTCCGTTGCTGTTTATGTTATATGTTAATGACCTTCCAAATTATATAGACGGGCACGTAACTCTGTATGCTGATGATACAACTATTTCAATTTCAGCAGAGAACATTGATGAAGCAAAAATGAGAGCAGAACAAGTTGTCAATCAACTGAGTGCTTGGTGTGACAGGAATAAATTAATATTAAACAAAAATAAAACAGTTATCATGAATTTTCATATTAGAAAATCTTTGCCACCAAACTTTAAAATTTTTAACTGTGAAATGTCTGATGAAACAAAATTCCTTAGTAACTTCCTCGACCCCACATTATCGTGGGATATTCATGCATATTGATAATGTTTGTAAAAAGCTAAACAAAGCATACTTTGGAATTTTCCAAATGAAAGAGAGCTTAAATGAGAGTGGCTTACTAAATATTTATTATGCCCTGGCCTACCCACACATTTCATTAAATATACTTAGTTGGGGATGTGGAAGAGACAAAAGTAGAGTGTTTATTCTACAAAAGAGAATAATGCGCTTAATTTTTAATTTAAATTTTAAACATACTTGTAGACTGATTTTCAAACAAAAAAATATTTTAACCGTACCATGTATATATATATTTAAATGTTTAATGTTTACCAAACTAAATATTAATGCTTATAGCCCACTATCTGACACGCATGAGTACGAAACAAGGCATGGCAAACTACTAAGATATCCTCCACATAAAACGGCAACATTTAAACATTCTCCAAAATATAACTGTGTCAATATGTACAATATGTTACCTAAACACTTACGTGAAATAAGTTGCCCTAGATTATTTAAAATATCAATCAAAAACTTTCTACTAGAAAATGCTTTCTATAGCGTTGATGAATTTGTATCCGGATAATTTTTTCTTTTAAATATTTCTTGACTGATTGACGTATTTATTGTTGTATTTGTTTTGTATTGTCATTTCTTTCGTTGTAATAATGTTTGTTTAATATTATTAATATTATATATTTATTTATTTATATTTATATTATGTCTTGACTTACCATATATACACTACTATGTATCACAAGTGGCCAATAAAGATTATTATTATTATTAATTAGTGGAGTCGACAGGGACCCTAAAAACACTACTTTTTAGGCAGTATACTTATATTCTTGGATTTGCTGATTACGAATATGAAGTCAAAGCAAAAAAATCCATAATGACGACTCCAATATGGCGGATCGAATTTTTTCTAAAGCAAGTCTTTTAAAACGAACAATAACAACATGAGCTCCTAGGTATTGCTATATATTAACGAAAAATAGTATTTGAGAATTATTTTTTTATTACTGGCTAAATATGGCGACATTTGAGTTTTTTATGTGCACATCAGTAAATATGATAATATATGAATTAGGTATACTAAGATATTTAATTAAGCACAAAAAGTACAGAAATATATAAAACGAGATATAAAATATCGAATCTGCAATATTTTATGTGGCTCTTACGTAGGTTAGGTGACGTATACATTTTGCTTTAGTTAAAATGCATAGGCATTAAATATAAATTTAATAGGACTATTACAAAACAATAAAAACAAAAACCGCTGCCCAAGGAATCACTACTTCCACATCCAGATTTTCTATCCAAGTCACTCACAACGAAAAATGTTGTATATGGAAATAATTGTTTATGGAACTTTAATAATATAATATTTGAAATCCTCTACCCCAAAACCCTATAAAACGATACCCCACATCGATAGCGGCGTGGGGGTGGTAGTGGGGGTGGTTGAAGTAAAAAAACATTTTGTTTCTGGTTCTTGTACACACCCTAAATCACAATTTTGTTTCATCCCCTTTAATAATGGGGTGGGGGTGGGGGTAGTAATGGGGGCGGCTAATGCCAACATTTTTTTGAGACCTTAGCTTCTCTTGTATATACTAAATACCAATTTTATGGACTCTTACCTGCTTGATTTACCTATTTTCCCCGAATTTACCCGAATTTACCCCAATTTACCCCCCAACCCTTCGACGGAACAAGATGAAAATATAATCTAGTTCTAGATCCCGTTAAAGTACATAAGTGTACCAAATTTCAAGCCAATATCTCAAACGGTTCCAGAGTAAACGTGCGCACAAAAAAGGTTACAGACAGACCGACAGACAGACCGACAGACAGACCGACAGACAGACCGACAGACAGACCGACAGACAGACCGGCAGACAGACCGACAGACAGAAATTTTTTTTTCGCTCAAACTTAAAATTTCGACGTTTCGTGACATTCTAAGCCTATTTGAACAATAAAAATTTTTTAAAAAATTTTTTGTCGTTACTATACTTCCACTGGATGTGGAAGTAAAAATACATTGACTGTGTACTTAATCTCAGTAGCACCCTTTAAAGGGAATTATGCTGCATCCGAGCAAAATATATTAATCGAGTAGACAGTCGCAGTCGGTCACACCCGATTACAACTTCTACTCGTTTGTTATTATACTCTTCGCAAAAACGAAGAGTATATTGTATTTGATCGGCACATTTCTAAATCAGTAAATATCGCTCGTAGAGAAAAAATTTTCAGATCATTATGTTAGTGAACGAATTCTGAACAACTTTCAAAATGTCCGTCTGTCCGTCCGTCACGTTTCTTGTAAGCACGATAACTTAAGAAAGAAAAGTCCGATTGTATTGAAATTTGGAAAGTAAGTTAGCGTTAGCTAGAGGAAGAACCCTATTGTTTTTGAAAAAATCAATCAATAAATAAAAAAGTTATTAATCATTTAAATAAAAAAAAATTTTTTTCAAAATTTCTGTCATTTGTACTTAAATAGAAATCTTGCGAAAAGTTATTCTCTGTAATTTTTTTTTTGTTTTTACATTTTATCAATATATATATATATTTCATAATAATATATCTAATCCATTGAAATATAATTCTTCAACGATATATTCATTTAAGTTTTCTGGCAAGGTGAGATGGCTCAATGGCTAAAGCATTTGCCTTGCAGAGGCAGGTAGACCACTGGATAAATCCGTGACTCTCGAACGGGTTTTTTCACTAAGTTTTTCCCGAATGGACAACAAGATTTTCTTCATAAATTTAGTGCGCGCGTGCGACAGTGCGCGTGTGTTAAAAATCAGGGGCGGCCCTAGGGCGGTGCGAGCGGTGCGGCCGCACCGGGCGCCTTCTTGGAGGGGCGCCGAAAATGCAATGATAGTCCGTAAAAAATAAAACCCAAGCACCTTAATATCACTTAACCTTACAACTTCCATTTCCGTGAAAAGATCTATATTCATTTGTTTCAGTTTTTAATTAATTTACGATGTAAATTTGACGTATGCCTGTTTTTTTTGGGATTTCTCCCCTTTTCTCAAAAATTTATTCGAACTAAAAAAAAATCTTTTTTCGGATTTTTCCCCTCGCTCTTCAAAAAATTCTTTCGAATTTTACCTAACCGCTCTTCAAACATTTTTTTTGGATAAAAAAGTTTCTCGGATTTCTCCCCTCCCCCCGCTGTTTTCGGACTAAAAAAAAATTTTTTTGGATGTTATCTTCGGTTTCTATGTACAGCCTCATCACGAATAAGCGATTGCATATTGGGGTGGGGGGGGGGGCGCCACAATGAGATCTTGCACCACCTGAGATCTTGCACCACCTGAAAAATTTGCAAGGGCCGCCCCTGTTAAAAATGCAATTGTTTCTTCGTAGTTCTAGCTATTTCTAAGTATTTTAATATCTTCCCGGATTATTGTTCAACGAAATTGTTAGGTTTAGGTTTTTTATATATGTTAAACAGGAGCCCTAACGCCCCAATTTCATCTGTTGTTACAGCCGAAGCTAAACCCCTCCACCCGATCACCTACCTACCGCGACGTTGCACGACGCGGTGGGGTGATCGGCTCTAGACTGGACCCAGCTGAGGCGCATTCATGTCTTTAAACATTAATAAATATCTTTGATTTGATTTTGATTTGATTTGCCTTGCAATCCAAAGATCTCGTGTTCTATCCCTCACGCGGTGATTTTTTTTTCATATATATTTTTATTTTCACAACAAAGTTGGTATCACAAAATTTAGAATGTCCAAAAACTAACATTATTTACAAGAAAAATGCGAAGAGTAGGTATCCTATAGAATGTGTAACAATTATATAAAAAGCTCAGTAAATCGGCGAAGAGTATAATGCTTCCACTAGTTTGTATTTCCTTTCTGTTTAACAAATTAATATCCCTCTTGCCATCTACCGGCCAAGAGACTAATTAATAAGTAGTCGTGTAGAAGAGATTTTAAAGTATTATGTTAAAATTGAAGAATTACAGAAAACTTGTCTACTGAATTAAATGTATGGTCTGCACCTGGTTTGCACTTTGTACAAAATACAGATAGGTGAACTCTATCAATCAACAGATGGCAAAAACGGAATTCGCTTGTACATGTACTGGGTCCTGAATCTCAAGATTTGTTACAAATTTTGCCTGAATCGCTGGATCTAGGTTTATATAGTTGATGTATTCTCGAATATAAGAATTAATAGCAATCGAATACCATGGATTGTATAAGTAGATACCTACACATATATACTTGACACGTGTTTCAGTAACCAGTCGAGAGAATGGTCATTTCGGGAGAAAGGAAGGAGAAAGAAATAGGAAATATAATGAAATAAAAAGAGCGCTTCCTCTAAATTATGCAAAAGGTAGAAGTAACAGAAAACAATTAAATTAGTTAGTTTGGCAATCGGCCCAGAGATGGCGTGCGGTGTCTGAATCTGGAGAATTGGAGAGAACTTACCAGAAAATTACAGAATGAGAAAGAGAACATTCTGGAGCTGTTATCTTTGGGTATATAGCGTAGCCCGTCCTGGAATAATTTTCCCCTGACCTACGGCGACCGCAGAAAATAATGAGGTAGCTATTTTTAAATGGAAAAAACGAATTTTTGCCCCACGGGCCCTCTCTGAAAAATTGTTTGCCCATCCTTAAAGCATTTTCCGAGAGTTTCGCATCTCACCAGGATGAGGCATCAGATGGCATTAGAGATGATACTTTTCGGAACAGTTCGGTTGCGAAGAAAATCCACTCAGCACTATCTCTAATGCCATTTGATGGCTCATCTAGTGAGATGCGAAACTCTCGGTTTCTAGCCACAGGCCTGGAGCCCTATTCTCCAGTCGAGAGAATGATCATTTCGGGAGAAACGAAAGAGAAAGAAATAGGAAACATAACGAAATAAAAAGAGAAAAAATACCCCGATTCACTTCTCCTAAGCTGGAGAATAGGACCCCTGGAGGGCGAGGGACCAAAAGGCGGGCCAAATTCCGCCAAGTCTGGTAATACCGTTACCATTACCTTTTAATTACCACTAACCATCATACTAATCGAAAAGCCCAGATCAACCTGGATGTTGACATGTGTCATATTTTTAGGATTTTGATAGCCATTGTTTACGTTTGTAGGTTAATGTATACAATAAAACGTACTTATTTTAACTGAATACAGAATAAATATATGTAATAAAATGGAGCTACAATTTGACAAAATATGTAGAATATGTTTAAATGAAGGTATAATGATGTCCATATTTAAAGTAAATATTTCGAAGAAAATGATGGCTTGTGCTTCCGTACAGGTAAATGTTTCAACTTTATTCATTAATGTAGTCAATTTAGAAAATTATATTTTAGGTTTGGCAGAATGACGGTTTACCAGCACAAATTTGTAATAAATGTTCTGCGAAACTCCATATATCCTTTCAATTCAAAAAACAATGTGAAAAATCAGATGCAAAATTAAGACAATTTTTATCAAGCTTACCCACTCAGGAAGAACTACGGGAAGAAGAGCGAAATCAACAACCACAAACTCAATTAATCCCGATACCAGAATCACAACAAATTGATAAGCTTGACCCATTGGAAATTACACAACAATTAACACAAGCTACACAACAAAACAGTTGTGTTTATATAGAATGTCCTCCGATCTTAGAACAACTTTCCCAAGAACAGAACGCTTTTATCCCCGTATCACAATCACAACCTCCACTTAGTCAAATCAACTACAATATCCAGCATCAGAATCATCTACAATTAGGTGGATATAACATACAAAGCGTCAGTCAAGTTCAAGTTTATAATGGGACATACACCATGCCTTTGCAGCCAATGCAACCTACAAATATGTTGCACAATCAAGTAATTCCGCAAATGCAAGTAAGTGCGCATTTCATTAATAATAATAATAATAATAATGGTTTATTGATGTTAAAACACTGGGTACGTACATAAGTTATAATAGTACAGGATCCGTACTAAGGTCGACCTTCACCGATCAGGTAACCGAATAAAATCTATTTTTTATGAAAAAAAATATGCTAACAAAAGTAATGATGATAGGTTGCCTAACGAAATATGTTCGAGGCTATTTTTAATTGAATATTTAATAATTAATTTCTTTTTCCCATACCTTCACCGATCTAACCAAAGAAATTTAGCACTAATCAAAAGTAAGAGAACTATAGAATATGTAACCATAGGGTGCTTACATTTTTCCGTTCAAGGCTGTACGGTTGCTAGGTTTAAATAGGTGAATCGAAAGTGGTACCTTCACTGATTGGTTCTACTGGTAACCAAATAAATTATATATCAAAATAAAGATAATTTTATTGCGAAATGATAAGTATAAATAACATTTAAAAAAAAATAAAAAAAAAACAAAAAGAAGCCTTGAACATATTTCGTTAAGCAACCCATCACCGTTACTTTTGTTAGCGTATTTTTTTTTCATAAAAAATAGATTTCATTCGGTTACCTGATCGGTGAAGGTCGACCTTAGTACGTATCTTAGACTATAAGATTGATAATTAATATAACACAAAGTTAAAACTTGAATAAAAAGGATAAAACTAGACAAAGAGCAAAAACTTGATAAAACTACAGACTAGTAAGTAAGTAAGTAAGTAAGTAAATTTATTGTTCATGTAAAAAGGATTTACATTGTACCCATTGGGTGTTGAACAGAGTGGGTTAATAACTAAAACTTAACGTAATCTAAAAGCTTAAACTAATTCTAAGTCTACCAGATAAAACGTTACAATAAAATTTTTTTCAAAACATAAAGTCAGTAGTGACAGGAAATCAGTGTAAGGTTAAATAAGTGTTTGTTATAGTCATTGAACATCCACTGGAGATGATCTATACTCCTGCAAAGAGTAGTGTGCCTGCTTTATGAGATATTTTTTTATTTTTTGTTCAAATTTTGTGGCGGTCAACTGTCTTATATTCGTAGGTATTTTGTTGTATAGTGATTTGCCCAAATGATATATTGTATTTCTAGTTAGGTTTGAGTAAGATTGAGGCAGACATAACTGATCAGAGTACCTAGTTTCATAGTTGTGCACAGTTTCTCTTTTTTCCATACTATGTATATTTTTGTGAATGTGTATGACGGTTTCATATATGATTAGATCAAAAAGAGTTAGAATTTTTAATTTTTTAAATAGTGGTTTACAATGATCCCGGTAACCAGCACCTGCTAATATCCGAACAGCTCTTTTTTGGAGTAAAAATATTATTTCGAGATTTGTGGAGTTTGAGTAACCCCAGAATGTAACACAATATCTCAGATTTGACTCGAATAAAGCATAATATATCTGTACAGCGACGTCTCTATTTAGTTCTTGTGTGGTTTTTTTTATTGCAAATAGAGCCGATGATAGTTTTTTACTTAGGTAAGATATGTGTTTATCCCATTTTCTTCAATATTTAAGCCTAAAAATTTATATTCTGGAACCCGATTTAGTACAAATTCATTGATTTTGATTCTTGGCGAGTAATGTTTATTAAACGAGATGAATTTAGTTTTTTGAATATTTAGAGATAGTTTATTGGAACAGAACCATGCATTTATCAGTGCCAAGTCCTCGCCAACTCTCTGCTGCAGTGTCAATGAGTCGCTGCCACTCTAACAAATGGAGGTGTCGTCAGCGAATAATGTAAATTTGGCAGCAACTGGAAGGCTTGTAAGATCATTGACATACAACAAGAATAAAAGGGGACCCAGCACCGAGCCCTGCGGGACTCCAGTCTGCATTGTTTTCGTCATTGATCTGATAATGTTACCACTTTTGTCATGTACTTGCACTAATTGCTTGCGGTTTTTTAGGTATGTTTCTATCCAGAGTTTTATTTTACCTCTAAGTCCATAGTGTTCAATTTTATCAAGCAGAATATCATGGTCTACACAGTCGAACGCTTTCTGTAGATCACAGAAAACTGCTAAAGTTAAGTCTTTGTTGTTTACTTTTGATAGGACATATTCGAGAAAATTGTAGACTGCATCTTTAGTACTTTTGCCTGTTTGAAAACCATACTGGTCTGATGTTATTAAGTTATGTGTCAGTAAGAATGATGTAACGCGTTTTTTAATTAGCTTTTCCATTATTTTAGAAAGTATAGATAAAAGGGCAATGGGACGATAGTTTGAGGGACTACTGTTGTCACCTCCCTTATGTACAGGTATAACTATGGCTGTTTTCAAATAATCTGGAAAAATACCAGTCTCAAATGAGTCATTTATTAAGTACGTTATTATTTCAATTAATTCAAAAGGCATTTTTTTAATTACTTTTAGGGTTAAGTTGTCAATCCCTGAGGACGCCTTATTTTCTAATGAATTTATTATTTCAAGAACTAAAAATGAGATCCTTAAAGTTATTTTGGAAGGTGTAAAACACAGTTTTTAACTTCATTTTGAGCTGGTTTATATTTAATTTAGTTTTTGCCTCTGGCAAGACATTGAAAAATTTTATGCAGTGATAACCAGTACCGTATCTGGTTCTTGACAGTGTGTGAAAGTTTGGTAAAGTGAAATTACTTAGAAAAGATAACATCGTCATAGAATGCGCAGAGACCGATATCGTTACCGCGTGCTTGTTACCTAGGTAACGATCCTCTTTTAACAGCTGCATGGGCATCGCACTGCCTATTACCATTAATATTTAAATAAAAAATGGATGGCGCGGCACTGATATGCCAACTGTTATACGCGATGTGTGAAGCCATGATGTATGTTATCTTTTCTAAGTAATCTCACTCTACGACATTATTGTTATTTCTTGTTTCATAATTGTGAACATCACTATGTGAGTAGATGAATTAATACATCACTGAATTAATGGATGAATAAAATCGGATCGCAAACAATCACAAATGATCACAAAAATAATTTTTTCGAAATTCAATATTGGGGTGCAGGGATATTTTATTGTTAAACATTTTTGTTGAGGAATAGCAACGCCACAAACGAAAATAATGCATTCGCAAATGAATCGTATATGATCACAAAAAGAATTTTTTCGAAATTTCAAACTTGGGGTGCTGACATTGTTGTTGTTGAATTTTTCTGGAAACGTCAACGTCGAGAACAAAAATAATGTGATTGCAAATGATCACGAAAAGAATTCGAAATTCCAGTGTTGGGGTGTTCTAAAACTATTGCATCGTAAAAGAAAAAATCACTATAGCATATCTTCAGAAACGAATCGCAAATGATTACAAACCAATTCGAGCATAATTTTCAAAGATGGAGTGCTAGCTACACATACATTTAATTTTCAGTAAATAAGGAATTAATTAGTTTTTTTAACATTGTATGGAATAATTATTTTAAATTCTTTTCTTCTATTTTTTGGAAACTCGTACCAGCATGATTCATCAGTAGTACAGAAGGCTAGAGTGTGTTCTGTGTTGAGCATGGTCTTACTTACGGTCTATTGTGTACTGAGATCGATCTCCAGTTCCGACACTAGCAGTGTTGGTGGGTAATATAACCTTTTGAATGTGTGTGATGTGGTTTTGTTTATTAATGTGAAATATGTTTATTTACTTGCTCTTAATATTTAAAATGCTGATGAGTTATGACGAAGGAGAGAAGTAATATTCACCTCCATCAAAATCTGGGGCAGTTGTGGAGATATTAAAAATGAAGAATGGGGTCATTTAGTCAAATTTAATATTGCCCTTTTTATTACAATTGTGCCAAGTAATCATTAAATAATTATTACACTGAAAATTTGAGCTCGATCCAATATGTAGTTCCAGAAATATACTGCTTTAAAATCTAATTCTTTATAAGCTAAGGCGGTCGAATCGCTGACGTAAATGTCTCCACAGTCCTACCTCGCTTACCTAATAACCTTGCCCACCGCAATCGAATGTCAGTGTTAGTATAGGGCATGTGCATCATATAACTAACATAACCTCAAATTTTAAGTTTTTCAGATTTATTCTCATTTTTAATGTTTGTATACTCATTTCATCTTGGAGCAATACTGGCTCCAAGCAAATATTTAAAAATTCAGGCTAATAATTTTTCAATAATGTTGGTTAATAAAAATAGACTGCTAATTACAGATTAGATTTCCAACGTACAGAAAGAGTCCTATTTTATTAGGAGAAAGTACTTAGAACTTCATAAACATTACACTGAATTAAATTTTAGTTTAAAGTATGAAAACCAAGCTGAAATTTTAATAACAGCTACGAAATACTCATAAATCTTAAGAAATATATATTTTTGAGGTTAGCTGTGACGTCACATGCACATGCCCTATTAGGAGACGCAGATGCAGTATTTTTTAATAGTTAGACATCTAGGCAAGCGGGTCAGCTACGTCTACGTCTCCCGATGTGATAGAGACATTGACATCACACAGCTATAACATGAAAGCGCCACACGTTGATATGTTCTTGATTAATTTTGAAGCCTATAGAGACTCTAGAAAATTCTTTTTTTTTTGCATTTCTTTCACTCTAGAATTAATAGATCTTTCAGAAAATGTAATTTAAAAAAATGCTAAATGAGCTCATTGTAGATATAGTTTAGTACAGTAACTAGAACTCTGAATAATGTCATATGAATTAAATTTCATTCATTTTTGGCAACTTAATACATACAATATAAGTTTCTATATTATGTGGGGGCTTGCTAATTTATAGGGGGTGGATGCCACCCCCTTTTTTTCAATTTTCGTCAAATAAATCAAATGGCATTACATTGAGTGAAAACATGCTAGAGACAAATAAGAAAGCTACTAAATTGACGATAAATTTCGTTTATTTTCTTCTAATTTTTGTAGAATTAATGGTTTCGGAGATCTGGAAGAATAAAGGTGGCATCCGAACGTTTATAAGACGAAGCATTTAGTTGAAATATATAATATCGAAGAAACTATGACACTTAGATAAAAAATAACAACAGCCAAACCAAAATAAAAGACTACTAATTAGGCTATCAAATGATTTTTCGACTATTTTTATAGCATAAAGACAAAAAGTTATGACAGAAACAATGTATATATGTTGTGACGAACTTTTCTCCCAGAGGTCTTGTGCACTAGACGTCTGGAAGCGTCACTTTAGTGCCGGTCAATTTTTACTTCCACATCCAGTGGAAGTATAGTAACGACAAAAAAATTTTAAAAAATTTTTATTGTTCAAATAGGCTTAGAATGTCATGAAACGTCGAGATTTCAAGTTTGAGAGAAAGAAAAAATTCTGTCTGTCGGTCTGTAACTTTTTTTGTGCGCACGTTTACTCTGGAACCGTTTGAGATATTGACTTGAAATTTGGTACACATATGTACTTTAACGAGATCTAGAACTAGATTATATTTTCATCCAGTTCCGTCGAATGGTTGGGGGGTATATTGGGGTAAATTTGGAGTAAATAGGTAAATCAAGCAGGTAAGAGTTCATAAAATTGATATTTAGTATAGACAAGAGAAGCTAAGGTCTCAAAAAAAATTTTGGCCTTAGCCACCCCCATTACCACCCCCACCCCATTATTAAAGGAGATGAAAAAAAAATATGATTTAGTGTGTGTACAAGAACCAAAAACCTCAAAATATTTTTTTACTATATCTATAAATAAACAAAATTAGGTACTTATAACCATTACGAATTATAATATAGTATAATACAAATTTACAATGAATTATGAATGTACCATGTATGAGACCCAGGCAAGCAAAACTACGAACTCGAAAAGTATGCGACAGTGTATTTGCGAATTAATCATTTACTAGGGAAGGAAGAAAAATGACCGAACACGGCAAGTCGTGTGAAAATACCGGACACCGGAAGAAACTTTCAAATTATTAAAATCATCAAACAGTACTCAAGGTATAGGGCGTAGGAAAAGACCTGGCAAAATATAATTCTGGTTGCTAACTTTGGTCACTGTCAACACCTGGCTCGGAGCGGAGCTAGCAATATATCTGATATAAACCAGATGCGAGGTACGGACTTATGTCTCTGACTGTTCGTCGGCCATAACGAGGAACGGTCAAAAGACTCGGAGCAGGGCTAGCAAGCACAGGGGCCTGTGTTGAACTAACTAAGTCGCCGGATAATAAATTATGAATTATATTTCACAAGTCCCTCGTAAGCCCTATATTTGAGTTAAAATATAGTAACTTACTGCGGGATCTCTCAATGCACACGGTATAACAGGCAAAGTCTTTTGTTCGCGGCTTTTATACGATTCGCGGCGTTAGTGGGGTCGTGTGCAAAATTTACCTATGGAAAGCCTCTAACACATCGCTTCGCCTGAGAACATGCATGGTTTTTGTCCACATTTTTATATCTGAAAACGAATTCAACACTTTCTTATACATAGGTTTATATTTTATGAAAAATTATATTTAAATTTTATTTCTATACATTAATTTTTGTTTAGCAAACTTTACGGAATAAAATTTTCAAGTTAACAGAACTATTTGAAATAAACTTTTTAATATAGCCAGCCCAAATTAAATTGGAAAATATTAAAACTAAAATAAAATAGTTAATATAGACGGGCCAAATCGAATTGTAAAATATGAAAACTAAAATAATACAGACGGGCCAAATTGAATTGAGAATTATAAAATACAGTAGCAGACGGCTTATTTTGCTATCAGTAAAATATCTAACGCGGGCAAGGTAAAAACAGATTAAAAATTACTATCACTTAGTTTATAGGAGAAATGCGCAACGAAGTCTGTATTTGAAAAGAACTAAAATTATGTAAAAATTAACGCAGAAAATCGCTTCGTTACAATATATATTTCTCATATGCTAGTTCTAGTTAACATATATAGGACTTATGACCTAGTCACTCAAATTTTTTCCTCTGTTTATAGAGCTTTCTCTAGAAAAAAATTGCGTTTTAAATTATAAATTGATTTTAGAAAAAATATAACATTTTTGTTTCTTTGCAATATCTCAATAAATATTAGTTTTAGAGAAAAAATGGTGGACTTCTAAAACGAAGCTTATAAACTAAGAATGAATTTTTTTTTATATATTTATGTAGGTTTGATAGTTTCGGAGATATTTAAGTTTATAAATGGCATCCGAACGTTTATAGGTTGGGTTATTTAATTGAAATATGTTGAACATCTTAAAAACCGTGACACTTCCATAAAAAATTCTAAGGAACAAAATCAAAGTAACACAGGTTTACAAAAAAAAAAAAAAATGTCCTACTCCGAAGGTTTTTGACGTGCTGAACATGATGCCGTAATCCGTTTTGCGCCATCACGTCAGGATTTCGAGAAAACTTAACCTAAAAGTGCTAAAAATACCTTTTTGAAATTTGAAGATTGTGGCCCAAAACTTATTAGTCGGGGATTTTTGGGGTCGGTTGAGTGAATTAATTTGTGCATGAACGAAGGCGAAAAAGGTATTTTTAGCACATTTAGGTTAAGTTTTCTCGAAATCCTGACGTGATGGCACAAAACGGACTAAGGCATCGTATTCAGCACGTCAAAAACCTTCGGGGTAGGGTAATGGAATCCCATTGGTCAGACATTCTTTTTTTTTATAAACCTGTAATGTATTAATCTTCAAAATAATTTTTTGTTTGTTTTTGCATCATAAAAAGTAAAGAAGTTATGGCCGAAGCAATGTGCATTTTCACATTTTTATGTAACAAAATATCACTATCTTGGTATTGTAATTATCCAGTTATTCAATTTTCCTTTTCAAAATACTTGTTTTCATTAATATAGCATCACCTAGATGCTCAATTTTTGTGTCCGTTTAAAACATTTGCTTTAGAAAAAAAATTCATCCGCCATATTGGAGCCCCCATTTTGAATTTTTTTAATTTTGACTTAAGATTAGTAATCAACGATCGAAAAGACATAAATATATTGCATATGTCAATTTAGGAGTGGTTTTCACCCTTGAGGGTAAGAGCAAGTATCTGGACCATATAGAAACTGAAGATGATTGATACCTTTTACTACAATAATAACCCATAAAAAAAATTATATCATTACAGATGAGATTATTCCAAAGTTTTACATTTTTTTACCTCTGGGTACTGTACTAATTTATTAGAATTAAAGTTTACATTGGGTTACAGTATATTGCTTTCAGCATTTGATATACTATTCTATATTTAAAATATTACAAAACTACTTTATTAACGAAAATAATGTTTTGTTGTTCAATAAATAAATGAGTGATATACATGGCAAGACGAAGCAATAAACTTTTTTTTTTTAATATTACGAGCTATTAATACTTCACAGACTGTTTCAAAATGAAAATACAAGTAGTGTTCTTAACGCATTTAATTTTTATTTTGGTAATGCCAATTTCAAGGTTCATTATAAAATATTTATATAACTAGTTAATTGTTAATTTGATCAATTTTGTATATTTCATGGAACAATTTTAGCTGCAGCCCCAACCGCAGTTGCCTCCGTTGCAGCCATTAATTCAGCAAACTTTACCGCCCGTTGTAAACACAGATGATAAAGAAAAGAAAAAATTAGCCAAGCTAAATAGTAAAAAGGACCCTAAAGCTGAACCAGGGAAACAATGTTTAACTTGTAACAAAGTCTTTGGAACAACAACAAAACTAAGCAGACATATGAAAACTCACTCGACAGATATGCCATATAAATGTAAAGTATGTAGTAAGGCATTTTCGCACAGTGGTAATTATAAAATACACTTGAGAATGCACACTGATGAGAGACCATTTCGTTGTAATGTGTGTGATAAAGGTTGTCGACAGGCACAGGATTTGGAGAAACATATGAGGACCCATACAGGTAAGTGCGGCTAAATAGTAAGGTTAATTTAACATATTAGTACGGCAGCCCGCTACCAAGATTTTCGAGTTACTTTAGTGAAGATAATTCCAGCGTTTATCATTAGTTCTGGGAAAGCTGAGAAGAAAAGTTCAGGGTGAACGTTTTACCTGTCCTAAAGGGTTCAAATCGAGCTTTGAATATGTAAAGTAAAACTGGTTATCTTGGTCTTCGCAGCGAGGCAGTTTGTCTTTTTGTCTAGGGAATTAAATATGATGAGCAAAAATTGAGAACTGCTCTTTTGACTGATACGCCGAGTTCCAAAGACCGAAATAATGAAAAAAAACCACCGGTCAAAATTCTGGTCACCACGGTGAGGCAGTTCTGCTCATTATCAAGTAGTTTCGATATCTTTTGACCACAAGAAAGTTCGAATGGAACTTTTTGCTAGTTCAGTCAGTTACGAGTGATTACATTCGCATGTTGCTTAATTTTGAGGGCGGATCAAGTCATCGCGGAGAGACAGTTCTCCACTTCAGGCTATTCCAAATATCATTATGAAGACGAAAAAAATATGAACTAAACTTTTTCCCAGTTCAAATTTGAGAAAAATGTTTTCCGCCGCGACAATAAAATAAATCAAACTAAGGCTGTTTATAAGCACAAACTCTCAGAGAATTTGTTTAAATGAAATTGGTATTGAATTTCAAGGTTCCGGACATACAGTAATAATAGAAGAAGGATTAAAATTGTCAGGTTTATTATTATAGTTTCAAACATTTAATTCATCATCATCTGATGAACTTTCACTCATATATATCTCATTGTCTGATTCGTCTCCGTAGTCCATGTCTTCTTCTTGTTCCTCTTCTTCTTGTTCCTCTTCTTCTTGTTCTCGTTCTTCTTCGTCAGCGTTCCAGTTTTCCTTTCCACTTCGTTGGGTACACTCCACCTCGCTGCCATAGGCAATGAAGCCATCCAGCCTCTCCATGTATTGCGCGCACCGCCACGTCACTCCGGAGCACGCATATACATACCAGGAGTCTCTGATACAAGCTGCCCGGACTGATGCTGCGTTGGCACTATACAGAGTATACATCTCTGTATAACGACAACGCAGCATCCTCGGTCCCAGCAGCTGCCATATTTTATTTACGTATATACGCGTTCTATACCTTCTGCTAAAGATGCTACATGGCTTCGGATACACTCCATGTCGTTGCCATAAGCAACGAAGTCGTCCAGCATCTCTGTGTCCTCCACGTGCCGCCGCACCAGCATGACGAACATATATGCGTTGGCCTGATTTAAGTCAGCTGATTTTTAAAATTAAAATCACCATTTAAATCAAACTTGAATATTTTTAAAACATTTCAAATAATGAAAATAAAATGAATTAACATGGAACAAAAAATGTTTGCGAAAATTCAATAATTAGTTGATAACCGGATACCGGTTGATACCGTTGAGCTATGTGATATAGGCTTGCGATCCATGGGCACTAGAACTTATACCGTAACGGCTCACTGTCGCGGGATTCAGACAATTCTTTTTTGTCGTAAAAGATAATATATTGTTGATATCAGAAAAACATCTACAATAGTATAATAAAAAATTTGTGTTATGTTAAAAAATAAGACAGTCTACGTGCGAAAAGAGCACTAAACTTCATCCAATGTGTGTCAAAACCTTTTCAGTTCGTGTACGATACCAATATTACCCTTGTGCCAAATTTCGTCAATATTGGTTTTCTACACGGAAAGAAAAACTCCATTAATTTCAAGATTAAATAGGCTATATCCAAGAATATCTTGGTTTCACTATTCCTCAAATAAAATAATACTTGCTTCTAGTATTATCCTGTCCTTATACAATGAAATTAGCACCTTCTCCATCTAAGAATAAGCCGTTATTGAAATCCAGGAAAGCGTAGTGGTCGTTTTAAAGTAAAAATAGATCTCGATCTCTCTCAATTTCAATCAAATTTAAATCGGTATCAAAAGACCTTTACTATATCTTTTTTGTGTAAAATAAAACTGATTTCAGTCACTGACGTGCATTTTCATTGAGAAGAAAAGAGTTGATTTTTATAGAAATCATATTAGGCATTTTTTTCCTGAAAAACTAATGAAATATTATTGATCAACATGCTTTAGAACCCCTATATCAAAAATTTAATGACATTTTGATTTATCGTTTTTGAATTATGGCCCCCATAAAATTACATTTTTCATATATTAAATAATTGATAACTTAGAAACGAATTGTTTTTCGAATTTTTGGCCTACGAAAAAGTGAATATAAATAGAAAATGAAAAATCAGGTCGTCATTGATACTGATCCAAATTTATTTGAAATTGAATGATTAATAACTGAGCTACGAAGTCGCTGATTTTTTCGCATGCTCATTCTGATGGTGCTGTTGAAAAAATTTTGAATAGTATTAAAAAATGTATAGTACTATTATTCGAAAAAAAAAAACAATTTAAAAAAATATGGCAAGTTCCACAAATTGTGTATAACAATTTGTTTATTTAAAAATAGTGGGAATTAAAAATTACAATTTTTTCAATAGCACCATCAGAAAGAGCATGTGGATTTATAAGAAATCAGCAACTTCTTGTTCCTTAATGGTAATTTTTTATACTTTGTAAATAAAAATATTATATATTTTCAATTCTTATTTTTTAAGAAAAAAATCGAGGAGCCTGATTTTGAATTTTTTAAGCCCCATCAAGCTAAAAAACATTATTGAAAGTGAATATGTTTATTATCATTATTATCGCCCGAGCTGCTTGGAAAGTGTGCGAAGAGCGGTCATTATTACGTTTGCATATGGACACCTGCAGATCCTAAACTATGATAGATGCTCTCGCAGACTTTTTTGTACCAAATGGTCTACAAAAATGTTCAGTTCACTTTTGTCATATCGATTAACTGCTGCGTAAGCGGTGAAAGGTTAAAAAACTAAAAAGTACTCACAAATACTATTTCCATCAAGCTGAATCGAATGGCTCCAAGAAATAATGTTTTCAAGCACCGGAAAATAATTAATAATGTCCTTTGTTCAGCTATTTTGGTCAATGCACTAATATTTTCTAATAAATCGTTTATTTTTGTAGGGGAAAAACCTCATAAGTGTCATATATGTCCAAGGGCTTTTTCAACTAGTTCAAATCTGATAGCACACATCAGGACGCATACTGGAGAGAGGCCATATGTCTGCTGTGTTTGTCAAAAGGCTTTTTGTCAGTCGAATGAGCTCACTAAACATATGCGGGTACATACTGGAGAAAAATCTCACATTTGTGAAATTTGTAATAAAGGTAATAATTATATCTGTAATAAAATTAACCTTTTCTTCTAGCCTCTAACCACAGTATTTTTTTAGAAGTCTCACACGATGACAATGCTTTGAAATCTTATAGTATTTAACTTAAATACTTAAATATATAAAAGTATGTGTGTTTTTTTAAACAGTCCAGCAAACTCAGCACAGCAGTGAAGTTGCTATATTTTGTTTTTATAAAGGTGGACCATGAATTCAGAAAATATCGCATAGTCGTATTGCCTGTGCAAATATGAGCTTTCTTATATGTTATTAATAAAGTTCATTATTTTGAAATTTTACATTCTGAATAAATAAATGTGATTGGAAGAAATAATTTCCAAACTCATTTAAGCGCGTGCCTAAAAATAGAGGAATTAGCCGATATTTCAGCAAAATTCGTCATACTGTGGCATTTGTAAAAAATAACCCTGCTCAACTCATGAGAACTGAGACTGAGACTGAGAGAGTCAATCCGGGAAAGTGGTCACTACTTAGTGATTATATTGCATCGTCACTTTTTGAATTTGACTCAATACAAAATTATCATTTTGTAACAAATCACAACCAATCTAAACTTAATTTTCTAGTACTTTTTCCATTATTACCACAAACATATATTTTGAGCTCTAATAGAAATAATGAAAATAGGTCACATTAGGTATATAGGTTTTTCTGGAGCATCCGTTAAAAATTTTCCGGACAAAAAAAATGTTCCTGCTGGATTTCTCCCCTCCCGCCCCACCAAAAAATTTTTCGGACAAAAAGAATGTTTTGGATTTCTCCCTCCCGCTCATCAAGAAACTCCCTCCCGCTCATCAAGAAATTTTTCGGACTTTATTACAGACCCGTCCTGAAAGCATTTTCTAGCTACAGGCCTGTTTCTAATAGTGGTGTCAAAAAAAATTTGAATGAAATTGTTTGGCTGTAGCAATTTTATTGTTTTAATTTGTTTTATGTATAATAAACAAGTGCTATGAGCAGTTTTGGATTAAATCGGTCTATTGTTTCTTGTAAAATTTTAACAGTTTATTTTTCAACACTGAAATTTTCAGCTATTTTCCTTATCTCATTCCTAGTAATTGTATCTCAAGAATGAAAATTCCAATTGATTCGCAACAAAATTTTGAACAAGATTAGGTTTATAAAAAACTTTTTGATAATTTGTTAATTTGTAAAAAGAATAAGAACCACAAAAAATTGCCTTTTATGACAATTTAAGAAATATAATGTAGTAACGTATCAATTTTAATAAAAGTTGGTGAAATTATGCTCTTTGTTGAACTAAACCTTCGAGCCAAATTTTAGTTAAAATATTTATTCAAATTGCTAAAGCCAATCATAATTTCGAAATTTCCATCGCTTATTGTTTTAGTGCATTTTTTTTTTAAATATAACTTATTACATGTATTTTACAATGATATAAAAAAAAATATATATTCATTCATGCATATATTTATTTAAACTGTTTTTTTTTTAATTTGTTTATAATCCAAGCAACGAATGCTCAAAAAAGGGTGTCGAAGGAAATGTTAGGGACAGACAATTTGACTTCGGAAATTTGTTTGGACTAGTCTAGAGATAAACATATCAAAAGTGCCCACTCCTACTAAAATTGTAGAGAATTTTATGCTCTACAACTTTCATAATAAATCAAAATGTCACTTAGAGCAGAGAAAACGAGATATTTACAAAAAACCGATTCTTGCGACCTTTGACCTTGAATATCTTGACTCGCATACATGAAATTCTATGAGACTTGAGATAGATTATAAAATGCCAAAACAAAGATTTATACAAGCTCTCAGCTTATTATCTTTCATTCCGAGGTTTACCCTTTTTTTAACTTATATGACTGGATTAAACCACAACGCCAATGGAACAAGTTCCGGGAACTACTGATTTAAGGGTAGATTTCGGGGCACCGTGAAAGTGTGTGACGACAAACCCATATGTATATACATCAAATTCTTCGTTGGATAGTCCTCTCCAAGTCATATAAGTTTAATGCAAGATTTTCCCTAACCCTGAACAATTATTCAAAAAATCCCAAAAAGTTATTTTTCCCCATGCAATTTAAATGGGGAACTTGATGTCTCTATTTAAAATCAAAATTTTGAAAAATAAAACATACGTACTTACTTTTTTCGGATTTGGAAACAAATTGAGGGAATCGAGACCCTTTATAAAAAATTAAGGCATTTTTGGACCACCCTAGTGTACATAGCATCCTAAGATGTAGGAAACCAAAAATACATAGTTGTATCAGGGTGAAACAATTATTTTTTGCAATAACTCAAAAAAAAGGAAATGTTACAAACAACAGTATAACTCCAAGGTGACGATATGTAGATAAATAATCCAAAGTTTAGTCATTTTGGGCGAACTGAGCAATAAAATATGAGTAAGAAAAGAAATATCTCCTTATTCATTTCAACTCATAAGCATTAGCCCCCATTATAAATTGGGGGCATGGTACATGTGGATTAATGTTCTCTTTTTTTAAGTAGAAGTAGGTAAAAAGATATCTTGTCTTACACTATTGTATTGCTCACTTCCCCATCCAAATATGACTTGAATTTCAAACATAAAGACGTGGGTAAAAAAATTTGACACCTGTTAATTAATTATGATATGATTATAAGAAGTATGATTTTGACTCATTTTGTAGGTTTTAATGGTTCCAGTACCCTAATAGTCCACAGAAGATCCCACACAGGCGAACGACCTTACGTTTGCACCATTTGCAATAAAGGCTTTGCCCAGTCTAGTTGTCTTGCTGTCCACATGAAGCGTCACAATAATGAAAAGAACTATAACTGCACACAGTGCGATAGCAGCTTTATTACGAACTCGGAACTCAAGGAACATCTAACATCACACATGAATGACAAACAATATAACTGCAATATTTGTAACAAGAAATTTAATAGACTGGCAGATTTTAATAAGCACGTAAGGATACATTCAAGCATGGAAGAGAGCTAACATATGGAGTGGACTTTGATGGACGAGTCGAGTATTGTATAAATGAAATTTAGGAATTTTCATTTGTTGATATTGAAGGTAGACTGTTTCTGTTTTGTACAGTGTGCTAATGTTCAGTATTTCTCTTTTTTTTGTGACGTGTACTAGTGTTCCTTATTTTTCGACTTTCATTTTTTTCTGTCTCGCCCCCTAAAAAGTTTATATTTGATATAAGAATTACACACCCAAAATTTCAGCCTCCTAGATGAATCCCTTCCCGTACCGATGGGGTGTAAAAAACCCCAAACTGGAATTTTTTCAAATATACCCTTGAATTATTCTTTATAACCCCAAATGACTGTTATTTGGTATAAAAATAAAGTAAAAGCAATACCTACCCTTATCATCATGGGTTTAAAAGTAAGTAAAAAATATTTTTTATGTAGTGTTTATTGTTCAACATGATTAAAATATTTGCTTTAATGTATCTTTCTTACAATTTGGATATATTTTTCTGTGCTCTTGCACATTGCAATACGTATTGTAACGTGTTTCCACCCTTAGGAAACCACCCCCGCAAAATCCGTGGGTTCCAAAAATTATAACAAGAGATGTCCACTAACACACTTTATTAAATATTTACTGGATACTTCACAATACTATTATTAATTTAAATACACTTTACTGACTAAAATCACAATGTTTATCACTTTGTTTATCTTTGAAGTCTTAACCTCACTTTCTATACTTTCTGAACTTTCTGAACTCCTCGCCGAGAATGCGGTTGGTCTTTTATACCTAAAAATGACAGATCTCGATTGTTCTGTGATGACGCCACCATTCTCTAGAGAATTCCAGATGTCACTTTGGAATCTTCTGGTAGGTTCTTTTTCGAGTAGGTGCAAATACACTACATTCATTCAGACATTCGATCTGTTGAAGTCTGCCTACTTTTTAGTAACATAACCTTAAATTTTAAGGGGTGCAACATATTACACTGCCCCCTCCTTAAGCCTGAACGTCCCGGTCAGGCAATTCAGCCTCTTTCACATACTTCGCCAGTCTATCCAAGTGTACGATCTTCATCTTGGACTTTTTGTTTCGTTGAATACGATAGACGACATCATTAATTCGGGTAATAACAGTATAAGGTCCTTCCCAAGGAGGTTGAAGTTTCGGTGACTTCCCTTTCTTCCGCTGTGGGTTGTACAGCCAAACCAGATCTCCTGCCTTGAACCCTTCTGAACTACCCTTACGGTCGTATCGAGCCTTCATTTGGTCACTGGCTATGGTGATTTGGTCTCTAACCAGCTCATGAACATTTCTTAGCCGTTCACCTCATTTCATCCACATAGCTGTTCACAGGAAGCTGTTCTCCGCCTGGTGTTCCGAAAATCAAATCACACGGCAGTCTGATCTCATGTCCAAATACTACACGGGCTGGTGTTTGTTTCGTAGACTCGTGGATAGCAGCTCTGTATGCCATGAGGAAGAACGGTATGTGGAGATCCCAATCGCGTTGATTCTTATGAACCACTTTAGAGAGAGATGTTCTTTCATGGTCTTGTTATGTCGTTCCACCATTCCATCTGATTGCGGGTGAAGGGCTGTGGTCCGTGTTTTGTGTATCCCCAATAACTTGCAGATTTGCTGAAACACCCTTGACTCAAAGTTCCTCCCTTGATCTGAGTGCAGCTCCAGGGGTACACCAAACCGACATATCAAATTATCTACCAAGACTTTGGCGACAGTGACTGCTTCTTGGTTTGGAATTGCATAGGCCTCTGGCCACTTACTAAAATAGTCCATTGCAACCAGTATGTACTTGTTCCCATCCTTGGTTACTGGGAATGGGCCGGCTATATCGATCGCGATCCTCTCGAAAGGAGCTCCGACGTTATACTGCTTCATTGCACCCCTACTTCTAGTCTGTGGTCCCTTACTGGCTGCACAAATTTTGCAATTGCGACACCAAGCTTCCACATCTTGACGACTATTTACCCAATAAAATCGTTCTCGTACTTTATTCAGGGTCTTATTAACGCCGAAGTGCCCACCGGATGCTCCATTATGCACTTCCTGAAGTACTTTCGGTACTCGACACCTGGGAATCACTAGACGCATAACAACTTCCCTGCCATCCGGGCTTTCCCAAGCTCTCTTTAGCAGCCCGTTCATGACTTTAAGTGAATCCCATTGGGCCCACAAAGCCTTCAATCCAACTGCCTTATCCGAAACATCCTTCCACGCTGGTCGAATTCCTTTCTCCTTTGCTCTCAATATAGCCCCAATTTCTGTGTCATTCAGTTGTTCTTGTCTCAGGGCTTCGGTTGTCCAATCGTCCGGAACCTCTATTTTAATAGTGTTGACGGCCACCGTACCCTGCAATTTCTCAACGTGGCGGCAGTGCTTGCAATCTTCCTTGCATGGTCTTCTAGATAAAGCGTCTGCGTTCTTATGAGATCTTCCAGGTCGATGTTCTATTTTGAAATCATACTGTTGCAACCGTTCTATCCAACGAGCCAGTTGACCTTCAGGGGTTTTCAACTGCAACAGCCATTTTAATGCAGCATGGTCGGTCCGAATCTTGAAATGTCTTCCATAAAGATATTTATGAAAATGGTCCACTGATTTTACGATGGCCAGTAACTCTTTCCGGGTTACACAATAATTTCTTTCTGGTTTGGACAGCACCTTGCTGAAGTACTCGATCACTCTTTCCTGCCCATTCTGGATTTGAGACAGCACAGATCCGACCGAAGAATTGCTGGCATCAGTGTCTAAAATAAAAAGTCCTTCCCGTTGTGGGTACGCTAGCACAGGACCAGTGCATAGAGCTGCCTTCAATTTTCTCCATGCCGTTTCACATTCCGGTGTCCATTGGTACTGCACTTTCTCTTCTGTCAGCCGGTGTAATGGTTTCGCAATTTCTGCAAACCCTTCCACAAAGCGCCTGTAATAAGTGCAGAGGCCAAGGAAGCTCCGTACTTCATGAACGTTAGATGGTCTTGGCCAATCTCGTACAGCAGAAATTTTGTCGGGGTCTGTTTGTATTCCATCCGAAGACACCACGTGACCAAGAAATTTGACTTCTTTCTGGAATAGCAGGCACTTCTTCGGGTTCAACTTCAGGTGGGCATTCCTGACTCGCCCAAATACTTCTTGAAGATTTTTCAAATGTTCTGTAAAGTCCTGTCCCATAACAAGCACGTCGTCAAGGTAAACCAGGCACGTCCTCCAGGTTAGCCCTCGCAGTACGAATTCCATCAATCTTTCAAAGGTAGCTGGCGCATTGCAAAGTCCAAAAGGCATCACGGTAAATTGATAAAGACCACTGCCTGCTGAAAACGCTGTCTTCTCCTTATCATCAGGATGAAGCCCCACTTGCCAGTATCCACTCCTAAGGTCTAACGTAGAAAACCATCGTGAGCCTGCCAACGTGCTTAACGTGTCGTCAATTCGTGGTAATGGGTAACTGTCTTTCTTCGTGACATCATTTAATTTTCGATAATCGACACAAAATCTTAATGTTCCGTCCTTCTTGGCAACCAAAACTACTGGCGATGACCAGGGACTCGTTGACTCCTCAATGACTCCGTCTTGCAGCATCTTGTTTATCATTGCCGAGGCATCCTCTTGTTTCGCTAATGGAAGCCTCCTAGGTGGTTGTCGAATAGCTGGTGAGTCGCCAGTATTTATCCGATGCTGGACTATGTCTGTTTTTGTAAGGGCCTCTGTATTCTTGGCAAATACTGAACTTTCCTTTTCCAGGAACTTGATTGCCTCCCTTCGTTCATCCTCAGATAAATGCTCCAACTGGGTACTCAACAAGGTCAAAACTTCCTGGTCTATTTTCATAGATGAACTTCCCTCTGTTTCTTCCTCGCACCTCGCTACCCATGTGACCGGTTCATAGGAGCCAATCGGTTTGCCTTCCTTAATTGTCACCGAGTGGGAATTTAAATTAACGACTCTAATTGGGATTTTGTCTTTAGTCCGGGTTAAAGTTCTCGCCACAATAATATTGGGTAGGGACTTAATCGATTCGTCATCTTCAACTAGGCCAACACGGTACCCTCCAGGATTTCCTTCTACGGCAGCATCGATCATTTGTTCTGAATGAGCAGGAATCTTGATCGTCTGTGTTGTTAACAATCTCGCTTTATGGAATTGGTCGTCTGCGGTTGCCAGAATAAATTCCTCATTTCCAATTTTTAAGACTCGCTCCCCTACGTCAACAATGAATCCCTGCTCTCCCATGATGTCTAGACCCAAAATGAAATCATCCATAATGTCAGCCACAATGACCTTGTAATTGAACCTCAACCGTCCAACCTGCAGTTCCAAGCTGACCTCTCCATGGACCGCAGCCCTGTCCCCCGTGGCTGTCCGAATAATTACTCCATTTTGCTTCTTGTTAATCTGCAAGCCTGATATAAACCCTGGCCGCACTATTGATGACGTAGCACCGGTGTCAATAGTAAACACGCATTTTCTTCCATTCACATATCCTTGCAACAACAGACTGCTTGGAATTCTTTGAAGCTGGGAAATCTTTATTTCTCTGGGGGCACCGCATTCCCTAGCCAACACAGCCCCCTTGGTGCTGGCTATCTTTAGTTTTCCTGCTTTTCTTCAACATTTACAGCATTTACTCGACTCTCCGAGTTCTGCTGTCGACAGTCTCGTTTCATATGGCCCATCTTGCCGCAGTTGTAACATTTAATACCACCACTCGGCTTTCCTTTATTTTGCTGTTTATCCTGCTTTCCTAGGCCATCCAATTTATCGAATAGTTTGGTAAACATTTTCTGCATCTCAGTCAACATAGGGTTCTGATTCATTTCTGGTTGCGATTCTTCGAGAGTCACAGCTCGCACTCTCGACCTTGGAGTATCTCTGTAGGCGGCTTCTACTTCAAGTGCACGCACCAAAGCTTCGCTACTACTTTGGTGTCTCGTCAGCCTCAAAACTCGCCTGACCTCTTCGTCCCTTATACCATCTAAAAAGGCCCCCACGGCTAATTGTTCCTGGAATTCTTTAGGTGCACTTGGATACGCCAGGTGCGCCAGTCTCTCTATCGCAGCTTCAAATTCTTGTAAACTTTCCCCAGCTTTTTGCATCCGGGATTTCAGCTGAGTCTGGTATAATTGGGCAAGGTGTTGATCGCCATACCTCAAGTCTAATACAGCTTCCAAGACTTTAAAGTCCCTTTGTTTCTCCACCGGGATAGTCTGAAGTAATTCTGAGGCCTGGCCCCTTAACGCCAGAACTAATGCCATAGCCTTTTCCTCGTTATCCCAGTTATTTGCCGATGCTGCTGCCTCAAATTGTCTCTTGTAGGTTGTCCATGAGCTTTGGCCGTCAAAGGAGGGAGGTTTTAATCGAGGACCTGATGATGTTACTAGCTGGCCTCCTTTCTCTCTTAATTGTCGTTTAAGTCGCTCCACTTCTCCTTCGAACTCGCTCATTTTTCCTCTGATGTCACTCACTTCCTCTTTTACTTGACTAACTTCTGTCTCGACTACTCCTACTTTACCTTCGACTTTGTTTATCTCTTCTTTGACTTCACATTTTAGTACTTCATTGGCAGAAATTATTGCGTCCTGTTGTATTTTTATTTGATCGCTCAGGATTTTCCTTAATTCCTCCTGGCGTCTTTCTTCCAAGTCTTCCATTATTTTTCTGAGTTCGTCTTTTTCCTCTTGACGTTGTCTTTCTTGTTCTTGACGTCTTCTTTCTTCATCCTCTTTTTCTTTCTGACGTCTTGTTTCTTCATCCTCTTTTTCTTTCTGACGTCTTGTTTCTTCATCCTCTTTTTCTTTCTGACGTCTTATTTCCTGATCTTCCATCATTTTCTTTAATTCGTTCCTTTCTTCTTGACGTAGTTTTACTTGTTCTTCTTTGTCTTCCTGCCGTTGCTGCGCCATCATTTTTTGGAATTGTTCGAATAAGTCCTGTATTTGTTTATCGGATGCCATACTTCTTGTTGTTACGGGCATACGATGAAATTAAAATAAAATAAATTTAACTGTCACGTCAATATCGGTAATGGAACTTTCTAGACAAATCTCGAAAAAGCACGAAAAAGTCTTATCCAGAGTCTTTTGTCACTATCCAGTTCAGAGAATTTAATAATCTCCACTAATGTCCAAATAGAAAAGTTCTAGAAATTTTCACGCACTAAATGAGTCTTTTTCAGTGTCTATCACTTCTCAGTTCAAAGTATTTAATTATCACACTAATGTCCTAATAAAATGTTCTACAATGTCTCAAAAATGCACTTAAACACTATTTTCCTGTTCGAAAATAACCCTCGAACAATGTCCAGTAAATTAGTCCTGTGTTAGCACTAACTCTCGAGAATACTTCTCGAACACTCCAACACAACTTCAGAGCTCCTCTTGTCATAAAATTCCGCTTTCTGACACCAATTTGTAACGTGTTTCCACCCTTAGGAAACCACCCCCGCAAAATCCGTGGGTTCCAAAAATTATAACAAGAGATGTCCACTAACACACTTTATTAAATATTTACTGGATACTTCACAATACTATTATTAATTTAAATACACTTTACTGACTAAAATCACAATGTTTATCACTTTGTTTATCTTTGAAGTCTTAACCTCACTTTCTATACTTTCTGAACTTTCTGAACTTTCTGAACTCCTCGCCGAGAATGCGGTTGGTCTTTTATACCTAAAAATGACAGATCTCGATTGTTCTGTGATGACGCCACCATTCTCTAGAGAATTCCAGATGTCACTTTGGAATCTTCTGGTAGGTTCTTTTTCGAGTAGGTGCAAATACACTACATTCATTCAGACATTCGATCTGTTGAAGTCTGCCTACTTTTTAGTAACATAACCTTAAATTTTAAGGGGTGCAACATATTACAGTATTATATTTGCTTTTCATCCTTTGTTAGGAGACCATGGAAATCCTCCATTAATTTTACCGACCTTTCGGCAGTATCGTTGACAACTTTAAGTGACATTATTATTTCTCGTCCATTCGTATAAGAACCTTGCGTTCCCCATGTTTTCAAATCATGATTTGAAAATTCCGAATCAGTATTGAAACGAGAAATTAGATCCATGCTATTTTTTTTAATGAATGTGTCAATTGTTCTCGCTGAAAAGTGAGAACAATTAGGTTCCAAATTCAGTAAAAACATTATTACTAACTTAATGATTATATTAACCCTTTCGGCCCTGATTTTTTGATAAACAAGAAACATTTTTTTTTGCACGGATTATTAATTAATATCCCGTCAATAACTCTTCAACCAAAGGGCATAGCCAGGTAAGCATGGTGTAACTGCCCCCAAGCGTCTGGCGCTTATATTTGTGCAGTAGGAAGCAATCTTGGAAAGTAGCAATTTCACAAAATATTAGCCCGAAAAAAGGACTGGTTTGGGGTGAGTAAGGGAGGGTTGATTTTAGCAAAACTATTTTTTTTCTAAGAAACGGCGCATTTAATCATTTTGTAAAAAACATATGTTAAAGACCTACTGAGAAAGTACTAAATAAAAAATCACGCTCAAATTCCGAAAACAGATACAGTAAAAAACACATAAATATTACTTTCAAATTTTTTTTAGGGTAACTTATCCCTGAATTTTTTTCTGTAGCATATCTAGGGATTCACTTATGTTATATTTTTTTCTCAGTCTTGTCCGAAGATTACGCCATACTTAAAAAAAATGCCGAAGTGCGCAGTGCCGTATGCATATTTTGTGGACAATTAACCCCTTCCAAGTAAAAAAGGCCAAACTGCAAAGTAAATATGGATACCTGAGTAGTGTATACATATTAGTGATTAGTGATTATGGAGATGGTGAACGTTGTAAGAGGAACCAATATAAAGCTGCCAGTTAAATAGGTGATCAATAGAGTTTAACTCTCTTGCACCGCAAAAATCAGTTTATAGCCGTTAAATATCATTAAGGGAAAAAACTAAAGTCAGCGGTATTATGGAGTACCTTATCAAAGCCTGTCATTATTCACATATTACCATCGGCGGGGATAAGAGCTTGGTTTTAACAATCACGTGTTGTTAACAATTTGCAGCACTAAATCGTAACATTACTAACCTGAGAAGGATATAGATGTTAATTTTCCTCACTGTCATCTGCAATCACTGCACCCATGCTATCCTTCTCTCGTCGGCACAGGAAGGAATATATCTAGAAGTCTGAAATTTTGAGTGTGTGATTCTTATATGAAATCTGTTTTCTGGGAGATGAGACTGAAAAAAATCAAAATTTTTCTTTCATCAAATATTAATAAGGAGCACCCTAATGTGTACAGAAGGCACTGATTTTACTCAGAAAATTGGTAATTTTTGCATTATATCACGTATACAACGCCAAAATTTAAAAACATCCTAATATTCTACTATACATTTCTAGAGGTACTTTAGAAAAATATTTGTATGTTGAATGTTACAAAAATTAAAGACTGGCTGAAGTTCAAGGTGAACATGACAACGCAAGTTATGAGTTTAAAATAACCTGTTTATACTAAATAAATTACTAAAACAGTAATGTACTGAGTTAGGCTAGCACTGTATATTTGTCCCTGAATATGAATACCAGCTGTGGCAGATGGCAGTCTTGTATGTAATAATTCTATGTGTGTGTGTCCTTATTGAATGTGAATGTGGCTAAACTCCGCTGAACATTAATATAAAATAAATAAAATGTTACAATAAAACTGAATCATGCTTGGATCACAAAAACTGACAGAAAATAGAAAAAATATGCCTTGTATTGAATTCCTCTTGTTACACCTAAGAAAATGAGCAGGGACTAGTAACTTTATCCTTCCAGTCACAGATGAAGACCACAGGAAAAAAATGAACTTTGTCAAAAAAATGTGAATGAGAAAAAAAACATTTTAAAAGTTTCTATCCAATATATTTTTGTTAATTTTTAATTTTTGAAATAATAGAGATTTACACACAGCATTTGTAATACCGTTTATTACTTCCATTATGATTATTGCTTAAAAATCTTTGCGAATAAAAAAGTAGCGACTACAAAGCAAAAAGGGAGAAAGCGCCGTGTCCACGCGCAACCACCTAAAAAAGCATGTTGTCAAAAACATTAATCTTAACACTGTGTGCATGCTTATGATATCCAAAACAGATTTTTTTTTACAGTTTTTTCTATATTGGAGCATAAGATGCATATAATCCTAAAAGTTAGTTTGCACTAACACTGAAAACTTTTAACAAACACTGGATATCACAGAGAATGTCTAGAACGAAAAAATATACCATGTGCATTTAAAATTGGGTTGTTGACGAATTTTCAAAAATGGTGAAATATGGTAGTAGAGGCGTTAATTTAGTTACATATTTAATTTGGAGGCCACAGCAATATTTTAAGCAAAAATAATTGCCAAATGTAAACATAAAAATTCGTAATAAATTTCGAATGGAATTGTTTTGCTGCAGCAATTTTATGATTTTAATTGGTTTTAGGTGTGATAACAAGTGTAACGAGTTTTTATTCTTTTACAAATTAACAAATTATCAAAAAAATTTCATAGGTCTAGTTTTATTCAAAATTTTATAGTGAGCAATTTGTTATTTTTATGTTTGCAGTATCATTACTAGAACCGAGATAATAAGGAAAATAGCAGAAAATTTCAATGTTGAAAAAAAACTTGTTTAAATTTTACAAGAAGAAATAGACCAATTTAATTCCAAACTTTTTATAGCACTTGTTATAATACCTACAACAAATTAAAACAATGAAATTGCCGCAGCCAGAGAATTCCTTATTCACCTATTTTGATGCTTAATTTGACACCACTATTAGGATTGTATGTAATGGACAGAGGTCGGAATTACCCATCGGATTTGACGTAAGACCAGGGTTGGCTTTAGGTGGTTATGTGTCAACGCATAAAGATTTGCATGCATGTATGAAACAATATCTTACCTTGAAATTTGTCTTAGCGAATTCCGTGTTATCCAAAGTTGATAAAGTCAATTTATTATAAACACTCACTCGAAGAGAACTGGAGGTCTAGGGAAATGTACTTGTAAACTGACATACACAAATATTTTTCACTGCCGGTTACAAGAATAAAAGTATATTGCTAATATCTGTTATGTTTGGAGTTAAACTTCGGCGCCTTCCGTTGAAAATCCATTTATATTGCGAGAAGGACCACTCAACGTCGACAAAAAAAACGCAAACGTCTGTGTCCACAATGACTTAACTACGATCACTCGATTTTCCCACACCAATGAACCGATGCACATATTCCGAGGACTGTCACAGCTACTGAACTAAGAAGGCATAGCTCGCCATGTGCCTGCTTAATTGTTTAGACTAAACGTGATTGACGCAACAATGAACGCACTTAACTGTCCAAGTGTCGGAGTGGCTTATCTCCGTAACAGATAATGCTACAGAGAAGGTAGACATACCAATGGAAAGCCCAAACTATGAAGAGAAATGTTTATTGGGGTACGTTTTCCACTCTGTGTCTTCACTTATCCGCAATAGCGCCATTTCAGATTTTTTTAATTTTTGAAATTTTGACAGCACTGAAATGGAAAATTATGAACAAAATATGCATGAGACTTCTGAAATACGAACGGATATGCTTCTCCGAAGCTTTTATGATCATTTCGACCAAAATCGGACCAGTAACAACCTTTCTGCTGCACTTTATAGCCAGCTCTGCAATTTCTGCGATTTAGGCCCTTGTTGCTCCGCAAAAACAGGAAAGCCAACTAGGAGAGTAGGAGACTTTTTGGTACGTGGACCAAAACTACAATCCTGCAAATTTTCAGCTGTACAATAATTAATTCCGGGTAGGAGTGATATATTGAGTAAAACTCCTGGGCTAAAATACATTTTTCCAAAAATTGTCTAAAAAGTGGATTGTATAGTTTCAGCTACGGTATGTTACATCCTATCATAAATTCCACTAAATCTAAGTTAAAATTACTTTGCATGTCATTGTAAGTAGAGCCACCTATGTTCCGTTTATGGTTTTCCAAGGAATATGTGTATTAATATTTGTGTTGCATGACCACGAAGTTGCTTTGTCACATTTAGTGCAATTCAATTGACTACCATCAAATTGTAAATCTGCAATATCGCAAATCCTGTGTTTCCCTCGGTTTAGTAAGTTGTGACATTTTAACTGTTACGTCAGAATGAATCCACATCATGCGAGATACTGTTTGATCATGTTATGTTTTCTCCCCTCCACGCTAGGGCCGGCTGTTGGGCTTCAATAATGTGAATTGCCAGTATACTGCAATTTAAAAGAATCTATTACACATTATGTTTTTATTTAATATAGTGCATTCCCGACAAAACTGAGTTACGCATTAACATTGTAAAATTAAATAAAATTCACTTAATATGTTGCATGACTTTCTGTTTTTGTAGTTTGGGAATGTTTCAGTAGGTGTTTATAATATATTATATCTGTAAAAGCCATCCCTGGAATTCGATGGGTAAGTCCGACCTCTGGTAATGGAACACACCTGCATCATACTGCCCTGCTAAGCAAGAAGGTCGTAACTGACATTTTGTTGCTTTTGAGATAATCGCATTTTTCGATTATTTACAATGCCATCCACATTTTTAATGGGAAATTCATAATTTTCTGAATGAGAGCTTGTTTTATTAGAACAATTTTTATTGTTTAAGTTTCTTTTTGAAATATTAAACATTTTTCAAAAAAAATGCAGATACATTTTTTAAGAAAAAAATTTAAAAAACAATAAATAAAAGTAGTAAGTGAATAAAAAAGTATATTTCTGAAAAATATTACAACAAAAATTGCTCTGATTAAGTTAAAAGAATATTATTTATTAAAGAGTCAGTCGTTCAGAAATTCATACATTAAGATCATCGTGAATACTTTCCTCCTGGTCGTCATTAGCAACTGAGAAGTTTTTCCAGAAGTGTTAAAGTTATTTTTTAACTAAGCAAGCAGGATATAATTATTGCTATCATAACAATCTGACAAATTTTCTGGCACATAATCCTTGTCTGCTACTGAATTGTCGCTGTCAGTCAGCATATTTACCATTCCAACATTAGACTCCATTCCTTTATTCAGATGCATTGAACATGAAGTAAAAATATTTTCAACATCATAAAATACACTTTTTTCAGGAACACACTGAATTTTCAGAGTCGTAACTGAACATTTTTATTTTGTATTGCCAAGCTAATTTGTCGTATCTAACAGAGCCACGTATAGATATCACATTTATGCTTGGTAATATCAGATAGGACAATTTCGCTTAGTAAAATCAGTATACTTTGCAGATATGACAAATTTTAAATTGAATTTGCATCGTTTATTATGAAGATACGACCTTGAAAGTTTACCAGAAGTTTCTTGAGTGGCTATAGATACGACAAATGTCAATAACTCAATTTTCATGAAAATGTCAGTTACGACCTTCTTGCTTAGCACGGCAGCATAGTTTTTTGAAATAAGTTCAATGAAGGTCATCTGATTATATACATGATATACTAATACATTACATAATGCCATCAATAAATTCACTGAATCCTACATTCACACTATTATTGTTCAAAATTGTCTACCACATATAAATTTCATTTAAAGTTGAAATCTCATTCTAGTTCTAGACATAACCACAGCAGAAATTTCATTATTCTTAGACATATCAACGTGAATGGTCATTTTTCAAGAACAATTGATTATTATTAGAAAAGATCTAATGCCAAGAACAAAATTCTAATGTAGTACACTGTTTAATAATAAAAAAGTTGCTACAAAGGAATTGAAAAGAAGAAATCTATTTAAGAGAAAGCAACATTTTACCAGATCAGTTAAAATAATATTCTTTGTATTACATTTTACCATAAAATGGTATAGAAAATGAGAAAATCTTGCCATCGGCAGGCAACCAGTATTCCGATTTGGATAAATTTCTATTTTCGGGCCTCCTATTTGTCACAAACTGTGCCAATTTATAGATAAGAAAACAAAAATAGACAATATTCAAGTGTTTCTACAAAAATGTTTATACTGTAATCCAGTGGAGGTCTGGGTGTCTAGGGTCTAGTCGGCATTTTACAATAAACATTCAAACTCAGTTCGTCAGCGATTTGAATATTTTTGCTTCGCATGTATATAAACGTCGTCCCAAAATTTTTTTTTCAAATTTTTCGTCCCAAAATGGCCCCTCATTAGACGCGGCCCTAGGGCCTAGTCGACCTAGCCAGACCGCCACTGCTGTAATCGGTTACATATAGCAAACAACATAACCAAATACCGCATTACTTGATTCAAGTATAATTATTTCAAGTATAATTATTATTTAAGTAGTATTATATTTGTTTCACTTGTATAATATATAAAATGTATATAGTGTATATATATTACTAATTTTTTTCCAGTGTATTTTCAGACTGAATGTATGAATAGGGTGCTTTCACAATTTTTAATAAGTCAAAAAATGAAAAATACCGACATACGGTATATGTCAGAGTTGATACTTCTTTTGTGAAAAAGGTGTGTTATAATCATTTTAAAACAGATATAAATTGAAATTAAATATTTGCCGCCAAATAAATTTAGTAACATCACTACTTATATACAGTATGTCCGTGGATGGGATTTATAGTAGGTGTAATGGCTAAAATTTCTAACTTTTCGAGAAAATGTTATTCTTTATAAATACTCCAGTCGAATTAGACATAATAAAAAATTTTGCGTACTGCGGACTTTTTTTATGGAAGTTGTTTAAGAGAGCATAATAAGCAAGCACAGAAAACTACACCCTGCTGCACCATGTGCGTCCCCTATTTTTAAGGGTTGAAACTTTGAAATTTTACTTATGTGTCCATATCTTTTTCTCTATTTCCCATAGGGCTCTTTACCAAGTTACACTTTTTGAAGATTCATCCCCCCTCTACATAAAATAAATATTACACATTTGCCGTAGGACAAACGGTTTTGGCTGTACGAGGCCGGAAAGGTCGCGCTGTCCGAATTATTTCCAATCTACAATTCTACACATACTAATGCCCTTAAGGAGGATGATGATTTGTGAAAAAACTTTCATCGAATACCGCGCGGTTTTCATGATATGGGATGTTGAAATTTTGAAAATCCCTCTTTTTAAAAAAAAGTGAACCTACTTTTTTTCGCTCATTTTTTTTTCATATATGTACGACCTTAATATAAGAAAATTTACGTTGGTTTCATTTTAATACATTCATTGGTTTAGGAGCTAGACAGCAAAATATGCAAAAAATGGCTATTTTGGTATTTTTGCATTAAAAAAACCAAAACCAGTATAATTCTGATAAATGTTTTTGTTTATCCTAAAAGTCCAATTCACTGAGCATAGAAAATGTGTTTTTGTATTTAAATAGGATCAACACTTATTGTGTAATAACGATTTATGTCATGTGTTCTCCAGTCTCCCTTTTCACAATTTTTTTTTGCGGCCTTATGGTTTATAGTAGGGCAGAAAGTAATATACACGTGGACAGGGCACATAATAGGGTGTTAAAATGGGTCTCTTGTTAAAATACGATAGGACGTACTGTTTTCGACTAAAACGCACTTGTTTGCAAAAAATTACTTCAGATTACACTTTTCATCGACTGACTAGTAAATACTCACCGCTGACTACGAAAAAAATACAACTATGTGTCGCTTATTGCTTTTTCTGTTTATGAGGGACATTGCTAATGAAAAAATGAAGGGACTCGGATGAAATAGGGGGTTCTCACCCCCCTATTTGAGGGTTCACGCTTGTCTGAAATCATCATTGCAACTTATTTTGTGTCTATAACAAAATCTACAGTAATTTTACCTTCCTCGAAAAACAGTTATTATATGTCCATTTCATCGAAAAATTATTTCAAAAAACAAACTCCTAAGAAAGAAAACACCAAAATGTAGAATTTATTTATCAGATCACAATTCAGAACACAATAAAAACTCAAAGCAAACATAACCAACCAAGTGCGTTTTACTCGAAAACGGTACGTCCTATCGCATTTTAACAAGAGACCCATTTTAACACCCTATTATGTGCCCTATCCACGTGTATAATGCTTTCTGCCATACTATGAACCATAAGGCCGCAAAAAAAAATTGTGAAAAATTAGACTGGAGAACACATGACATAAATCGTTATTACACAATAGGTGTTGATCCTACTTAATTACAAAAACACATTTTCTATGCGCAATGAATTGGACTTTTAGGATAAACAAAAACACTTACCAGAATTATACTAGTTTTGGTTTTTTTTAATGCAACAATACCGAAATAGCCATTTTTGGCATATTTTGCTGTCTAGCTCCTAAACCAATGAATGTATCAAAATGAAACCAACATAAATTTTCTTATATTAGGGTCGCACATACATGAAAAAAAAATGGGCGAAAAAAAGTAGGTTCACTTTTTTTTAAAAAAAGGTGTTTTCAAAATTTCAACATCCCTTATCATGAAAACCGCGCGGTATTCGATGAAAGTTTTTTCACAATTCATCATCCCTCCTTAAGGGCATTAGTATGTGCAGTATTGTAGATTGGAAATAATAGCAGTTTGTTCTGTACAGAAGACCCCCAAATTCGGACAGCGCGACCTTTCCGGCCTCGTACAGCCAAAACCGTTTGTCCTACGGCAAATGTGTAATATATATATATTATGTAGAGGAGGGATGAATCTTCAAAAAGTGTAACTTGGTAAAGAGCCCTACGGGCAATAGGGAAACAGATATGGACACATAAGTAAAATTTCAAAGTTTCAACCCCTAAAAATAGGGGACACACGTGGTGTAGCAGGGTGTAGTTTTCTGTGCTTGCTTATTATGCTCTCTTAAACAACTTCCACAAAAAAAAGTTCCTTAGTAGGCAAAATCTTTTGATGTCTAATTCGACTGGACTAAAAAGTTTGTGCTTGGCTAAAAAATGGTAATGACATTGAGAAAAATTATATTTTTTATACGGGGTGCTCAAAAATTACAGAAACTTAAAATTCCATAAGAGTAAACTGGTTGTATTTTGTATTTTGGAACAAAATGTGAAATAAAAAACTTGTTTCAAATTATATGGACTGTCGAAATTCAAAATTTCATTTGATTATTCTAATATTTCGAAATAAGTGAATTTTTAGTAAAATACTTGTTCGAAATAAGTGAATTTTTATTAAAATATTTGTCGGATTTTGTCAAATTTTTATTTTTTTGTTTATATTTTATTTTGACAAATACTACAAGCTGTAGAAATTTGGAATTCTATTTTAGGAACATTCTGTTTAATTCCTGTAATGTCCTATTTGATTGTTAGGTGCGTTGTTACCTAGTTACGTCTACATATCATGACATATCTGCATTAAAAAATTTTTTTTTAAAATGTTAACTCTCAAGCAAAGAATTTTTTTAATAGAGTGCTATGAGTGCGGTAGAAATTTATGCCGTAAGTTCTTCAACAATTCAGTGAGAGATTTCCCAATGTGTGTTTCGTATGTTCATAAATTGGTCAAAAAATTTAAAAAACTGGTTCAGTTCTTGACGCAAAGAAAAAGAAAAAAAATGTATAATCAAAATGATGGCACCACAATATTAGTGTTCATTAAGAAATCGAGCCCGGCACGTGGAGGTGGTTAAAAAGACTTGCATCCAAGAAATTTTGAAAGAGAATAAAATATTTCCATACAAGTCTCATTTTAACCATACCTTAGAAGGAGTAGATGAAGCAAAATAACTAGATTTCTGTTTATGGGTTGGAAATGAAATTTTAAGTAGCAACACGAATTTCTATACATTTATCATATTCTCCGACGACTCAATGTTTTCAAGAAATGGGACTGTAGCTTCACAATATGTTAGGTGTTGGAATGAGACCAATCTCCAATATAGAATTTTTACTGGAAGGCTCGCTGGAAGACAATATTAAAAAAAAATAATGTCTGGTGCGCTATTTCATATCATGGCATAATAGGACCATACTTTTTGAGAATACGTGCAGTAGCAACTCTGATTTACATATGCTTAATACGTTCTTTTCTGATCAGTTAGACGACTTGCCGTTAGAATATCGTAATAGAATGTATTTTCAACAGGATGGATGTCCGGCATATTATGCCTGCGTTGTACGTAATTGGCTTAATAGCTAATTTGATCGGCGGTGGATTGGTCTCAATGGTCCAATTTTATGACCCCCAAGAAATCCAGATTTGACAATTGCAGATACATTTTTCTGGGGGCGTCAAAAAATAATTTATCTACCAAACAGCTATAGACAACGACGTTGAAATTCTAAAGCAGCCCATTTCGGCAGCTGTACAATCAATATCCATTGAGGAAGTTAGAAGTAGTTTTCACAACATTCAGAAACAATTGGAAATATGCGTTCCATTTGGAGGAAGAATTTTTGAATTGTGATATTTAATAAAGTCATAACCTTCAAATATGTATTTGCTTTTATAAATTCAGAATTGTTTATCTGATATTTACTTGCCTTGTTCTAATACAATTAGCTAAATAAAAAGTAAACAAAAACTGACAAGTACTAAAAATTCACTTATTTCGAAACATTGCAATTTCCAAATGAAATTTTGAATTTGGACAGACCATATAATTTGAAACAACTTATTTATTTCACATTTTGTTCCACAGAAAGTTTTTTGTAATTTTTGAGCACCCCGTATAAAAAATATAATTTTTCTCAACGTCATTACTATTTTTTAGGCAAGTAAAAACTTTTATAAAGAATAACATTTTCTCGAAAAGTTAAAAATTTTAGTCATTACAACTTTTGTAAACCCCATCCGCGGACACACTGTATATCAAATCATGATAATTGTTTAGTTACCGTTTATTGGTAGTTTTAACCTTAAAATTATTTAAAATGTCAAGCAAAAAGGCAAAATCTTGCTATAAGCCTCTCCAGCATGTGTACCAGATGTCAATAATTGCTGTGGTATAAACATTTTTGTTTTTTCTCATGTTCGTATATCGTGTAAATTCACTTTCCAATTTTGCTAAATAATTAGATGGATACTCATCCTAATGCTTTAGTTATACAAAACTGCTTATTTGTTATCCAAATATGAGAAATTACTTTGTTTATACCCAGCAAATATTGCTACATGACGGCACGTTGGACAAACCTATTATAGGTTATTAATTAATTTTAAATAACACACCCAAATACATCAACAGAATATGTTAATAATCTGTCATTTATATAAGGTGGTAAGTCACAACCAATGAAGGTGGTGTTTTAGAAACCCTTTAATATTTCAAATTTTAAGCAATTTTGTTTACTTAAATACGATAATAAATACAATATTAAAATTATTAATATGAATGCATTTGAGCTTTTATATTAATGCAGTATTTGCAGTGAATTTTTATATACGGAAAACACCCTATTAAATGTCTGACGATTCATTGTCAATTAAACTGTACATTGTACGTATGTTTTATTGTACCTGAATAAATTTATGAAATATATTAATAAAATTGAATTTAGTTTTTGTCCTTATTTCTATAAGGTTACTAATATGAAAATAGGAAATCTATACCTTAGTCAGATGGAGGATAGTAATAAATGCATGTGGTCAATGTGTGCAACAGATCCTATTGCCGTTTAAATTTGGAGGGGATGTAATTTGAAATAATTTTTACAAGGCTTATCAAATTAACGTCACTCAATGATATGTGCCGCTTAACATTATTGATAGTACAATTCATCACTATCCTCCTTTCCCAGCTAAGGTGTAGTAGACAATATATTTTTGTTCTAATATATTGTTAGGTATTATACATTTCTCTTCATATGCTAACAACCATTAGATATTTAATATACTTTCCACTGGAATCAAATTTTGTAGTTATGTTTTGCACTATTTATGTGGTAAAATGATTTTGGGAGTGTTAAAGAATAGTAATAATAGAATTTTGTTAACCTAATTGCTTAAGACCCAAAAAGAAAAACGGTACTTAGAGACTGATCATGACTAGTGGATATAACGGTAAATTGGCATATTACAAACAGTCCCAGCAGCAGCTTTGTAGCTAGAAACTTTGGTGCCCAAGGCAAGCATCTAATTTTGCACCCCCAAATAAGATTAAAATTTTTAAATATTATTACCAAGGGTAGGTATAATTAAAATATATTTAAATACCACTAGAATGTTTACAGACACATTTCTTTGCACTAATGCAAATCATAAATTATTAAAATATTTGCTTGTATTAACCAGAAAGGTTGATTACAAAGAAATTTTCAAATATTTTCAAAGGTCATGCTTACAACTAGGTATAACATCTGTAACACAACTTTTTGCGATTTTTCATGTGCAATTTTTTTCAATAATTTCTTTGTAATCAACTTTTTCTGCTGTTTCATATTCAATAGACAATATGGCTAAATTGATTAAGCGCTCCTGCTCTACTTACGACGTCAAATATGTCTTCACGAGTTTCAATTTGCTAAACAATCTCGCACAAGAAGCATACGCAACAGGCAGTGTAACCGCTAGACGAAAACGTATTTCTATATTGGGGTAATTCACGTATTTCACGTTAGAAAGTTTGGTAAAAAGTGTCATGTCAAAAACTAGGTTGGTATCACTAAATGTAGTTAAAAGTCACTGCACATGTTGACCAACTCGTCTAATTTCCAAACTTTGTAGAATAGTGTAATAAAAAGAAAACTAGGGTGTAGCAAGTCTGATTTTTGTGCGCCTTTTGATGTTTCTGTCACGCCTAATTTTGGGTATTGCCAATCTTGCCATCTGTATTGTTCACCGAATCTCTTATACGCAGTCGCCAGTATTCTCCACAAGGGCTCCAGGGTATACCATCTTGTTTACTACTTCACAGTAACCTATCCTTAATATGTTTGGGTGGTTATCATTTGCTCGGTCTACAATCATAATTTTCGTTTTGTTATATAGTTTATATTTAGACCATAATCGGAGCTTATTGTCTGATGCCTGTCCAACGTGTATGAGCTCATCCTCGCTTGCTACAACTATTGTCTATCATCTGCAAATCTCAAGTTATTCTATCAAATGGCATCAAGATCATTTCTCTCCAACCGTTTTTTGAAAAAAAAAGATGCATGTAGGCAGATATAAGTAGCCCCTTTGAGAGGGGGTAGAGGAGGCAGGCTTCTCTCTTTTTTGTTTTTAACATTTGAAATGGTTTTTAACATTTGGAATGGTTAAGATTCACTATACTTTTACTAAATTTTTGATCTATAGAAATGTCCACTACATATTCTCAAAGTCTACAATATAATTGTAATTTGGATATACTTCAAGAAACTTTGGAGGTTTCTACTGTATATACAGGGTGTTTGGTTCATCGATAGAAAGTTTTAAGGAGGTGATAGAGGGGATCATATTGAGCCTACATATGACCATGTATCACACATTTTGAGATGTGTGTGTTGTTGGAAATTTTCTGGAACTTCAAAGTTGGGTAACTTATTAGTGACGAGTAAAAATAACGTTACTTCTACAAATAAAGAGACTTTAAAGTGACAAATACTTTGTTGACATATTGGTAGGGAAGCCAAAATAAAATAACACAAATAATAATTTTCATCGGACTGAGCTGAGTTATGACGACAACAAGCAAAAACATATTGAATAAGGTCTCCGGAGTGGGAATATACCTGCTGTCAGGCTCTTATTGTGTGGAGTATGCCGTTATAGCCTCATCAAGATCCAAACGTTTATAAGCAGACAAAGTATTTAGTTTAAATGTTAAATATCTCTGAAACTATTGTACTTTTGTCGGAAATGCTAAGGATCAAAATTAAAAATTATTAATTTATTTTAAAATTATTTTTATTTGTTTCTATAACATAAAAAACAAAGAAGTCATGATAGAAGCAATTTACGCCTTCACATTTTTTTTACTGTTTTTTTTTACTGTACATTATTTACTGTAATTTGTTAGTAATTCAACTATTAACCTTATATAATAATTTTCAAATAATGGTTTTCATTAATACATAGCATTACCGAGATGCTCGATATACTTTTTCCTGGTCATTGAACTACTTTAAAAAAAATTACACACTTTAAACAATAAAGGTATCAATAAATATTAGTTTTAGCGAAAGAATCATATATAAACGACTGAGGAAAATAATATTTAGAATGTAGTTGTCACTATTGTATAGAAAAAATATAATACACTTTTAGTGAGAATATGTACAGGGTGGTCAGTGGTCATCCACAGAAAACTTAACTAAGAAATAAAGGATGACAAACAGGAGCGAGAAATAGCATTTGCTATTCTCTTAAAATTGCAGAAAAAATTCAGAAGTATAATGTACCAGCTATCTTTACTTATTTAGAAATACTTAAAATACAAATACTAGTTACCTTACAAATAAAATTCTGTTACGGCTTACAGCATTTACAAACAGAAAGTGAGGAAGAGTAAAATATAATAAGTAGGTAGTTCTAGTTCAGGCTGGTAAGTAGAGACGACATAGTGCGATAGAGAGCAAACCGGAAGACAGATTGTCACATGAAAATATTAAAGGCAGAAAATACGTATATGTACTTTGTTAAACTTATTCATACAGGGTGACTACTTTTTATATTGAACAGTATTGCTATCTCGCAAAACAATTACAAAGTCAGTTAGATGGAAAAAAAAATGTCATACATTGAAGGCCAATGAAGTGGTTTATAAAAATTCGAAATATTCTAATTGGTCCTGGAGATATACAATAAATCCAAAATAATTCATGTTTTTTTTTTACCTGGTACTAGTTAATATAAAAAAATATTTAAAATATTCGTGAGAATATCTTATTCAAATATTAATTATAATTGAAAAAATAAAGTTGTTGGTGGTCCTGAAGGAACGAAATATCATTACCAACTGATAGCTTTAAGCTATAACCTCAGGTCTGATGCCTGCTCACTGTTTTAAACTTATTGATTATGTTCACGTTTTCCCCTTTCTCATTCATATCTAGTCGGATTTCCTCCGATCCTGTGATGTTGATTTATTTTCATCATTATGAAGTTTTTATGATCTTATGATTTATCTGTTTGTGTTAAAATGGAATTACTATTGAAGAATCCTCAGCACTGAAAACGTTTATTTAATGCACTGTTGTGTAACACTATTTAGGCATTGTGCATACATGTATGCCTGCTGAAAACCCTGTTGGTATGGTCTGAAAAAAAAATATCAGTTTTAGTTTTTTAAAGCACATTTGTTTCAAAATGAGCTAAATACAAAACAAAAATGGTTGCAGATTCCAATATCCTCTGACTTTTTTGGTCATTGCCAGTACAGGCTATAGGTGAGTCCCACCACATACCTTGAATTCTGCCTTGTTGTTATCGAATGGCATTACTCTAATAATTTGTAAGAAAAGCCATCTAACATGACATATTGAAGTAAGCTTAGGCTAAGCTTGACTAGCAAATATAGTTCGTTTTGAATGTGTATGTGTAGTCCGTCGACAACTTTCTGAAAAGATAATATTGTGGATATGTCACATTTCGATAAATGTTCCGATTACTGCTGATTATAAGTATCTGTGGACCCCCTCTTACAAAGTTATCACATATACAGGTGGAGAGAAAACCATCCCATAAAAACTTTTTTGGGCAAAAAGTCGGTAAAGAATGTACTTGTTCGATTGTACATTAGCGTTCAACTTTGATGACTAATTTTAACTGCTACTGTATAACAGTGCTCTGAGACAACCTGAACCTGATGAGAATAGTTAAAGAAATCTTTTATATATGTATATCACTGATCACATTATTTATTATAAAAACATTTATGGGTGAACCAGTACTGTTGGCAGTAAACAAAGCCCTCTGATACAACTCGATAAAATGTAGTTAAAAAATAAATCAATTTATTATGAAAACATTCATTGGATAACCAGTACATAACTAATTGGTAATAATTGAAATATATATCTCACAAGTATATACTTGAACTCCAACAACATTCTGCCACCTATACAGTCAGGATTTCGGGCAGGGTATAGCTATTCTACAGCCCTGCTTCCTGTTATCTGTAATATTATTCAAACCTATGATCGTGTAAAAAGCACGGCCCTGGTATTACTGGATTGCAGTAAAGCCCTTGACAACTATAAATCACAATATTTTATTAGCTATTTAGAGTCTTGCGGTATCAATGAAGGTGTTCATCTGCTTTGGCCTTACCTAGAGGGCCGTACACAAAGAGTTAAGCTGAAAAGAATTATCTGATGTGAGACATTTAACAAAGAGTGTTTCGCAACGTTATATACTGGGGCCATTATTATTTCCAGTCTATACTAGTCAGTTCCCTAAAGCTATATAGCAGAGCTCAATTCATATGTACGGCGATGACACACAAGTTCTTCATTAGTTTCATCCATTAGAATATGATAATGCAGTCACAGCCATAAATAATGATCGAAAGAGACTATCAAGTGGATGCCATCGCAACATTCCTTAATATTAAATCCGTCGAAATCTGCCGTACTTTTGTTTGGTAAAAAAACAGACTATGTTAATCTTCGGCAGGTTCTAAACATATCAATTCATGTATACAAATTAATATAACCGATAATGCAAAAAATCTCGGTTTAGTACTGGATAGGTCTGTCAGGTTCCCAGAGCATGCTACCAAAAATATTCACAGGGCGAGTGCTGCTCTTCGGCTATTGTATACTCATCTTCATAGGCACTACTTAAACAAAGTAACAAAAAAAATTTTATGTGAAACACTGGTTTCGACTATGAAAAATTGTGTCCGAGATAAGGCCAGATTCTGAAAGCTCAAAACATGTGGTTTTCTGCATGGCTGTTCTGCACGTGTCTGCCTGTGACAATTTTACTTCCACATCCAGTGGAAATATATTAACGACAAAAAAAAAATTGAATATTTTTATTCTTCAAATAGCTGAGACACGTAGTGTTCGTGAAACCTGGTATTTGCAGGACGGTACATCCGAATATGTCCGTCATTACAAGACTGAAAAACTTTTTCATTGGTAAACACAACATTGTTCCAAAACTCCAACGGGCGATAGACATAATTTAAACAAAACAGAATGCGGGCTTGCTTATGTTCTTCTGTTAATATGGTCTTTTTGGCACTTACACAGTTTTTTAATTCCGATTTTCCTATCCTTCGGCTAGCTGTTGACCTTGATACTGGAAATTTGTCATGGACACAGCGTCTCTGCTGTTTGAAACGGATTTTCCCTCAAATAGCCAAGGAGCGCTTCATCTTGAGCGAGATTTGAACTTCTCAGTCGGCCTGAACCGTCTTCTCCTGATACGTTCCTCCTCCTACCTTTTCTTGACACTCATAACGGTACTTTTATTTAAGTGATAGATACTAGCAACTGCTCTGATAGACCATCCCTCTTCAATTTTAGAGAGAATTAGAATTTTTTTATGTTCAATTAATTTCAGCATTTCAAAAATATGACACTGACACTGACAAATAAATAAAGAATGATTTAATATAGCGAAAAATAGGTGTACGGGATTTTATTGCACAGAAGTGTACTTACTGTGCACCAGTCTATGCTCCTTGCTTAGATAATGATTTTTAAAATAGAATACAGTGGTTTAGAACTTCTGTATACATTTTATATACGGAATCAGAAAGTATGATAAACAAAGTAACAAAAAAAAAAAAAGTTATATGAAATACTGGTTTTGTCCTAGTTTACCTACTGTCTATACTCCTTGCTTAAAGCATGATTTTTGAATAGAATACAGCGGGTTCAGAACTCCTGTATACTTTTTATATATGGAATCAGAAAGATGATAATGTGTCACATAAATTAATGAAATTAAATAGGTCGGAAAATCGGTTCCAATTATACGCCTTATGCTTATTATCATAAAATTATTTTGACAAAAATATCTCCATATTTGTTTAATAAGATATCATTTGACTCACGGTGATGTTCACAACATTAATATCAGAAGTAGGGGGCTATTAACACCACCTCCCAAAAAACTGCATGTTTTGAATTAAGTTTTAAATTGACCATTAACCATTTAAATTCACCATATAAAAACCTCCGCAACTTTTAAAAAATTTTGTACCATTAAGATCAAAAAATGTATTAATAAATTATTTCTCGATAAACAGAACGTTGTCTAGTAATATGATATAAGTTTATATGTGCTGTGGAGTGTGGGCAATGTGCAGTATGGTTTTAATTTTCTAGGTTCATTATTATGTATATTTTGGGTATCACATAAGCGTATATGTGTACTTTTGTATATTTTAAGTTTTCATCCTATTTTTTTTTTTATTTTACCTCAAGTGTTAAGTGGCAGAGGTTAGAGCACTATTCTAGTGAACTTGTTTCCCATATTATTGTATTGTAAAATTAAAGAATATGATTCCTTGCACGAATTAAGAAAAGTAAATAATATAGAAATCCTTATGCTCAGAATCATGGTTTCGGTTTCGGGTAAAGACAGTATAATTTTCTATATATTCAAACTACTAAAACATAAGTTATATGAGATACTTATTCTGATATAATGGTAAAAGACTGTCTTGACTCCCTAGCGAAACTGGCGGAATACAACAGCATACAACTGGAGTGGATGCGAGGACACCAGGGCAATAAAAGCAATGAAGAAGCAGGTAAGCTGGCCAAAGAAGGCGCAAACATAGCCTTGATGGGACCCTAGCCAACCTGCGAGATATCATATAATACCACAAGAGGAATGGAAACATAACTTGTTTTGGACCAAGGCGCCAGGGATGAGACAGTCACATATGTTCATCATATTCATCAACGCTAAATCTGAGCAGAAAACAGCTGAGATGTGTAGTGGGAATCCTAACAGGACCCTGCACACTGAATAGATACCTAACCAACACAGGTGTGAAAGATAATCCAGGATGCAGGATGTGTGGTGAGGATGAGGAAACTCCTCACTATATACTATGTGAATGCCCAGCCTTGGTGGCTGGGAGGTTTTCATACCTCGGGGGACCAACCGTGATCCCGGAAGAAATAGCCAGAACTCCCATCGCCTTTGGAGAGGAATGGGACTAATGGGATAACAAGACTATGGGGTACAATAAGCTTAAGCTTCAGTACAGGGTTCTGGCACTGCGAAAAAAAAACTATATCCACAATATGTGACTATCGTGCCAACACGCATATGTAGTGTTATGTTCGCTGTTTTTACATTGTATTCAAGGACATTTTGTGACCGTTAAGTATCTACTTGCACTTTGTATAAAAGTACATTTTGCAGGTAGTAGTTGTTACTCGAGTACATTTTTCCTGTACTTGGCACCAGTGGCGGCTGGTGAAATTTCAATATTTTTTTTCTCGTCTATGGCGCATGGGACCCATACGAGATTTGGGAAATAACATCTAGAGAAGCACTTCTCTAATGACCCCTAAAAAATTTTGAAAAAGCAGTTTGCGAAAAAAATTTTGAAAATTCGTTAGCCTCCCCTGTTTATTTTTATTTTTTTTTGTCATATGCATTTGACTTTTCATAAAAATACAACAATAGATTTTGAAGTTTGTGAAAATATTTTCATTACTAACTGAAATACAATGAACTGAAATTTTGAAATTTACAATTTAACAAATTACAATATTTCAATTCGTTGTATCTCAGTTGGTAATGAAAATATTTTCATAAACTCCAAAATCTGTTGTATTTTTATGAAAAGTCAAATGCATATGACAAAAAAAAATAAAAATAAACAGGAGCTCCTAGACCCAGGGGAGGCTAACGAATTTTCAAAATTTTTTTCGCAAACTGCATTTTCAAAATTTTTTAGGGGTCATTAGAGAAGTGCTTCTCTAGATGTTATTTCCCAAATTTCGTATGGGTCCCATGCGCCACAGACGAGAAAAAAAATATTGAAATTTCACCAGCCGCCGCTGCTTGGCACAGGTTTATCAAGTGAATTCATCGTCATCCTCAATGACTTGTCTCATGTTGTACACATAAAAGTCATAAAACTTCAACTTCTCAAGCATATTTAAACTTTGCTGTATATGTAACATTTTCTGTTTTTACTCATTGGCATTCAAACTTTCCTAAAATGTATTACACATACACACTGTTTTTGTTTGGCATGGTTTCTCCCAATCCCTTATAGGTAACATGCTTTAAAACAGATATCAGCCGAACCATTCCATAAACAATGTTTATATTTTCAATAGGTATTTAAGCATGGGTTGAACAAATTGACTGCAAAAAAATGTAGATTCTTCTATTATAAAATATTGTGAATTAAACTTAAAATATTTATCTCAATAAATAATCTCAATGATACGCCAGTCACTAGAGTGTAAAAAAAGGTATGAAAGATTGCGAAAGTTTTTAAATTAAGACAACATTGGAGAAGGTAAAAAAATAATAAATCCTGTTTTTTGCACCCTTTTCCGCCCCCCCCCCCCACCCCGGAACATTGTTTAATTAATAGAAAACGACCTAACTTTTTGAAAAAAATTCCGAAATTTATGGAGAACATTTTAATAATTATTAGATATCTTCTATCAAGTTTACACCTTACCACGATGAACATTGCAAATAAATAGTTTTGTTTATTAACTTTACTTCGATATATTCAGTCGATTAAAAATTTCAAAAATTATGCAAATGATCCTTTATATAAACGTCTAAAAAAATGAAACTTTGTTTAGAATTGCATTTTTCACATTCAAATTTTTTTTTTTTTAGAAATATTTTTATTTATATGAATATTTTTTTTTTCCGGTCATCGTAGCAGGGTACAAACTTGATAGAAGGTGTCTAATAATTATTAAAATGTTCTCCCAAGGTTTGCATAAATTTCGGAATTTTTTTTAAAAAGTTACGTCGTTTTTTGTTAATTTAACAATGTTCCGGGGGGCGGAAAAGGGTGCAAAACCAGATTTATTATTTTTTTACCTCCCCCAATGTTGTTACAAAATTTAAAAACTTTCGCAATTTTTGTCTAACTTTGCACTATGGAAGTCCCTGGTGACTGGCCTATGATACCTATTGGAATATACAAAACATATTTTTGTCCAAAGTTCTAATCAGTACAAGTAATAATAAAAAGAATGTTGGTCATCTACAACTTTTCACATTAATTGCACCATCTGCAAGCATTTTGTGACATTGAAATAAGACCAAAAAGCTCTCCCAAAATTAACTGCTCTTTATACAAAATATATAAATGCGAAAATTAATCTGAATGAGTTTTATTAGGTACAAAACATTTAACCAAGAGAAAGTCAGATGCATTTGGAAAGAAAAAAGGAATTGAAATATTTCTAGGGCTGTATACAAAATTCAGTGTAAAAGCTAAATATACTTTTTCAAATAAATTCCGTTAAATGTATAAATAAACAGGTTGATTCTTTGTTTATATTCGTATATTTCTTACTTCATTCTTGTACACTAACGGTTGAGGTTGACTCATATACAAGGTCAAAGAAATTAAAACGAATTTCTTTATTATTCTCTATATGGAAAGACCACTTCGTATGTCTAAAACCGTTGTAGGATTGTATCGCCCACGAAAAAACGGCCGCTAAACAATTTTCAGAACGTTTTATTCTTTTTTGTTTAAATAAGAAATCGTGTATACAATTATGTAAACTGTAATCTGAAATTAAGCTGAACAGATCGAAAATAAAAACAAATATTTTATATACCTACCTATTTAAAAATATTAAATTTAAAATTCCTACGTGTTGCTAAGAAATCTTAATTTAGTATAGGTATTATTAAGCCCTATTTATGCCTATCTGAATCATCTCAATAAAATAATTACAATGATTCAATGCTGCTAAAATAGTTTTCTCCAAAAACAAGCAATAAAACCATTTCTTTGTCCAGCACGTTCCAAATTTGAAAATTTAAATTTGGAACTATCTTTGTTCATTTTGACCAATCATGATTCACTATTTCAAACGCAACAGCGAATGAGATTGGCGCATTCCCCACGTGAAGAAACTAGTGGCCGTTGTTTATAAACGAAGAAGTGCATTTCAGGCAGACATTTCAGTGCATGGAAGTCGTTCAAAACTTTCCACTCTTGTGTGTTAGATTATATATTTACTTATTTGTGATAGTGATTAGTGTTTTTTAATTTCCATAGAGGCTAACAAATTGGTAAGTACTAAAATTCAGTAAATATTTTTTAAATGTCAAATAAATTGTTTCTTTAACAGGTTAGGTGACAATTTATGATGCTTAGACATTTTTTCAGACAAATATCGCATTTAGCTAATTATTCCATCCTTCATTTTACAATTTCAATCCTTTTTAATGAAAATGTAACTCTAAATTATTTATAATGCGTTCGTATAAAGGTATAGTACCTATATTAATTTTAACCTGTTGATAATGTTTATACTTGCGAGATTTACTTAGGTACTTAAATAAAAGAAATTAGATATATTACTGAAATCCTACTCTTAACAACTTTTATATAAAGTAGAGATTACTTTTTAATACTGCTACATCTCCCAAACTTTTCATAATAAATGCGAATTAATGTCATTGGCCTTACAACCATACAACGTGAAATGTTTCGTTTTCATATTGTACAAAGTACCTACAACCACAACCAGTACAACCTACCTACAACAATTATTATGCTAACGTATTTTTACTAGTCTATGTGGGAGCGAGTGGAGCGACAAATGAGTTAATATCGTATCCAGCTGTGGCCTCAGATTCAGTTACTGTTATAATTTTATTATAAATATTTTTTTGCTGTATGTCTGACCTGCTACATTTTTATATTCTATAAGTACCTAGATGGTTTATTGATAGTTATAAAATAAATGGATGTGAATAACTGGGACATTTAGCTCATATTTCTATTTTTTAGTTATAAATTACTCTGCCGTTTTTCTATACTCACATTTGTGAAAAAAAAAAAATTCTGGATTTATGAAACCGTATGCTTTCTTTAATAATAATACAGGGTGTTTTCTGAATATGAAAAATTCACCTCAAATGATGATGCATTAATATGCCGTGAATCATCGTATTTATAGTATACTCATTGCTGATTTAACAAACAAAATTACTTAAAATTCAAATTATTAAAGTAGGTAAGTATTTCTAAAAGGAGAGTGACGTCTGTACCTACTCGTATAATTTGACGGATTGTTTACATTATACTCACTACACTACTCAATGCTGTTAAGTTCGATCTTTGAGAAGTTCGATTCGATTCAATCTGATCTTCACCAAAAACTAAAGGAATAGGTAAATAAATAATAAAATGACAAAATTGATAAATCGAACAAAATCAAATGTCATTAGTGTCAAAATGTCAAATCAAACCACTCCCCATTAGACTAAGAGCCAGCAACGGATTTACATATGTTATTTCAACAGTTATAAGAATCGGTATGCATAACCTTCTTAACCCACTAAACACGAAACGGATGTTCTGGCACTCCGAAACGGCCGGGTTTAGTAACAAATTCAAATTCAATTTTTTTTTCCATTTCCAACCTAAAAATTACTAAAAGTGACGCAGGCTGTCAAATTTAAACCTTTTCGTTCACACGAGCCATTCATGCATAAAATTATTAAAAATACATTTACATAGTAATTCGTGAAAAAATAAGTTTAAAACAATACACAAGAAAAATGCAATTATAACAATACGTAATTATCACGTCTTTAACAATATACAATAACCAATAACTAAAATTAAACAATTCTCAAGTCGAACAGCAAATCAAAATACGATATTACGCAAGATGCATACAACTGAAGTCGAGATAGTCTTTTTGTAAAATGGGTACGTTGAATACTTCGACATCGCCTGGATACTCTAACACTATGGATTGTCAGGCAAACTATTTAAATTACAAGTTGTGACGTCAAAATTAGTAAAATATTAAACTTAAAAATTGGAAATTGAAATTTATTTATTTTATTTATTTATTTATTTAGTTTACAATACCCAACAGGCATGCTCAATTACAGGGTAAAATACAGAAAGACATTAGTTACATATCAATTATTAAAATTGCTATAGAGAATTTTAAAAAATCTACAAAAAAAACTCAAGTAGTTATGAAAATAGTAAAAAATAATCTACGACTATTGACACTTCATATTGGTATTCCATTATACTCTGTTGTATTTTAATAGTTTTTTTTATAAAAATTTGGAAAAAATTTGAGGCCTCGATCGGTTTCAACCAAACCGGTCGGGGAAAAGGTCTTTGAAACGAAATGGTTTAAAGGGTATAGCAGAATAAGCATGGTAAAATAGCCCCAGAAGCGTTTGGGCCTAATTCGGTGTCAGTAGATCGACAATAGGAAAAGAAATGTTTTCCTCGAGTTTTAGCCCCCCGTCGCCACGCCCTGTACCCTAATAAACATGATATTTCGTTTTCATTTTTTATCTCTGCAAGTTGTGCGTTAATTATTATGAAAAAAAAATAGACGATGTACACGTAATTTAAACGCATCTTAGAAAAAAAAATCAGCTGATTTTGCTGCCTCCTTCGAATAAAAAAAAATATATATTTAAAAATTAGAATATTTATTTTTTCATGGAAATAATGATTCGCATACACAAAACTGTTACCAAAAATACATTGTTACGAGTAGTTTATTGTAGATTTTTTTCAAATTTTTTGAAGCGGTGCCCCATACTTAAAAAAAATAAAAACTGTTACGACGCATTGTTTAGTGGTGCTTTACCATTGGTGGACCAGACCAGTGTATTCGTATGTATTTGGACCCGCTAAAACCGAATCCGAAGTCAGAATTGTCAGATTGGCTCATTTTTCACCCCCCAATCCCAAAAAACACTCCCCCCCCCCCCAAAAAAAAAAGATGGTCTGTTCGACGGACCAGACCAGCATATTCTTATGTATTTGGACCTGCTGAAACCGAATCCGAAGTCAGAATTGACAGATTGGCTCGTTTTTCACCCCAACCCCAAAAAACACCCCCAAAACAAAAACAAAGTGATCTGTCCGGCGGTGTATCCTGTATTTTGATCTGCTGAATCCGGATTCAAAGTTAGAATTGACAGATTGGCTCGTTTTTCATCCCCAACCCCGAGAAACACCCCCCCCCCCCAAAAAAAAAATGGTTTGTCCAACGGACACGGTTACACGTACTATAATATGCTATCTCCTGAATTAAAAAATATTAAATCATTGCCAATATTTAGAAAACAAGTAAAAAAATTACTATTGGAAAAATGCTTTTATAATTTAAAAGAATTTGAGGAATATTTCAGAAATGCATAATATTCGTGAACATGTACATATTATATGTACGTACGTCATAATTACAAACTTTTTTACACATATTGTAAATGTTCTTTTATATTTAACGTAAATGGTTTTTTATTGTAAAATTTTAATCCTTTTATATTTTATTTATTTATTTATTTAAACTTTTTTAATAACTAAAAATACATTTTTTCACTGTGTGTTAATTTTGACAAAATAATGTACCCATACTAATGTCTGTATAGTTCACTCCTGTTTCTCTTTTCACTGACAAAACTAATCCATTATTGTTATGGCTATAAAGTTGAATAAAGAATTTGAATTTGAATTTGACCATACCTTATGTATTTAAATCCGCTAAAACCGAATCCGAAGTCAGAATTGTCAGATTGGCTCGTTTTTTCACTCCTAACCCCCATTATTTTCATGAAAAAATTAATATTCTAATATTTAAATGTCAATCAATTTTTATTCGAGAGGTAGCAAAATCAGCTGATTTTTTTTCCTAAGATGCATTTAAATTACACGTACATCGTCTATTTTTTTTTATACCAATTAACGCACAACTTGCAGAGATAAAAAATGAAAACGAAATGTCATGTTTATTAGGGTACAGGAGTTACCCGTGGCGACGGGGGGGGGGGGGCAAAACTCGAGGAAAACATTTCTTTTCCTATTGTCGATCTACTGACACCGAATGAGGCCCAAACGCTTCTGGGGCCATTTTGCCATGCTTATTCTGATATACCCTTTGAAAGCCTGCGTCACTTTTAGTAATTTTTAGGTTGGAAATGGAAAAAAAAATTGAATTTGAATTTATTACTAAACCCGGCCGTTTCGGGATGCCAGAACTTCCGTTTCGTGTTTAGTGTGTTAAGAAGGGTATGCATACCGATTCTTATGACTGTTGAAATAACATATGTAAATCCGTTGCTGGCTCTCCTGCTATAGCAGGAGAGTATTAGTACGTCGGGTACACCAAATAAAGCTGCACTTTTTGAAAATGGCGGCCATTAAAAATGGCCACTAAATTTTTTTGTACCTCAGCATCATTCAAAATTCGGTTTTTGAATTCCGTATCACAGTATTCTCCAAATGTCCGTGAAAATTAAAAATATTTGTTTTTCTGAAAATTGTGCAGAACCCTTAAGGTGTAGATATAAATGTATAAGGACAAAAGTGTCCTCTTCACAAGAGCTTTCAAACAAAAAAAATAAAATCAAAATCGGATCATTAGGGGCTGAGATACAAAAAGATTTAGTGCGGCTATTAAAGATGGCCGCCATTTTGGTGTTTTACACGGATTTTTAGGTGGCTCCCTATCTGGAAAGTTACCTTTTGGCATCAACTATAAAAAAAGTGCAGCTTTTTGGCTTTTTTAATCATGTACCCGACGTACTATATGTATAGTCCAATAAATTAGTAGCGTGTGTGAGTCGGAAAAAAACCCGAAAATTGTAAATATTTTGAGCCGGAACAAGATTACCTCCCCCTCCCGTTTTCGAGGATGCTGAACACGATGGCGGTGTCAGAATTTCTCTTCTCCTCAAAACGGCCAAAAACCACCCCCGAGAGGGGTAAAACGCGCTTCACTCGATTTCCCTGCAGAAAATAACCTTCCCCCCGTTTTCGAGGATGCTGAGCACGATGGTGGTGCTGGATATCGCCTTCGACCCCAACCAACCCCTCCACCGGCCAATACTCGCCCCCGAAAGGGGTGAATTTTTTTTATATATATGTATAATATATATGCTATATATACATGTGTATGGGTGCATATTAATACATCCTCGAAAACGGAAATAAATGTGTTTCCCGCTGATATTACAAAAAAAAAATTCACCCCTTTCGGGGGCGAGTATTGGCCGGTCGACGGGTTGGTCGGGGTCGAACGCGATATCCAGCACCACCATCGTGCTCAGCATCCTCGAAAACGGGGGGAAAGGTTTTTTTCTCCAGGGAAATCGAGTGAAGCGCGTTTTACCCCTCTATGGGGTGGGCATTAGCCGGTGGAGGGGTTGGTCGGGGTCGAACGCGATATCCAGCACCACCATCGTGCTCAGCATCCTCGAAAACGGATAGAAATGCAATTTGCCTGATATTATCAAAAAAAAAATTCACCCCTTTCGGGGGCGAGTATTGGCCGGTGGAGGGGTTGGTTGGGGTCGAAGGCGATATCCAGCACCACCATCGTGCTCAGCATCCTCGAAAACGGGGGGGAAGGTTATATTCTGCAGGGAAATCGAGTGAAGCGCGTTTTACCCCTCTCGGGGGTGGTTTTTGGCCGTTTTGAGCAACCCCAAAGAGAAATTCTGACACCGCCATCGTGTTCAGCATCCTCGAAAACGGGGGGGGGGGGGGAGGTAATCTTGTTCCGGCTCAAAATATTTACATGTTCGTCCGACTCACACACGCCACTAAATAGGTACTTTAGTAGGACTAATGGTTTCGCTGCAATATACGTTTAAAGACAAAATTTCGATTTCGCCTCATAAAAAATAATTTGAGGTTAAGTTTTCTCGAAATCCTGACGTGATGGCGCAAAACGGACTAAGGCATAGTGTTCAGCACGTCAAAAGCCTTCGAGGTACGGTAATGGAATCCTATTGGTCGGACATTTTTTTTTTGTAAACCTGTGTTATTAGACCTGGAAAAAACTTCCAAAAGTCCTTAGGAAATCTGGAAAAGTCAAGGAATTTAAGTTTGGAAAATTGCTATGAACCCTGAAGGATGTTAATTATTAATCGAATAGAGTACTTAAGTGAGTAAGAATATGTATGTCATTTTCCGAGGCAATTTTCAAGAGCCTCTTTAGCTCAGTGGCAGAGCACTGGTCTTGTAAACCAGGGGTCGTGAGTTCAATCCTCACAGGAGGCAGTTGGCTGTGCAACTTTTTTTTTTTTAGTAAAAGTACACAGTATAAAGTTGTTTAGTTATATTTATGTTTATTCCTCTATATCTATCAGTGTTACAGTGTTTGTAGAAATGTGGTTTAAATTTTAAGAAAGTCCCCGCCCTTTCTGTTGGACTTTTATCTGTAAGTAAACATTAAGTACTTAGGCTAAATTTTGTAGAAACGGATGATATGATGTTTTACAAAAGCCAAACCAAGCCTGCCCCTTCACCGCGGTGCTTAGCGTCGTGGCTGTCTGGCTGAATCTGGGCCAGTTTCCAGGGAGGCTCATATTTGTAAATGCTTAATTTAAAATAAATCTGTTTTGCTTGCTTGTTGGTTACATTGCAATCCAAGGATCGTGTGTTCGAATCCCAAACAGGTTGGATGTTTCTTTTTTAACTTTTTTTTATACATATTTTTTTATACTAACGAGTGTTTCACCAACAAAGTTGATATCACAAAATTTTGAATGTCCAAAACTAACATTATTTTATAAGAAAGCTGCAAAAAGTATTTTATAGAATGTGCAACAATTATATAAAAAGTTCAACAAACCGGCGAATAGTATAATTTTTACTCTAGTTATTATACTAAAATCATTTTTAAACCACTGGAAATATATTTCTCGCATTTGAACTATTATACTTAATGAACAATGTATTTTATGTCAAATATTGAAACTTATAGTAAAAAAGTAAAAGAAATACGTTTATTAGTGGTTGATGACCAACATATTTTCTAGAAATAATAAATACATACCGCGGCTAGTGAAATTTCAATATTTTTTTTCTCGTCTGTGGCACATGGGACCCATACGAAATTTGGGAAATAACATCTAGAGAAGCACTTCTCTAATGACCTCTAAAAAATTTAGAAAAAGCAGTTTGCGAAAAAATTTTTGAAAATTCGTTAGCCTCCCCTGGGTCTAGGACTCCTGTTGATTTTTATTTTTTTTTGTCATATGCATTTGACTTTTCATAAAAATACAACAACAGATTTTGGAGTTTATGAAAATATTTTCATTACTAACTGAGATACAACGAATTGAAATATTGTAATTTGTTAAATTGTAAATTACAAAATTTCAGTTCATTGTATTTCAGTTAGTATTGAAAATATTTTCACAAACTTCAAAATCTGTTGTATTTTTATGAAAAGTCAAATGCATAATATGACAAAAAAAAATAAAAATAAACAGGAGTCCCTAGACCCAGGGGAGGCTAACGAATTTTCAAAAATTTTTTTGCAAACTGCTTTTTCAAAATTATTCAGGGGTCATTAGAGAAGTGCTTCTCTAGATGTTATTTCCCAAATTTCGTATGGGTCCCATGCGCCATAGACGAGAAAAAAAATATTGAAATTTCACCAGCCGCCACTGAATACCGCATGTATGAAGTCTTTGCTAAATTTTGGTTTAACGTATATGACGCACCTATATTGACAGTTTATTTAAAACGTCTTTTCAATCAAGATTTTCTACCTATAGTGGAAATTTAGTCTATCATAGTATATACTTATAATGAAAACTCAAAACCATAATGTGGTATATCATAAAGGTACAATGATTATACCAAAACCATTTTTAAATCATTGGAACGTATATTTTACGTATACCTATTATACGTGATAGTGTTTGATGGGTTGTGATTGGTCCTAGCCTATTAAGATAGGAATTATTACTCACAGCCGTGAGTAATGATCTCTATTACTTGTTCAAAAATGTAGCGATAATAAATTATTCAATAGTCGTAAAAAAAGCTTTTTTACTTCCACATCCAGTGAAAGTATAGTAACGACAAAAAATAAAAAAATCAAAAAACATTGTTCAAATAGGCTTAGAATGTCATGAAACGTCGAGATTTTAAATTTGAGCAAAAAAAAATTCTGCCTGTCGTTCTAACAGACAAACCGACAGCGGTTTTTACCGTTTAAGATACTTTTCATACTTTTTTAAATAAAGTTTCATGTTACTGTTAGTCTCAGCTTCAAATGTAAAGTTGGTTTCTTTATCTACTTTCATAATTCATTTACCGTTTTTGGTTTGAAAAAAAATCCACGGTTGGTTGAATCTATTTATAACTACAATTTCGAAAATTGTAGGCAAATTAAAAAAAAAACCGTTTAAATAAATAAATAAACCAAAATGTCTTTATTACTTTATTTAACATGACGGGGTGCCAGCCTACAAAATAGCTGTAAATGAAGAAAACATTTTTTTTCAATACCACTGTAAAACCATATAAGTAAAAAAAAATGCTACCGAAGGAATCACTACTTCCACATCCAGATTTTCTATCAGTCTCTCACAATTTTGTATGTGAAAATAATTCTTTATGAAACTTATATTTGACATCGCCTACCTCCAAAAACACGTAAAACGATATGTCACATCGGTAGTGGGGGTGGGGGTGGATGAAGTAAAAAAAAAAATTTGAGGCCTTTGGTTCTTGTATACACACTATATCACAATTTTTTTTTTTCACCCCTTTTAATAATGGTGTGGGGGTGATAATGGGGGTGGCTAATGCCAAAAATTTTTCTCTTATATATACTAGATACCAATTTTATGGTCTCTTACTTGCTTGATTTACCTATTTACCCCCCATTTACCCCAATGTATCCCCCAACCCTTCAACGGAATGAGATCAAAATATAATCTAGTTCCAGATCTCGTTAAAATGCATGCGTGTACCAAATTTAATTCTTTGCGTTACTACATTTTTTACTTCCACTGGATGAAAGTAATTGTTCTACTAGTACGTCGGGTACATGGCTATGTAATCCAAGAATCTGCACTTTTTGATTGGGATGTGCCACTTTCTGTGATCATAGTTGATGAAGGTAACTTTCCGGATAGGGAGCCACTTTAAAATCCGTGCAGAACACCAAAATGGCGGCCATTAAAGATGGCCGCCATTTTGATGATCAGCATTGATTTTCTAGTGGCTCCCCATCTCAAAAGTTATCTTTTGACGTCAACTATGACCACAGGAAGTGGCACATCCCAATCAAAAAGTGCAGCTTTCTTTCCTGTTTTGGTTTGACTATACAAGTTGATGCACCTAAACAATAAGCGATTGAAATTTCGAAATCTTTTTTTTTAAATTTTTATCCGTTTAAATAAATATTTTGCGTTATTTGGCAGGAAAGTTTAGTTCAATAAAATGCATAGTTTTACTTCCAAAAGCGGTAATTTTTAACGGTTCTAATTTTTTGCTAGTTAATAAACTATCACAAAGTTTATTTGAAGGTCTAGTTTTGTTCAAAATTTTTTTGCGAATAATTTGGTACTTTTATTTTTGCAATGCGGTTGCTAGGACCGGAGATAATAAGGAAAATAGCAGAACATTTTAGTTTCGCAACATAAAGTTTAAATTTATATGAAGTAATAGACAGATTCAATTCAAAACACCGAAACTTCTATTACACTTATTGTCACACTTAAAACAAATTAAAACAGTGGCGGCTCGTCAGGGGAGGCTGAGCCTCCCTTTGGAAGAAGCAGCATATCTTCCAATCTTCCAAATACTTGCAGAAATGTTCAAATTGTAATCATATTGTAAGTTAATTGTCTTTCAAAATATCAAGCCTCCTCTGCAGACAATATCACGAGCCGCCACTGAATTAAAACCATGGGGTAGTTTCCATTTTTTTAAAATTCAGTTTTGGATGTATATCGAGTAATGTTATTATTTTAGCAATTACTGCATAATCAATTTAAACCAAAACAATAATTTCTTAAATAAAAATAAGAAATAAGAATACGCCCGTCTAGACGCAGATTTCAAACAATTTTATTTGGCGGGAAATAATTTAACCAATAACAGACAACTTTCGCTTAGACTGTAACTATCTTATTTGAATGCCAAATTGTGTATTTTCTTTACATTATTTTGTCTATAACACTTCTATTTTGCTCAATATCTTGAAAATCAATAAATATTATATACATGTAGTTAGAAGGAATTTAAAGTTATTTATATTTGTTATTATTTAGAAGTTATCTTGAAAAGGTAAACAAAATTCGCGGCGAGTATTATGTCGCAACATTGTATAAAAACGGCTCTCTTCCAACTTTCAACTTTGCTTGCTTGCTGTCAGTTGTCAATTCTTGTCATAATATAAGTGAAAGAAACATAGGTTAGATTTACTTGTTGTTTGTTTATGTAGCGTTTTTCTTTCTATAAACAAAATTTGAACTTTTTGTCAGCAAACGTGAAAAATGTGAAAACGCAAAGGTAAACACTTCTATTTAAGTATGTAAGTACACTTATTATTAGTAAGTGTATTTTGGATCTGTAGAACTGGTTTAAACTTACTTCAAAATGATCTTCACAACAAAATATAAACGAACCTGAAGGGATGGGATCAGAATTATTTGAAGCTTGCCACCAAGTTCTTCGAATATCCATATTTCTTGGAACAGTTACAAAATTTTTTTCCGACGCACTTATACTTGTTTCCACAACTTTTTATAAAACATCTTTTCGACGACATTATCTATTATTTTTAAATAGCAGCAAAGACCTCGATAAAATACATTGAAATGTTTTAAATCAACACGATCCGTTAGAACACATCTGTCATTTGACTGGCCGTTGACATTGTTGTCATGTTTTGCTAAATATGTTTTCAAAAATCTAATGGGCATTAAAAATTATTTAAAATATTAATAATTCATGTCTATTATTATTTTTTACATAAGAAAATTAAATTTCGTGGATAAATATATTAAAATTGATTTAATAAATAAGCTTTATACTTCTGTTTTCTTCAAACATCCTCACTAGAACTAGAGAAGGAATTTCAACTTTGCAACACCACACTGTTTTGTATAAAACCATTCTATCGACAAATCCATACAGTTCAACTACGTCATCGGCAAGTTTAACGACGTCACCAATTTAAAGCACCTGTTGCTCCACTTATTATAACTTCTGTTTTCTCAAAAAATTGATAATTATTTTCGCGGAAATCTGTATTGGAAGGCTTGTTTGTACATATTCTATGATATTATTCAATAAAAAAAAATAGGAAAATACCTCATTTCCTTATTCACCTTTTTTATGCTTAGTTTGACTCATAGGTGATGCGACAAGAGCCCGCACAGTGGCTTCATAAGTGCTTACTTTGTACATACATAATGTCATAATGTAATAGAAATAGGGTCCGTCGTTACTTACGCATAGAAAGATACTTTTGCAGGTTCTGTGCATACATCCATACAGTGTTGCATACATTTCCGGCCTTTCGTTTGTGTTTAGTGAAACAAGAGTCCAGTGACATCTGATATTAAATAACTAAATTAAAAACCAAACGGTACACGGGCCCCATATATGCAACACTACATGCAGCATGGCAATTCGTCTCTGGGGCATCTGCATGTGACGTCACAGCTAACCTCAAAAATATATATTTCTTAAGATTGACACGTATTACGTAGCTATTAAAATTTCTGCCTGGTTCCTGTACTTTCAACCAAAATCTAGCTGAACGTAATGTTTATGAAGTTTTAAATAGTTTGTCACAATAAAATAAAACGCATCTTGCAGGTTAGGAATCTAACCTATAATTAGCAGACAACGTTTAGACAATAGCAGACTATTTTTTATTAATAAACAATATTGAAATATTTGCTTGGAGGCAGTATGGCTCCATGCTAAAAATGCGTATACAAACATTAAAGATGAAAATAAACTTAAAAAAACCTAAATTTTGAGGTTATGTTAGTTATATGATGCACATGCCCTATTTATACACAGGTAATTGTAGGACCTTAAAGCTCGCGCCATCTACTAAAGTAAATAGTAGAAACCATGCACTTATAAAGCCATTATTTTCATAGGAAAATGCCGTACGTCGGACCACTTATTTAATACACCGTGGTTTGACTCCACTGTGTTTGAGTTAAAGAGTAGAACATTCTTATCGGCTATAACACGCACAGTGTGTGCTTTACATCAATCATTGGAAGAAAATGTTTATTTTAAAGTTTCTCTGGTGGGCATCAAGACACAGTAGCATGCCGCCTGCGTACAGAATACGGAAGTTCACGAAACTTAAATATGCTCATAAAAACTTGAAAGCAAAATACTACAGATGTCTTCATTAGATAAACAAAAACGTTTATTTTATTAATTTACAAAATTAGCATACATACAAACAGCTTCACAGCAGGAATGTTTGACACAGGCAAAGTAGTTTTTTATCCTAGTCTTTTCAAATCTAGTTGGAACAGCATAAAAATAAGTCCAGTCATTAGGTGTTGATAATGGGGTGTTTTAAATCAAGTCGTGGCGTAGCTATAATGTTTTGCTCCTTTATGTTTTTTGGGGTGCTGATTGTGAATCTGAGAAGAAAAATTCTTTCTGAAATTATAGCCAAAGAATTTTATTCCCCGGTTTTTTGCTTATAAATCAAAAACTATCAACTTTTGGTAAAACATAATTTTGTACTAAAATAATCTGCACAATATTCCCTCTAATTTAGATCCTTACTACTTTTTTCGCCACGCGTACCGTTTAGGCACAAACGCGGGTTGAAGTTAGGGTATTATTTTGACACTCAAGCTCAACACCGAGCTCACCACCAAGCAAGTGTGTTGAAGGGCGGCGGGGTTCTATGCGGAGGGTGGAGGGATCTTTCGCCTTTCCCCTACATCGTTATACCGAGCAACCGGGCGCAGCTCTGAAGCACAGTACCTGATTCTATCCTGCACAATATATCCTGCAAGTGCAAAAAGGGATGCACAGGAAATTGCAGCTGTAGGAAGGTCGAACTGTTTTGCTCAATGTTTTACGTTCATTATTGGGACACCTGCAATACTATGAAGACGCCAGTTGTTGATAGTGATGAGGATGTTGATGGTGAACCAGTACTACCTAATGACTTGCCTGAGGCCTCGTTATCTTTGGATGCACGTGCAGTTATGGTGGGCTACCTTAGTAACAGTTTTGAATGATTATTACATCTTTTTCATTACTTTTTTTTGCTTAGTTACTAATGATACTACTTTCCTAATTATTTGAATTAGTTAATGGAGATTAATAATGTTTAATTAAAAACTACTTAATTTAAATAGTTCTAGCCGTTTGTCAATAAATTCTTATTGTGAAAGTGGCTCTATATTTTTCATTCTAGGCTCTTCAGGCTCTATTTGTTCATCAACATCAGTACACAAAGTACACTTCTGTCCAATAAAATCCCGTACACCTATTTTTCGCTATATTAAATCATTCTTTATTTGTCAGTGTCAGTGTCATATTTTCGAAATGCCGAAATTAACTGAACATGAAAAAATTCTAATTCTCTCTAAAATTGAAGAGGGATGGTCTATCAGAGCAGTTGATAACCATTATCACTTAAATAAAAGTACCGTTATGAGTCTGAAGAAAAGGTGGGAGGGTGGAGGTATCATAAAGAGAAAAGACAGTTCAGGCCGTCCGAGAAGTTCAAATCTCGCTCAAGATGAAGCGCTCCTTGGCTATTTGAGGGAAAATCAGAGTTGGAAAAAAAAACAGTTTTTTTTTTCATTTTAAACAAAAAAAGTTTTTTTTGTTTTGAACAGTTTTTGTTTTGTTTTGAACAGTTTTTTTTGTTTAAAACAAGTTTTTTAAGTTTTAAATGGTATGTTTAAAACAGGTTTAAAACGTTTAAAACTATAATCAGCTAAAATTAAATGGTGTCAGGCACACTATGTTTGCTACTACTAGTTGATGTTAGATGGCGCTCTTAAACGGATTTTACAGCACTTTGCAAATAAAATGCTCAGTTTAGCGCACGTGACGACGTGACCACTATATCGGAATGAACCATCATCGGCACTTTTCCTGATTTTCCACAAATTCCAGAATAATACGTTTATTTAAAACATTGCACTGTGTTTTAAACTATGTTTTAAACAGTTGTTTAAAACATAGAATTTTGTATTAAACATGTTTTAAACACTTTGTTTAAAACATTTTGTTTTAAACATGCCAACCCTGGGGAAAATCCGTTTCAAACAGCAGTAGACGCTGTGTCCATGACAAATTTTCCAGCATCGAGGTCAACAGCTAGCCGAGGGATAGGAAAATCGGAATTAAAAAAATGTGTAAGTGCCAAGAAGACCATATTAACAGAAGAACATAAGCAAGCCCGCATTCTGATTTGTTTAAATTATGTCTATCGCCCGTTTTAGTTTTGGAACTATGTTGTGTTTACCGATGAAAAAGTTTTTCAGTCATGTAATGACGGACATATTCGGGTATACCGTCCTGCAAATACCAGGTTTCACGAACGCTACGTGTCTCCTCGGAACAGGTCAGGGCGATTTTCTGTTAATGTTTGAGCATGGATAAGCGTGTATGGCCCTGGTGTAGCGTTTCATGACATTCTAAAGCTATTTGAACAATAAAAATTTTCAATTTTAATTTTGTCGTTAATATATTTTCACTGGATGTGGAAGTAAAATTATCACAGAGGCAGACACGTGCAGAACAGCCATGCAGAAAACCGCTTTTTAATGTTTTGAGCTTTCAAAATCTGTCCTTATCTCGGACACAGTTTTTAATGTCAATTTTTACATTTGTCAGAAATCGAAATCATTAAATCATTAACATGTTTCCAAATACCTTTCTTATGACATTTCACATTCAATGTCACTTTTTTATAACCTATATGATAATAAAAAAATCTAAATTCCAAAAAGACTGATTCACATCACTTAATATTAGTAAAAACTGGATTACTTGATTTTTCAAGTGTACGGGATTTTATTGCACAGAAGTGTACTTTACGGTAGAAAAAGTTTATTAAATAAGACATAAATTTATTAGTAAGACCATTTGCGTGCATACAGCATTGAAATTAATAACAAACTGGAACGAAGTAGAAAGAGAAACTTGCGTGCACTATTCTGTCCTTGTCTTGACAAGATCTGATTGGTTGAAGGAAACGTCTGATTGGTTGAAGGGAACATTAACATCTGTACACAGACCAAAAAAAGGATTAAATAGTGCACGCAAGTTTCTCTCTCTGAATCACCTTCTCTAGTCGAGTGCACCTTCCAGTTTGGTATTAATTTCGATGGCATACAAACAGGATGGTTTCTTGGACAAAAATTGGACTTTTGGCCTAAAACGGGCTAATACTGGTGCTTTTCAAAAAAAAATGTTGGCACCTTTTCAAATTTGTAGTTTTTGTACCAAAGAATAGTCTTGTGAGTGCCAACATTTTTTTCTCAATGTAACAATCATTCAAATACTGTTATGTTAAAAAGGATAATTTCTCGGTCATTGCTCGCTAAATGTGACATTTTTCTATCCTTTTTGGAATAATAATCTGTATTTCAATGTTCGGGGGGTGGGGAGTGCGTGTTCGGTTCGGCTGCAAAACAGTTATTTGGGAGTTACCACTCCTGTTTTAAAATAATAAAAACTTAAAGCTAACAATTTAATTAAATATAATTCGTGGGAGAACTTTTTAAAACTTAAGATTAGACTGGGGGGTTTTTATTTGCGATGCACTGCACTGCACTGTTTAAAGTTCTGATTGCTGATACGGGGAAAACTCAACGAAAAAACCCGTTCGACATCCATCGTCCTGGTAGACCCGGAGCCGATGACACCGAAAGCTCCCTCATAGCGGAATTGAAAAATTTGTATGTGAATTGATAGTTACAAATTAAACGAACAAAATAAGCTTGGTATGCGTAGATTTAAAAAGCCGAAAAATTGTTTAAAAAAATTAATTATTATAAAAATGCAATAATGTTTTCCTCTCATCACGGATATTGATTATTTGTAGTGTATTCGATAGAAAATTTCGTACTCTTTCAGAAAAAAATTACGCAAACCACTTTATTTGGCCAGACAGGGTGTGGCATACCTATTTGAAGTATGTGAAAGGGGAGGAAATTTCTCCGTCATCATGTGCAAACTTTTTTTTTTTTTTTTTTTTTCGTTAAGTTCGTTTCGATGTGATCTTTAAAAATATCTTGGTATGCGGGCCCAAAAACTGCCGGAAGTATCCGGCATACCAGCTTTATTGCATGGCCTCGATTCACATCTATTACAAAAAGTAGTATGTTAAACAAATTTGTTTTGGAGTAAAAGTTTTTATAGAATAAAATGTCTTGTTCCTTTCTTAGATTTAAAATTATATGAGGATAAATATGATCAAAGGAACTATAGGAAAGTTATTATTTTAGGTGATTCAAACAATAAAATAAAGTTGATATAATTAACAAAAGGACCCCGCACGTTTCTTATGTAAAATAATGCCCGGTGGATTTGGTTCAAATTGAAATATGTTATTTATGAAATCATCCTGAATAAAAGTCTCCATGGGAGCAAGACCAAAAAATTAATAGTTTTTAAGTTATGGAGCTGGTATATCAAATTCGGAACGAATTATGATGTGGCTGAGGAACAGCTCGAGTTTGACACGAATTTTCAAAATTAGAAATCCAACAAACTAATTAGTCTCCTCCCTAGATATGGACCACAATACAAACCGGAAGTACGAACCGGAAGTTGCATGATTAAGTCCATTTTAGAGTGAAAACTTTTTCAGTCTCGGTATAGACCTGCGTATTAACTACTTATAAAGGCTAAATAAATGGATTTGACTTGATTTGAGACAATAACACAGGGCTGAAAGTTACATAATTAAGTCCAGCGTATATATAGACCCGCGTAATAATTAGGTATTCAGGGTAAATGGACGAGTTTCAGGGCTCCACGCTAGATAAGGACCACAATAACATAGCGCAAAAGTGCGAACCGGAAGTTGCATGTAGAGTCCATTTTGAAGGATGAAAACTTATGGTGTCTGTATGTAGACCTGGGTAATAACTTCCAGTTCGCACTTCTGCGCTATGTTATTGTGGTCCATATCGAGCGAGGCAGCCTGAAACCCGTTCATTTACCATGAATACGTAATTATTACGCAGGTCTATATATACGCTGAAATACTTTTCACCCTTCAAAATGGACATAATTATGCTACTTCCGGTTCAGACTTCAGTCCTGTGTTATTGTGGTCCATATCTAGTGAGAAGACCTGAAATCCATTTATTTACCCTTTATGCCAACTTAATGCGCAGGTCTATACTGACACTAAAAAAGTTTTTACTCTTAAAAATGGACTTAATCATGCAACTTCCTGTTCGCACTTCTGCGCTGGTCCATATCTAGCGTGGAGGCTTGAAATTCGTCCATTTACCCTGAATACGTAATCATTACGCAGGTCTATATATACGCTGAAACAGTTTTCTCCCTTAAAAAATGGACTTAATTATGCAACTTCCGGTTCGGACTTCAGCCCTGTGTTATCTAGCGAGGAGGCCTGAAATCATTTATTTAGCCTTTATGCGTACTTAATACGCAGGTTTATCTTGAGACTGAAAAAGTTTTCACCCTAAAAATGGACTTAGACATGCAACTTCCGGTTCGTACTTCCGGTTCATATCTAGGGAGGAGACTAATTAGTTTGTTGGATTTCTAATTTTGAAAATTCGTGTCAAACTCGAGCTCGTTCCGAATTTGATATACCACGGATAGACAACTTCAAAGCTCCATAACTTAAAAACCATTAATTTTTTGGCCTTGCTCCCATGGAGACTTTTATTCAGGATGATTTCATAAATAACATATTTCAATTTGAACCAAATCCACCGGGCATTATTTTACATAAGAAACGTGCGGGGTCCTTTTGTTAATTAATTATATCAACTTTATTTTATTGTTTGAATCATCTAAAATAATAATTTTCCTATAATTCCTTTGATCATATTTATCCTCATATAATTTTAAATCTAAGAAAGGAACAAGACATTTTATTCTATAAAAACTTTCACTCCAATACAAATTTGTTTAACATACTACTTTTTGTAATAGATGTGAATCGAGACCATGCAATAAAGCTGGTATGCCGGATATTTCCGGCAGTTTTTGGGCCCGCATACCAAGATATTTTTAAAGATCACATCGAAACGAACTTAACAAAAAAAAAAGTTTGCACATGATGACGGAGAAAGTTCATCCACCTTCACACACTTCAAATAGGTATGCCACACCCGTCCGGCCAAATAAAGTGGTTTGCGTAATTTTTTTCTGAAAGAGTACGAAATTTTATATTCAATACACTACAAATAATCAATATCCGTGATGAGAGGAAAACATTATTGCATTTTTATAATAATTAATTTTTTTAAACATTTTTTCGGCTTTTTAAATCTACGCATACCAAGCTTATTTTGTTCGTATAATTTGTAACTATCAATTCACATAAAAAATTTTCGATTCCGCTATAAGGGGGCTTTCAGTGTCACCGGCTCCGGGTCTATGGTGGTCATCCCACATCCAGGAAGGTAGGGTGAAGAGGAGGTTGTTATTTAAAACGTTTTGATTTTTTCAAGAAGTTATTGGTTGAGGGGGGATTTTAAAAAGGAGACAAAAAAAGACAAAAGAAAAAAATAAAAAATCAACAAAAAGAGAGACGACTAGAGGGAATAGAGAGGGGTTTGAGGTAGGTAAAAGGTGGTAAAAAGGAAAAATTATGATAGCCCCCAAGCCACACTAGAAAGTGCGGATAGGAGAGTTGCCGAAAGATAGGCAACGCCTGGTATGGTAAGAGGTGTTTCAGGTCGAAAATTATGGCATGCTGTATAACATTCACTTGTGTAACGACACTGGTTTGTTTATTTATTTATTTGTAATGCATTTATATTATTAATTACATATTTGATAATTCGAGTGTTGCAACTAATTTTAAAATATTTAAAATGAACTATTTTTTTGTCATGGTGAATAAAAAGAACCTTTGCAGTTTGTTCTCTGTTGTATGTTGTTTAATAAGTAGGCAAAAAAAGCTCACTAGCCAACTGCCTCCTGTGAGGATTGAACTCACGACCCCTGGTTTACAAGACCAGTGCTCTGCCACTGAGCTAAAGAGGCTTGTGAAAAACGCGCCCAAAAATGACATACATGTATTTACGCTCAGTTAGGTATAGTAACAATTATTGGCAAGATAAATGCTGGCTTATATCATTGTATATTTCTGAACATTATATTTACATGAAAATTTTGCGAATACCTATTTGACTAACATTTAAGTCAGATAAACATAGCCTCCATCAATTACTTTTTTACACTTTTAATACCTTTCGAAGGATGAAATTATTTGATAACAAAATACAAGAGTGTTTTGTTTCGAATGGTTGATAACTCGATAAATATTAATTTATTTTGCTTTAAAATATTATCATGTAATTCAATACATCGTAGTTTTAGCTAGGAGTAGTTGTTTGCTCTGATTATTTAATATTGTGTATGCAAAATGTTGGTTTAGGTTGTCTTAATAAAATTTAATTTTAACGTGCACAGATTAGAGCATCAATATACAGATTATCGATACCATCAGATAATTTTCTTTATTATATTAGAAAGGATTAGCGTCGTTAGACTGGAGCGGCCTGTTATCTCCATTATTTTTAGAAATATGACTAGGGCGTCTTAATAGAAATTGTTGGGTATAAAATTATCTTTCATGATGACAGTTAACAGATTTCTGGTTTCACCGGAAGAAACCTCAAGTTCTTTATTTCAAACGGAATATCTTGTATTTTTTTTTACATTTTTCGATAGATTACTTTACCACTAATAGTGATACCCCCGTGGTGATGACATATTTAACCAGTTTTTTTCAAATAAGTAAAGGTGGAATGAAAGAAACATTTGCTGCGCAAGGAATAACGTACATATTAGGTAAATAGTAAAAAAAAAACAAAACCATACAAAAATGCTATTTATAAATAACAGCCTTTGGAATTACAGTGGTGATATTTGATGGATTATATTATTGAAATTTTTCGAGGTCATCTGGTCTATTCGTATACACTTTCTTGTTCGAATATCCCCACATGGAAAAATCAAGTGGAAGTAAATCTGGAGAGCGTGTTGACTACTCTATCCATTCAATCCTTCACCCTACGAAAAAAGTTTTGTCAAAAGTTTTTTAGTGACCTCTTTGTTTAGCATCTACATAGTAAACTAACATATCTATAATTTTCAATGTTTTTCATAAAGATTAAAGCCTTAAGGAACAATTTAAGACGTCCTAAAAAAAAATGGCTGTACTTTCAAAATGGCGTCCGTTTATATTGTTTGAGTTGAGTTGAAGAAAGACTTTCTGCACAAAAAAACAAAGTGCATAAAATTTTCTACAATTTTGTTCCTATACAATATTTGGATATGAGTTACCATTTTCCAGATAAATGATTCAGCTCTTAAAATACAATATAACATTCAATATAAAACGTAATACTACGGGAACAACAATTTAAAACATGTCATAAAAAAAAACTGGCTGTACTTTCAAAATGGCGTCTGTTTAAAAAAAAATTTGCAAATATTGTTTTTATCATTTAACACAAAAACTAAAAAAGATGGAGAAAAACTTTCTGCACAAAAAACAAAGTACACCAAATTTTCTACAATTTTGTTCCTATACAATATTTGAATAGGAGTTACCATTTTCCAGATAAATGATTCAGCTCTTAAAATACAATATAAAATTCAATATAAAATGTAATACTACGGGAACACACCCTAACTGTCTGAGCACCCTCCCGATCCTTGGGGATAATGTTTTTCATAAAGATTAAAGCCTAAAGAACAATTTAAGACATGTCATAAAAAACTGGCTGTACTTTCAAAATGGCGTCTGTTTAAAAAATAGTAGATTGTAATACAAGTGTGGCAAGGGCTTCATTGCAAAACGATGTATGAAAGTAGGAACACGAGCGCAGCGAGTGTTCCTATCATACGAGTTTTGCAATGAAGCTTGCCACACGTGTGTTACATACTATTTTTTCTACGGTTGTGAAGTTATTTCCCTTTTTAAAGTCTTTCCAAAATTTTAAATTTGCTGTCAGATTTGTCAGATTTTATTTAAAGTGACATTTTCCGCTGTCATTCTGAAGTAAGAAAATTTGACTTTGTAATTGCAATTCATGTGTAATTAATGTACATTTATAGAATTTAATTGTTATTACCAGTAAGTAATATAAAATTCTTTAAGGTAAACACACTATTTTATTCCGGTGCGTGAAGATGTAATCAAGGCGTGTGACAAATTCTTTGCCGCACGGCGTGCGGCAAAGTGATATTTTCTGCACTCATTTTGAAGTTAGAAAATTTGACTTTCAGCACAATCGTAGAAAAAAATTTGTAAGTATTGTTTTTGTCATTTAACACAAAAAGTACAAAAACTAAAAGAGATGGAGAAAAACTTTCTGCACAAAAAACAAAGTACACAAAATTTTCTACAGTTTTGTTCCTATACAGTATTTGGATAGGAGTTGCCATTTTCCAGATAAATGATTCAGCTCTTAAAATAGAATATAAAATTCAATATAAAACGTAATACTACGGGAACCCACCCTAACTGTCCATGCAACCCGATCCTTGGGGACAATGTTTTTTATAAAGATTAAAGCCTAAAGAACAATTTAAGACATGTCCTAAAAAAAAACTGGCTGTACTTTCAAAATGGCGTCCGTTTTAAAAAAAATGCAAATATTGTTTTTGTCATTTAACACAAAAACTTTCTGCACCATTTTCCAGATAAATGATTCAGCTCTTAAAATAGAGTATAAAATTCAATATAAAACGTAATACTACGGGAACCCACCCTAACTTCCGTGCACTCCCCCAATCCTTGAGGACAATGTTTTTCATAAAGATTAAAGCATAAAGAACAATTTAAGACATGTCCTAAAAGAAAAAACTGGCTGTACTTTCAAAATGGCATCCGTTTAAAAAAAAATTGCAAATATTTTTGTCATTTAACACAAAAACTAAAAAAGATGGAGACAAACTTTCTGCACAAAAAACAATCATCGTAGAAAAAAAATTCTTGTACAGATATCCGTTTCACAGCAGACTGAACTGAAATATCGAATACAAAATGTCTTTGCGTCTGTAAGTGTGTGTGTGCGCATATATCGATGTTTGCGTGTATACCGTTTATTGTGAAAACGATAACTTCTGTTAGACTTAAAATATTTGATTTCAATTTGGAACATATGTAAAACAGCATATTATCAAAATCCCTATTGAAATTATGCCATATCTGTAATACATGGTGATAACCAGAAGCCTACAAACTCTCATACGTAAAATACGTTTTATTTTAATTTCAGAGCAAAATATTACTAAGCATACAAAAATAAGAAGATGTATAAGATTTTTAAACCGCAATATACCGGGTGTATGTTAGGCAAACCAACTTTACTTAAATTAGATGATATATCAGTGTTATCCTAATATATGGAACATGGTATTTTTAATAACATTATTATGAAGTGAGAATTGTAGGCCTCTGAATATCACCATGTATTACAGATATGGCCTAATTTCAGTAGGGATTATTGTAATATGCTGTTTTACACATGTTCCAAATTGTAATCAAATATTTTAAGTCTAACAGAAGTTATCGTGTTTACAAGAAGCGGTATACTCGCACACATAGATATACACGCACACACACACACTTGGAGACGCAAAGACATTTTTTATTCGATATTTCAGTTCAGTCTGTTATGAAACGGATATCTGTACAAGAAATTTTTTTCTACTATGATTATTAAAATTTATTTTCAATTTATTATAAATTTATAATAAAGTTAGGATACAGTCAAAAGATATACAATTCATTATTGAACCATAGCAGATACGAAAAAAAATAATAGAAACGTTGTAGAAAATTTAGTCAGCTTTAATTTTGCATATAACCATTTTTTGATTAGGGCTAACCGTTTTCGAGATATGAGCGAAAAACCAAAAAACTAGGACCTTCTTCGTGCCCCCCTTCATCCCCCCACCTCCTACGTTCGGGGACTTTTGGTATTTTTACCTCCTAAATAGTCCAAAATTGTAATCTCAGCATTTCCTTCTAGAAACCATTCATTGACTGGACTATAGGGTCAACCGGGATTAATGTGATACACCCAAAAATATGGGGCTATTGTGATACATAGAAACAAAAAATGTACATCTGCAACAGAACTATATGAAAAAAATGGATTGGCCAAGCCTTATATAATATGATGCCATATTCATGTTACAGATTAAAAATAAAGTTTCACCGGTAACGGTAACAGTATTTTGATATATAATTTGTTAACATTACTCTTTGTTGTAGAGCTAGTTCAGGGGCTATTATGATACATTTGCAGGGGCTATTGCGATTCAGGTTGTGAGTATAATACGATACACGAAATGGTGTATCTTATATGGTTATAACTTATATTCATCGTGTTTTTATTGCAGTGAGTTTCTCTTTGTTGCAGGTACCTAGTCTCGAAGTCATAAAATCAAAATTTAATAAATTCGAATCCGTAAGTTGAGAGCTTGTAGATTGTTTAAGAGGTCGCTTGGCCCTGAGTTGGCCTTTCTTCACTTCGACCTAAAAGGTCTTTTGAGAAAGTTTAGAGCTTAAAACGGTTCGTAAATATAAGAAAAAAGAAACGCGTCTTTCATTAAACCATCTTTTACATTTACTCTTTAACCCATACCCCATTTTTAAATGTTAGATTATTTTTTACGTTCTAAAGTAATTCTTTGATTTAAATCACTTCTTTTTCACAAGTTTTTTCGGAATTTTATAATAAAAAAAATATTCAGGAGACTGAAGAAACACAAATATAAATTCGCTAATATCTCAAAAACTATTATAGCCCACAAAATCCAAATTTTTACAGGTGATAGATAAAGAGCACCTATGTATGTCATACTTAGCCCCGCTGATCCAATTTCTATCTACAAATGACATTACAGTACTGTATCTGAATAGCCCCGCGGTGTACCAATAATAGCCCCAAACGGGGAGGGGTCTATTTTGATACAGAAATTTCATTTTTTTGTTGGTCGAATCTTTATTTTAGTAAAATATCTGCACTGTAATCTTAAAAAGAAAGTAATTTAGCACAGAACAGTATTTTTTTAAAAAAAGTCTGGAATAAAAAACAAAATTTTATTTGAAGTTTTGATTTTTGTATGATATTAACCCCGGTTGACCCTAATAAGTTTCAATTAACTGGGCCACGCGACGGTGAAATTTTATTTCATAATTTTTAACCACCTCTTTCCAAGGCGGTTCAATTTTTTTATACAATCCGCGTGTATTACGAGACCTGTCATAACATTAGGAACATATTTGACAATGCCAAAACTGTTATTGCAGTCTAGTTGGAAATAAAATATATTATTATTATTATTATATTTATTGCTGCAACAAAAAAACAATAAACATTCCATGTATACATTGTTCCTTTTTTCAGGTTTTATCAAAATGGCAGAAGTTGCAGCTGAAATTTCCACGTCGATAGAATGTGAGTACATAACAATTGTATTGTTTCTAACTCATTTATTTAAAATAATTTGTAATGATGCACTAAACTGAAATTGAAATTTGAGTTGTTTTAATCCAGCTGAGTGGAATTGGGATGCAAACGATAAGAAATCCAAGCAGTATTGCCAATTAGTGTAGTAGTAATAAGAACGTGCAATAAATGTCTACAGAAATATTTGTTTACAAGCTGTCAGCATTGTCCCGTCCCAATCAACATATTAAACGTAAAAAAAAACTTTTTAAAAACAAGCTTTTATTATTTCCCACCTAGTGTTTTGGTGTACTTCATAATTTAAATTTCAAGCAATTGATCATTTTCTATGACATTGCTATTACTACCACCCTATTACTACGAGTCCCCGATCCTTGGTGGACAATGTTTTTCATAAAGATTAAAGCCTAAGGAACAATTTTAGACATGTCCCCAAAAAGAAAATTTTCTACAATTTTGTTCCTATACAATATTTGGATAGGAATTACCATTTTCCAGATAAATGACTCAGCTCTTAAAATAAAATATAAAATGAGGACAATTTAAATGATCATTATTTTAAATATAATGGGCATTGGCTTTGAGCATTATAATAAATATTTCCTTAATTAATAATCAAATCAAGCATTTCAGAAAATTATTTTCCAAATACCTTTGACGATAGGTTTTTCAATTTGTAGATACTGTTAGAACTTTGAAAAACGGTTAATTTGAAAGATGTTTCGTTTGAAACGCTTGAAAATTTGTTTAAATAATTGCAAAAAAACGCGAAAATGTTAGCAATTTGCAAATATTTTTCATTCTTTAACAAAAGCACTTTAGTGCTTGAAACTTTGAAGAAATATGTCTTTTATTACCCTAAAATTTCATCGAAACATTTTAATTAGTTTAAGAGATATTCAATTTGTTTATTAAAAACATGAATAATGTAAAATGCAAATTCACCCAGTTCCCGTTGTCGTAGAGGGTTGATCTGGACATCATTTTTTTTGTTGATTTAAACTTTGTTTTCATTAAAATGGTAAATCAAATTTGCATTATTTTCAACTTCAAAATGGCGTATGAAAAAGTGTCACATTTTGAGCTTAGGTTTTTTGTTAATAACTTTTAAACAAATGAAGATTAATATCGTTCTGATATCTTTGTTGCTGGGGTATTTTCACACATTTTCAAAAAAAGAAAATGACTAGCCTTACTAGAAGCCGAGATGATGTTTTTTTTAATAAATTCGTAATTTGTTTATTAATAAACATTAACAGCTGAAACTTGGCGAAAAACTAGTTTAATAGTCTATCTTTGTAATAGAGCTGAGTTTGGGGGAAAAAAATTCAATTTGCAACGATAACAATAATTAATTTTAAATCAGCGTCAGAACAGGAGTGAGAAGCATGAGTCATATCTGTAACACGTTCATAAAATGATCGAGACGAGTTCAAATCCGTCAACCAAAAATTTACCGTTTCTCCGATTTTGACTTTTTTTTTAATTTGGGGTAGCGTGATGAAATAATAATATCTGTCATGTCGTTTTTTTTCCTAATTAAACAGTAATTTGTTATAAACAATTATTTTTTGTTAAAATTTTTTTTTACGAATTTATTAAAAAAAAATCATCTCGGCTTCTAATAAGGCTAGAGAGTCATTTTTTTTAAATGTGTGAAAATACCCCAGCAACAAAGATATGAGAACGATATTGCAAAATCTTCATTTGTTTAAAAGTTATTAGCAAAAAACCCCACCTCAAAATGTGACACTTTTTCAAACGCCATTTTGAAGTTGAAAATAATGCAAATTTGATTCGCCATTAATGAAAACATAAAGTTTAAGTCGCAACAAAAAAAATGATGTCCAGATCAACCCTCTACGACAACGGGAACTGGGTGAATTTGCATTTTACATTATTCATGTTTTTTAATAAACAAATTGAATATCTCTTAAACTAATTAAACTTTTTTGATGAAATTTTGGAGGTAACTTTGGGGTGATAAAAGACATATTTTGTCAAAGTTTCAAGCACTAAAGTGCTTTTTTTAAAGAATGAAAAATATTTGCAAATTGCTAAAATTTTCGCGGTTTTTTGCAATTATTTAAACAAATTTTCAAGCGTTTCAAACGAAACATCTTTCAAAGTTCTAACAGTATCTACAAATTGAAAAACCTATCGTCAAAGTTCTTTGAGTTATCTTTAAAAAAGTCGATTTTTTTGAATTTTTCAACAATAAATCGTTAAATAAACAATGTTCCAGCGGTCAAAAAGTGGACCAAATTCAGGGTCATGTTCGTAATCAATAAAACTATCGTTTAATCCACGTGGCATCCTGAAACGAATTACAATAAATTTCAGTCTTTTTTCACTAATTCTACTGGACTAGTAAGTAACACCTCATTCGCTTTCAGATTCACTATCGCTGTCCCGATACATCGAATATTTCTTCCAAGTCTTTCTTCATCTATTGCTTCATTTATGATATCGTTATCATCCTCACTTTCGTCTATTATGATTTGATTTGGTCTTCTGAAGAATTTCAGTAAGCGATTGAGGCAGTATTTTATCTGCTGAACACCAAAGAGGTTCTCCATTTTCTTGCCATCCATAATAATTCCAAGGCTTTGGAATATTGTGAATAACTTCGTCGGCTAATCGCAAAATACGCATTGGTAAACACTCCTTTTAATATGCTCGATAAGACAAGCTCTTGATGGTGAAATCGAAGAAAAATCAACTTTCGTGTCAATTGATCAAGACAAATCTTTGTCACTACATTTCTGTCTAATGGCAATTAGTCGAAGCTCGTCCACGCTTTCTTTGATCCATATATGGCACATGTAAACTCCTCTAATGATGCGACTAATTTATCATCAATATTCCAGCTGCTCCCCAAATCTTGAAATGCTCGGATATATTTGGTACATTTGGGAGAAAGTAACATTTTTAGGGGTTTTATCTTTCCTTTTCTCTTAAAGGCGCTGACTGAGTCGCATCCGTAAATGAATGAAGGCCCAGTAATGCCGAACATTTTTTGAGGTCCGTACTCTTCTGCTAATGCGGATATGATAGCCTTCTATTATTGCCAAATCCGGTATCAGAGTAATGTACATTTAATTTTATTGGAATGAGCCAGCAGAATCCAAAAGATGTCACTATCAACACTGTTAACCCCAAACTGTTCATAACCCATTGTTACCGTTTTCGAGATAAATGTCTGCAAATTATAATATTAATGTTATTAATTTTTTTCAGTTTGTTTTATTTTTTGTTATGTTAATAATATAAAGCTGTATACGCCTTACAATCATTGAAAAGTATAACTTCTAAAGAGTCTAAGTGCCAATTCTGCAAATATATATTTTTTTCCATTAAAGTACTCTATGTGCCATCGCCAATGTCTTGTGAAATGCGCTATGTGCCAAAACTATGTTTTCTAGTATAATCCCTGGCTCACAGATGTCGCATGCTGTAAATCCACAACGTGTTTACATCGAAATGGTCTAAGTGCCAGTGGTGCCACCGTACTACGTTAGTTATATTTATTTCGCTCATTCTTGGATTACATACCTTTGTCCTTTTTAAAACTACCCAGCAAGGCGTTCGGAATTAAACTTCACGTGGAGGCACTTACGCTGTTTTCACACTATACGGTTTTGATCGTACGGTAAAGAACCGTACGGCTTTTTGTCGTGACATTGTTGTTTTCACATTGCACGGTTTTTTGCCGTTGTAAGCTCAACATTTTCATTTCATTTGTAATAATAAGACAATTATAACGATTATTTCACTCATTAACGCTATAGCCAATGAGAGCCCGTTTTTTCAAAACATTGCACCAATCAAACGTCATTATTAGTGGTAATTCAAGCTAGATCGGCTTTTGACAGGACCAACATGCAAAATTTATCGCTCTAATTTTTTAGGTCGCTGCAGCGGCAAATATGCGAAAATTTTTTGACGTTTTTGTCGTGAAATATTTTTGGCAAATAGGGCAACTCGAGCTTTTAAGTTTTATCTATAAATATCTTCTCTAGCTTATTATTAATTGTTAACGTACTTACCTTGTAAATTGTAATATTGTATTATGTAGTAGCAAACAAAAACACACCTCAATTCCAAAGCGAATCTTGTCTGAAATATATAGGCTGTAACTTTTGCCTATCTGTAACTATTTCAGTTTTCCTAGTGTTCAATCAGGTAACAATTACACACAAAGATTGTACTTAATATAGCTCATAATACAGGAACAAGTCAAGCACAGCTTTCAATAGCTCAATAACGTAGTTACAAAGGTAAGCAAATCATTTATTATAAATGTCAAGTACACATTCGCTCTGGAACAAACTAAAAATGTATAGTACCTACTTACATATGGTAATCTACCAAAAAGTAACTCGTTGAATCAAAGCTGCATCAAACATTATAATTTGTTGTATTTAAAATTCTCTTTGCTTAACAAAGCAAACCTCAACATAATTCATAAACTTTGTAAGTTAAAAGTAATGATTAAATACGTAAATATGAGTCGATGAACATTTATTTATTATGGAATATAACTTGTAGCGCTAGATGGCGCTCTCTATGTCAATCTCGGAACCATGGGTGTATATTTTATTTGGGCGAGACATCGGTACTAAAGTAGTGCTCTCTCTATCGTTCCTCGTCGTATTGCACCTCAGAAACGCCTGAAAGGTGTTAAGCCAGTCTATATATTATAATATCTAAGGTTTCAACTCGTTTTATTTACTAGTTGCCATGGAAACGTCACTAGATTATTTTAAAATATAGCGAATCTTCGTTGTTTCTACTGCGTTTGTTTGAGATTTGTTGTTTTGACAATATGAGTCGGTTTGGAAATATTTCTGTGTATCAAATTAATGATGAAATTGAAAATAAAGGTCAGTAAACTCCAAAAAGTGACAAGAACACGTCTGAAGACAGTTAATGAGAAAACATAATATTGAAGATGTACTTAATGAATTATTTATTCGTGAAATATTCTCCTCAAATACCACTCGTGCTTTAAATTTTATCTAAAAATTTTTTCTCAAGCTAAGTCGCCCCTAGTTAATATAACTCGTGCAAATTGGCCGTTTATTATCAAAGATTAAATCCCTCCCGCTAAAGCGGTCGGGATTTAATCAGATAATAAACTGCCAATTTGCACTCTTTATATTACCAGGCAACACGCTTTCGAAAAAATTTTCGATAAAATTTTAAGCACTAGTGATATTACATACGACAATTTCATGTTCTGATTTTTTGTTTTTAATAAGTATTAAATATACTTACCAAACGCATTTTTATTTTGTCTTCCATCGAATCAAAATCTTGTTTCAGTTCTAAGCAAACTTCCAAGCTTTCTTGTAGCAATCCGATCTTATAAACATTAAGAGTTCTGTCCCATAGCACAGGCCTACTTTGAACCAAGGTTATCAAAATTTCCGCATCAATTTCATCCATTTCCCAAAAGTTAATAATCAACAATTCAACAAAACAATGTAGCTGCCGTACGGCTCAAAACCGTTGAATGTGATAGCACGCATTTAGTTATGTAGACCACTCAGTCAAAGGTGCCGTACGGCAGCCGTCGAATCCAGTGGCAAGGGACGGCTGCTGCACGGCACGGCACCGGCGTTTTGCCGTCATCGTATAATGTGAAAAGTCCCATGCTTTTCTTCACTCTACTAAAAGAATGCGGCCGTACGGCTTTTTACCGTACGATCAAAACCGTGTAGTGTGAAAAGAGCGTTAGGATGTCAAAATATACATATAGGCACTTAGACCTTTTACAATGTATTTACATTTGGCATTTAGACCTTTTACAATGTATTTACATTTGGCACTTAAACCATTTACTAAATTTTGATAAAGATTATTCTTTTGTTTAAATTTGTTTTTGTATTCTTTTATTTCAATATTACAATACGTTTCATTTGTGTTTTTTATAACTAATTAAAAATTATGTACAACCTGCGGCTGTTGTTTTTCTTATTAAATAGTTTTTATCGATTATCTCCTTTTGAGATTTTCGGCACTTAGACCATTTAGAAGTTATACTCTTCAATTGTCAAAGTTATTTCCTCTAAATTATTTTACCGATATATGAATTTCCATGTTTTCTTAATTTTGGACTCATTTATCTGGAAAATGGTAACTCCTATCAAAATATTGTATAGGAACAAAATTGTAGAAAATTTTATGCACGTTTTTTTTTTTAAGTTTTTGTCTCTTTTTTTAGTTTTTGTGTTAAATGACAGAAACAATATTGACAACTGTTTTTTTTAACATATGGCCGCAATTTTGAAAGTACAGCTAGTTTTTTTGGGGGGGACATGTCTAAAATCGTTCCTTAGGCTTTAATCTTTATGAAAAACATTGTCCCCAAGGATCGGGGGCACGTACAGGCAGGGAGGACTCCCCGACTATATGATACTATCTATTTAATAATATGTAGGTAGCTATCAATGTAGGTATAGGCAATAACTTGTTTTCAAACCAGAGAATAAAAATAACCCGTGCTCAAACAAAGATTAATGAACTTTATTATGATAGTGGGTCGGGCGTAGTATGTAAATTAACCTTGACGTAGGTCATTGTCATTACGCTTATCTCAGGTCAGGGAGTGTATTTTAATTTGCCTTGTCTCTGTGCCTATAATATAATCATGAACGCTTCACTAGACTCTGCAACCGTTTTATTTATTATTTCCCGTAGATTTAATTAGGCTGCATGAATGAGCGGACGCGTTTATCAATTCAGTGCAGTTTGCATTGCAGCTCTCGACCATAATGGTTAAATGGCTATCGGACTGTTGATACCGGTAGGTAAATATCGGCCAGGATTCTTTTTGTACTTGGATAAGGTACTGGTACAATGTACGTGCCTGAGTTCTGATTTGTGAGCGAGATAGTTGCAATAATATTGTGGTCACGATGTCTAGCCGATAATTAATTTGTATTACCGTAATATAATCTTAATATAAGCCACCTAACTGTTCATAGAAGTATTATGTTTAAATTTTTATAAAAATTACCTTTATTCCTTTTGGACCTAACAAATTAATAATTCATACAGTCTGTGGCATTCAAATTGCAACAACTAGATATATAAAAAAATATCCATAATAACAATATATAAGTAAATAATAATAATAATAAATCGACTTTCAGTTCAGATGGGTACTAAATGTACCCCACTTAACTCCACCTACGTATACAATATTGCTACATGAACATAAAAATATGCATACTCTAAAAAATGTACGTAACATTACATTTATGTATGTAAAAATACTTTGAAAGTTAGTTCAATTTTCTGTGAAATCATACATAATTAATTTATTTTTACCTGGACTTTCAGTGCAAAGTTAAACATATTTATGGTTTATTACATGAAGTACATTAAAACTACACACGTTCATGTATCTTTACTTCAATTAATGTAATTTTCCATATAATAGGGAACTTGCCCAAAAAATAAAATTGATTTAAAATACTCAAAATCGTAAACTAACATCATTACAAACTCCACAGACAACAAAAAATTTTAAAAAAAAATCTTCCAGAAATATAAGCGATTAAAATCTACCTGATTTTACCCACTCCTGAAACGTGACGTCAGATCGAGAAAGTCGGATGACGGCGTCAAGAGACACCGATTCTGCTTTGGCTTTGCATTAGTCAGAAACAACCAGCAGTGAACACAACCTAACCTAAAATTTTTCGTTGGAAAAACATCTTCAATATTCTGAAATGTCAGAAAATGCTACTTTTCGTGCCGAGCCTAATTTTCGAATTTCGCCATGCAATTTACGATCAGGTTTATCTGGAAGACTTCCTCTTTACGTCGCGACATCGTACAGCCGTCCATCCCAATGGTGTTTTTCGAAAAATATGAACGTGTCAAGATTGCATGTTTTTGCAATTTTTCGCCTCCGAAATGTAAGCTGTTTTTTGCTATTTTTCGCAGATATCTCCGAAACGGTGGGAGTTAGCTCGAAATAAAATACGGTCAAAAGAGTATTTTTCACTACGAATATCTTGCTATCATTAGAATTTTGTTGTTTTTTTTTTTTTCATTTCGGAGATAACTACTGAAATGTCGGCCGTATACGGCAAAAATCACAAATTTTGAGCTTCTACACTTGTCAACTTTTTAATCTTGGCTCCTACGCTAAAAGACTACTCTAGCTAATTTAAATAGAATAAGATTTGCTAAAACTCTTTTTTTAATTTTTTGAATTCCGACAAAAATGAAGGAATTAGAGGGGGCGGGATTTGGCTTTTTTTTCGGTAAAATTTCTCCATTTTGTCACCGTAATTAATCGGTAATTAACTGAAATCGATATTATATACGATGTTCACTTAATATCATGTACTACTTTGACGCTCCGTTAATCTCGGCCCTTCGAAACAAAGGTTTCTGAGAAAAATTATTTTTTTAAAATTTACATGCACTCTATAGGAAAACGTGTAATTTCCTACATTTCCTCGAATATCTCGATAATTGTCGTTTTTTTTTTTGAAAAATTTGTAGATAGCTTATGTAAAGAGAATTAATTTAGCTTTCCGACACTTTTTTTATTTTTTCTCTAACATAAAAAACAAAAGACTTATGACCAAATATGGCCAACCGCCGCCCAAGGATGAAGACGTACCGCTCGGCTAAAGTACGCTTATCTGTGTGACCCCATGCGAGACTAGTTTACTAGTGCACGTACAGTTACAGTTGGGGTGGGCTCCCGTAGTAATAGTTACCCAACAAACACGAAGGATCGGCCCATCAGCGGGCCATCACTGGGCCAGATATGAAACTTCTGGCCCTGTGATGGCCCACTGGAGGGCCGACCTTTTGTGTTTGTAGGGTAGTCGGTGAATTACATCAGTAATTACACAATTATATGGAATTTTTACAGGAAAACACGAGGCATTTCATACATTTGTGTACCATTACCAGAATAATTGTTGGCAACAACTGGACCATCGATTATCATTGTAATCCCGATTACATGGATAATCGAAACAGGTTCTTTTAAATATCTCGCTTCGGGTGCCTCATACGGCACAAAATGTTCTTATGAGAATAAAATAGCATTAAATTTTCTACAAAATATGCCCTATACATTTTTTCGTTAAACTGAACAGTTTCGGTGCAGCAAGCATTCTTGACAAAATTATGATTTTTTGCAATTTCTCAATTTAGTGCGACTTTTATGAAGGAGTATTTTTGTGTTGAGGCAAAATTTGTTTCCATACCTGAAAATCTTCAAATATAGTTGATTTTACTTGTCTGCTACGCATAGCTCAATGTTCGATACTCGTTTCCACACCACCTTGAGGTAGAGTATATGGCGCGTTTTTTTTACATGGTTGTGTCCTATAGGCCTAATCCACGACTGAGGCGTTTAGGTGCTTGATGTCGAAGATCTAGGTTCTTTGTAGTCTTCAACAATACTTGCTTCGGAAATTGCTTCAATTCAACTTTTCCAAGATGGCAATGCTGAATCGGACACTATCGCTGATGCTGGAGAACGCTTTATTATTGCACTGTATGGAGCCATACATGGGGACAATATCTCTCTGGATGCTTACCGTTACCAATGTTTCGTAAGATCGCTCACAAAAAGCCAGTTTAACATCGCTTCTCTACCACCTACTGCTGCAGCATTCATTCAGGACATATTATCAAGTCCAGGAGTGGCAGGATGTTTGTAAAAATGTTGAAGAATGGGGCTGGAAACAGCAAAGCTGGGCTTACACCAGTAACAATGCTGAAAGATCCTGCTTCTGAAAAGCTATTTAAATTTCTTTCTTATAAATGCAGCGAGGAAGTCGACTTTCCAGTAGAAACATTTCTCGCAAGCATGGAGAACAATCAATACGTAGAATCAGTGAAAAGCGCAACGGAAGCAATTTCTAAAGAAATAATTGTTGAAGACTACAGCGAACCCGGACCTTCGACATTAAGCACCTAAAATGCCTCAAGAAGCAGGCTAGTCATGGATTGGGCCTATAGGGTAAAAAAAACGCGTCATATACTTTACCTCAAGATGGTGTGGAAACAAATATTGAATATCGAGCTATGCGTAGCAGACAAATAAAATCAACTATATTTGAGGATTTTCAGGTATGAAAACAATTTTTATCTCAACACAAAAATGCTCCTTCATAAAAGTCGCACTAAATCCAGAAATTGAAAAATATTGTAATTTTGTCAAGAATGCTTGGCTTCGATCGGCTGCTGCACCGAAACTACTCAGTTTAACGAAAAAATGTATAGGACATATTTTATAGAAAATTTAATGCTCTTTTATTATCATAAGGACATTTTTTGCTGTATGAGCCACCCAAAGCGAGGTATTTAAAAGAAACTGTTTTTGTGCGCCATTTTTTCAATATGGCGGCGTCGGCGGCTGAGATCACATTTTGCATTTTTTCTTATTTCATTCAGGGCATCGAAATCTACAAATTCCCAAAGTTTCAAAACTCCCGCACTTATTCGAACTAAGAATGTACCTATCTACTGTACTATAATTATAATTAGAGGAGCGTTTGTGTCGTTTTTTTTTTATCAAGATCAGACACAGTGGGTATTACCGACAACATCATTTTACACATAAAAACACGAAATACGACATTTTTTAGTGGTCACAGATATTCTTATTTTAAAAAAAGTGTAAAATTTAATTTTTTTTTAAATCATGTTTTTTTGTACATCTGTTGCCATATCTCAAAAATGAATTGAGCTATCGATGTGAACTTTTTTTTTGTTATAAAACACACACTTAAGCGCTTCTTTCTGTACATAGAATTGCTAATAAAAAAAATGTGAACATGCCAAAAACGTAGATGACCCTGAAAGTTTAGAGAATACGCCATCAAATTTTCACTAAGCGAGGAACTTTTTTGTTTTTGAAAATTTTGTGTAACATGCTATGAAGAAAATGAAGTCAATAAATAGACTAAAAAAGTTTTTAGAAAAAAAATATTTTCATTATTAGCAATAGTTTGCTAGTTACGAATTTTTTAGTATGGAGGAATTGTCGAAGCGTACGCGCGCGGCACTTAAGAATAATAATGATTATGTATTGTGTGTAACGGAACTTTTCATTTTTATTTTTTTATGTTTAGGACTGTTTTATCACGTTTTAGGATCTGAAAGGAAAACTTATTTTTTCCAGTGGCGCATTAAGGACTAAGGTTGAAGGCAAAAAAGAATTAAAAATCTTAAATAGAGTATCTGGGATAAAAATGCATTGCATTGAAACGGTAAAAAATAATATTATAGTAAATGGAAAAAACAGTTGCGCAACTAGGGGGCTAATAAAATTCCATAAACAGAAGTTTAGGAAAAGTAATAAGTTTGGAGTGTTTTGATAAAAAGTAAACTATCGAGTTTTCCTTTTTTTTGCGTTATTATTGGAGCTAAATAGAAAATACAGTTTCTTAAAGCACTTTTTTTTTAACGTGGCAATCTTAATATTTGTATCCGACATTTCCTGTGTCAGAGTCCCTATCCGAAACTCCCATGCATTGCATTTTTATCCTAGATCCACACAATAATTGAGTAAACGTGTTTTTTTCGCCTAAATTAGGTAACAAAAAAGAAAAAAATATCCTAAATTAAGTCTCTTAATTTCCCCAGCTCTAATTATAGAAACCCTGTTTCCATAGCTTGTGCACAAGTTTATCGTTCTCCTTTATTACTACGACACATAAAATCCACTTCATTTTACGATGAAACTTATATTGCTTTTTATCTTAAATATTTTTTTAGCAGATAATCCACGCACAATTCGCACAATGGCCATACGTTCTACAATATAATACAAGTGGTAACTAGTGGAAGCATTATACTCTTCGCCGATTTAGTGAGCTTTTTATATAATTGTTACACATTCTATAGGATACTCTTCGCATTTTTCTTGTAAATAATGTTAGTTTTTGGACATTCTAAATTTTGTGATACCAACTTTGTTGTGAAAAAAAAATGACGATGTGAGGGATCGAACCCGGAACCCGGGATTGCGAGAAATCAAATATCAAATAAACTTTATTTCAAATTAAATAACAAATAAAAATTTCCTCCCCAAGCACACGCATCGGAGCCAGCCAGACATCCACGGTGCGAGGCGCCGTGGAATTGAAAGGATTGCGAGACGAAACTCTTGCCGTTACACCACCATTTCTTATTATTAAAATTGTTAATGAGTGTAATATATACCATTAGATAATTTATTGTGATTATTAGGAAACACATTAGTAAAATGTATTAAAAAAAAATAGTGATAGGAAATAACATTTCGCAAGGTTTCTATTTATTACAAACCATAAAAAAATGTAAAAAATATTTTTTTAAATTTTAAATTACTAATAACTTTTTTATTTACCAATCTATTTTGTTAAAAAATAATGGGGTTCTTCCTCTAGCTAACGCTAAATTACTCTCCAAATTTCAATACAATCGGATTTTTCTTTCTTGAGTTATCGTGCTTACAAGAAACGTGACGGACGGACGGACAGACGGACATTTTGAAAGCTGTTCAGAATTCGTTCACTAACATAACGATATAAATATTTTTTCTCTACGAGCGATATTTACTGATTTAGAAATGTGCCGATCAAATACAATATACTCTTCGTTTTTGCGAAGAGTATAATAAGGGAAAGAATATCGTTACACATTTTACTTCCACATCCGGTGTAAGTACAGTATCGACAAAAATATTTTTGAAAATTTTTATTGTCCAAATAGGCTCAGAATGTCATGAAACGTCGAGATTTTAAGTTTGAGCAAAAAAAAAATTCTGTCGGTCTGTCTGTAACTTTTTTTGTGCGCACGATTACTCCGGACCCGTTTAAGATATTGACTTGAAATCTGGTACACGTACCATGTATTTTAACGAGAACTGGAACTAGATTATTCCGTTAAAGGGTTGGGGGGTAAATGGGGGTAAATAGGCAAATCAAGCAAGAGTCCATAAAATTGGTATTTAGTATATATAAGAGAAGCTAAAGTCTCAAAATTTTTTTGGCATTAACCACCCCCATTACCAACTCCCACCCCAAAGTGTACAAAAACCAAAGGCCTCAATTTTTTTTTTACTTTATCCACCTACTACCACCCCCCTTCCACCACCACTACCGATGTGGCATATCGTTTTATAGGTTTTTGGGGTAGACGAATTCAAATATTTTATTATTAAAGTTCCATAAACAATTATTTCCACATTCAAATTTTTTTCGTTGTGAGAGACTTGGATAGAAGATCTGGATGTGGAAGTAGTGATTCCTTGGGCAGCGGTTTTATAATTTGACCTTCGACGAAAACGAATAACGTTGATCGTACACCGCCCTGAGACTAGTTAGTTTTAGTGGAGGCGGGCGTATTAATACCCAATTTCTGCAATTCGCGCGCTCCAAAAAAATCACTGTACTTAAACTATCAAAGACAATAAGAATTATGCTATCAAAAACTTTTTAGATCTTTTGGCTTTATTTTCTTCGCAGCATATTATACAAAATTTCCAAAAACAAAAAAGTTCCTCGCTTAGTGAAAATTTGACTGCGTATTTTCTGAACTTTCAAGGTTATCTAAGTTTTTAACATGCTTAAAAATGTTTTAATTAAAAATACTATACACAGATAGAAGCGCTTAAGTGTGTGTTTTATAACAAAAAAAAGTTCATGTGGATATCTCCATTCGTTTTTGAGATATGGCATTAGATGTTCAAAAAAACATGATTAAAAAAAAACAAAATTTCACACCTTTTTAAAAATAACAATGTCCGTGACCACTAAAAAATGTCGTATTTCATGATTTCTAATAAACATCGACCTACTTAACGAAATGGTATATGTCTCAGTTTGTTCTAAGATTAAAAAAAACTCGAGAAGGAAGCGACTTTTCCCCTGTTTTTTACTCTAAACTTTTTACTAAAAAAGACTACTAATTACTTGTCAGCTTGAGTTTAATTTCAAACAAAACTGTCATGAATTTTTAAACAAAAACCCATTTAAATGATATTTTCGAACATGGACAATATTTTAAACATTTCAATATTTTATAATTTTAATTAAATTTTGTTTAGGCTTTTTGGACAATTCTGAACAACATTTGTTAATAAAATTTTCCGATAAAAAAATGCCGGGAAACCGGAAAAATGTTTAGGGGTAGTGGTTGGAGGGTAGGTCGGAAAATATTATCACCATCGTGTTCTCCGCCCTCGAAAACGGGGGGGATGTCTTGCCGTCCAGTCGCAGAACTTTTGGGTTTTTTGCTTTTTTCTGGTTTACCTCAAGAAACTAATGTGTATAGCCAGTGTAACAAAAATCTTGAGATAAATTATGTGTTTCAAAGTAAGTTGCCGTTTCGATTTATTTCCTTACATTTGTTAAACTCATTAATATATTCACCGTCACTATTGACAATATAATAAGCAGGAAGTGCACTATGCATGTAGTTTGTTTGATCCCACGTTTACATCGTTTTCAGTCGCACTGTGCGTGGAAATTAAACACCCAAACACTGCAGCTAAGGCGATGAATAACGAATAGTAGTTCTTAATGCCTTTAACACTTGTGTGTCAATATTATTACCTGAAATTTTTACAGAAATAATATTTGCTAAACATGTGAAACATACGCCAGCAGAGCAAATTACTTGATTTAATTAATGCCCACACTAACCCCGAGATTCATTATTCATGAAAATAATGCGGCGTTGCATAAGAGCTGTTTGTGCTACCACCTCGTTTCCTCAGTTACACATGGTAAGACCATATGGTATGTATGTTAGTAATTAAAGATAAGAGGATATTTTAAAGAATTAATTAAGTGTAGCATTATAAGTAACATATTTGTCTTTATGTAAACAATGAGGAGAAAGTGGAAGCTATTCAACATTTTTATATAATTACGAAGGAACTAAAAATAAAATAACTTTACTTTGCTTTACTTTACTTGACATACAACTTTCTTATACTAGCCCAAGCAATGAAGGGCTAAAATGACCGTATGTCGGAAGTAATTAGAGACAGGCTGAATTTTTGCCAGTTGTTAGAACTCACTTAGAAGTACATTTTCCCAAAAGTCCCCACCCCTCCCCTCCCCCTTGCGCTTCCAAATTAAACACAACATTTTTAACTTTTGTACGAAAAATACTATTTTCACATTTTTCATGTTCCCACTCCTCTACATCTGTCATTTGTTGACGTAAAAACTTGATATTTTAATATTACAATGTTCAAACCTTTCGCTTTCCAACGGTGTATGCAAAAATAATATTATGATATGACTGAAAAATAAATAAATATGAATCGAGAAGTTGCGATTTTTGTGTAATTTACAGCGAAAAAGTGTGGATCTAGGTAACTTTTTTATTTTTCAAAATAACTGCATACTGTAAATGAGTAGCTAATGAAATGAGGAAATTTTTTTATAAAATGCATAGTAAATGAGATAAAGGCCTTGTAACATGAACATTGCTCTGGCGCTCAATCCCCAACCGTATCATTCGCGCAGGCAATGAAATCCAAAAATGTCGGAAGAAATTAGAGGAATTTTTATCAGTTGTTAGGAGCTAATTAGAGGAGTATTTCCTCAAAAGTCCCCGCCCCTCGCCCCTTGCCTCGCTACCCTCCCTTAAACATAAAATTGCAAGCTTTTGAGTTATCGCTCATTCATCGTTACTTCAAATAATAAGTATAGTTTCAATCCTCGTAATATCAGCCAAATAAGACTGGCTTGACATTTTTCTGGATTTGATACTTTATTCGTAATTCGATGAGTTGTGTAATTTTTTGCATTTTTAAGCACGGAAAAATGTAATCTTTACTATTTATCACATTTGTTATATATTATTCGAAAAAAAAAAGTAGAGTGAAACTTGTTGAGCTATTCTTGAGCTTTTCAGCAGTATTCACATATCTAGAATTAAATGCTCGGGATCATCAGGTGTAGATCACGTGAACAAGAGTGCTCTAAGGTTGTTGTTGTTGTTGTTGTAGGATCTCATACAGATTTGTTGAGTTTACTAGTTTAGTTTACGAGATTTAGGGCCCTAAATCCAGAGAAAAAGAAAATTTATTTTTGTAAGCAAAAAGGTGGCAAGAATGCAACTAAAGTATTTTACAATATTGAAAATTTGATCGAGCAGCACAATAAAGTCAGAAGAAGTCTCTTATTTGTGCATGCAAAGACCGGATGTGTTCTACGTTATGCTTTTATGGTTTAGGAAAGATAAAAGCAGTTGAAATGTGGAAATCTTCTGTGGAAGCTCAGCAACAAGCTTCAATATTTTTGCAAGAAAATATATCAAAATAACAATTACAAATTAGTGGAGAAAGATTTACACTTGGACTATATGGAATCAATAGATATACAAACTTGAATGAAGTTCGTCACTTCAAATTTATGAGTCTGGCAAAGAAATCAAATTTGCGATCAAATTTCGATGTGGCAAAATTACCTCCAACAACCGAGGGACGTCAACAACATACTAAGAGTTTACTTACAAGTCCAGAAATAGCTAGGCAATAGTTTGCCAGCTACTGAACGGGGATGGAAGCTGGAAAAATGAAGGAGAGAAAAAAGTTCTCCAACCAGTAACTTCTTTGAAGCCTTTTGCGCCAAATGATCTTTTGCGTTTAGTGTCATGTTCCTGTAAATCTGCTTGTGGGAATTATTGTGGATACAGAAAATCAGGTTTGCTTTGTTCAGCTATGTGCGAGCACTGCAGTGGATATTCGTGTCACAACGCGCCAATCGTGGACGATGATCAAGACATAATTAATGATAATTAAGCATGTATATAATGTAAATAGTAATCTATAAGTAACCTAAAAATTTATAAATATGTACTATTTTATGAATTATTTTTTAAAGTAAAACACAAAGTAAGAAAATGTAGATAAAAAATAATAAAAAATGAAATTAGCTAGTTGTGGGTGGGAGGTCCGTGATGCTGTGGATGACATTGATTTCTATTACTCAAATTAGTAGAGTATATTAAACTCCACTGCAAGAAAACCTGTTTTCATCATAAATACATTTGTAAAAAGTTTATATTCTTATTAAAGCCTATAGTGTCAATGCCTATAGTGGTTCTACTTTCAGATGCAAACTTTCTCACTTGGAATTACTACTCGTTTCACGCAAGCAAGAGGCATCGAGGACACCCACTAATCTGTTGCAGTCTGTACGTGTGTCCCCCAACAGTAGAAGCACGTATATCGTTTCAGAGGTTGAAAACTGCACTACAACTTTTATTTAAACTGTTTTGCGATATTATTCCAAATTAAAATGTTGTGCCCTAAAAATCGCAAAAAAAATCAAATACAAAGCGAAAATTTTACATATTTTAGCGAATTCTCGTTAAAGTATTATGTTAACAGAAAAATGTTATAATAGCTTTTTTAAAGAGTAGATATTAAGGAATAACACGGTATAAACTTTATGAATTTAGAATAAATAATGACGGAGATATGAACGATAAATATAAGCCTTGCAAAATGGATGTTTAAGTGCGGGTGGGGTGCGGGGACTTTTGAGAAAATACTTCTCTAATTAGGTCCTAACAACTGGCAAAAATTCAGCTTGTCTCTAATTACTTCCGATAAAAAAACCTTCATTGCTTGGGCTATACTTACAAGATTTTAATATGCGGTACACCATCTGGCCAAAATATGTGAAATTATATTCACACGAAAGACTCAAAGTACCTAGACTTCAACATCTTCGATCTTTTCAAAAAAAATAATCTGATAAAAAAGTTTTTCAGTAACCTTGCCTTTCCTTGCCTAACCTTTTCGTTTCGTACCAGATCTCGAGAGCGTTGTAATTCCTTCATACAGTTTTTCAATTTCCTCGGTGAAAGTGAGAGAAACAAATATTGATCTGCTGTTTCATGTTTTTTCCAAAAATATCAGAATCACTCAAAATATCTTTGGTTTCAATAATATTGGGCCGAATTTTCGTGAAAAATTATTTTCTTCTATTACTTTTAAATGTTGGTATTGTTTATATTTTTTATTGTAGCACCTTGGTAATAATAGATTTACAGATGCATCGTGCTAACAATGTGTAATATATTCGACAAATATACCTAATAGACATATTTACGAACTGCCCAAGTGGCAAATTATTTCAAAATGTTTCATGCTTTTGGTCGGTAATAGAAAAAATTGAGTAGAATACAATATTTTCTGAACATTTATGAATATACAAGAGAATTTGAACGATTACGTTGCACATCTGTAAAACAAATGCATAAAGGTACAAGAAATTTGGACAGCAAGCTAATTGTACTTATTTGTTGTAAGAGAAGAGGTCCAAGTATTAAACCTTGGGGAACTACACTCTTACCCGTACAAGAAATACTTCAAATAACTTTTAAATACATTTAGGGAGTAATAATAGTCCCACTAATATTTATTTCTGGTAATTTGATTAGTCCAAGAACTTCCAGAGGAATTGATTTTTTCCTGCGTGCATCTAATGCAGTTGCGCTAGAAACAACAGGATCTGACATTACTTACAGTATATTTAATAAATCTTCGTTAGTTTTTATTTGAAGTATTTTTCTAGTATGATGTTCCCTGAAATTCCAGAAATGTTTATTTCTTTCTTCGCTCACTCCAGATGTACTCGACAGATCCATTAGAATCTCTTCACATAACGGGTAATAAGCTAGCGTTAACCATTCTGCATACCATTTTAAAAATATTTTGTTTTCCTGATGATCGCTTCCAAAACATTTGTAATGTTTTGCTAAATAATTCTACTTTCTCGGTAATGTCTTGAAACATGTCATCGGTGCATTGTTCTAAGTTCAATTTACTTCGGATATATTCTGCTAATTTCGATTGACATTGCACATTCCAAGGTTACCTCTTTCATTTAAAATTGCAAATAGTTCTTTTCGCGTAACAGACATTGTTATTTCTAAAAAAAAAAAAGATTTTCACTACTAGCCATGAGTTGAGATAAATGTCCAAAAAGAATAATGTTGTTCCTGTTTGTTCCTGATCTAATCTACATTTTATTACAAACCAAGGAACAAGCATTTTAAAAAACGATTATTTGTATGGTGCAACTGGGTGCAATTTTTTAAAACTTTGTGTAAACATCTCTGTGCCAAAATTTATCTGTATCACATTAATATTTTTAATAAGGTCATAGCAAAACATTATTCAAGAAAAATTATTTAATATAAAGAGGGAAATAAAGTACTTACCATCGAAATAATAGCAGCAAAAAAGTTTCTTTAAAAATTTACCACACTTATAATCACAACAGCTTTCAATCACACTTCAAATGAAACTAAACAAGTGGATGCAGCTGCCTGAGTATTGTTGCTTTGACCAGCTCATTAGCACCGAAATAATATTTTCTTGGAAATTTTACCTGAAATACCATATACACCGACCATTATGGAATACAATAGGAGAAATAGAATAATTTAATTAAATTATGCCTATTATAATTTATCGCCAGTTACGATCCTATTCTGGACCACTGTGGAGCGTACCGCTATACACTTTTGGTAGCCCCAACTCGCAACTTCCACTGTTAATATTTTTGCTCGAGGTATAGTCAGAGAACTTACACCACAGTGAAGCGACAGCAAGGCTTCCCGCGTTAACCGTTTTCGTATGCGCATGTGCGAGATAGGTTGTGTAGTTTTCATTATATTATATTATTATTATTATTATTAATTACATTTAATATGTGGTATAGAAACATATACTGAATTGCTTTCAGTGTACATCAAAAAAGTTCTCTCAGTGTAAGAGGTTATGTTTCACTCATGTTATGTTCAGTACCATTAGAACCGGGCCATAAAATATCAAGGGAACCACCGATATTGCCGCTTCTCTGTGGTGTAAGTTCTCTGACACAGTAGTGAATTCCTTCCCCTCGATGGACATCTGTTTTCGTCCCCTTGCACTTCAGTAACAATAGATGATATGACTATTCTAATAGAATATTGATTTGCAAATATCGACCCAGACCAATTTGTAACCGACTTGTACCTGTCAGACATCGCCTTTGTCTTAGTTGATACAATATTGTGTGCTTCCTACATCGAAATACGGCACCGTCACTCTGCAGCGTTATATGATAATTTCAGGGAATGTTCTTCGTGACAATTTATTGTCTGTAAGTATGGAACAACAATGGGCTCGATGACATTGTTGTACAGACAATAGGCCATTTAAAATGGTCCAAATATATAATTATCGCCCGTATGAACTACCTAGCATTTGACTGCTGTCAGAATGATTGATGTCTTTTTCAGGTGATGCTGAGCTGAGCTGAGCTGATACGTTTAGGGCTGCCTGTCGGGATGTTTTTGACATATTATTTATTTGATACATACTGTCAGTAAAAGTTGACTCATTTATTAAGAAGCTGTCTACTGCAGACTGCAGCGATAGATACGTTTAGACTCCTAGATATATTTTCACAGTAAAGAATTAATGTTTCGATATGTGATCTCGTTTATTGTAAGGTACACACTTTGGATTTAGCGCTGAATAAAAAAGACGTAAATGGGAAAGCTTCAGCATTTGCATTCTTTTGAAAGTCACTGTTAAAAAATAACCATTTTTTTATTTTCCAGCAGCTATTTTGAAAATGAGGTAACGACATTGGAAGCCTTCAGCTTACACTTTTAGTGGCATCTCGCAAGTAGATAGATAGATAGATAGATAGACGTTTATTTGACTACTTTACATATACAAATACATTTGTAGCAAGTCATTACTTTGTTAGCATAGAAGTATAGAATATGGTGAAAATAACTAAGCGATTTCAATTGTAGACCAGTTTTTGAAAGAAAAAAAATTCTTAGCAGTATATGGGTGGTGGGAAAATTTTAGATTAATGGTATATAAATGGGGAAAAATCGATTGGACCGCAACAGATAACCGGAAGTGGGGTGGGGGTGCGAAAAGGTGTATTTTTAGGTGGTTTTTTACGATTTCTGACAAAAGTAGACCCCCTGTCGAAAAAAGTTAATATAAAAGTTGTAGATAATTGAGAGATCTACAACTTTTATTTGAACCATTTTTTTTTACATAACTTACGTTTTTCTCAAAAATTTTGAGAAAAACGCCAAAAACCAATTTTTTGTTTTTTTATTTTTATCTTCCACAAAAATAATTTAATTTTGATGAAATTCGGTGAAAATGTACATTTTTATGCATCAAAAAAGCTGTAATTTTTTTGAGGCGTAATATTAATTTTTTTATTTTTTTGCGAGTTTAATTTGAAAAAAAGGCCTTGAGGACCTTAACGAAGTCGAGACCTTATCAAAGTTCCTGAAGAAACCGAACAATGGGTTGAGTCTGATGATGTAGAGCAGCTTCCCAAAAAAGTGAGATTATAAATTTTGATTATGTATTTCTACTTTGTAAATTGATTTAATGTAAAATACGTAATAAACTTATTTTTAATGTGAGAGTGCCCATAAAACATAAAAAAGCTTTTTTTCTTGCCTAAAAATGGTCATTTTTAGCAATTTCTTAGGTAAAATGATCGTTTAAACATTTCGATTTTCAGCAGTCCGAACCTTATTACATTAAAATTACCGTTTTGCACCACTTACAAGACTTCATTTAAATGAACTATGAAGAATTGTGGCATTTACGGAAAAATCGATCTTGAAAAAAGTGTTTTTTGGTTTTTTCCATTTTTGACAATGTTTTTCCACAGTAATACCGTGATTTTTTTGCACCATCTTAAAGTAGAGGTTTCAATGAAAAAAATACCGTCCTGAAATTTTCAAAAATCAAAACTTTGTTAATCAACTTTTTTGATTGAAAATTAAGCCTTTTTTTCAAATTAAATTCGCAAAAAAATCAAAAAATGAATATTACGCCTCAAAAAAATTACAGCTTTTTTTATGCATAAAAATGTACATTTTCATCGAATTTCATCAAAATTAAATTATATTTGTGGAAGATAAAAATAAAAAAACAACAAATTGGTTTTTGGCATTTTTCTCAAAATTTTTGAGAAAAACGTAAGTTATGTAAAAAAAATGGTTCAAATAAAAGTTGTAGATCTCTCAATTATCTACAACTTTTTTATTAAACTTTTTTCGATAGGGGGTCTACTTTTGCCAGAAATCGTAAAAAAACACGTTCTACCTCTAAAAACACACCTTTTCGCACCCCCACCCCATTTCCGGTTATCTGTTTTTGTTTCAACATATTTCCGGTTATCTGTTGCGGTTCAGTCGAATTTTCCCCATTTATATACCATTAATCCTAAATTTTCCCACCACCCATATACTGCTAAGAATTTTTCAGATTTTTGGCCTCTGGAAACCGGTTTGGCACTGGTCTATTGGTAGCCATTTTCGTCATATGTCGAAGTGGGTTCGAGTCCCACATGGCGAAAAAAATTTTTCATATTAAATTTTCCCCAAGAAATGATTCGGATTCCACTATAAACTGTATGGCCCCGTCTCCTTTCTCAAACAAAATCTAGATCTCCTAGACTTAAGAGGGTCATTGAGGTGACATGGAAGGCCGAGTGGAAGGCGGTTAAAGCACATTTTTAAACACTTTTTTGTCAGTCATAAGTAGATATATTTTATTGATCGTGAAGTGCTTTGGCGTGTAAAAGATTTAAGTGTACATAACAAAAACAATTTGTGAAATATACAATCTAGTCCAGTCGGTAAGTATTTTTTTTTTGACAAATTAAGGCGGCAGTGTTTTTTTTTTGAACAGCTGTATTTCGAGGTCGGAAATAACATATCAAAAATGGACACACAGAGATACGGAACTATTTAAAAAAAGAACGTGACAAAAACACGTTCTTCAAAATTAAAACAATTTCCAAAAAAACTCTACTCCCAGATTGAACAAAACGTTACTGTAACTTCATGGTAACATGTAGATTGCATTTCCACCAAAAAAAATGCGGGAAACAAAATTTTTTTTAAGAGGCCATTACAAAAGGTGAAAACAAATTTTTAAAATTTCATCGAGGTTGAGGTTGGTGTAAAAATGAACAAATAACAATTTCTAGCATATATGTGTAAAATTATTTTCTTCTTATTTATCTTCTACTATAATACCAACAAATACAGTATGCACTTTATGCATGTCACCCTGTAGATATTATTTTAAAAGGTTTTTTTTTTTATAAAATAGGTTGTATTGTTTTCATAAGATATCACAAACGAAAACTATAACTTACAAACTATTCGTGATATGTGTAATAGATCACGTAGTCTAGGGAGTGAAAGACGTAAAGCCGTCGTCGTACCCATTCCCATTTTTTTTGTCGTGCATACAGAATTTATGAAAAAAATCTAACCGGCTCGTCAACACTCAGATGTAGCCCACATGTGGTATGAATCTCACAGGCCGAATATTAAACCAGAGAAGCATTAACAGGTGTGGCGTTGAGATTTTTAGTATCATTAAGATCAGTGGTGACCTAATCATAGGTCTGACCTATACTAGCAGGCGCATTGCAAAAATAGAACCATTTTTTCTATGAGTTTGACTGTTGCTTTATTGAGAAAATATGAGAACAAATAATATATTCTTTCGGCCACATAAATTATTTAAAGAAAAAACAAAAACAGAGAGTCTGTCGAGTTAATGAGTTAATTTTTGTTAACCAAAAAAAAAAAAAGAAGTAAAATAGAGAATGATGTAAAGCCGGAAAATATTTTCAATATTATTTATTACTTTTTTATACGTCAATCAACTGGCAGTCGTAAGTAAAATTATTCGGATTACTAATTTTTATAATAATTCAAATGAAGCCGTTACTATTTTACATATTTCTTTAGTTCTCGTCACTGCACACACCACATGTAGTTAGACTAGGGTGACCATACGTCCGGAATTTCGCTGGAAAGTCCAGCATTTTGGAGTACTGTCCAGCATTTACAAGTGTCCAGCAATAGTCCAGTATTCAGACCATACGTCCGGAATTTCGCTGGAAAGTCTTAAAGTGTCCAGCAAAAGTCCAGCATTCTGGTTATAGTGAAGTTACACCATTACATTTTGCTTGTAAAAATTTTTTTCTCGGATACTTCCCCCAGCTCATCGAAAAATTTTGTGATCAAAAAAAATTTTCCCCCCGGTCATCAAAAAATGTTGGGATCAAAAAATGATTTTTCGGATTTCTGCCCCCCCACCCCCTGCTCATCAGTTTTTTCCCAGCAGAAGTGTCTACCATTCACTGAACAAAAATCCTAAGTTAGACGCCTCCCAAATCCAAAGTCAAGGGGTTACACATTTGGCAGAACGCAAATATACATCCATACCCACGCCGACATTGTCGGTGCCGAGACTGGGGTTGGAACTCGGTACATGTTAAACAGTATGAATAGCATATTCACCAGAGAATACGCTTTAGCTGACTGCGCTACTTTGCCGGTAACTTTAATTACATAGGTTAGGTTAAAATAATGCTTGACTAGCTAAATCAAAAATGGCATTTTATTGGCAGTGTACTAAACTTATCAATCATTATATTGAATATTGAATATCAAATCTTAATATTTAATATCTTGTTCGAACTTAAAAGAACTTTGTTGTCAATACAGATATATACTTAGACCGATAGTATAATAATAATATAAGATGTACCTTTTAATGCAGATTACTGTAAAAGGTAAAGAATTGCAAAATCTGAAATCAAACCGTCGCGGCTGTCATAAATCTCATTTGCATAACTAACCCGAATAGTACTCAAATTACAACAATCGTTGTAACAATATTTTAAAACTTTAGGAAAATTAAGAAAAAATAAATTAGTTGGTAAATTCAATTGTGCGTTAATTTTGAAGGTGATTCGTTGAAATAATTATATAGTATAATTTCAACTAAATTAGATCATCAATAATGTCCAATAAAATCCAGTTCACTTGAAAAATCAAGTAATCCAGTTTTTACTAATATTAAGTGATGTGAATCAGTCTTAGAATTTAGTTTTTTTATTATCATAAAAAAGTGATATCGATTGTAACATGTCATAAGTAAGGTATTTGGAAAAATGTTAATGATTTAATGATTTCGATTTATAACAAATGTAAAAATTGACGTTGAAAAATTCACAGATACGACTGCACATAACTGCGATTGTATTTATTGTGTAAATAATATAACTTAATATTTTGTACATATATCCGTCATTACAAGACTGAAAAACTTTTTCATCGGTAAACACAACATTGTTCCAAAACTCCAACGGGCGATAGACACAATTTAAACAAAACATAATGCGGGCTTGCTTCTGTTCTTCTATTAATATGGTCTTCTTGGCACTTGTACAGTTTTTTATTTCCGATTTTCCTATCCTTCGGCTAGCTGTTGACCTCGATGCTGGAAAATTTGTCATGAACACAGCGTCTCCTGCTGTTTGAAACTGATTTTTTCTCAAATAGCCAAGGAGTGCTTCATCTTGAACGAGATTTGAACTTCTCGATCGGCCTGAACCGTCTTTCCTCTTTACGCTACCTTTCTCCTCCCCCTTTTCTTTTTCTTTTTTCTTTTCTTGACACTCATAACGGTACTTTTATTTAAGTGATAATTGTTAGCAACTCCTCTGATAGACCATCCCCCTTCAATTTTAGAGAGAATTAGAATTTTTTCATGTTCAGTTAATTTTGGCATTTCGAAAATATGACATTGACACTGACAAATAAATAAAGAATGATTTAGTAGTGTACGGGATTTTATTGCTTAGAAGTGTACCACAGTAATTGTAGCAATCGCGTTTTCAACCGAAGATATAAAGTCGTTTGCTTTTGGTAATGTTTGCATTGCCATGTGTTTGAATAAATTTAGAAAAAGAAAACAAACATGCAATTTAATAAAAAAAAAGGCAGTCGGCACTTATCCAAGAATAATTAAGCTACTTTACCTATACCGGTATACACAACGAGATTCCGAGATTACTACTTTCCATAATAATATCCATAATTAGCAAATGATCAATGGTCTATTAGTTGAAATCGTCCAAAAGTGAACGCGCAGATCAGCTTAAATATCACAGAACCTGAACCCTCCAAGGGTTTCTAGATCACTGTGTCTTTAAGGGTACGAACATGTCGAAGAATCTTAATAGTTAAATGAGTAGTTCACTACTACAGCCGCCGTCAATTTGTAAAACAAACCTGTACATTTAAATGGGATAGCGCATGCCGAAGATACTTGCAGCAGTTCATCCTAGCAGTTCACACGGGAATCACCGCGGTCATTGCACTTCACTGGCCATTCATAATTTTATATATTTGGTGTGAGGTACGCAGATCCTCGCATCCTCGCATCTAGAAGTTTAGGCCACAATTTGATTCCGTGCATCGAATTCATCAATTTGTAAAACAAACCTGTACATTTAAATGCGACCGCACATGTCGAGGATGTTACCAGAGCTGTTTATATCCGAAGTCAACTAGCATGTCCACGTCGAAACAAAATAGTTTGTTTTTACTTGGTGGTAGAGAGGTAGACTACGCGGGTCGCGAATATTTATCATATTTTGAATAAATATTTCTATGGATATTTGTTTTAAGTTATAGCTAACAACCTTAATTATTGCTTTATAATTAACATATATACAAGCTCGTATCTTAAAATTATTTTTATATGTGTATTTTATATGTTACCTACATGATTTTAGTAAATATTTCTATGAATCATTTTTTTGCCTATGGCTATATATCTACACCAGAAGTAGGGACAGTGGGCAGAACCGCCGACAGGGGGGGGCTATATTACGTCATATAGGCTAGGCCATTCAGTTGTGCACATTTGGCGATTCTCAAAAAAATTATATAAATATTTCAATTCAATAAAAATCTGTAATTAAATTAAATACTGTGGTAGTTTTTTAATAAATTAAAAACAGAAAAATTAAACGACAAAACCTTGAAAGAGGGAAGGGGCCCTCAATAATAAGCAGCCCCGGGGCTCGGTAAAGCTGTCGACGGCCCCGACAGTGGGGTATTTAGTAACTATAATTATTGGTATATAATTAAAATAGCTATTAAATTGAAAAAGTAGCAATACAAATATAGTACGGCTTTTCCAGCATTGAATCCGTGCCGTGTGCCGTATTTTACTTTCAACAATTCCCACCAGTGTTTCTATTGATGGTACACATGCGGATTAATTTTGAAGAACTGTGAGGGGTTGAGGTTTAGCCAGTACACACTACGTTTGTCTAGATTCGCCGTACAGTGTATAACCATCACGCAGGAATGTGTGTACGATATATACTGAATATCTTTTTATTTTTATTTTGTGAAAAAGTGAAAATGAATAAAAAGGACGAATCAATCAATGCTCCAGCGTTGTGGGAGAAACGCCATAAACAGCACCACAACCGGCATATTTTGAGTAGGGAGTGGAAAAACCGCTGCCCAAGGAATCATTACTTCCACATCCAGATTTTCCATTCAAGTCTCTCACAACGAAAACATTTTGTATGTGGAAATAATTACTTATGGAACTTTAATAATGTAATATTTGAAATCATTTACCCCAAGAACTCATAAAACAGTATCCCACATCGGTAGTAGTGTGGGAGTGGATGAAGTAAAAAAAATATTTTGAGGTTTTTGATTCCACCCACACACACTAAATCACAATTTTTTTCACCCCCTTTAATAACGGTGTGGGGGTGGTAATGGGGGTGGCTAATACCAAAAAATTTTTCGAGACCTTTTATAGCTTCTCTTGTATAAATACTAATACTAAATATCACCACTAAATACCAATACCAATTTTATGAACTCATATCTGCTAGATTTATCTGTTTACACCCATTTACCCTTATTTACCAAAAACCTCAACAGAATAAGAGGAAAATATAATCTAATTCCAGATCACGTTAAAATACATACGTGTACCAAATTTCAAGTCAATATCTTAAACGTTCCAGAGTAAATCGTGCGCACAAAAAAGTTACAGACAGGCAGACAGAAATTTTTTTTTCGGTCAAACTTAAAATTTCGACGCTTCATGACATTCTAAGCCTATTTGAACAGTAAAAATATTCAAAATGTTTTTTGTCGTTACTGTACTTCCACTGGATGTGGAAATAAAACTAGGAAGACAATCTGAATCAACAGGTAAAGTGTAGTAAGTAGATACCGACGTCGTAGATATTACGACGGAAGCGTTTTTGTAAAATATTCCTTGTCAGTGTACACCACGCCTATGGCTAGCCCCTATAGGTTAACTGGAAAATATATCTGTGTATAGAGATTTTAATAAAACGTACACAAGGGTCTATTGCCTATGTGTATCTCGATTCACGATATCAGTTGTACATTCTGCTTTGTTTATGTACTTAATATTTCATTAATGAAAGTGCGTAGAAAATATAAATTGTTTAAGATGAAGTTTTTACTTTAATCAAAATGCAGGTAACATAAATTTAAAGGTAAAAATTGACAAAATGAGTACCTAAAGTAACAAAATTTATTTTAACTTTAGCATTGGGCATATTTGCGGTAATATTTTTTGAAAGACGTTTTCTTAGGCTTCGTTGAATAACTTCATATCATGAAAATTTTTGGCACCACTTAGTATTATGCTGTCTTCAAAGTAATTTAAGAAAATTAGTTTCGTTTCATTATTCATTTTCAAGATGCTGTACGCTTCAGCCACATGTATGTGACGATTATTATGAACATAAGTTCCCAGCAAACAAAGAATGTATCCGTAATGTTATACAATGTTAAATGGAAGTAACATTTGTAATGTTCTCTTGCAATATGATATTTATATTACAACAACGTAACAGAGAAATGTTACATTTCGAAATATTAAACAAATATTTACGTAATGTTGGTTACATTACGTAACATTTAATAGTATGACAAAATACTTTCTGACAACGTTGATGTTATATTAAAGTAATAATATCTTGTTTAGTGGGTTACCTGTAATAAAGCACAATAACGCGACATAATATAAAGTGTATAAAAATTACAATGATCGCAAAATGCACTATAGTCACTTTCAAACCGTTCAAGATTTTATTTCGTTCGCCCTAACATCTTAAAACCTCTGTCATTAACAAATATTTCATCCGAAAATTCGCATTAATTGTCATTGATTGCTAACAATTTCTTTTCGATGTCGTCCATTATTGTGAATTTATCAACACTCACTCACTGATAGAAGTAGGTGTAACTTAACACTGTAAAAATTATATTTATTCTAGCGGCCGGGTATAGATTACAGGACGGCACTGTGGCCGCGTATAATTTACTTTAACACGGTTGTGGGCGTGGTCTGCACTGTAACAAAGTGGGCAGATTTCTAAATTCACGGGTAAGCAATACCTAAACATTATTTGATTGGCTATTTTGAAAAACATAGGTAATCAGCTTCGTGCTTTGTCCACCGGGTGCGTCTGCCGGTCAATTTAGAAAAGTGCCGAGTATATTTTACGAAAACTTTACCCGGAAGGATTACGGCAATAAAAACTTCAGATATTGATAATTACTTTAAACGGACGTACAGGACTCTACATAAAATTATATCGCATTTATGCAACATTTATTTACTTCTCTTTCAGATCCTGATATTTCTGAAAATTAAATATAAGTAAATTAAACAAAAAATAAATTTATAATTCTTAATATGAGTAGGTATAATTATAAAATGTAACCAAAATTGTTACGTTACATAGAATACATATGTATATTGAATGGAAAAGAGGTCTACAGACGACCCAATTATCGGGAGCCAATATTGTACGCTTTTTGGAATTCCAGCAGACCAGTTCACTTTTACAAATGAGTTCAAAGCATGCCGACAATGTTGGCTCCCGATTGTTGGGTCGTCTGTAGACCCCCCTAAAGATTTATACAGACGATCCAACCAACTAACCGACCAACCAACCAACTAACCGACCTTTTCGGTACACTTTGAAGTTTGCCATGCAAACTCGTAAAACTGCTGGAGCCAACAATGTCGGTACGCCTTGAAGACGCTAGAACTCCAGCAAACCAGCTTACTTTTGCGAGTTGTCATAGCAAGTTTCAAAATGTACCGAGAAGGTTGTGGTTGGTTGGTGGTCCTTTTATTAACTCAGGCCCAAGAAAAAGAGGTCTACAGAAGATCGAACCAACCAACCAATTAACCTTCCCAGCAAACAAAGAATGTATCCGTAATGTTATGCAATGTTAAATGGAAGTAACATTTGTAATGTTCTCTTGCAATATGATATTTATATTACAACAACTTAACAGAGAAATGTTACATTTCGAAATATTAAACAAATATTTACGTAATGTTGGTTACATTACGTAACATTTAATAGTATGACAAATTACTTTCTGACAACGTTGATGTTATATTAAAGTAATAATGCATTGTTTAGTGGGTTGTCGGTACGCTTTGAAGTTTGTCAGGCGGACCGTTGGGTCCCGGCATAGTTTGCTGGAGCCAACATTGACGAGGTCAGTTTCAGTCAGGGACCGACAATATTCACCACCACAGTTGTCTATTTTCAGAAACATGTTATTATATCTGAAATAAATAACAATTGAATTCATTATTCGTTTTACTTCCACATCCACGTAGTGAAGTGGAAGTAATGTAACAAATTATATGTATGCAGGGCCGTTCCTAGATGCGATACAAAATGTTGCATCAATGTGTTTAATAATACGAATGTTCTTTTTACAAGGCTTTTATTTGTATATTAGTTCATTAGTTAGTTAATGTGTTTGTTAGTAGGTTTAGGCTGATTCTTGCAAGTCAATTTTGAACCACTCATTTCATAGTTATTTGCCAAAGTTTATAACTAAGCAGTATCCGACGGATACCTATAAACCTGAGTTTTATATCCATCGGCAAACGTATAAAAACCGAAGCATTACTTTTCTGGTTACTATACTGGTACAGTTGGAGACAATACAATATTTATATTGAATTTTTTTTATGTGTAATGATTTTTAGTGAACACCAAATTACATTAACGAGTACGCAGAAAGAATTATATACAGACGCAGACGACTCGTATTATCCGACGGAAAGAGCCACGCGAAGAAAAGAGCCACGCGACGGTGCTAGGCCCTAGCCGTAATTTTCAATAATGGGTTTAATTTTTAGTCATGTTTTGAATGTTCGAATTAACTATTTATGGAGTAGTTTTGTTCGTAAGCAACCAGAAAATTAATCCGGTCACAATGTAACTTATTTTGCTACAAAAATAGCTTATAGCTATTTTATAAGTACTAAAATCTGTGTTTAATTTTAATAATGAGAATAATAATAATAATAGTTGATAAAAAAATGCACACTCCACATTTTCACATGTATTTTTCTCGAAAACTACTAATAGTAAAAAAGAAAATTCAAATAACAAGTTTCTTCCATCCTGTATTTTCATTTATTTTTGATATACTTGGTATCTATTTCGAAAGATAACAATTTTCTCGATTGCTAATATAATTGCTAATTATTGTAAAGAAACATGAGATCATATTTTATTTCTTATTATTTCAAACTAATTCATCAATTAATTTTGTTCAGTAATGTACAGTGTTCTCCTAATGTATTTTAAAAGATACAATAAAAATTCAACAAAAAATAGAATAGACAGATAGTGGGGTGCCAGTACTTTTTAATCGGATAGTACACGTATATTAAATCATGCCAACTAATTAAATTTTATATTTATCTAATAGTACACCTATTCACTGATTGCGCATATCCCCATTTAAATAATTTGTATTTGAAATGTCCCATAAGAAGGGCATATTTCTGTATAATTCGAAAGTTTCACCCCCAACCTCTCGTTCCGGTTTCCGCCATAACAATACGCACTTAAATGGGTTTGTTCCAAATTTCGTGAAAAAAATACCTATTTTTGGATTTTTTCCGAAGGAAATAAAAATTCTGAAATTGCCAATGAAAATCCACTGTAATTGTCAATTTGTATTAAGTTTTAATTATTTTAATTTCTGATTGCAATAATAATTATTGCCATGCGCCATGCAACTTTCGTTACATTTCATAATTTTCCACCCACAATAACAAACGCAATAGGTCGACCTTTTGCGTTTTATAAAATTTAATGTACCACAAGAATGCACTTTTCAGAGATCTACGTTAAAAAAAAGTCCTAAATCGGACCTAAAATACATGTTTTATGATGGTGATTCCAAACAAACGGCGGCACACTGCAGAAATAGAAATGATTTACATGAGATACAATAAAAGCAGGTCAATTCCCCCGAAAAACGGAACGGATTGATAAACTTCTCCGGCATGTCCACCCAGCGTCGTAGCACTTAATTGGCTAAAACTCCGAGATGCACGGATAGAGTCGTGACTTCTTCGACATGTCCGTACCCTAAGAGTGGTCAAAGCCTGATTAACCCCCTCGAGTTTTTATTCGAATCTTTGCAGTTGCTCCGCTCCTCTGGAGAAAGTTATGATACGTGAAATTAAAGAGTAAGCGAGAAAGATAAATTCTAAATATTTCTCAAGCACTTAAGCGACACTTGGATAAATCATCTGCTACGATTTGTATATTTATTACACATTCTTGTCGTGGTTTCTTGCATGCGAATTTTAGAACGTTGATTTAACATTTATTTATTTAAGAAAGAGATCACCTAACAGACAGTCGAGCTGCCCAATAATACGGTGGACACAAAGTACAAAAAAGGAAATTAGAAGTTGCAAAATACATGGTCTATAAAGTCTAAGCAACAAAAAAGTTAACCTAATTTAGGTGAAATGGTATTTGCGTATTTATAAAAACGAGAAAATTTTAAGTTACCATTCAAATGAAATCTTTTTAATTGTTATCTTGTGATATTTCATTTTGTATAGGATTATTTTGAAGTCTCGAAATAAGCCAATTTTGATAAATAAATTAGGAAATTTTAAAAATGCACGGCTTAGGTACGGAGTATTTCACTATTCTAATGCACCATTTTTTGAAAGTTCGTTAACAACTGAATTCTGAAATTGTTTTTCGTGCCATTTTGAAATAAAATATAAAAATAGAATATATATTTGGAAAACCAGTCTGAAAATAATAATTAGTTAATAACTAATCTATTAAAAAATTATTATGTGTAGATCTTTATACAATAAAAAATTAATGATTCATAATTGGTTGCCATGAACTAATTGGACTGTAAATAAATTGTGAACTTTCAGGAAATTTAATCTAAATGGGTTTGTTAAGGAGGGGGGAAACACATGATGAATTTCAATGAGCTGGACACCTTTTAAGGCTTTAGGTCATAAGTAGCGTGACCGGGCCTCACGGCGCCATTTAGTTAAACTCTGCGGACTTTCCCCTCGATTTAGATTGTTTTTGCTTTATGATGTTTTCCAACTTTTCTATCATGAATTCATGAATGAAACAATAAATCACACTGAATGAGTTTAGTAAACTGGGCAATTTCACTGGGAAGTTGACAGTTTTAAATTGGATTAATATATACGACACATAACATTGTTCTCTGTGCAGTTAGTGATTTTTCCTGTTTGCTTTATTGTCTCATTTTAAGGTCATTTTAATATAAAAGTTGCAATGTGTACGCAATAAAATTAAACTACTGAAAAGTTTTTTGTTTTTTTGTATTGTATTATTCTAGAAGACAAGAGTTTTGATATAATCGCCAGTGAATGTCAAATTAAAATATTGTTAAAACTATCACAAATGCATGTGTACTTCATTCTACAATAGTGTAGTGAGGTACAGTGAGCAATCACAGAAGCATCACATATGAAGTGAGCCTGCAATGTCAAACAACATAATATGTCAAAGAACATTAACATAATAGTGTAGTCAAATTAGGATTTCAATGTGAATTGTCTGGTCAGGGCAGTTTTTCTGTTTTAACGTGTTCAGGGAGTCAACTTAAGTTCGCAGTTTCTGCGAGGTCGGCGTATCGTTTATTTAAACAATTTAATTTTTTAGAACGTGTGTTCCATTGGTTTTCTTTGAATATCTCGAAATCTATATGTACTATAGTACTATGGAAAACAACAAAAAGAAGGGAAATGTTCGTTTTGTACAATAAAAGTACCTAAACTATAATTCATTCCAATTGTTATTATTATTTAAAAAAAAATGAACATTGCAAAATTATGCGTTTTAAAACAAATCACCGTTCTTTCAAAAATAATGGATAATATTCAATGAAATTTTGGAGAAATATTAGGCGTCTGAATTTAAGATGCCAGCGTCAAAGTGGAGAACTCGTGAACTAATTATAGGCCGTTTGTTTATTTATTTGGTGAATACTTATATCGATTTTTTTTCTGTTTATTGTTATTTTTGGCGTTAAAAATAATAACATTAATAATATATGACCTAAAGGTTTGCAAGATTTTGTTGTAAGTGATTTGCAAGATGTTAATGGCATTATTCAGCAAAATTCATATTTTTTTTAGGTTATCTAGTTTTTCCCTTGAAAAGTACAGTTTCTTCGACATAAACGGTGTCTGGCTAGTTAAATATTAATAAACTTAAATATTTCTTTAAATTTATGTACAGTTGTAGTTTAAATCACTTTTTTTTTTCAGGAAACAGGAGTGACATTTAGGTTAAGCATATTGCAATTTGCAATGTATGGAACATTTGAGAAGCACTAAAAATGTAAAAATTCTAAGTGTGTGTATAAAGGGGAATATGTTTTAAATGCAGTACATATTATTTTGTGTGTTGTGTGTTTGTATTCAACACAAAATTTAATAAATGTGTATGCTCTATGTTTACAAACAAGTGTCAGATCAAATACCCATGAAATTAGTGGTACATTGAATATAGGTAACTGAAACGATATTTATTAATTCTTTAAGTAAAATAAATGAAACAGTATTTTGTAAAATATGAGATAGAAATATTCAGGGGTAAAACATAATAGTGCATGGTGCAATAGTATATATTACTTTTATAAATATACTGAAATTGCATATATTTACTTATTTCAAAAATTTCACTTACAATGTGTGATTGTTCGGGCCTTTATTATTGTTACTCGGGCCACGGTTATTTGCACCAGCTTTTTCCCTCTCAATGCCTGGTTAAAGGTGTCTTAATCAAAGAGAGTATGCTGTGAACATTGTCGTGCCAACTCAACTTTCACAAGTTGTCCCTGCAATCTACAAAGGATACCGACTAGGTTGGCTCCAGCTAATTGTATCTTGTGTAGCCCCTTTAAACGCTATCATATTTTTAATAACTTAGCATCTCAGTTTATCATTATTTACTTATTGTTGATATCATCGTACACTAAAGAGACAATGACAGAAAGGCCTATAATTAGTTTGACTATAGACCACCAGGTGGCGTACTCCTTATTTTCAGACGCCTATTAGCTCTTATAATGTACAATCACCACTTAAAATTTCAAATCAAAGTGATTATTAAAACGGCTCAAATAAATTGTTGCTAAAACTTTGCACCCTTGTGAAATCCTGCCATCAAGACCAAGAAATGTGTATGATGGCCCAAATTGTAGCATTCTATAAGTACTTTAAGATCACGGAGAAAGATATTTTTTTTTAAATTTAAACCCGCTTTATTGCAGTTGTTGAAATCAAAAACGGTAAACGAGTCATAAAAGTAGATTAACTTTTTAAAAAAATTAATGCTCTACTTACCTTTGAAGCTGAGATACGTTAGTTTTTACGTTTAGGTCACTTATAAATAAACCAATCGATATTTCTTCTTGAAATTTGGACTGAATTGATTTTGAACATTTTATTATTTTTGACATTTTCTCAGAAAATTCTTCTGTTTTTTCTTTTTTTCTTTTTAAGTAATTATAATAAATATTAATACGCAATATATCATCGGTATAATGTAAATTATGTTTAAATGTCCAATTTACAGTTTAAATAAAATATATTTACAGAACTATTTATAATTTACATGTTAAACAGAAAAAAATAATAATAAAACTTTTCAGGTATTGAGGTATTAAAATGATGGGAAAATAAATAAACAAATATATATTTTCACAAATAGGCTATTTATTTTATGCATAGTACAGCGTACATGCGTTTCATGTATAACTTAATTTCTATCTCACGATATATTTTCAAATGCTTCATATACGAGGTATATTGCAAATAAAGCGAAAAATGGAAAAAAATTGACGATTTTTGAATTTTAAAGTGTGTTGCCCCACCTGTCACGCGTGCGGATAGTTGGCATATGTTTCTCTAAATCCCAAACTATACTTTAAGAAAAAAAATTGCGGGTAAGCGACATTTCGCAAAATGATCCTTTTTCAATCTATTCCGACTGGCCTATTACCCACTGTGCTATCTAGCGACTAAAGTTCGGTTTGTAAAAACATAATATAACATTTAGACATATTTGGTGATTTTCGGATCTAACAAAATCGTTAAAGATTGTTAGATCATGCCTCCATACATTTACATATATGTCTTTTAACAATTGTAGCTTTGGATTATTTTCAAGTAGCAGAGTCAAAATAATAGACATTGGAGAATCAGCAGTCCAAATTTCCATAAGAAATATCGATTTGTTTATTTATAAGTGACCTAACCGTAAAAACTAACGTATCTCATCTCCAAATACAAGTAGAGCATTAATTTTTTTTTAAGTTGGCTTTTTTAATCTACTTTCATTACTCCTTTACCGTTTTTGATTTCATAAAAAAACCAGAGAGTTATTTTATTTTGTTTATGACTACAATTTCGAAAATTATAAACAACTAATAAAATGAGTTTAAATTTTGATAAAAAAAATTCTCTTCCCATGATCTTAAAGTACTTATAAAAAGCTACAATGGGAGCCATCGTACACATTTCTTGGGTTTGATGACAGGATTTCACAAGGGTGCAAAGTATTAGCAACAATTGTATATTTGAGCCGTTTTAATAATCATTTTGATTTGAAATTTTAAGTGTTGATTGTACTTTATAAGAGCTATATTTCTCCAAAATTTCATTGAATATTATCTATTGTTTTTGAAAGAACAGTGATTTGTTTATAAATGCATAATTTTGCAATATTCCGTTTTGTTTAAATTATTATTTATGCCAATTGTTATTATTATAACAATTGGCATAAATTATAGTTTATGTACTTTTATCGTACAGCTCATAATGAACATTTTCTTTATTTTTGTTGTTTTCCATAGGACTTATGTATTTCGAGATATTCAAAGAAAACCGATGGAAAACACGGTGTAGAAAATTTAATTGTTTAAATAAACAATACGCCAACCTCGCAGAAACTGCAAAACTTAACTGTGAACTTAAGTTGATCCCCTGAACACGTTAAAACAAAAAAACTGCTTTGACCAGACAATTCACATTGCGAATTTTTTATTCCTAATTTGGCTCCACTGTAACCTCTTTTGAGGTTATTTATTTATACTTGATATGCATACCGTGTTTTTTGTTTACAATTCGAATATGGCCTTTAGTAGAGTCATTGCGCCTTGTGTACTAAGAGTGTGTTCTTGTATTTTTTATGTGAAAAAGAGTACCTAATTCAATTAGGTTTTGGAAGCCAATACATTCCACCAAAAAGTAGTACTGTTACATAATAGTAGAGTTCATTAATACGCTTATTGTGACTTCCGTGGGGGTTTCCATTGGAGGTCCAATAAATGTTCGAAAAATTGTTGTTTACGAAAAACCGTTTTGCCTCATATCTCCCCCATAAAAACCCCATTGCATGGGATTGAGTGTTTTTTTTTTGTTTTATATATACTTTGATGAACAGTTCTGCTATTTTCACTGTACTATAAATTAATGCTACCTGCACTTTAAAACGGCAAACGATCGGTTTTGACATACCCAAAGAACAATAATTTGATTCCCATCAGTGAAAATTTTTATCATTATCGTCCATCATTTTGTCTGTCAGTTCTCCTACTATTCGTGTAGTGATTAGTCGAGATACAAGTGTAGGTACTCGCGCTTGGGCTAATACCGCAGAATACTCCAGGCGTTTTAGACTTTTGCTGCCAAATTCGTGCCCTACGAATTTATTTTTTATTGTTTATTTGGACGTCTTTAATAACACTTGGTAGTTACGCCACGATACACCTGGAGGAGTTCGTGAAAACCGCGTCGGAAGGTCGCGGAAACCGCGGATTCGCGATTAACTCCGGCCCAAACGGGAACAACACCTATTATAAAAGTTGTACGTCTGTAAATTCTCTACCTTAAAGGTCCTATACATTTTTTTCGTACGCCTAACCGTTTTGGAGATACGACGCGGACTAAGTGAAAAATTTAGTTCCGCCAAACCTCTTTCGCACCACATATTTCGCAATTATCTTGCTTTCTATGTCTCAGAATGAAAATTAAATATTGCTGTTATAGAGCTCGGTGTTCTTTATTCTCTACCAGAATGTCTTATACATTTTATTTACGTTTATTTACAGTGAATAAGTAAAAAAATGCATTCATTGCCGCACCACCTTAAAGGAATGCTCGGCGCGCTTTTTTTTACATGGTTTCCCCAGGAGGCCTAATCCATGCCGGATCTTAAATTAGTCAGTATTTCCGACTCCTTCGGTATCTGAAACGTTATCGTCCAAAGACAAATCGTTGTCATTACTTTCATTCTGATAAAATCGTCGTCCTTTTCGTCATTTATAGCAATTATAAGTGCGGTATTCAAGCAGGAGTGACCGTGGCAATGGCCACAAGCTGTTGAACAATTCGGTCCTACTTTCCTACAGCTACATTTTCCTGCGCAACCTTTCGTACTTCTTCGAATACTATGCAATTATGCGTAGGTGACTATCTCAGAGTGAGAGTTCTTTCTTTGGCCGCGTGACATAGTTCGCCAGTGGTGGTTATACCAGTCCATTATTTAATGTTCCGTAACCAGGACATTTGTTTACGCCCTACTCCTCTCTTGCCTTCAATTTTTCCTTGTAGAATTAGTTGTGGAATTCTGTATTTCGGACCTCTTAAAATGTGTCCCAGGTAGTTTATCTTGCGTTTTTTAATCAAATTAAAGAGCTGTCTCTCCACATTCGCTCTTTGAAGTACGTCGCCGTTACGAATTCTTTCTACCAAGATATGCGAAGCATTCTTCTCAGTATCCACATTTCAAAGGCTTCCAGTCTATTAATTGATGTGACTTTAAGTGTCCAGGTTTTCATTCCATAGAGTAAAATAGACCACACATAGCACTTAACCATTCTATACCTGAACAAAAAGGACAAACTTTGGTTGCATAAGAAGGGCCTCAATTTAATGAATGCCTGTATGCTGTATGCGGCATTTTATTTCATACTGCAGATCCCATTCATCATTTAATAAGGTACCCAGATATTTAAATGTATGTACTCGGTATATGAGAGCATTATCGATATTTATGGCGACATTTTGTAGAGGTAAAGGATTTCTGCTCACAATCATGAATTTTGTTTTCTGAGTATTAATTTTCAGGCCATTATCCCTACCCACTATGTTTATTTTATTCAAAAGCTGCTGCAGATCTTCGTGGTTATCAGTTATAATTACTGTATCGTCGGCATATCTTATATCTGATATCAAAGTACCCTTTACTTTTATCCCACATGCTTCGTCTTCAAGAGCTCTAGAAAATATGTTTTCAACGTAAAGGTTAAATAGCATCGGTAACATAATGCACGAACACCCTTCCTCACTTCAAATTCGTCTGTGTTGATTGAGTGGTCCAATTTGACTCGAGCCTTTTGATCCCAGTACAGATTCTGTATGATCCTGTCTTTTTGGTCGGTGTTAGCATTATGCAACAATCTCAGGAGAGTGTCGTGCCTGACATTGTCGAACACCTTCTCGTAGTCAATGAATGCCATAAACACATCTTTTCGTTGATCTAGACAATTTTGGACTAAGGTATTCACGCAGAATACCGCCTCTCGTGTTCCCACTCCACTTTTGAAGCCAAATTGCGTTTCTCCGCTTAGTTCTTCTAGCTTTTTGAACATTCTTGTATGCAGGATACGTAAAAATATTTTTAGTAAGTGACTCATTAGGCTGATTAGGCGATGATCTTTACATTTTGTAGCATTTACCTTTTTCGGGAGCATTATGAAGGTGGACTGTAACCAGTCAGATGGAATATGACCGGTATCATAAATATTATTGAATAGCTTGACTAGTACGTCAGTGTTCTCTTCCTCCAATAGTTTTATTGCTTCAATATTGATTTCGTCTGGACCTGGTGCTTTATGAGATTTTGCTATTTTTATTGCATATAGTATTTCACTCCGCAATATTGGTGGTCCGGATAAGCTGTTGTCTGGGAGTGTACAGGATGGATGAGGCGGTCGTTGATCATTGAAGAGATTTGATGCATACTCACTCCAGGTCTTCGTAAGTTCTTTTACGGATGTTATTGGTTCATTATGGTCATTTCTTAACCGTACTTTATGCTATTTCCTATGAACTGTACTTCGTGCAGTTGCAAAAAATTTAATTTAATAATATGTCTGGTGCTGTTGGCACCGCGTTGGTACTAGCTGCAAAATATCATTCTTCCTAATCCAGCCTCACTGCTCAGAATCAATGCCTTTTCCCAACCAGGTTTGAATAATATTTAATTTTCATTCTGAGACATGGAAAGGAAGATAATTGCGAAATACATATGTGGTGCGAAAGATGTTTGGCGGAACTAAATGCATTTTTTCCACTTAGTCCGCGTCGTATCTCCACAACGGTTAGGCGTACGAAAAAAATGTAGAACCTTTAAGGTAGAAAATTTACAGATGTACGACTTTTATAATAGGTGTTGTTCCCGTTTGGGAAATAAAAACTGAGTTAATCATGAATCCGCGGTTTCCGCGACCTTCCGACGCGCTTTTCACGAAATCCTCTAGGTGTATCGTAGCGTAACTACTAAGTGTTACTCAAGACGTCCAAATAAACAATAAAAAAAACATTTTTCGTAGGGCATGAATTTAGCACAGACAACTAAAACGCCTGGATTAAAGACACATTGAATAAAATAGCCCGGAAAGCTGAACAAATTATATCATGTGTTCGCAGTAATGAAAAATCAATATAGACAATGTGTGTGACTTCTTACCTAGGCAAATTCTTATCTCTCTATAATGGTGGCAAATTTGGAACTAAATTATATTCATTAGAACGAAAACTCATCTGATATCTAAGAGAAAAAAACGTTTAACAAAAATAAATTTCTTATCTGCCATATCAGTATTCCTTTTGGGATCATTATGGCATTCTGTATTCCGTTAGTGCTTTTGTCTGACTCATTCTTTGGGTGGAATTACTTGGCATAGGCGCCGCGTCAGCCCGTACGTTGACGTTAAGAACTACAACGGACTAATCTATTGTCTATTTAACGTGGCAAAACTTTTTTGCTATGAAACTTAAAAAAAAAACAATTTAATTTGTACTTCAGATATTATTATTATTATTGATGTCCCAAATGAAACAAATAAGTCAATTTCTTGAGAGCGATACGTTTCCAATACGAAGTGTAGTATGTTATTCTTGCAAATAAATGATTTAATTCATTGATACCGACACGGTAGCGCAGCGGGATACAGTGTGCAAAACGTATTTTTTTTTTTAATTAGTAAATGTCAAATTGATATTTGGTAATAAGGTACAGTCCCTTGCTACTTTCCACTAATAGGTAGGCAGGTATTTGTAAAACTGAGCGAAATTTTATTTCTTACTTTTTGGAGATATTTTTTAGTAGTTTCACATATTTCAAGGTCCCTGCCTGGAGGATAAACAAATACTCATCATAACCTCACTTCAGTTCCTTATGATTATATACTTTTAGTACACAGTACATAATATCAAATAGTCGTTTACTTTTCGGTTTCCACCATTATACCAGGTTTCAAGTTAGTCTACAAAAAATTTGCTGGCATTATCGCATCTCAATTAAAAACCATCATGTAACATGTAATGAAATCGTTATTGTTAACAAACATGCTGCTGTATAATTTGTTTGTAAAAGCAAATTGTTCAACGGGCGCGTTTCTCAAAAGTTTCAGTTCATACTGTTATCGTAGAAAACATTCTTCGGCTGATTCGCCTCCATGCAAGGTTCTCTTTCGTCGCGAAATAGTATATGACATTATAGGAAGATACACTGCGTGTAATTGCCGATTAGGCATGTACATTCACGTAGCGCGAGAGATATGACAACACAGCAGAGCAAACTCGCCCGTCGGCGAAGCATCCCAGCTCTCAGTTATTTCTTTTCAGCCAGCTGGCACACGCGATGTTGTAATTCTTACTCCCTATGCCTAGCCCACCACTACACACACTGTTTAATAATGCCCGTTGTTTGTAAAAAATTATCATTACTATAAATCAAGTACCAAGTTTTTAATTGATCACCGGCGACTCCGCCAGATCTTCCAATATGCTCGTAATATAAAAAAGTTGTTTCCAATTTTCTTCACCTTACACTAGATGTAGCTTGATAAATTTAGTGTGGGACCACTGTCGGACCATAGCCTACAGTTTGCAGCGGGTTTGACAGAAATCGCTTAAGCTACGCCAGAGTAGCCATTAAACAACTTTAAAAAAAAACTGGTCGAATTGAGAACCTCCTACTTTTTTAAATTTCATGAAGTTTGTTAAAAATTACATTATTTTTTTTGCTGTTGCGGAATCCGAATCTGTTTCCTTTCGAAAAGCTAAAAGCTAAAAAATCTTGTGGTGCCGTGTATATTAAATACCCAGCTTTAGAAATATGTCTGTTATATTTAACATTAATATTGTTTAAAATGAAACTGTCAATATTATCAACAGTTGTGTGAAAGTAGTAAGTATCTATGGATATTGGGCGTAACAAACATATTTCTGAAACTGGGCATTTAGTTTTGCTTTGACAGTGAACTGAAAAACTGTTAAATCGAAAATAAAGAATTTAATCAGAAATGTTTGATTTAAACCACCTGTTGTACAAGAAACTAAGGCCTCAATTTATTTTTATTTTTTTTCAGTCACCCGCACGACCTCCACGACCGATCTGGCATATCGTTTTCTGGGTTTTTGGCGTAGTAGTTCACTCAACGAATGAGTTGTAGAGGACATGGAGGGAGCAGAATTTTCCTCTTCAAGAATGTGTTAGGGGTAGTTAGGAGGTAAACATACTGAAAGTCCCCGCCCCTAGCCCTGCCGCTTCAGGGGTTGGGAGGTCCCTTTTTTCGATTCTTCGCTTATAACTAAGTAGATCCTATTTTGTTCTATACTTGAGTAAAATTTGATTCAAATCAGAAACAAAATAAACAAGTTATAAGGGTGTCTTCATTTCAAGTAAGTCACACTGCATATTTAAGGAATATGTAGATTTCGACAAAATATTACGTTAGTAAATACGTCGAGTGTTGTAAAATAAAGATTGTTTTGGGACTGTGATTTATTAGCAGACCAACACATTCCTGAGAGGAAAATCCCCCCCCCCCCCCTCCATGTCCTCTACAACTCATTCGTTGACTGGACGATAGATGATTTCAAATATTGTTTTAAGTCCTATGAATAATTAGATCCACATAGTGGAGTGCAAATATCAAAATTTGAAATTTTTTTTGTTCAATAGGCTTAGAATTGTCATGAATTGTCATGAAACGTCGAGATTTTAAGGTGGGCGGTGCCGTGAACGTAATTCGACAATTTCTCCTACATCCCTGAACTAATTAAAAAAAAATTGATAGGCTTTTAGAGACAGCTTTATAGAAAGGCTAGGCTATTGAAAACTAAAGAAGGAAAAAAAAATTCTTGTGCAAAAATAAAAAAAATGTTTTTGTTGATTTCAATATTCTGGTATCATTCTGCAAAGTTTTCTCTAAAAGTCTATCAAAATATTTTTTCAATCGGTTCAGGATTCTAGGAGGAATTGTCGAATTACGAAATCGTATTCTTAAGAACGGCACCCTTGAGTTTGAGCAAAAAAATTCTGTCTGTAACTTTTTTTGTGTGCACGATTACTCTGGAACCGTTCATGGTGTTGACTTGAAATTTGGTACACTTGTGTATTATAATGTGATCTGGAACCAGATTATATGTTTATCTTTTTTCATTGAAGTGAAAGGGGGAAATAAAGCAAGCACATAAGTGTCCATAAAACTGGGATTTAGTGTGTTTAGGAGAAGCCAAGGTATCGATTTTTTTTTTTTGGCATCATCATCCACCCTCTCTATCACCCGTTACCCCCACATCATTATTATTGGGAGTAAAATAATAAAATGTGATGTAATGTGTATACAAGAACCAAAGGCCTCGATTACCCTCGTTACTACCCGACCTTATTATTAAAGGGGTAAAAAATAAAATTGTGATTTGGCGTATATTCAAGAACCAAAGACCTCAATTTTTTTTTGGCATTAACCGCTCCTCTCTACCACCCCCACCCCATTCTTAAAACGAGAAAAAAAAATTAAATTTGTGATTTAATGTGTATACAAGAACCATAAGCCTCAGAAATTTTTGGGAACAGCCCCCTCCCCTTCGACCACCCCCACTACCATGTGGAATAGCGCTCTATACGTTTTGAGGTAGATGATTTCAAATATTATATTATTTGAGTACTATGTAGTTATTTCCACATAGTAGAGTGTGAATATAATATCGTCTTTTTTTTCGTTTTAAGAGATTTGGATATTAAATTTGGATGTGGAAGTAGTGATTCCTTAAGCAACGGCTTTTAAAAGATTTTAACACTGTTTCAAAACAAATATGCAGTTATTAATAGGAAGGAATGGTCCTTCCTCAATCTCCACCCCTGTCTTCGTTCAACGCTCAAGAGGGCACGCACATACGGAAGACGTCGGCGTCGCCTTGTCGGCTCGACTACGCCCGATGTATCGACCGGCGCTGCGCGTCGCGACGCCGCAAACCATCTCCACCACACCTGATCCGTTCATCTATCAGGCTCCGTCGGTTCGACAAGCCGCCGATCCTTAGAGGACCTTTTAGAAATCCTTTTTAACTCCCCGACGTGTTTGTAAGTCCCTTTTCATTCATAAATTTAGAATAAATTGTAATTTAGTGTAGCGAAAAAAAAAGCAAGTCAAGATGTTGATCGGACTCGTAAGGGAATCGGTAATGCAGTGCTTCTGCCATACGTGCCGGGCACCGCTACCAGCAGCCGGTAAGCATTTTTTTTAAAGCTTGACTTGAATGGAAAATGACATGAAAGGTTGCAAATATGTATTTTACGTTAAACTCTCACTTTTCCTTTTTTAAGTTATTTAAAATTAAATATGATGTAGGTAACGTGTTTTAAATCTCTATTAATTTTTGAAGTAAGTTTATAAGTATTTTATTTGGAAAATTTGAGTTATGATGTATGGGGAATGGATAGTGGAGTGAGTGACTTTATATTGATTGTTGGAGTGTCTGAATTTGGAAGTTATTTATGTTTTGTCTCATGATTAATCGTTTTGAGGTAGGTGAAGGTTGCTTGTGTTAAATTGTGCAAAGGTGCAAGTTTGAGTAAATAATTTAGGTTGAATTGATAATGATACATCATTTTGATATATTACATTGCCACAGGGGCAGTTATATCATTGAAATATTTCTTCATTTCTTACTAACAGATATCTTGTCGTTATAACTGTTGAGTGGTTGATTGTAGTTTTCAAAATTATTTTATCTTCGTCGGTGTTGTTATAGGCTATTAAACAAATTGAGTTTCGTTAAGAGCTCTGTTAACGCACTAATGCGGTAATGAATTCATTACCGCACTGTTTTTTCTAAAACCAGGAATGACAGAAATTGAGTCAGAATATATTTATTTGAACAATAGTAATGACAACATTTATTATTTATAGTCAGGAATTTACGACGCTCCTAAAATGTCAGGGTGTACACTCGAAGATATAGTTCTGAAAAATTTCTCATATTGCCTGGAATGGCCTTGCTGATCTAAATGTGGAGGGCGCCATCCTGGCCGCGGTTGCAAAAAGGCGTGAAAACTTTTTTCCCGAAAATTTTTGTATTACTGAAAATTTTTTAATTTTATGTTCCCACAGGCTTATTTTTTAACATTTCTTAATTATTGTCAACTCAATGGAAAGCTTATTCTTTCTAGATTCAGGTGCTACTCAATTACTCTTGAAATTGTTGTTAACAAATGCTACAGAAATTGTTTGAACAAAGCGTACCAAAATAGTGCAGTGTAAATTTCAGCATCGAGGCATTTTAAAAACTATTGTAGATAGATGCACACTTTTATGATATAAAGTCTGCAGAAAGGAATGGAGCAATTTATTGTGAAAGAATTATCTGCATTGCTTTATTGTTGTAATAGATATGATTATTTTTGTACAGCGCCCGCTATCGTTTTGAGTTTATAAGTGTATGTCTCGCGCGTCTGGTCCACCAGTACTTACACTACAATATACTATGATTGTAAAACATTTACAAAACGTTCTTATTATGCTTATTAGTTAAGAGTAATTTACTTACGAACAAAAATTACGTTATAAATTATAACTTAAAATACTCATACAGAAAACAACGTGCTACTAAATAAACTTTTTACTTCTTATGCATGAAAAATAACAATATCGAAATTATATGTTATTATACATACTTAAAGTAAATTATCATCCAATAATTTACTCTTACATCAACCTACATACATTCTAACTCAGCTTTGCTACAACTTCAGTTTCCGGTATATTTGTTATTACACTTGCAAAATATATTTCCAAAAGTTACATTGGGACAAACATTTATAGTTAACTTGGGCATAAACGCATTATTCCTCAAATCCCAGCCAAAATGAATTGGATTGAGAATTTCTGGTTTTATCAGTCGCACTTTTCCAAAGAATTATTTAATATTCATCTTTCAAAATGTGTTGATAAAAAAATCCTCAGTAGGTGGTAATTCTCTTATACAAGACAGGTGTGAAATAACATTGCGCGTAATTTATTCAAATTCCCTGTTAATGATGGCCGACATACGATATTCTGACAAAATATTGAGCCGAATTTTTAAAACGAACTAAATCATACATACCTGCCATATGGACGCTAATATATATAGTAATGTTGTAGTTATTGATCTTCTGTATGCGTTAAATGTTCACAATGTTGGATTTTCATTTTTTTAAATAGAAATCTATCAGAGCTAGTCAAAGTACAAATATACAAAAATATATTCATAATGAATTCATTTGTGCACTTGTCGTTTTCTCGAGAGTTAAATTTCGCATAACATGATGAATCGTTATGAAAGGCCATTCACAGATGCGTTCGCAAAAATGGACTATTTGTGAACCCCTAACCACGCAGACATTTCGGAAAGTGATTTTTTCATGATTATAATTATACTCCAGGCATTACAGACCATATAGGGCCCTGGAAAAATTCATGGTAGTTCTGGAAATAGGCTTACTTTACGTTTTTTGGAGCACTGAATCCGAATTTTTAATTTCCCACCAAAAATTCCCTCTGCAACCTCCTCAAAAATTTGAAGATAAAACCAAAAAAATCGTTTTTATCTTTTTTTTTCGTTTTAGGAAAAAGATACCTAGAAATTCGAAAAGCAGACAAAATTTGCAACAAAAAAGGTCCTTTGACATTTTAACGTTGAACGAACGGGGAAGCGCTAGCACGCCTTGAAACATGAGCCTCGGCGCCGCGGGGCTGCATTCGCTAAGTTACACATCGCGTCGTTTACGTTCTTTCAGTCAGGAATATTCTCGCATGGGCACATGATGGAACATTTTAACCCGCTTTTCTTGCAGTTGCGCGCACCGCTGCAGCTTTTTTTTTTACACCTGGCGGAGATAATCTAGAAGTTTTGGTAGAGCAGGAGGTTTCAAAGTGGTGACAGGAGAAAGTCCGTAACTGGTTTTTTCCAGCTCAATTTTTTTGGCTCGATAACATTTCCTTGCCAAAGTTGTACTTGGTGGTACGTTCTCAATGAGTGTTGCGTAGCAGCAGCTTCAGTTGGGGCCAAAGAGGCAATGTTGTGTTTATTGCTGTACGCGGTCTTGATGAAACACTTATGTCTAAAACCGTTCAAAGTCATGTTTTCATCCTTGCAACCGTACAAACCGAGGGGGCAACCGTTGGCGAAATTTTGTACACCTAATACCTATTTTAGAAAAATACCCTTTATTTCCCCTTTAATTCCTTGTAATTCCCCTAATTCCTCAAATACCTTTATTTCCTCCTAATACCTTAATATTTTCTAGATTATCTCGGGAACGGTGCACTTTTTGATAAAAATATCTATATACAAAATTGTTCCTTATAAAATTCTCTATCAAAAATGTCTCTACACTTTTTTCCTAAAATTAATAGTACCGTGGGAAATAAGGCGCACACGTAAGAGTTGGTTCCGGTCAACACAATAAATTGTAATCTTTACTATAATTTACTTTAAATTTCAATACTTAACGCTAAAGCAGTAGCTACTAAAGTCCGCCTAAAATTATAATAAATTCCTCTCACCCCTATAAAATAACGTGATTTTTGATGAAGCGAGAATATTGCATACCGGGTCGCTCAACCGATAGGGACACTGTTGTAACTTTTGAATAGGTCAATGGATTTCTTTCAAATTTGGTGTAGTGATATGGGAAATGTAAAGAACCAAAATGGCCGACTTCCGGTTTCGATTTTACCCGAAAGTGGGTTTAAAATACCCGGTTTTTGCGTAAAATCCCGCATATTGGCAGCCCTGAACAGTTACAGCGTTTACAGCAAGCTCTAAAATAATGCAGTGACCTTGGGTCGTCTGGGATGTAGTGGGAGAAATTGAAATTTTTTACATTGTGGTGGTGTACAGATATTTATACTTTTTTCGCGTAGACAGCTTTGGAAATAGCCATACGCTGATTACATTTGCGCCTCATTTACCAAAGTACTATTAATTTTAGGAAAAAAGTTTAGAGAAGTTTTTTATAGAGAATTTTATAAGGAATAATTCTGTATATAGGTTTTTTTATGTAAAAATGCACCGTTCCAGAAATAATCTTGAAAACTTCAAAATGGGGGTGGAAACGACGTCCTCTAGGGGATGAAGCACGCAATTTTTGAAACTTTATGAATTTTGTCCAATATATTACAATTTTAACTGTTATATTACTGTAGTATTACAAGACATCTGCAAAGTTTTAATAATGAAAAAGCTAGTCATGGAGAAATTGTAGACGTAGGAGAGCGATTTGTTCTAGCTTTATACAACTCTGCCTCCGCAGAAAAAAGTCTAGATGTATACAGATTCATGACTTTCAACAAACTTGTTGGTAAAGCGAACAATACTGTAATATTATCAAAACTACCAACAACTTCTGCTGCTGCTCGGCAACACTCATATCGCGTTTTTTACCAAATTCAAACATGGAAAAACGTTGCTCTAGAAGCTACTAATTGGGGATGGAAAAAAGTTGGCGGTATATTAACCCGAACTATGAGAACAAAAGAACCAGCTTCCGAATCTGTTATAACACTAATTTCTTGTTCATGCAAATTAGGGTGCGAAAACAGGTGCAGTTGCAGAAGAGCAGGCTTACGTTGCTCCACAATGTGTTACCATTACCACGGACAAGCATGCATGAATGTCGACTCTATGGAAGGCGATGGAGAGTAATTAACGTAGGAAACCTTTTGATAATTAGTGGATTCGGCCTACAGGGGACACCACACGCCAAGTACTTTACCTCTAGGGTGGCGTGGAATCAAATACAATATACAATATTTTCGCTTCTTTAAAAATCGCGTTATTTTATAGAGATGAGAGGGTGGAAGTGGTACATTTATTATAATTTTAGGTGGAGTTTAGTAGCTACTGCTTTAGCGTTAAGCATTGAACTTTAAAGTAGATTATAGTAAAGATTACAATTTATTGTGTTGACCGGAACCAACCCTTATGTGTGCGCCTTATTTCCCACGGTACTATTAATTTCAGGAAAAAAAGTGTAGAGACGTTTTTTATAGAGAATTTTATAAGGATAATTGAACAAAAAGTGCACCGTTCCCGAGATAATCTAGAAAACCTCAAAATGGGAGTGGAAACGGCGTCCTTGGGGATGAAGCACACTATTTACTGGTAGGAACTTTTCGGTTTAGTAATTCTTATGCTATCCTTAACATTTCTACCAATTTTCAAAACTTTATGAATTTTGTCCCATATAAATCGTTAATAATACTGAACTAGTATCATCGGTAGTTTAATTAAATTAAATATTTTTTCTTTATTAGATATTTTTAGCGCTAATCTCTGAGCTAATGTTTTTACAACACTGACGTCCTTTATATAAGAATTGGTATGTAATTCTTCAAGATAAACATTCCATTTCAATATTTTTACGTTCTAATTCCCTCCTATTACCTTTTATTTCCTCTTAATTCCCTTCTAATACCTCGTAATAATATTTATTTCCTCCAAATTCCCCTGTAATTCCCTTAATACCTAAACATTCCTTCCGAAATACCTTCAATTCCTTCCTAATTCCTCCGATTTGTACACTATTTCCCCTCAGCGGTTGCCCCCTCGGTACAAACGAAGGAAAAATTGATTTCCAGCTTTTGCGGTAGCTTGTGGATCTGTATTTGGAGCCCGGAACAGCTGAGCGAGGGAATGCAAATCTGGGTTTCGGATGAGGACTTTGATCAATTGAAACAGTTTAGTCACATCAACCATGTTTAAAATATGATGAGAAAACAGTTCTCATGCGTTTAAAGCAATGAAAATAAACAATATAAAGTGAGGATAAAACGCCTAAAAAACTTCGATCGCGATCAACGGGTTGCTATCAATTCTCGAGCAGCATACAGGTGTCATGGATCAGGGGGAAAAGAGAGGGGCATTTTGACAACAGTATGCTAGTTCGAGGCACGTGGCAGGGGAAGAAGATCGAAAAGACGAGAGGGCAACTGTGGAGTTGCCGTGATACCTAAATGCACGCGCGGCACATGTTTCGGAATCCACTCGCTCCCCTCCCGTTCGTCGTACGTCAAAATGTCAAAGGACTTTTTTTGTTGTAAATTTTGTTTACTTTTTGAATGTCTGGGTATTTTTTCTCTAAAACGATAAAAAAAATCAGAAGCCAATTTTTTTGGGTTTTCTTCTCTAAATTTGAAGGGGTTGCGGGGGAATTTTTGGTGGGAAGTTAAAAATTTGGGTTCAGCGAGCCAAAAAACATAAAGTAAACCTATTTCCAGAACTACCATGAATTTTCCAGGTAAAATTCTCTAATGCCTGGAGTATTAGCTACAAATAGAATCTTCCGGACCCTAGTCAAAACTTTCATTGTTATCGTGTTCATAGACCCTAAATAACTAATTAGAAAATAAATTTACTAATGGACTGCAACTCAATATGACCAGCGGTAGTCACCATATATCGATAACAAATTTTCATAGTCTGTTAAATTATAAATATGCAGTCTAAAATAAGATATAAGACAGGTCACGAACAACAAAACCTTCATAATATTCCCATTAATTTTAAATTATTTCGACGACTCAAATGTTCGTCATTATTAAATAAACAATTGCCGTCACGTAAAATGGAAATAACATGTCGTTCTAGGATGAAGAGATATTCTCAAAAAAAAAAAAAATTATCTTAGATATGAATTAAACAAAAGTGAAGAAGCTTAAATTTATTCGATATTTCCAGCTGCAGTGCGTGATACACGCTAGCCGCTTCTATTTATATACTCAGCAGGGTTCCCACCAACCTGGAAATACCTGAAAACCTGTAAAAGTCTGAATCCAAAAAGTGGTCCTGGAAACCTTGAAGTTAAGGAATCAAAGGATTTTGAATAAAATTCCGAAATTTTTAGTCAGAATTTATAAAATACTTTGATTTTCTATTGTATAAAAATTATAAAATTTGAATTTTGTATTTGTTTTGATTACACAGGTCTGCGAGGTTGTTGTTGGATAGATGGGATCATTTCCGATGTAATTTTTGGCGCTGAATCCAGAATTGACCCACCATGTCAGGATTTTGAAATATTGGAAGTTAAGTACTTCAAACATGGCTTTTTTGTCTACTTTTGAGGTTATGTATAGGATTCAAAAATTTTTCAGCTTATTTATAATAAATAGATCATTTAGTACCATCCTTCCTCTTTAAAATAAGCTTTCGAATGGTCAGCTACGATGTTTCCTTGCTAAGTTATAGCCATTTTAAGGTGACATGAATTTGAAACCATGATCCCCTACAACTCAACAATCTTGATTCGTCTAGAATCGTGTGTTTAAGATTGTTGGATTATCTATTCTGTTGTGTTAAGTCTTGATTCGTTTAAAGTCGTTTGGTTAAGATTGTTGGGTTGTATGAGATCATGGTTTCAAATTCATGTCACCTTAAAATGGCTATAACTTTGCGAGGAAACATCATAGATGACCATTTGAAAGCTCATTTTAAAGATGAGGGATGGATGGTACTAAATGATGTATGTATTAGAAGTAAGCTGAAATTTGAGTTCTATACATAATCTCAAAAGTTGACAAAAAGCCATTTTTTAAGTACTTAACCTCAAATATTTCAAAATCCTGACGTGATGGGCCAATTCTGAGGCCAGATTCGGATTCAGCCCGAAAAATTACTTAGGAAATGACCCTCAGCTGCCCAACAACATTCATGACCCCTTTATTCGCAGACCTGTGTTATTCAATATCCAGATAACTTCTATTAAACAGTGTAACAGAGCAAGATCCCGTGAACGCCAGAGCTACGTCATTTTATAAAGTCTGAAAATTTTTCTACGGAAGTACACTACTACAGGTAAGACAATTGACTACTATGAACAGTCGGTCGCGGTGGCTTTGACAGGTAACAGGTAGCAAAGGTGTATAGAATTGCTGCTCAAAATCATCATACTATAAAGCATAATTTTTTGATATTGTTTACGAGATACTATAATAATTCACGTCCTCCACCGCCAGACACTTTGTGTGGTGGCAACTCCCTGCCTGACCCCTTTAAAGTATAAAAAATTGTAATTGAACGTTATTTTATAAAATCTGAATTTTCCAAGCAACCAGACAGTTTCGAAGGTTCCAACCTCCTACCAGACATAGTTGAAGGTCAGCTGTAGGTAGGAGCGCAAAGGAAAGGCAAATGTATATAAAGCGAGTAACATTGAAAAAAGTCAAACAATTTTAAAATTAAGAAAGAAACATAACCTCAAAAGTAAAGATATTGTCTTACCAATAGACCATTTTAGGTCACGTGGTTTTGACAAGTCAGCCATTTTCCTTGAGGGACAACCAAACGCAGTTTGCGTGGCTTTATATATATTTTTTATTGTTTTTCTTGAGAAACTGTGTTTTTTCGTAATAATGTCGTGTAGTGAACATTATTCAACCTTTATGGGTGATGTAAAGTGTTGCTATGATGAGAAAATCAAAATAATAGACAATATTGACCCATACACCCTTGGAGTGGAGACTGAGACCTTTCTGCAGAAGTCTATTTTACCTTGTGTATCCGTAATTGATATGGTAAATTACTTAGTGTTGACTCACAGCTTCTACACAGGCCAGCAGTTAAAGGCATACAAATCTTTACCAACATATAAATATTATGAGACTGGACTGTAGTATTCATTGTTATGGGCAAGGCAAGTTTACATTTAAATAACTAAGTACCTACTAGATTTCAGTAATAAGCATGTTATATCATGTGTATGTAGGTAGTATTAAATAGACTGCCAGAAAGTGATTTCTTTACCTTTCTCCCAAGCTTTTTTTACATTCAAAATAAATCTTATCTCACAATCGCACCTTATCGCAAGAAAAGGATGGCATTTTATTTTTATTTCACATTTAAAACTGAGACTACTTCTTTGTATACAATGGAATAAAAAGTTTGGTTGTCCCTCAGGCAATATGGTCGACTTATCGTGACGTCATCCTAAAATGGTCTATTGAATATAGGGAAAATGGTTATCACAGAGAATGTTATAAATCATTTACAGGACTTATGAAAAATATTTTACTTGTGAATCTAATTCTAAAAAAACCGTTGACAACAAAAATCAGTAAATACATCCGCAAAAAATGTTTCTCCAGCCACATCGTTTATACCATAGAGCAATCTGTGTCTCTATATGTAGATTCTTTACCAATACCTGTTCCAACTTTAATACCTCAAACAATAGAACCACAACCTACAACTTCCCAAGAAAATGTCGACATTTCACAAGTAAGAGAAGTATGTGAAAATAATGATTCAGCTCCAGGAGTAAATATTCTCACCGAAAATGATATTAATATTGATAAGTATAATACTGTTTATTTTTTTCTGTGACAAAAAAAAGTACGATCAAAAATGCTTCCACTTCATGAATCTGAGAAACAGCAATTTGAGTCTTACATATCACCCATCATAAAAGATCAAGAACAGTTTAACGAGTTATTAAATAAATTAGAAAATATTTCTGGCTCAAAAATATATTATCATACCGAATGTAGAGTAAATATCGAAATTTAATTCATAATTACTTTTAAACGTATTTTGAAAAACCATTTATAAATGAAAATTAATTTTCTATTGATTATTAAATTTATTTTTTAATAATTTATTAACTGTAAAATTATGGTAATTATTCCAAAATTTATTTTTAATTTATAAATAATTTCTACATAACTGAATTATCCGATAAACCAAATGTCGTATTTGTACTGGGTTTTATGTTTTATATACATTTGCCTTTTCCTTTGCGCTCATACCAACAGCTGACCTTCAACTATGTCTGGTAGGGGGTTGAAACATTCGAAACTGTCTGGCTGCTTGGGAAACACCTTAAAATAGTTGCCCAAGTAAGTAACATATATAAAATTCAGATTTTATAAAATAACGTAAATACAATTATGATTTTTTATACTTTCTCGGGGAGTTGCCACCATACAAAGTGTCTGGCAGTGGAGGACGTGAATTATCATAGTGTCTCGTAAACAATATAAAAAAATTACGCTTTATAGTATGATGATTTTGAGCAGTAATTCTATACACCTTTGCTACCTGTTACCTGTCAAAGCCACCACGACCGACTGTTCATAGTAGCCAATTGTTCTTACTTGTAGTAGTGTACTTCCGTAGAAAAATTTTCAGATTTTGTAAAATGACGTAGGTCTGGCGTTCACGGGATCTTGGACTATAATCAAATAAATTACTAATAGTTTTCAATATTTTTCCCATGCTCATCTGAAGATTTTGACACGTACATTAGTATTGTCTTGAAGATGTACAAGTTTTATTAGAATATGATAAATAGTCAGATTTTGGTCCTGGAGAACAGTGGCGGCCCTACGGGGTGTTTCTTCAATAATAAGACAATCAAATAAAAACAAGATCGATCACCAAAAAGTCATTGATCGTTTTGTAACAATAAAGCCAAGACGAATACAATTGAAAGATTGGAGTTGGTGGTTCTATAAATATAACTTGTTTTTATTTATATTTTATTTGGTTTTCAATGTCTTCATGAATAATGAATATATCTTATTTTAAATACACAACAATTTTTTTCCTTCTTCATTTTTTTTTTTTGAGTGACGAAGCCGGAGAAGAAGAGTCCCTGTGTTTTAAATATGTAGATTGTTTATTACCATCCTCCAGCCAATTTGGAACGACGAGGGTTTGATATACGATTCCAGATTTTCGTAAACTGGATTGTTGAGACCCAGACAGATCTTAGATATAATTTTGCTCCATTTACACACTACTTGGCAGGTGATTGAATTAACAATAGAACAGCACGTATTTCTACCAAAATATGCTGTAGAACATTAGAAAATAACTCTATAAATTTTTCTCGAGTGCATTCACATGAAACTAATCAGATAAAGTGATGATTGCAACTTTCACAATGTAAAAACTATAAAAAAATGCAGCTTTGTATTTCATTTATACCTACATATAAAATCGAATTTTCCTGATATGGTATATAATAAATATTATGGCGGTGGTTATTCAACTTGTACGTGTTTTTCCATATTAGTTGGTGACAAACAATTACTATGAAGATTAAATTACGACTTTAATTGAAGCTCGGGTTCGTTTCACATGTACTGTGAATAACTGTAAATTAGTGATTATTATTTGTGACATTGACATTGAGGATTTGGTGTATGTATGTGTATAAACAATTTGTTATTTAGTAATCAGTTATACTTCTAGCCGAGTACAGATAGGTTTTTACCTCGGAACCCGTCTGTAGTGAATGTATTTTCATGAAACTTTTTTCATTGAGTTTCTAATCGTAAGAACTTTAATATTTTACATTAAAAAAATATTGCTAACAATTATTTAATTATTTAAACAAATAATTCTTAATTATCGAATGAATCTTGTTTTTCGCAATAAAATTGATTATTTTTAATGTTCTTTTTTTAAGTAGTCACAGGAACAGAAAAGATGCATACTTTTCACAAAAAATTCAAAAACTAAAAAAAATGATACTATATGACAAATATTAATGTTGAAATGTAAAGATTTTTTTCAATTCAAATGTGATCGGCAAAAAATAGGATTCTTAGGGTTTTCGGGACTCTGGGTATGAATCTATGTTCAAAAAATCAAAATTAAAAATTGTTGATACAAAGTGGCAAATATAACGTCACAAAATATGTATAATTCGATTAAAAAATAGTAATTAAGGTTAAAGAATTCACCAAATGAAACAATATGAAATTTCATTGGTAATAAAATATTTTGAAAAAATCGAGAAAAAAATTATAAACAAACAATTTGTATAAATATCTTTATTCATTGTCCTCATTCTCATTCCATTAATTGATATCACTGGTGTTACATTCAAACAGCTATTGCCTTTGCATTGTGAACAAGCTGAAGAGCAATGCAAACCACTTTTCCTGCATCCACAAGCTGGACCACATCATTTTCAGCAAATTCTCGGTGGCTGATGGCCGAGTCATTGCAATTGGCTATAACAACTCACTCTCTTCCCAATTTTTTTGTAAAATACTTTGTCCTAACCATAACTAGACATAAAAAGGGTTACACCCTTTTTATGTGTTCCATGGCTGCATCATGTGTAGGCACCAAAGAAACTAGAATGGCACAGCTATTAGCTTTAATGAACGATTGGTATCGAAATTAATTTAAGTTGTTTAAAGTTTGCGGAGCACCATACAATGCCAAAATACATAAAGTAACGGATTCAAAAATATTTCTAATATCGTTGCGCGAATTTCTAAACACTCAGCAGCTTCTTGCGAATCTCTTGCCTTTGTTGTGAAACACAAACGTCGTGTTAATAGCATGTGTTAATAGAATAGCTGTGTCAATCTAGCTTCATTGGTGCCTACACATTATGTGGCCATGAAACACATAGGATGTATTTACAGATGCAGTTATGGTTAGGACAAAGTATCTTACCAAAAAATTAGGGATGGGAAATTGAGAGTGAGTTGTTACAGCTACCGACCCCCGAAAATTTGCTGAAAATAATCTTGTGTTCGTATAAGAACGGATGTGGACCATGTGATTTTTTCACGATTACAATACTTTCCTTCGGTAAGCGAGGAAAGTAAAAAGCTTTCCACTTGCTACTGTTATCATAACCGTGTAATGCTGACAGTTAATTTAATATCAAACATATTAGATAGCAATGTGTTTTATAAATATCGTCATAATATTTAGCCTGCTTTTCAATTTACTTCACTTTTAATATAGGCCTTCATCTCCAAAATCTTTCTTTTCAATGGTCAAAAATTGAATTTCTTAATTGATATTTTTTGCCATTAAAAAAAAACTAAGTTAGAGATGCCATAATATTGTTGTGATTGTCGTACTTTTATTGATAATAGTTTTAAAGCTCGCAGCCCACAAACAGTTTGAATTCTGTTTTGTCGTAGGTCCTTGATCTATTACAGAAACCGTTAAGCTAATATTTAAATATATTATAAACCTGCCTAAAAGATATCCGTATGCCATGCATGCGCCCACTTGTACATATACAGTTTCGTAGCAGTCTATTTTTAAATAAATAATTTATTATTCTGGTACCCCACACATTTTGACGTATAAATTGTAATTGTAAATTTTTGTTAAAATAATGAATTAGTTTACATTCAAGTTACATAATAATATTTGTAACGTCAATTACACATCTTATCCCAACAGATCGCTTATTTTTGCTTTGTTTAATTAGGGATATTTTGTTTTTGTTTTTACTACATGCGTAACCATCAAGACAACTACTGAGTAGACAAATTCGACTGAAAGAACTCATTTCCAATATGTTAAACTTTCAAAAAAGCTTTTTTTATCGGATTGTGCCAAAAATAAATGTTCTTGTCAAAATTTTGATCAGTTACTTTGGGCTTCTGTTCATATTCTGTTCATATTCACATGACACTCACTTATATTTTCGAATAACACGGTGACTGAACTCCTGAGAAGAAAAATCTGATGCTATCTCATTTTCGTATTTTTCATTGAAGTTTCAAAGCTACTTTATTGCACAGAATATGTACAGTGTGACGGCTAACAGTCTGAAATATATTCGACTTGGTTGCATCAAGATTTATTCTAAGGCCTCTATTTTTCATATTTATCTGTTGCTAGTTTTGAGGTCAATCACTAGATGTATAGCATTTCTATCACATCAAATCAGTTGTCTACTTTGACCTCCAGACCTCCACAAAAATATTAATACTTAAAAACTACCGTCGAATATTAAAAAAATCTAATACCATATGGTTCATTCACTAGGAGAAAATAATACAGCTTTAAAACGGTTAACGCCACGTAAACTCCTATCTGAAATAATCTCTCATTAAATTACCAACGAACAAAAGGTTAAAGATTACTTATAAAATGCCCTTTATTCTTCTTACATATCTCAGATAAAATGTATTACTTGACAGGTCATTTGAACATGACAGAGAAAGCTTGTTAAATAATATCAAAATTAAAAATGGTTTATTTTGTATTGATTTATCAGTGTATGGGAGACATTTCTGTCACTCCCGATAAACATACCGTCGAGCCGGCTACCTCAACCATGTACCTGAAGTATGGATCGTTCCTGTGGGAACGAAATCCTCACTCAGAAGAAACCTTTATTAAAATTACATAATAATTAGCAAATCTTTGTAGTATTCCCATCCAATACAAAAGATTTGCTAATTATTATGTAATTTTAATAAAGGTTTCTTCTGAGTGAGGATTTCGTTCCCGCGGGAACGATCCATACTTCAGGTATTTACCTCAACCTTAGGTTGGATTTGGGCTACGCTTTCTGTCAGCATTGAGAGCCACATGACAAGAGTTGAGTGCAATGAATGCGCAATGGGTTCCCTCGAGTATACTTTTTGAGTACTATAGGAGTACTCAGTGAGTATGTAGTACTTCTTTATAGGCATCTTAGTATGTCAATGTTTTCCACGCGCAAGAAGCCTTCCACGCCAACGAAGTCGCGGGCAGCTAGTATGAAAGCAATGCAATTAAATGGATCAGATAGACAATGCAACTGAACAGAAGAATACAGAAGACCAACAAGGATGTCCTATATCCGTGACTATTCGCCACGATCCTAAATAAAACGCCAATATTTAACGAAGACACGTAAATATTGAGGACCTATCTTACTAATACGCCGATGATTTCATAATCGCTACAGAAGAGCAGGATATTCGCACTTCCGAAACATGAAACCGCATCTGAACACATTTTAACTTAAGGAAGAGTCTAATAATGGTGCGAAGTCCATTAACAAAGAAGAACCAGATTAGTGAAGAAAAATACAAAATAGACGAACAAACTGAAATACCCAGAAATATATCTGACGAACCAACTGCAGAGAGAAACGTAAAGGGAGTAAGTAAAACTACATACAGAGTTACAAGAACAACTCTACCTTTCAAGAAGAATAAACCGACATGTGTGTCTGATCAAGAGAATAAATACACCATTCTGCCAACGAAGGTATATTGAATTAAAAATACGCCAACGTTAACAGAATAAGTCTGAGAGTAGCTGAAAAGATCTTCCGACTACAGACAAAAACAGAAGATGTCAAATTAATAAAAGAAAAAATAAAAAAGATAGAAACGTACGATATGGAGAACCGGGGACGTATCCAAAGAAGGAAGCCAGCACATCTACTGAAGAAAGCGCTAATACTAAACAGCAACAAACTAGAAATAGAGAGACTGTGCTACATATGTATGACAACAATTGAGAGTATCATGGGCAGACTAGGAAAGGAGTAAGAATCAGAAAGGGAGGAAACAGAAGACTCCGAAGAAGAAAATATCTAGCAAAAACACAAAAAGAAAGCCATAACACTCCATATCACGACGCAATGCTCACAAACACGTACACTTCCCATCCTATATATTTGTACCAAACACCATGTGGTTCTCCCTACTGGCAACAAACATAACCCATATCCAACCCAGCGTAAACGTGGTCAGCCCGACGGTAAATTTTCCGGGAATGTAGGCAATGTTTATCGTACTCTGGAAAATCAAATCAAAGTCGGTCAAAATCAAACTTATTTAAGGCATCTGTTCTTATGGTGTTCCTTTCAATTTGTAAGTTCTCCTGTGAAAGGGGGAGTGTTAAAGCTCTGTAGTTGTATGCTGCTAGTATATAGGATTTTAGTCTGAATGAGTAATTTGAAATTATGGTACAACCTGTGAGTGTCGGTTGACGGTAAATATTAGAGCTTATTTTATTTTTTCATGAGTTAAAGTTACTAAAAATCTCGTTATTGTTCATGGCGTGGAAGCAAGTAGCACTCATAAAAAAAATATATATATATATATATATATTTTCCGAATTATCAGCATTTTAGTACTTTCCGTTAATCTGTTGCTGTTCATTATTAACACGTTCTTCAATAGGTGTGTTGAATTCTCTGTGTGCCCCATACAAAACCTCTACGGATCTTTCCTTTGGTCCCCCGCTAGTTGTCATTTGTAGTTTTGCGTGACTGCCATTCCGTCTACCAAGTGGATTTCTTGTATGCATGCAACGTCGATATTTAGACCCTCGTAGATTTTTTTCTCTTCACTTTCTGTATACGTCATCTGACATTCCATGTCGTCAGGGTTATCCAATCAGTTGGTGCTTCCTGACTGGCTTTCTTCTGTTCTCTGCGATATTTGATACATATTAATATTCGTCATTTTCTCCTATTCTGGACGCGGCATTATCGCTCCCTGCGTGCATATTTTGTCTCTTTTAATCGTCTCCTTGTTCAATGATTATACGAATTAAAGAAAATTATATATTTAATCGTAATTTAGCATCGGCTTATTATGTTCAACTGATTAAAACTACTGAAAGGTTATCTGACTAAATCAAAATGCGTGCATTCTAAAAACGAGTCCAGCTCACTTTTAAGACAGAACTTCCGGGTAATAACTAACCTACCGCATGCTCTCCGTACTTTCCGAAACTAATACACATCGCCAAAAATGTTGGTAATCTTCATTCAACTAGTGTATTCTCACTTAAAGTTGCACATAAATGGATCTTTCAATCCAGTGGAGAAAATTGAGGAGTACCAAGTGATACATTTAGATTTCCAGGATCTCCACAGTTTCAAAAATCTTCAAGTACAACTTATGGATTATTTTGTTCAATGCTCATTTGACTTTTCAAAAAAATAATTTTATATTCCTGAAATTTGGTATAGAGGTATAAAATTGCATTCTAAATAACTTTTCTTAGTGGAATTTTTTCATATTTTGAAAAATAAAGGTACTTTATTAGTGGTGATTTTTACAACTTTGCTTATAAACACCCTGTAGAACACCAAATCAAGTCATTTTTCGTATACTTTAATTTTACAAAATAACTTTTTTATTTACTGATCGATTTTCTTCAAAAACAATAGGATTCTTTCTCTAGCTAATACTAACTTACTTTCCAAATTTCAATACAATCGGACTTTTATTTCTTAAGTTATCGTGCTAACAAGAAACATGACGAACGGACGGACATACGGACATTTTGAAAGTTGTTCAGAATTCGTTCACTAACACAATGATATGAAAATTTTTTCTTTACCTACTAGCAGTATTTACGATTTTAGAAATGTGCCGATCAAATACAATGTACTCTTCGTTTTTGCGAAGAGTATAATAAAGTAAAATTTATAGGAGACTAATAACCCATTTTATTTAAGTATTGTTCGTCCAAGGTTCACATTCAGCCATTCTTTCTGATTTTACTATTATTCGTTTAATTAAAATGGGTTAAGATCCTATTTGAAGTGCCAACTCGAATCAATTATTGTAAGATGAACAATACCATTCGCTTGCCTAAATTGCTTAGCCTACTTCCTTGAATATTACCACAATTTTAGCTACTACCTATCGATCCAGATGTCGTGTTCTATTTGAAATTTGCTTTGGTTAAATACATTTATACCTACATAGGCGAAGGAAATTTTGTGATTAGACTTTACCAAGTGTTATGCTCGTTTCCTTATTGCACTTGAAAAGTAGGGTCGCGTAATGGGATGTAATCTAATCACGCTCCAATCTCCTAAAGTAATAGAGATGCTACAAATAGAAAATTAAAAACAAACATAGCAATAATAATACATATATTACTGTGGTGGGAAAATAGGGTGTATAACTGATTTGATCTAAATTTCATGTCTTTACAATGTAGGTTAGATTATATCTATATTTTATATTTATTGTGCTTTTACCATTATCACTATCAGATGCTCAAATTCATAGACGCATTGCAAATGGTTCAAGTCTAAAGATTCCATTCGGATCTGAATTGCAATTTTAAAAAGCATCCGTTCTTTGTAAAACAAGTTGAGTTTCTTTTTATATATTTATAGTGAGGGAAGTAAACACAATACTCCAGTAATAAGACCATGTCCAAAATGACGGACAGTTTTTAAAAAATACATAAATTACGTAAGTACATTTGCTGTAGAAACACTGGTTCCTCTTTCATTGATATTGATGCCGGCTCCACACATTCGGCGAAGTCGAGCAAACCGAGGCGAACAACGAATGTGTGGAGGGGATTTGTAGACGGCGAATTGTTCGGCGACTGTTTCGCCGCATGTGTGGAGCCGACATCAGACATTTGAAGATATTACGATACCATTAGAACACTATATATAGCATCTTTCACGTGAATCTTTCATTTCTTTTTTTTTTTAATTTTTTGGAGACGACCAACTTGAGAAGGAAAATAGGATAAATAAAATATAGGATGGTGATAAAAACAAAAATGTAAAATAATGTATACAACCCATGACTTAACTTTTTACTGGTCGCCTACGGCTCGTGCTATAAACTAGTTACTTAAAAAACTATTTATTACCCTTTCTTAATAATTTCGAGAAATGTCCAAGAATTTTTTAAATTTGGACGCAAGTGGAAGACGGAAAAGGTTACGTATTTATTATATTGTAATATTCCATTATAGTCGACAGAGCTGGGCAAAGTACTCATTTAAACTACTTCAAGTACTTGAAGTAGTTTCACCATATACTTTGCACATAAAACTACTTCAAGTACTTGATACTTGAAGTAGTACTTTGCCCATAGTCGAGAATCAGGATTCCCAAATTCCATCATAGAGTGGCACTCGAAGATACAGTTCTAAAAAAATACGTACATTATCTGAAATTACCTTGCGGATTTTAATGTGGAGGGGCGCCATTCTGGCTGCGATTGCAAAAAAGCATAACAAATTTTTTCCGGAAAATTTTTGTTTACTGAATATTTATTAATGTTATGTTCACACCGCATTTACGCGCTTATTTTTACTTCCACATCCAGTGGAAGTATAGTAACGACAAAAAAATTTTTAAAAATTTTTATTGTTCAAATAGGCTTAGAATGTCATGAAACCTCGAGATTTCAAGTTTGAGCGAAAAAAAAATTTCTGTCTGTCGGTCTGTAACTTTTTTTGTGCGCACGTTTACTCTGAAACCGTTTGAGATATTGACTTGAAATTTGGTACACATATGTACTTTAACGAGATCTAGAACTAGATTATATTTTCATCTTGTTCCGTCGAAGGGTTGGGGGGTAAATTGGGGTAAAATTGGAGGAAAATAGGTAAATCAAGCAGGTAAGAGTTCATAAAATTGATAGTTAGTATAGACGAGAGAAGCTAAGGTCTCAAAAAAAATTTTGGCATTAGCCACCCCCCATTACCACCCCCACCCCATTATTAAAGGGGATGAAAAAAAAATGTGATTTGGTATGTGTACAAGAACCAGAAACCTCAAAATATTTTTTTACTTTATCCACCCCCCACTTCCACCCCCTGTCACCACCCCCACCCCACTATCGATGTGGGGTGTCATTTTATGGGTTTTTGGGGTAGAGGATTTCAAATATTATATTATTAAAGTTCCATAAACAATTATTTCCAGATACAAAATTTTTTCGTTGTGTGACTTGGATAGAAAATTCGGATGTGGAAGTAGTGATTCCTTGGGCAGCGGTTTTTAACATTTCTTAGTGATTTTCAAACCAATGGAAAGCTTATACTTTCTAGATTCAGGTACTGCCAAATTATTCTCGAAATTGTTATAAATTGTGATTATAATCCGTGGGCCCACCTATGATTTTTTGCCCATCATTATATACATTTAATAAACAATATTTGTATTTTATTTATGTATTTAAGACGTCTTAAAATTAATTGGCATAGTAATACAGTGAATGGGCAGTTTATGGCCAGTTTTTGAATCAAAGGTAAAAAAGTATAAGTGTAATTTGACATAAAAACAAATAAACATTATCAACTTTTTAGAGAATGGAAAAAATCCTGTGGAGGCTAATTAGCATACCTGTAAAGTGGGTGGAAGGGGTCGGATGGTATGTTCGTTACTTCATTCCAATAATGCACGTAACGCGTCACTCCGACTTATGAGACTAATCGGTATGCTATTTTGATAATAATTAGACAATACATTAAATATTAAATAATAATACATAACTGGCATACCCATTCATAGGATGTTTATTGATAAAAACACAATAATTTGTTATTAAAAAAATAATTTGTTTGTAGATAAAAAGTTATTTAAAAATTCTGAAAAAATTCCAACGTTTTCTTTAATTAAAGACAAAGAGTTATCGGTTCTTGACATTTTTTGATAAAATGCTTTTCCTCCAACTTACAGGGGTTGAAAAAAAACTTACATTATTAGTCCAGTCAATGAAAGAGTTGTAGAGAACATTTTGGAGGGGAGAATTTTTCTCTTCAGGAATGTGTTGGGGGTAGTCAGGAGGTAAACATAATAAAAGTCCCCACCCCTAGCCCCGCCGCTTCAGTAGGAGAGGGGGGTGGAAAGGTTCCTTTTTTCGATTCTTCGCTTATAACTCGGAAACGATGCGTCGTACGAAAAAAAGTAATCTATGCAAAATTAAACGTAATTAAATTTCCCACAAGAATGTTTATATTCATTTTCTTCCTATTTGTTATATTTTACGAGATATTCGCCAGCGAAAATCGATAATTAATAAAAAAAAATCAATTGTGTACCTTGAATATTTCTATCAAAGCGGTTTACCGTGGTCTGCTAATAAATCAGTCACAAAGCAATCTTTATTTTACAACACCCGACGTATTTACTAACGTAATATTTTGTCGAAGTCTAGACATTTCCTTAAATATACAGTGTGACTCACTTAAAATGAAGATACCCTTATAACTTCTTTATTTTGTTTCCGATTTTAATCAAATTTTACTCAAGTATAGAACAAAATAGGATCTACTTATGACCAGAAAATCATTCACCTGCTATAAAGGCAAAGCTACCTGCGATACCAAAATATGAGCAAAAAGATTAAAAATCACATTGATTTTTAATCTTACCAACGATGAATTTTACGTAGCCACAACAAATTGCTTATGTATGAGATATCCCCCATCAATAATCAAATCAAATTTTGGTGTATGTACGTTTGTGGCGCCGATTGGATGCATTTCTTAGAATTTCTAACATTCAAAATGTTTTATTTTTTTCAGCATATTTTGGTACCGCAGGTGGCTTTGCCCTTATAGCAGGTGAATGATTTTCTGGTCATAAGTAGATCCTAATTTGTTCTATACTTGATGAAAATTTGATTCAAATCGGAAACAAAATGAAAAAGTTATAAGGGTATCTTCATTTTTAGTGAGTCACACTGTATATTTAAGGATATGCCTAGACTTCGACAAAATATTACGTTAGTAAATACGTCTAGTATTGTAAAATAAAGATTGTTTTGTGATTGTGATTTATTAGCAGACCATCATCCTCGATATTACTGTCATAATAACGTTTTTTAAAAACATTTTTTCCATAAAATGTCTTTCATGCTGTTGGTATTCAAATAACATATTTCTCTTTGATATGACATAAATGATTTATAAATCATTTAGCGTACCGAATATTGTCATATGTCAAATTGTGGTGTCATGCACACACTTTTTGATAAAGAAATTTGTATTTCATCCACTAAAACGGTATGCCAATATGTTCTCATAATAGTGTTAATAACGTGTAGTTAAACAATGAAATTGTATACTATCATAAAAGTCATGTATACCAAAGAGCTGCTCGAATAGTAAAATATATTAGCACTATAAAAAAATGACAACTTTCAGTCAGTCCACCGACTCTAGCTTCCGCCGGATTTTTTTCCATTTTCTAAAAGTTGATAATGTTTATTTGTGTTTATGACAAATTACACTTATACTTTTTACTGCAGTTTCAAAAACTGCCCATCCACTATATTAGTATGCCAGTTAACTTTAAGACATCTTGAATACATAAATAAAATAAAAATATTGCTTTCCAAATATATATAATGATGGGCAAAAATCATAGGTCAATTATAAGTAGTCCATTTCTGCGTTGAAGACTTCTTATAATAACTATTTATTATGCTAAGCGAAAATTAACTATGGAGAAAACAAGTGCTCAAATGAATTTGGGTAATTTATTTTTTGTGTATTTGTGCTTTGATTTTTGACTGGATGTGATAGGTTTCTATTTAAAAAATTTAAATCCAACATTGTAAAATGTTTAACGCATACGGGAGCTAAAGAACAATATTACTAAATTACCGTCAATGTGACATCAATGATTTAATTCCTTTTAAAAATTCGGCTCGATGTTTTGTCAGAATTTTGCAGTGACGTAGCCAGGGGAGGGGTCCAGGGGGTCCGGACCCCCCCCCCCGAAATTAATTGACATTTAAATAATTGGCAGGCATGTTATTTAAAATTAACAAATTAATTTAATTTTCGGTTTTTATTGAAAATTTTTCTGGCTGATTTCAAATTTCTATTCCAGCCAACCCCGTTGTAAATCGTGGTTTCTTGCAATTTTATTGCAGCCATATGGATAGGGCAGATAAGCCAACAGTGTGAGGATTTGAAACCACACAATCTAGCGCAATCTGAATCTGATTTAATCTCAAGTAACCTGCTGCATATAAGTATGACGGATGTGATGTGATTGTATAAACCTAATTCCTTTTCATAATGAAGCGTTCCAGAGATTCCTCAATTATATCTTTTTCAAAATAATAAATAAAATAACAAGGTATATAAAGTAAAGAAAATTGTTTCTTCCTACATGCTTGGTCGCCTAAGTGTGGAATCAAAATTAGCGCCCCTCTCAATAAAAAACAACGCTTTTCTCTTTTCAATATGTGACATTATTATAGATATATCTTTATACAGTTGTACATGGCTCCATGTTGCTAGTTTATTAATTAGAAACTAATAGTTTGCTATAGTTAGTTCTTCTGCAGTTAAAATGAGCCTTCTCATATCAGATGCACTCTTCAAAATGTTTGCCATCTACTGCATAGCTAGTTAGATCACAACTTTTACCATCTAGTATGACATTATTGAGTTAATTCACGTACATGATGAACAGCAAAGGTCTCACTATGCTACCTTGTGGTACACCTATATTAGTTGTTACTTTCCCCAGATTTTCTCTCAATATTTTGACCACTTGTTTTCGATTGCTGTGATTCGATTCGATTATTATTATATTTGAAATAATTTCGGCTTTCAACAGAACTTAAAAAAAAAAGGTTTTTTTACTTAAAAAAATGGAGATATTTTAATTATGTAAAAAGGGGCTTATAGATGGAGCAATTAGCATTTTTTCAAAGTGATAGAATTTCAACGTCTTCAACTAACTAGTCGTCGCGACACCTAGAAAATTTAAATCAACTGCAGGGACTTTAAAAGTGCGAAGGGACTCCTGTTTAAAATTGTTTTTTTTTTGTCATATACATTTTACTTTTCATAAAAATACAGCAACACGTTCTGAAGTTTATGAAAATATTTTCATTACTAACTGAGATACAACGAATTGAAATTTTGTGATTTGTTAAATTGTAAATCACAAAATTTCAATTCGTTGTATCTCAGTTAGAAATGAAAATATTTTCATAAACTTCAAAACGTGTTGCTGTATTTTTATGAAAAGTAAAATGCATATGACAAAAAAAATAATTTTAAACAGGAGTCCCTAGACCGGGGGGGGGGGGGTAATCGAATTTTGAAAAAAAATTTCGCAAACTGCTTTTTCAAAATTTTTTAGGGGTCGTTAGAGAAGTGCTTCTCGAGATGTTATTTCCCATATTTCGTACGGGTCCCATGCGCCACAGACGAGAAAAAAATTATTGAAATTTCTAGATCCGCGCTTGACTCAATTACTCTATTCGTATCTGAGTAATACCTTCAAAACCTTCGGACCCCCCCCCCCCGAATAAAAATCCTGGCTACGTCACTGAATTTTGTATGGTCGGCCATCACCTGTGAACCTGGTATAAGAAATTTACCACCTACTCTGAGGATTTTTTTATCGACTCATTTTGAGAGCTGTGTGTCAGATAATTATTTAGAAAAGTGGGACTGCAATCCAGACATTCTCAATCTAATTGATTTTAGTTGAAATTTAATAAATTATGTTAATAACTATAAATATTCGTCCTGAAATGACTTTCGAAAACGTGTTTTGCAAGTGTAAACTTAAAAAATGTGCCGGTAACTGTGGTTGTAGCAAAGCTGAGTTGGAATGTGTAATAGCTTGGTATTGTGAGAGTAATTAGCTGGTAATTTAGTTTAAGTGTGCATAATGTAAATATATAACTTCGATATTGTTATTTTTCATGCACAAGGAGTAAAGGACCCCGCTCAGATCTTATGCGAAATGGCCACTGGTGAAATTGGCTGAATTTTTAATATGTTGTAGATTTCCACCCTCTGATCAAAAACTCGATCATAAGACTAGTTTCCGAGATACAACTATAATTCTTCTAAAATTCTCAGAGAAGGATAAAAACCGGTTTTTTATTTTTTTGGGGTTTTTACCCGGGAAAAAAACGATTTTTTCCCCGAAAAAATATTTTTTTTTATCAAAATGAATTGGTCATTAAAAGGCCATCATTTTGATACCAAACTCAAATCAGATTTATTTCATGTTTAAAAATACAATTTCTTCATGACACTTGTTTCCGTGTCCAGCCGGACATCCGCTAGCCAAGGCTCCGCGGCAGTTGAAGGGCTGGGCAGGAACCAGGTCGAGGTAGAATAAAATGAATTAACACAATTACCCTACTCCTACGTACCTAGTAGGTTCATTAGGGAAATAAAGTAATTTTATGACTTACGACTTAACACAACTGAAAAATTTAACAAATATAACTCGTTGTAGAAAAAGTACATGCACTATTTTAAATTTTGATTGTTGAGACAGGAAATCAACTCACTGAAAATACCTGTTGTAGACAATGAAACGGAAAAAGAGAAAGGCTATGCTAAGCCGTTGAACGTTTTGTAAAGGGGCGAGCGTAGAGGTGACTTCAATGTGAATGTCAGTCGATATTCCGTTGAAGCAACGTCGAGCGCGGTTAGTACTTGGATGGGTGACCCATCTTGGGAAATACAGCGTTCTCGTCCCACCTTCTAGCGGCTTGTATATCAGTATATCAGTGTATACGCGGAAGCTACGTAATTTCAGACGAGGATTACGTAGTGGATATACCATCCTTCGGAGGGGATGTAAGGCAGGCGGTCCCTTGCCTATTAAATGTTAGGCAAGTAAAAGATCCCTACTCTTCTTAAGGGAAGAGGTTCGGCAAAATTTCCAGGTTGGGGGTAGCTCGTCTCCTAGCGTCGGTGATAGGCCCTGGTAGCGAAAATAAGCCGACATTAAATAAATAGATAAAAAAAAAACGTGTAATTATTATATTTTGGTACAAACATTTTGATACCAAATATGTTAGGTATATTTGATTGTATTCATAACATGAGGACGTTAATGCTATTTTTCTTTGATTTAGTTCTAACCTAACTTTTAGTCTAAGTTAGGTTAAAATTGGCGGCCAGAGCTGGACAGTACTCGAGTAAATTGTACTCATAAATGTACTGAGTACCCAAAGTACTCAGTAATAAGTACACGCGAGTACTCTTATTTGGATGGCACTCTGTACTCGAAATTTTCAAGTACTTTACATTATTAGGTACTCCAGTACATTTGGCGGCCACAACTGATGAGTAACGAGTACGAGTGCCGACGTACAACACAGGCAAGTCTCAGCTTGTCTTTTTCCATACAAGTGTGCAAGGCAGTCAGTCAGTGTCAGTCAGGCGGTGCGGTGTGAGAAGTGAGCGTATGACGGGGGCCATACATAAATGACGTCACGCCAATTTTTGAGATTTTAGACCCCCCCCCCCCATTGTCTCGCTGAGTCAGACCCCCCAAAAAATTACGTCACGCTTATAGAAACCCTCCTCCGTATGTTTTTTTAGATTCCGTTATTTGTTATTCACGATATTTTTCGCCTCATGGGGGGGGCGCTAGAGGCAAATTTTTTTAACGCCTCATGGGGGGGGGGTTGCTAATGAAAATCCAAAAATTAACGCCTGGGAGGGTGCTAATGGAAATCCAAAAAAATAAATTTTTAACGCCTCCCCCCCCCTGTAGCGCGACGTCATTTATGGATGGCCCCACGTGTGAAACTATATCACGGAGTGGTAAGTTATGCTTTAGGCTTTGTTAATTTTCGTAGTTCTTCAGATTTGTAATAATAAATGCGGATTTTTAAAATAAGAACTGACAAAAAAATCAAAAATTTATGGTGATTCATGTATCACGTTATAGCTAAGGAGCTGGTAGCAGAAATTTTTATATGGTCTTGTTGTGTGATTGAAGTTGAAACGTGTCATAATAAAAAGCCGGAAAAACCATTTCAGTCATTATGGTGTTGCTGATTTTTTAATTAACAATTAATTAAAAATACATTTAAAATACGTTCCTATATGATATTATTGTCAGCCACTTGTTTTAAACTGAAATCTGTGTCTGTATTTTTTTGCAATTTAATTTTTTTTATTAATTTATGATATATTAAAAATTAAATGATTTTATTGTCGGTGTACTATATCAAAAGTGTATAGGTTCACAAAAGTGTTTTGTGTACATGTGTGTTTTAGTTGATGTCGATTTATTTATTTACTGATAATGGTGTAAGTGGTATTCTAATTTTTTTGTCTATTGCCTATTTCAATTTGGTATCTTTCGAAGTACTCGTACTCATTACTCATTTTTAGAAGAGTACTCCAAATTTTGCAAAAGTACTCGTTTTTTAGAGTACTTCAAAAACAAGTACTCGTACTGAAGTTTTCACTAGTACTTTTTAAAGGTACTTGTTGTGAAGTACTCGTGAGTACTTTAGTGCGGTACTCTGCCCAGCTCTGTTGGCAGCAAATTCAAAAATGGAAAAAAAACGGGTTTTCTTCATTTTAACTCTCCCAGGAAACCCATTTTTGGGAAAATTTCTAACCTAACCTAATTTTTAGTGTAAAAGTTAGGTTAAAATTGGCGGAAAATTTAAAAATGGGAAGAAAAACAATTTTTTTTTATTTTAACTCTCCCAGGAAAAAAACCATTTTTGGGAAAATTTCTAACCTAACCTAACTCTTAGTCTAAAGGTTATGTTAAAATTGGCGGTAAATTCAAAAATGGGAAAAAATCGTTTTTTTTTTTCATTTTAACTCTTCCAGGAAAAAAATCATTTTTGGAGAAATTCCCGATGAGGGAAAAAACCTATTGCCATCTCTGAAAATTCTGTATCTTGTCGAACTTTTAATTTATTGATGGTCAAATGAGCGATTTCCGAAAGTTTTTCAATTAAAGTTTTTTGATCAGCCCAGCATACTACTGTACGCATACTATGTAAAAAATGTTTTAGCTAATTTGACCGAATATTTTTTTCACTTCTTAATTTTATGTAGATTTCCGCCTTCGCCAACATTTTTCAAACTTTAACTTTTTTCTATGCTATTTTTATTAAAACAACAAATGTTTTTAGTGCAAAATATTATACAGGGTTATTAGAACGTATCACAATATAAAATGTCTGAAAAAAATTATGAATTCGAATTTTTTTTATTGTACAAGAGGTCATTCTTGTACATTTCTTGAACTGTATCTCGGAAACTAGTCATAGGATCGAATTGGGCCATGAGAGCTTTTGATCAGAAAGTCGAAATCTACAACATATTAAAAATTTAGCCAATTTCACCGGGGGCCACTTCCCATAAGATCTGAGCGGGGTCTTTTAAGTGTGTTTAGTTGCATGTTGTTTTCTGTATTTCATGAATATTTTAAGTTATAATTTGTAATATAATAATTTTTGTTCGCAAGTAAATTACACTTAAATTTTTCTGTTCTTTTTTCATGATAACAATTGATAATATTTACGTATAAGTAATAAGCATAATAAGGACGTTTTTTAAATGTTTTTTTGGCAGAGTATATTGTGTTGCAAGTCACTGAACGGTCGTGCTCGAGACATGCTCTTATAAACTCAAAACGGTAGCAAAAGTAAAGAAGCGCTGTACAAAAATAATCATATCTTACGATATCGGAATGCAGATAATTCTTTTACTAAAAATTGCTCTAATCTTTTCTGTAGATTTCATACCATAGAAGTATGCGCATTCTGCAATAATTTTAAAATTGCCTCGATGCTGACATTTATACTACACTTTTCGAGTACGCTTTGCTTAAACATTTTCTGCAGAGAATGCACATGAATTTAGAAAGAATAAGCTTTCCATTGAACGTCTTAATTGACACTCAAGTTTATTTAAAATGCAAAGGCAATAAGGGCATATTTTTGTTTCTAAAACAGTGGTAAAGGATCGTACAAATGAAACGTAACTATTATACTAACAGTATTCAACGCGTTATCCGCTACCTAGCTTTCGAACAACCGACAGTCGCATTATCAATTCGCCCACGCCACGGTCGAGACCGATTTGATTACTCCTCCGAACGACCGACCAACCAATCCGGGCTAAAGGGGGACACGCTAACCCGGAATTCCCGACCGTCTGTCTGTGCCCGCAACAGTATGAGTCATCCACCCCGGCGGCTGTGTTGCTGGGCAGCTGGCAAGAGCAAATTGGTTATGTGAGAAATAAAGAGGGAAAAGGGGTGGTGAGGGGTGGTGAGGGATGGCAGTCGGTCGTCGTCGTGCCCGCTATGCGGATCCTGGATTTCTGCGTTCGATCTGGATGGCAACAGCCTGAAAGTATTATTGGGAGTTTCAGGTTTGATAACAATGTGATGTGGTTTTAATGGAATCTTACTTGGAGGGACGTTTTCAGCGGAAACTCGTTACTTAAATAAACCATTAGTTGAAAAAATTATTTAACAAGAAATAATGTTATTTAATTTAGGTATGTTTTGGGATGCGGCGCACTTCTAACTCTGAATATCGAGACGAGTCGCATACTGAATGATAGTCCGAGAGATGGCCGCAATGTCATCGAAGATAAGATTAATTGATTTGATTTACCAGCGTACAGTAGACATTGCCAATGGCGGATTTACATAATGGCACTTGGGGCACGTGCCCAGGGCCCCCACGTAATTGGGGCCCCCGAATGTATAAAAATGGTTAAAAAAAATGTAGGAATAAATGAAAAAATTACAAATGAAAAGAGATGAAAACGCAAGAAAAAAATAAAAAAATTAAACTTTCCATTCAAAAAGAGTAACATCCAAATCTCAAATAATTTTATATGAAATGTATGTTTCAAATTTTCTGTATTTAATAAGAAGGGGCCCCCACATAAGAAGTGCCCAGGGGCCTCTCAAACGTAAATCGTAAACGTAAATCCTGCCACTCCCGGTAGTCTAAATAGACCATGTGCCAGACCTCCTAAAGTCATTATAATTTGGGGGGACTGAATGAAACTTTTACCAGATGTTTCTGGGCTCATGTGGAGCAAAAGTCGGAGGGGTCCATCATAGGGAGGTAGCTTTCAAATATGGCGGCCGTTCAAAATGGCGGCCCGACTGCGAATTTTTAAATTCAATTATCTCGAAATCGGGTGGAGCAATCTTGAATTTCTTTTTTTCTAAATGTAGGTTAATGAATTGACTACATTTTTGTTCGTAATGTTTATGGCCAAAAAAACAGTATTTATCGGTCAAAATTTGAAAAACGAAAAATTGGGTTTTTTGATATTTACGTTTTGCTGCTTATTGGACTAACGGTTGTATATATCGAGAACGTGTTCTGAATAAGAGTTTTAGAGCAACATCTCACCTTTAAAACGCAAAAAAGAAATTTAAGATCGAATGAATAGAACCCGACATTTTGAAATTCAAAGTGGACGGGGTGGGGTTGAGCATTAATACTGTATTTTAAAATAATAGAGTTTTTCTACACCTATTTAATTATATGACAATTATTAGCATTTTTTGGTGAAAAATTGTACTTATAATTCACTGTAGTGAATTATCTATTCATAATTCACTGCATCCGGCCAATCACAAATACAAATTCAAAAATCACCGTTTCGCTGATTCAGTGATATTTTAAATCGACATCTGTACTCTGGGTTTTTGGAATGGGTAGATACAAATGAGTTAGACCTTTCCTATGTCTCTCAATGCTTCACTTCTCTGAGCTGTGAGACGAACCATGCATCCCATAACTCTGTTCTTCAAGATGAACATGTTCAAGCCACTCTAAAGTCTTTTGACAACTACTTGACACAGCTTCGTACAAGTAATGGAGCAATGTCGTCCTTTTGGATGAAATATATAGACCTAGTGGAGCTACTTCTCGCTTTTCTTCGAACTAATCGGGAAGGAAATTAGTTTCTGTACTTAGCTGCGGTTGGAAAAATGGTGCCTTGGTGATTTGCACTGGATAGGGTGAACTACTCACGCTATCTATCACACCACTTCATTGAATTAAATAAATTGTTAATTTGTTCACCAATACTTTGTAGATGGAGGTTTTTCAGTACAATTAAGAAGCAAAAACTCTTTTTCTAGAATTACAGTAGACCAAGCCATCGAAGAGACTGTGAACAAACTGCTGGAGGTACTAAGGGTTTCAGTCTAAAAAAGCAGGCTGTAGCATGGTACTATGTTAATGCTGAGCACAGAGCTTCTGCAGTAGGAATCCTCCGCAGCGTTCTATCATTCAGCGAAACAAATCACTGCCACCCTGACCTCCGAAGCCCACGGATAATTAGAGATGAGAAAGATGTGACAGGTCTCACAGAACTTCTAGCCCAAGAGCGGAAGAACCCCTTTGATCCTAATCCTTCAGATATTGTACATTTATCTACTGAAATATGTGTTGATGAATCAACAGCTGCTGATCTCATTAATTCGGAAAACAAGGGGAAAATAGCGTATCGAGAGTTCACGGTTCGCCTAGTCAAAGGAGAAGGGTTTCATAATCCTCTTAAGAAAGTGGGTCTCAAGATAAGTAGACCAAAGGCGAGCAAAACTACCAAAGGTTCAAAACAAAGAAGTAATCCTCCGATGCAACCGAAATCTATTCAGCAAAATGATTTATACCGCAGAAAATAAAAAATTTAACATGAAGGAAGTGTTCAAATATCCTATGGTACCATTTCCATGGACTCTGACAAATGTTGATGGGTCTTTGAAGAAAACTTGCAAATCAGTGTTTGCCCATCACTTGGAAAAATACATCACCCCTGCCAGTCTGCCGAAAAAAGATTCGGCCTGCATAATTGATGCAATGGCTGTACTTCAGTCCATCAAAGGAGAACAAAAAACGTTTGACGAATTAACAACGACTTTTTTCAAGAAGATTTTGAATATAGGTAGGAGTTGCTGTAGAACTGACATAGTATTTGATGATGACCGAGAGGTTTCGATCAAATCATTAGAGCGGGAAAAAAGAGAAACCGCTGAAAGTAAGAAATTCAGTGAAATCAAGGGTGGCCACAAAGTGGTTTGTTGGAGGAAGCAGTTAAGGAGCAGTGACAGCAAAAATAAATTGATAAAATTCTTTGTTGACAGTTGGAAAGAGGAGAAATTTAAGAACATGATTGGAAACCAAGAGGAACTGTGTACCAGAAATTTGCTTAACAACTCAAATCCAATGCACCGAGAACTGTGGGTGCAAGAGGTGTACCAAAGCAACAGTAGATGAGGAAGAGTACAATTACAATAGCTGCAATAGTGACTCTAGTGAAGAAGAATAAATTCAAGTTTATTAATAATATTAATAAGGCATTTTTATTTCTCTTAGTTGTTCACATATCCCTCTGTTGCTTTCAAATATGGCTGGCCGTCTCGTCTCGCCTCACGGTGCTCAAAGCACCGAGCGCTTTGTCAATGCGCTCAACCCCGCCCCGTCTGCTTTGAATCTCGATATCTCGGGTTCTGTTCATCCGATCTTCAATTACTTTTTTGCATTTTAAAGGCGAGATGTTTCTTTAAAACCCTTATTCAGAACATGTTCTCAATATATCCAACCGTTAGTCCAATAAACAGCAAACCGCAAATTTAAAGAAACCTTATTTTTAGTTTTTTCGAGTTTTGACCGATAAATACTGTTTTTTCAGCCATAAACATTGGGAACAAAACTGTAGTTCGTTCATTCACCTACATTTAGAAAAAAAGAAATTCAAGATTGCTCCATCCAATCTCGAGATAGTTGAATTTAAAAATTCATAGTCGGGCCGCCATTTTGAACGTCCGCCATATTTGAAAGCTACCTCCCCATGATGGACGCCCCCGAATTTTTTGCTCCATATGACCCCAGAAACCCGTGGTAAAAGTTTCATTCAGTCCCCCCAAATTATAATGACTGACAGGTCTGGCACATGGTCTAAAAAGCTGGCATTAATTTGGTAGTGAGCTCCCGTCTTCCACTCGGTAGCCTGAAAGTATGGGCAAAATTAACACTTTTTGGGCAGAGGATCATGGGGTAGGGCAGAGGCCGCAAAGGGCAATGTTTTTTAACGAATTCCCGATCCAAATGCTCGGTAGCACATTCTATACGTATTTGACAAAGCGAAAAAATAAGTGGAGGACACCGCAGATATGCACAAATTCAAAATGGCCAAAAACAGGTCTACATCCATGATTTCTGTCTTGTTCAATTCGTTGCAGTGGTTCATTAATATGTCTAATAACAATATATGTATATTGACAACGAGGATACCTTGATGTGGGTGCCAGGACATGAGGGAATAGAAGGCAATGAACTAGCTGACAGCCTCGCAAGAAAAGGGACTGAAGCCCCATTTTTGGGACCCGAACTGTTTTATGGCTTATCTAAGGGACACATAACGGAGGAGGTCCAAAAACGGGAAAAGGAACAAAAGAACTACTGGAGGAATCGAGGAATACGCCAGATCAAGGACAAGCGAAAAGGTTTATGAGCTATTCGACAAAGAATGCCACAAGGCTTCTCGAACTCGAAAAGTCCAACCTAAGGCTGATCACAAGCCTTCTAAGAGATGTCATCTCAAGAACATGAGCATTGCAGAAGATGACAAATGCAGATACTGTGAAGCAGCAACTGAGACTGCGGAACATATACTTTGTGAATGCAAGGTACTAATCCGCATTAGGCTAAAGTACCTAGAACAGGCCAAATAATGTCTGAAGACCTAGGCAAATTAGCTCCCAGGAAAATCACAAGCTTTGTAAAAAGTCTTGGGATCCTGGGCAACAACTAGTGTAGGGTAATCCACAAAAGATCTTTTAGGTCGAGGTGATGAAAGGGCAACTTAGTTCCAAGTGACCCTTTAAACAATCTACAATCTACCTTCTTGTGTTCCGTAATTAGCTTAATTAAAGACCTCCTGCCAGGATATGTTACATACGGTTTAGTATTTCTTGGTATATCATGAATGAATCGGATGTTCGATAACATGGGGTTTTGTGCGATCATTTCTCGACCTATGTGGTACATTTGGTCTGAATTTACAGGATTTCCTTAAATCCCGCATATTTATATTTTCTTGTTTTGTGTTTATTAATATATTCTCGATACTTTGTAGTATAATCGGAGAAAAAGTAAGAGAATATCCGTTACCGCGAGTCACTTTGTTAAAATGTATATTCGAAATATGTGTATACTGATGTACATTTTCCACATTGAGACGTTTGTAATTGATGTTTTTTATTACATATTTATACAGTACAATAACAAGTTTGTTTATTAAGGTTACTGTCCTGAGATATAATATGACTATAACCGAGTTAATCAGCAGTAAACAAAAATATTGCTGAACTTTGTTATTTGTTATGTACAAATAAACAAGTGTCTTGTGAATAATTAGACAAGGAATGACCAATGTGTAGGCACCTAGACAATCAAAATATTTATTATACCTATAAATTATACTATACACCGGGTAACTCAGCCGATAGGGACACTCTTGTAACTGCTGGATGGGCCAATGGATTTTTTAAAAATTTAGTGTAGTGATATGGGATGAAACTTCCAATTATATGATATAAAGAACCAAAATGGCCGACTTCCGGTTTCGATGCAATTTATATGAAAATCAAATTTTTAAATGGGACAACCTATATATTTTTGCATATTTGGATCCTGCTGGCCAAAGTACATCTGATCTGACTCTCAAATATTATTTTGATTTTCAAAAAATATAAAAAAAAAAATTATTATTTATCTAATTATAAATTTAGTACAAAGAGAAGGTAGACATTATGCTTAGGTATCATTTTCTTCGTAATTTAAAGATCTAATAATAACAGGTTGTCCCATAGGAGTTCCATTTAAAAAAAAATAGTTTTTGTTGAAAGACTAATAACGTTGAACTTAATGAAGAATAAATCGTGTTTAATGTTAGTATCTGAAGAGATAATATTTAAAAGTACTTCCAGACTGATTTCTAATAATTTTGACAAAATCGCAGTCTTCTATGATTAAAACTAAAAAAATCTATAATTTTTGGAAATCGGTATAATATTTGAGGATCAGATCATATGTATTTTGGCCAGCAGCATCCAAATATGCAAAAATATACAGGTTGTCCCATTTAAAAATTTGATTTTCATGTCAATTGCATCGAAACCGGAAGTCGGCCATTTTGGTTCTTTACATCATATAATTGGAAACTTCATCCCATATCACTACACCGAATTTGAAAAAGATCCATTAGCCTATTCAAGAGTTACAAGAGTGTCCATATCGGCTGAGCCACCCGGTATATTTATTATACCTATCCCAATTTCCATCCCCCTAAAGAGATCTCCAGTCTCTGCTAAAGCTTAGACAAAATTGATATTTTGGAAAGTAATTTACTTACAAGGTTCCAATTTGGTACACAATTTAGGTACCGTACAAACGTTAATTGATCTAGTTAAGGTTACTTGAGGTACTACACGGTGTTTGTATAAAAAAATGTGTTTGTATATAAAAGGTGTATAGGACTTTTCCATCCGTTCATCCATTACTCTGCAAAGGTGTTATTCCAAGTTATGCAAAACGACCATATGTACACCACCAGAAGAATCCTGGAAGAAAAATGAAGGGAAGGAACCAAACTACACATAGTCGCTATAGATCTCAGTCATGAGGCTATAGTCAACACCCTATATAACAAAGGAGTACCGCACTATCTAATAAACAAAATAATAAAGGCCCACCTTCATGAAAGCAGTGCTTACAACGGTTCGGGCAAATGACGGAAACTAGACAAATGAACATGGGAGTCAAGCGGCAAGGATGCTGCCTATCCCCCCGACTATTCACCACGGTGACCAAATGATACAAAGCAAAAGGGAAACCCCAAATTTAAACGTAGACACGGAAACACTGAGAACGCCAATCGTACTAGCATACGCCGATGATCTAATTGTTGCAGAAGAAGAGCAACACATTCTCAACTGCCTAGAAAACATGAAACCTCATCTGGACACATCTGCGTTGAAAATAAACTTCAAGAAAAGTCTAAAAATGAAGGGAGACCCGTCAACAAGAGAGTCGGACCAGCGGAGAAGAATACAAAATAGACCCTAAAAACAACGAACAAATTGATATACCTAAGAACATATGTGACGAACCAACAGAAAAGGAGAGAATAAAAACAACATACAGAATTACAAGGGCAATTATACCGTTCATCGAGAAAAACAAACTGTCATGGTGCCTGACCAAACGGCTGTACATAGCCATCATACCGCCAGCGATGACATTATGGAAACTTAGCAACAACAAAAGCCAACGTAATAAATTTGAGAAGAGCTGAAAGGAATATCATCCAACTACTCGCAAAAACAAGACGAAAAAAGGATAGAAACGTGCCCAATAAAGGTACTGGAGACATGTCCAAAGAAGGGACCCAATATATCTGGAAATGCAATCTGTATTTTATCAGGAAGTTACAGTAAAGTTTTGTCGAATCTGGGGAGTAGCTTTTGTTGGAAATTAAGTTTTAATTTTGAAAAATGTGTTTTTGTCTCTGATTAACATGAATTAATTACACAGGTCTACCAAATAAAAAAAAGTGTTGTCTTAAGGCTCTCATCTAACTTTTCTGAAATATTTTGACGTGCTGGAGCCAATTTTGGAGAAAAAAAATTTATCGTGTCAGTTTTTCTCTACCACCCCCGTTATCCCCTAAAAAGGAAAAGGAAGGTCTTATCCTAAGGTTCTGAGCCAACTTTTTTTGAAATATTTTGATGCGCTGAAGCCAATTCTGGGCAAAAAAAAAATCCATCGTGTCAGTTTCCCTCTACCACCCTCTTTTATCCCTAGAAAAGGCAAAAAATAGGTCTTGCTTTACCTAAGGTTCTGATCTAACTTTTCTGAAGTATTTTGACGCGCTGAAGCCGATTTTGGACAAAAAATTTTGTTTTATCGCGTTAATTTCCCTCGATCACCCTTTTTATCGTATGTAATATCACTAGTGCTTAAAATTTTATCGAAAATTTTTTCGAAAGCGTGTTGCCTGGTAATATAAAGAGTGCAAATTGACAGTTTATTATCTGATTAAATCCCGACCGCTTTAGCGGGAGGGATTTAATCTTTTATAATAAACTACCAATTTGCACGAGTTATATTAACTAGGGGCAACTTAGCTTGAGAAAAAATTTTTAGATAAAATTTAAAGCACGAGTGGTATTTGTGGAGAATATTTCACGAATAAATAATTCATTAAGTATATCTTCAATATTATGTTCAGTAATTAATTGCCTTTAGACGTTTCCTTGTTGCTTTTTAGAGATTACTCACCTTTATCTTCAATTTCATCATTTACGTCACATAAAAATGCATTTCCAAAGCGACTCCTCTAATAAAAAACAAAGTAGGTTTAAATTATGACAATCAAGAAAAACAATATACGTTAAACCATAGGTACTGTAACTTATAAGACTAGTTATCACAACAAAGCACGCTTCGACCAATCACATTACGGGTGAAATCACACAAATTGCATATTACCAATCTATCCCTTTTACGTTCTAAGGCTGCCAGCTCAGATGGTATGGTACCGCCATCTAGTAACGCTAGCTTAACTTAGTTACTAGCCTAAACAGTGAATTGAATTATTATATTAAAGTGTTTATTAATATATATTTATGTATTTAATCTTTGTTTCTAATTTGAGAAGTTTGATAGTTAAGTTAAGGTTTAGTTGTTTAAGTAGAGAGACTTTAAGTACAACGAATTATAATTTATATAGTGATACTGCAGAGTTTTGATTTTCCAAATAAGTGTTAGCTGCTTTGTAATGATTGATGAATTACCATAAGTAAGTACCTACATTTGTGTATTTATCATGAAATAACTGATTTGTCTGCTTCGTAGATATTCATATTTAATTTTAGTTGGGAAAATTATTTTGTAATTATGTTAGGTATTAAGCCATTGAAAGCTGTGTACCTATAACTTGTCCCGAACCTATATAAGTTCCACACAGCATTGGCTTTTTAGGTTATTAATACAGTACTACAATTTACGTTAACAATTAGTAATAAGCTAGAGAAGATATTTATAGATAACATTTAAAAGCACGATTTGTCCTATTTGCTGAAAACATGTCACGACACAAAACGTCAAAAAATTTTCGCAATATTTGCCGCTGCAGCGACCTAAAAAATTAGAGCGATAAATTTTGCATGTTGGTCCTGTCAAAAGCAGATCTAGCTTGAATTACCACTAATAATGACGTTTGATTGGTGCAATGTTGTGAAAAAACGGGCTCTCATTGGCTATAGCGTTAATGAGTGAAATAATCCCCAAAAAAAACTGACACGATAGATTTTTTTTTTTTTACAAAATTGGCTTCAAGGCGTCAAAATACTTACAAAAGTTAGATAAAAACTTTAGAGCAAGACCTTTTTTTTTCTTTTTGTAGACCTGTGTTATTAATCTCGTTCAAACCTAACCTGACTGACCAACCCCCCCGTTTATATTCTCTGTCTGTATTATACACTATTTGTTATGTTTCGGCTTATTGGCATATGTGCAGTTGTCTTCAACTGTATTGGGCACATAAAAAAGGCCATAAAAGTATTATCACATGCTCAGAATATTCAAATGAACAAAATAATACTAGAGGTTTCAAAATCGTGTTTTCGGTAGAAACTTAATGACGTTTCTGGTAAAAATAAAACATCTTACTCTGTTTTGCGTCAAGACAGGAATATCTTATGCATTGGCGGACGCATTGCCCGTCCCTCGCGACATTGACAGATATATTCAAAATACGGCTCTGATAATCTGTTACCCTGCTATTAATGCCGACAATAAACTCCGCGCCGTTCTAGTTAGGGGCGATTCGCGTAATATCACAAAAGTTAGAAATCTTGTTGAAAGAGGCACGTCTCTGTCTATTTCTTACCTTAATCATGCCAGAACATGCTTTAAAGGGTAATGATGTTTTATCTATTAAATAATACATTATATTTATTATTTAATACAGTGTGGAAAAATAAAGCATGCCCCGGTCTCCCCTTATATTAGCTCGGTCGGCAGCTTTGATTTTTTTATGTGCCCAATACAATTGTAGACAGCTATAATTTATTATTGTCTGTCTTTTATAGTTATACCTGAAGACGGGGTCAGATTGACTTCGAAACCTTGAATATTAAAGATAATATTAAAAATAATTTGCGAGTAAAACAAATTAAAGTTATTTACCCTAGTGATTAACATGACTTCTCACGTGGGCGTAATCAACGAGAAATATGGTTCGCCTATACAGCTCAATTTTAAAGAGAAACTAATAAATGAGTTGAAACTTGGGTTCAGATAATTAAAACATTTCTATGTATTTAATAAAATTAATTGGATTGGCAGTAATTCTTTAGGTACTTAGCTAATTTCATTTAATATAATAGGATTTTAATTTCAACGTGATCCTTACGTAAACAGGACACACACAGATTAACGCTTTTTTAAATCTCTTCCTCATTCCTACAATCCTCATATGGATTATCTGATTTTCATAAATCCTTTTTCACGTGCAAAGTCACTCGGGAGTAGCGGCAATATAAGGTTGATTCTGTGCAGTTTAAACACACTCGACCTCGATTCGGAGTTCAAATAAGAAACAAAAGTAGACACGGACAGCCATATTTGGATGTTAGTGGGAACAAAGAATAAGCAAATGCATGTCACGGAGTGGCTTTCTGGTTTATACCCTTTGTGGTAATAATATTTAATAATGAAGTTTTGTTGTAAAGAGGGGCCAAATAACATGGAAAAAGATCGTTAATAGCCTTACTGAATATTTTGTATCTTTTAGCTCACAAAAGTAGTTTTAAATGGTCTAAAAAATGTGGAAAAAAATCACTAATTCCGTTTATGAAGACAAGTTCATGTATATGTTTAAAATGACATGAACATGAAGTACTTTCCATTTTTTGACTGTTAAACAAATGTGAAAACATTCTATTGTACCAAGGATGTATGAAGCCGGGTTTTAATCTACAGCATACAGAAGAAAAAAATTCGTGAACTACCCAAATAGCCACTAATATTCAGCTGAATTGTATAATTATCTTTTAGTTGCAGTTAATTCATTTATGTTGTATTAAAGTACTATCGTGCGGCAATTTGACGCTATATAAACGTCCTAAGAATGTTCTTACAACATAATTATAAAACCATTTTATAAAGGCTTTATTGTCCCTTTGTAAAGGTTCCCAGTTTATCTCTTATAGAGCTTCAAGTAATTATGCGACTATGTTTATTTTATAACGATATCATAAATGTTGGTTATAGAGCTATTATAAAACGTATAGATTGCTTCTTTAATGTATTGCCAGGTGATATTAACGTCTTTACAACTAATTATAAACCAGTTAGGCTTGTACAGATAATGGTTCTTGATAAGTGTTGTTAGACAGAAGCATGATTAAGGTATTTTAACGGAACTCGGTGAATATATAATTAACTTATACAGTTGAAAGTTTCCGGTTGCAATATTTCACCTGCTGTGGCTATGACAACGTATATAATTACCTGTAAACTGATCAGGGAGCTGTATGACTTTATAATGACTGCATAATACACTGAATTGTTCTATAAGAAAATTATCCAACTAAGAACAGATGTACAGTAACACGTCAACAATAAAACTTGTAGCAAAATTTCTGATTTGGGAACTTTTATAAAATAGTTTTTCTCGAATGGTACGATCTGATCTATACAGCAAATATAAGATTGATGTACGGAAGTCATACTCCAACCAAATACGGAAAATTGGAGGGAAACTGTTTAACATACTAAAAATCACCAATTTTATCTTTTGCGCTCGCGCCGCCATCTTTCAAAATTGGCGCTCCGTTTCAGTTTTTTGCTTATATCTCTCTAACCGTGTTCTAATGTAACTAAGAAACAAATATTAGAATCTATTTTATTGTAACAGCAATAGGCATTATACCCAAAAAAGTTGCTGGCTCTTGAACTATTAGTTTGGAAACGAAAAGAAACCAATCATGTATTTGTCTCACATTCTCAACATTTGTACATAACCATTCGTTTCGTTTTTTTCTCGGGTCAATTACCCGTAAATAGCTTACTTTTATACAACCTCCCATAAAATACAAGCTATTTACTTAATGGATAGTAAAGCTGTTGGAAAATTGCTTATGGAACTCTCATCAAGTTGACCATTAACTTCACCGAAGCGACGATTGTAAAAGCGTGTTAATGGAACCTTGGATTTCCATCCTAGATTTGTTTAATTAAATCCGATCCTTTAGTTCCAGAAAATGCCTTGGAGGCGAATCGCAAAGAAGAAGATGGGCAAATAAGTGTATTAAACCAAATGTAGCCTAGAGAATTTATGTTTGTGTACCATTAGAGACACAGAAATCTACTCTAATTTTGTTTTCATTACGCTTAAATCGCAAATAAAATAACATTTTTCTACCAGTTTTTCTACATCTTTAAAAACTAACGTTTTGTGATTTCTTTTGGCAACGTTTTTTTATTAGTAATCGGAAAAAAAATTAAATGTTTTATTAAATTTTTATTGTTAGCAACATTGAACATTAAGGTACAATTTGTCAGGTTGTTCGTGGTAATTCCTGAATGGTATTTAAATTATTGCAATTAGCATGAGCAACATTTTCATATTCGCGACGAAAATGACACCTGAATTTTTATGTGTCTTCACGAACGAGCTCTGGTTCTACTAGTGGTTTTGGAGGCAATTTATTGCTACTGTTATTTCTTTCAGGAAATATCTTTGCGATCGCATTTTTGCTATTAGCTGAATGTTCAGTGTAGCCTTGGGCCACTCCTCTTCCTGATTCCGCCAAAATAGTGGCGGAGGACCTCCGAAAACAATGACCAGTAAAACATTTTGGAGCAGTTAATTTTAAATATTCTGCAATTTTAATGGTGTTCATCATACACATTACTTGACAAATGCATTTTCCATTTCTGTAGTACAAGAACGAGCGGCGAGTAGTTTGCTTTTGTTGACCGTAGTGGTATATATCGGCGGTAAAGGACCAAGAAATCCTTGTTATCGACGATGAAAGTTCGCTGGCTGTAGGTTTTTGTATTTGAAATTTTTACAATGAGGATACATTCCCTTTTTAAAAAAAAAAATCTTTTATTGTTTTAAAAAATGCTTGTTACCTTCATCATAAGAAATTGTTCATCTGGGGCATCGCTGACTTTATCTATGTTCCTCCTCCAGAATCCTGAACTTTTTTGCCTTCTATCCTACTGATTTCCTTCTCAAAAAGGCAACAATTTCTTGTATTGGTCGATATCTATATCATTTTTTACCTTTAGGGACGACTTCAACATTGAAAATATCGACTAAGTGATGAGAGCTTTGCATAATGTAGACTTATCTGCGAAATAAATCAACAGTACATTTTCCGTGTAATTTGTCACGTTTTTGTCTTGGCGCCGCGCCGTCAAGTAATAAATTTCCGATACTACGTTTCGTACTTTCTCTTGGTTTCTCCTATAAAAGTTACAATATTCGCTTATTTGACCACATCTGGTGGAGTCTGGAATGTAAATATCCACGAAAATCAGAGATGGATCCGGGAAACTTTCCATATTTGATAAAAGTCTGCAAGACATGTAAATAATATAATTGTATGCACTTATTTGGTATCAAAATTTCACCATAAAATAGGCTATCAATATACCCAATGGAAAGTTAGAAGGAAAACTCCCTGGAAACTTTCTCTGTTTTCAAAACGGTAATTGCCTACATAAAAGTATCAGTTTTACTCCTAATAAAACAATATACTATTGTGTATATTTCAAGCGCAAAGTATCACTGCCGATCTCAAAAGGCTTGCCGCGTCCGCTTCTCGTCGCGTGGCAGTGGCCTAATCGGCAAAGGTCTTCTTTGTGCTCATAATACACAAATAACTATTTTGGTATACTATAAAATATCTCAAGTATTTTTATAATGTTTTCTGTTTACTGTAACACTTCTATTTTAACATAAATTGACAAAAAAAAAACAAAGTATACACCGAATGCAGTGAGTTAAGAAGGAAAGCAGTTGCCGAACTAGTCTTCTAGCAGTTAGATTTGTTTACTGTGAAATTTAAAAATAATAATCGGGGCAACAAATACCCGCATAAGCCAGTAGATGAGGTAAGAACGAATTTTCTACTTGACAAGAAAAAACTGTGTGAAGCTGTAGAAAACAACTGAAATAGAACACACCAACAGTTAAGAGAAGAATGAAGTTCATAAACGTTCGATAGAATTATATGGCAACGATAAAGGACTTGACTGAAGCCATAAACTAATGCGACTAGAATTGACAAATCGGTAGTTTAATGAGGACGATGATTTTCATAAGCGAAGAGCCATTTAACCAATATCTCGGTTATGATGATGAATGGTTGAAATACTGAATATTTTGGAAGAAGCCTGAATGAATAAAAATGACGTTTCCATAATAACAGCCTGTATGTAATTGTAAACCGTTTCCCCCTTACCTTTAATTTTGGTTGGATTATCTTTCTGTCAAACTCGAACATTTGGTCCATGTTTCGTCAAAATACACCAATGTACTATTTTCACTGTTTAATCAATATCAATCAAGTCATTATTAGTGCTAATAGCCCGGGAGCCCGTGTATAAAATGACTGACTATCCGGCGAACTTTGACAATATGAAAAATGGATTGTTGGAAAATTCGTCAGCTGATGCAAGAAAGGTGATGCGCTCTGCCTCGCAGGCCATCAACACTCAGCACTGTTCTGTACCAGCTGACGACTTTTCCACCCACATACTTGCAGCTGACTATGTTTTTCGTGAATTTCAGTATAAATATTATCTTATACCCAAATTTTAAAGTTCGCCGAATAATTTAAATTTTCATGTTTTTGGACCTGTTTGATCGATCAGCTGACGGTAAATCCACCGCCCCCCGTCCAGCTGACTATGTTCTACTTTCATTATATGACATAATCTTCCACTCATATAAGTTTCAGCGTTCGCCGGATAGTTTTTTTTCTCAATTTTTTTTACGTGTTTTCAACCCTTTGACAGCCACCCCCACCGCTACCCAACCAGCTGACGGTCCATTCATTGCTAACTTATATACGAACAATCCGTTTCACATATTTTTAAAGTTCGCCGGATAGTCAGTCATTTTATACACGGGCTCCCGGCCTATAAACTGACCTGGTCAGCTTTAAACGGTAACAACATGCAAAATTATCGCTGTTCTCTAGTGATGGAATTATCGCTGTAAATGAGAGGTCATGTTTTATTTCGTGAAATATTTGTCAAATACCAGTCATGTTTTTAATTTTTTCTTAAGCTACGTTGCCAATATACAGGGTGATCTACCATGACATGCGGAAAATTTGTCAGTAGGTTGTCCTCACCGAAAGGAGTTAAAGAAATGAAAAATTTAAAAAAAAACAAAAAAATTACCTCATTTTTTTGTAGAAACGCGTCGCCAATGACTTTAACCAATCGGACACGCGGTACAACCATATCACTTTATCAGCCTTGAGATTGACACTATTGACAGCAAAGCTGAAGAGGGTAGAAGTGACTTTTTGGTTTTAATTAAATCACACTACAAAAATAGCGAAATAAATCGAAAAGACATTGACCCTATGCTAGTGAACTCTACAACAAGTAGATATGTCAATAACACAAAACACCAACTTCGGCGGTGCTTTATACCTCCTGATTGTTCGACTGAAAGCAAAAAACGCGACACTTTGACCGCACCCGCCGGCTTCACTTTTTATGCCAATTAAGGAAATGTAAACATCTCCAATATATTCTTTCACAAGTAAGTTCGTCGCCCTATTACTGACCACAGACACGTAACAGTAGCGTATCTTTCGTAAAATTACTCGGAGAATTACTCTAAAAATTTCGCAGGGACTTTCCCCTTGAAGACTAGTACACCATTTTATTTTCCGCATATCATGGTAAATCACGTTGTATAATACGTTTCGTGTAAATTGGTCAGTTTCCGATAAAATTCTAAGCACTATTGATATTACTTACGAATATTTCATGCCATTTATTGCCATTAATTGATTTTATATGGAATTATTTAGAATAGTCCTGCCCGCGTTAATATTTCCGGAAAAAAAAAGAGAATTTGTAACAAGTTTTCCGATTTCGTATTGTATAAATTAGTGTTTCATATTAAACGAATTATCTCCCCCAAACCCAACAGCATAAATAAGGATTTGGTAGAATAAGATTTGCAAAACTTCTAGGGTTTCGTACAAATATCGCGTAATATCATGTTATTGGAAAGATATTTTGTTCCCTTTGCATTATGCTGTGTTTACAGAGACTTGCGGTTTTTTTTGCTTTCGTCTCAGATAACGAAAACAAAAAAGACACGAACTTGATATATAATGCAACATAATTTACATACACATCAGCCGAGAATTATTCGTCAGCCTTGAAGGAATTAACCTCATTAATCTAACAATTTTCTATATAATTACATGAATTTATTCGTTTTTCACATACTGCAGGTTTTATTTTCTATAATTATGAATTTAATTTTTATGAATTCTTCATTCTCCGAGTTCGGTATCTTAATGCTTTTTTTTATGTGTATTGAAAAAGCTAATAATATCTGAACTTGTTCTGTTTAAACCATTTACATTGTATTTCAATTAATTGCCGGAAGTTGTAAACATACTTGATCGGCGCAGATGAAGACCTTCCAAAACAGGATATGCATACATTTGCTTCTAATTTTGTTGTCTTAAACAGTATGAGAGGTACAGAATGGCTAATCTGAAGATACTTCAAAAATATTCTTGGTATCCGATATAATTAATAAACTACAGTAAACATTATACTCGTCGCAGTTTTCTTGTAAATAATGCCAGTTTTTGAACATTCTAAATTTTATGATACCTAAAACACTCGTTAGTATAAAAAAAAATTAAAAAAGCGATAAGTACGAGTAGAAGCGATAAAATTAAGAATTTTTTTTTTATTTCAAATGATTAATAACTTTCTTATTTCTATTTACTGATCGGTTTTCTTCAAAATAATAGGGTTCTTCATCTAGTTAACACTAACTTACTGTCCTAATTTCAATACAATCAAACTTTTTTTTCTTAAGTTATCGTGCTTAGAAGAAACGGGACGGACGGACGGACGCGCATTTTGAAAGTAGTTCAGAATTCGTATTACGGTTTTATAAATGTGCCGATCAAATGGAATATACTCTTCCTTCTTGCGATGATTATAATAAAAAAGGGAAATTACCCAAAAATAAATTAGAAAATCATAATCATTAGACCTAATAAAAATTGATATAAAAATTGATCTTGACGTGATGAATGATTTTTTGTAAACATTGCTGGTAGAATAACACAAACTCTTCCCATAACAAATGGCGCAATCAGAAACAATTCATCGCAATTAAATCCAACTTTGCATTTCAGAACTGTGAGCTTTAACGATCTTCGATCGGTAATAAATAATTTAAAAAATAAAAATAGACTGAACCCGTATGATATTTGGATAAAAATAATCAAAAACATGAAAAATATTATTACCTTTTGTTAAATTAATAAACCTAGCAATATCCAGTGGAATATATGCTGATTTCCAAAGGTATCCCTATCCACAAGGTGGTGGATCGCTGATGGATTTAAACAACTTTAAACCAATTTCTTTGGTATCAGTTATTCTAAACCGCTACAAACCGTTCTAAAAACAGACAGTGACCCACCATGAAGACAGCAACTTATTTTATTATAACCAACAATTGTTTCGTACGAACAATGCAATAATACATTTGCTTAGTAAAATTATTGAAGGTTAGGAAAATAGTAAGTATGTTGGGGTTAGGTTTTGTGATTTGTAGAAAGTCTTTGACTGTGTCACTTTTGCTTCTATTGAGAAACTTAGCGCCTTAAATTTCGTTAGTATACATTAGCCCGGAAAGGAGGATAGTAACATGAGCACGTTATCAATGTGTGCGACAAGATCCTATTGGCGTTTAAATTTGGAGGAAGTGGAATTCAAAATAATTTGTACAATGGCTTATCAAATCAACGTCACTCAATGACATGTGTTGCTGACACTATTGACAATTCAATTAATCGCTATCCTCCTTTAAAGTTAAAAAAATAATTCATAGCTCAGTCAAATAAATTTCGGACTCCCACAAGTCTCTGTGTTGGACCCAGTTTTGTTCTTGATGTACGTAAACGATCTTAGTGTGGCGGTACACAGCGCCGAACTCGTGTTATTCGCAGATCATATCGCACTTATCAATACTAATAAAGATCCATGAATGATTCTTGCGCCCAAGCTACCGGTTGGTGTATAACAAACAGGCTGTCACTTAATCGCACAAAAACAGTCAACATGGTTTTCACTTATAGGCCGGTACAAGATTTCACAAATCTTGATGTGGTAAATTTTTTAAGTCTACATGGACACAAAATTGAATTGGTGTAACCATGTTCAACATATAGCCAAGAAATGTTCAATAAATACATTTGTTATGTTATATTAGTGCCCACTAATGTACTATTAACGGCTTATTACTAACTGATATTATCACATATGTTTCAATAAACTACACCTAGCGCAAAAAGAATTTTTAGACAACGAAGGGCAATAAGAATAATTACCAATTTGGACTATAGAAATGATGTCAAACACAAGTTTATTGAACTAAATGTATTGACGTTTCCGTCATTATACATATGCACTTGTCTAAAATAAACAAATGAAAATCTTCAGGTATTTAATACTCATGAAAGCTTACATTCTCATGAGACTAGACAGTCATAATTTAAGATCCCATTGAATCGGCTAAAGCGTATTGTGTGGCGAATACGCTGGTCGCACCGTCTGTCTTGTACTGGGTTCGAGCCCCAGCGACACTAACGATGTCGATGGGTATGGATGTATGCGTTTTTTCAAATTATTGACCCTCTTCGGGACAACCTAAGCTTTGGATTGGGGGGGTCGCCTACTATATGTGGTGTGTTTATGTTTAATTTTACTGGACCAAGTTCAAGTAAAACGGATTCAATTTCTTGGAACAAAATTCTTTAATAAATTACCTATACACGTCAGAAATCTCTCGAAAAATTCTTTCGATAACACTATAAGAACTTTCCTAACAAAGAAAGCTTTTTACATTGTGAACGAATGTCACCTTAACGCTAAACTTTTTATCCAAAATAAAAATAAATATTACTAAGATATTACCTCAATGTAGACTCTTCGCAATATGATATGATATACTTCATGTTTCGTGTTTCTTATTTTAATACGTTTTATTTTTTACATACTATTATGTTGCCAAGTAAATTGTTATAAACTATATTAGGTTTGTTTCTAAAAGTCGGCCAACGGTTTGCAAGCCATACTTGAGTTTGCGCACAATGATTTTCGATATTTATCAAAGCACATTTTTTTAAAAAAACGCTGATATATGTTGACTTATGTAAAAAATGTACTTACTATGTTAATAACACCAATAAATGATTTGAAATTGAATATATTTCGAATATAATAATAATGATAATAATAATAATAACAAAGCACTTTATTGAATCATAAATATTCAATAGGCTAATGACCCTGTTGCTTCTGCCTGTTTGGAACATAAAGAACAGAAAACATGAATATATTCATTTGTCAATTCTACCTAATTATTTTGTGGTTTGTGGATGTGAATGTACGCTGTAGTTATAGATATGTGGACATTCCCTACAATTATGTAAAATCACATTTTTCCTAATTTTTACAGTTCATAGGACACAAATTCCAATCACAAAAGTAAAAACGAAACCAAGGACAACAGTATCACATCAGCCAAAAAGGGTACAATTTGTCAGTGAGTATATAATATATGGTTTACCCTTAGGCTCCAGAAGTTTGATTTTTTTTATATTTGCTTTCTGGTAATTTATTTTTTAATTTTGTAGATCTGAGAAATATATTTTTGTTAAATTGTTTTGCATTTTCATTTGTTTTTTCAACCCTAATGCTACTGCTTTTTTATATTGCACCAAATCAAAATGGCTTATTTTTATTTCTTTATGGTTCCGTTACTCTATAAAATGACGTATATCTTTACCTATTTATAAGAATGATCTTTTTTTGCGCCCTGTATCAATATAACATTTTCTATAAATGTTTTTATCCATAGTGTGTTTGAATTTTGTATATCGGTGAGATTTCACATTATCACCAATATCGAAGTTTCCATTTCCGATACTCCCCGCCATGATCACTTTTAAATAAAAACAAAATATCTGATATGGCCTGCACATAACTTCTTTAAACATATACTTACTCATATTAAGCTAAATAATACTGAAATTAACAAAATATCGTTGGTATCATTCATTTGACAGAATCTGACAGATTGCTTAGGACAGTGACAGGCACTGTTTTTAATTATTTCCCTCATAATTATAGACCAATGACATTTCGTGAAGTTTTAAATTTCAACCAATGACAACAGTTTTACACTGAATAAACGCAAGCTAGCTTTTGCTATTTAACAGCGACTATTTCATTCCTATAAATTTCGTCCAATCAGAATCGATCATTTTAATAAAAAAAAATAGTTTCGCATCGACAAAATTTAACATTTAAAATTTTGCCAAGGTTGCTCAACCAGTAAAAAGCCAGAATGAAGCAACCAACCTGTTTTTCAGCGGCAAATTTTCCTTTGTTTTTTGAAAACATAGTAACCGATTCAACAAGTAATGCGTTATTACAATAATTTTTGCAAACGTCAGTGCACGTCAGTTGTAAAAAATGTGCGAGAATAGGGTATGTGCACGCGACGTCACAGTTAACCTCAAAAATATGTGTTTCTTAAGATTTAAGAGTATTACGCAGCTATTATTAAAATTTCTGCCTGGTTCCTGTATTTTCAACTAAAATCTAGTTCAGTGTAATGTTTATGAAGTTCTAAATACTTTGTCCTAATAAAATAGGACCCTTTTGTAGGTTGGAAATCTAACCTGTAATTAGCAGTCTATTTTTATTAATCAACAATATTGAAAAATTATTTACGTGAATTTTTAAATATTTGCATGGAGCCAGTACGGCTCCAAGCTAAAAATACGTATACAAACATTAAAAATGAGAATAAACTTGAAAAACTTAAAATCTAAGGTTATGTTGGTTACATGATATAGATGCCCTATAACGGCCCCAAATGTTCAAGATTTGGTGATTTGTCTTTATTTTTTTAAATTTACTTCCTATATCTAATAAATTTGTTTTCTTTTGCCTAAATTTTTATTCATGAAATAGTCATGACGAATACCATTCGTGATATAATTTCGTCTGGCAAAATTTAATGATTATTCTACTCGAGTTCCTTGCTTTGGCAATTTCGCTCTTGACATTGACAAAAATAACTCGCCTAACGGCTCGTTATTTTTATCTGTCAATGTCAATCTCGAAATTGCCAAGCAACAAACTCTCTTAATAATCAATAAATTTTGCCGACAAAATTATATCACTTATGATATTATATATGATTAAATTTCGTCTAGCTTTTAAATGCACACTCAACGATACACATAATATTATATTATTGGTTGCAATATAATAAAATAATAATGATTGTTACTTAACTTATATAATAGTATATTATTCAACGAGCATATAATGATGGCTATTATTCACGAGGGTGAAGTTTAAGACACGAGCCGCAGGCGAGTGTCGTAAATCACCAGTGTGAATAATAGTCATTATATGCGAGTAGAATACTATACTTTGTCCACGACTATTAAATGTTTTTTATTGTAAATAACGTTGACGTTTAAATTCAATTTGACAAGCCGTTCTTTTGACACATGACGGCCTATCCAATGAAATTTAAAAGCGAAATTGTATTACGATAAAAATGGTCTGTTTCTATTCACTAGTGAATAATGAAATCATTATTCACTGCATACACCCCCACTACCATCACCCCCACCCCACTACCGATGTGGCATAGTTTTATGAGTTTTTGGGGGTCGACGATTTCAAATATTATATTATTAAAGTTCCATGAACAATTATTTCCACATAGTGGAGTGCAAATATAGTATCAAATTTTTTTCGTTATGAAAGGCTTATAGTCCAGTCGAATTAGACATCATAAAAAATTTTGCGTACTGCGGACTTTTTTTTGTGGAAGTTGTTTAAGAGGGCATAATAAGCAAGCACCTGTAGCAGGGTGTAGCCCTGCTACGCCATGTGCGTCCCCTATTTTTAGGGGTTGAAACTTTGAAATTTTACTTATGTGTCCATATCTGTTTCCCTATTGCCCGTAGGGCTCTTTACCAAGTTACACTTTTTGAAGATTCATCCCTCTTCTACATAATATATATATTACACATTTGCCGTAGGACAAACGGATTTGGCTGTACGAGGCCAGAAAGGTCGCGCTGTCCGAATTTGGGGGTCTTCTGTACAGGACAAACGGCTATTATTTCCAATCTACAATACACACATACTAATGCCCTTAAGGAGGGATGATGATTTGTGAAAAAACTTTCGTCGAATACCGCGCGGTTTTCATGATAAGGGATGTTGAAATTTTGAAAACCCCTTTTTTAAAAAAAAAGTGAACCTACTTTTTTTTTCGCCCTAATATAAGAAAATTTACGTTGGTTTCATTTTAATACGTTCGTTGGTTTAGGAGCTAGACAGCAAAATATGTCAAAAATGGCTATTTTGGTATTGTTGCATTAAAAAAACCAAAACCAGTATAATTCTGGTAAGTGTTTTTGTTTATCCTAAAAGTCCAATTCATTGCGCATAGAAAATGTGTTTTTGTATTTAAATAGGATCAACACTTATTGTGTAATAACGATTTATGTCATGTGTTCTCCAGTCTCCTTTTTCACATTTTTTTTTGCGGCCTTATGGTTCATAGTAGGGCAGAAAGCATTATACACGTGGACAGGGCACATAATAGGGTGTTAAAATGCGATAGGACGTACCGTTTTCGAGTAAAACGCACTTGTTTGGTTATGTTTGCTTTGAGTTTTCATTGTTCTGAATTGTGATCTGATAAATAAATTCTACATTTTGGTGTTTTCTTTCTTGGGAGTTTGTTTTTTTAAATCATTTTCCGATGAAATGAACATATAATAGCTGTTTCTCGAGGAAGGTAAAACTGTGGATTTTGTTACAGACACAAAATAAGTTGCAATGATGATTCGAGACAAGCGTGAACCTTTAAATAGGGGAGTGAGAACCCCCTATTCCGTCCGAGTCCCTTCATTTTTTCATTAGCAATGTCCCTCATAAACAGAAAAAGCAAGAAGCGACATATAGTTTTATTTTTTCGTAGTCAGCGGTGAGTATTTACTAGTCAGTCGATGAAAAGTGTGATCTGAAATAATTTTTTGCAAACAAGTGCGTTTTACTCGAAAACAGTCCGTCCTATCGCATTTTAACAAGAGATCCATTTTAACACCCTAATATGTGCCCTGTTCAGGTATACATTACTTTCTGCCCTACTATGAACCATAAGGCCGCAAAAAAAAAATGTGAGAAAGGAGACTGGAGAACACATGACATAAATCGTTATTACACAATAAGTATTGATCCTATTTAAATACAATAACACATTTTCTATGCGCAATGAATTAGACTTTTAGGATAAACAAAAACACTTACCAGAATTATACTGGTTTTGGTTTTTTTAATGCAACAATACCAAAATAGCCATTTTTGGCATATTTTGCTGTCTAGCTCCTAAACCAACTAATGTATTAAAATGAAACCAACGTAAATTTTCTTATATTAGGGCCGTACATGCATGAAAAAAAAATGGGCGAAAAAAAGTAGGTTCACTTTTTTTTTTTTTTAATTAAAATTTCAACATCCCGTATCATGAAAACCGCGCGGTACCCAGTGAGAACACCATAGTTGAAAAAACGTTAAAATAACGTTGTCTTGGTTGAAATAACGTTTATGGTTAAAAAAACAACGTTTTTTTTTAAACGGCTTTTTAACTGAACATTTTTTAAACGTTAATGTAACGGCACAAAATAACCTAATGTGTTAGAATTACTATTAAGAAACGTTAAACTAATATGTTGGGTTAACGTTTATCTTTAACGTCCTATAAATGACAAAAATCCTCTAAAAATAAATTGTCTGTGAAATTACAGCGTGATTTTCACGTTAACATATTACCATTGAACAATTTAATTTTTTACGTGTTTTTAATGTTAGACATGAATGATAAATACATGATGTGTTAAAAATAAACGTTACTGTAACGTCCAAAGTTAAGTGTTTATCAACGATTGTTTTAAACGTTTTAATTGCGTAAAATTTTACTGAATATATGGTTATAAACAACATATAAAAAACGTTTTCTTTATACGAGTTTTAAACGTAAGATATTAACGAAAAATGAATCATGCCTTAAGACATAACGTTATTTTAACGTATTCAGTGAATTATTAATTAACGTATATTTTTAATGTCCTAAAAACGACAAAAACTAACCAAAAATAAATTGTCTGTGAAATTCCAGCGTGATTTTCATGTTAACATATTACTGTTTAACAATTTAATTTTTTACGTGTTTTCAATGTTAGAAATGAATGATGAATACGCCATGTGTTAAAAATAAACGTTACTGTAACGTTCAAAATAAAATGTTTATCAAAGTTTGTTTTTAAACATTTTAATTAGGTACATAAAATTTTACTGAATATATGGTTATAAATAACATGGAAAAACGTTTTATTTAGACGAGTTTTAAACGTGAGATATTAACGAGAAATTAATCATGCCTCAAGACATAATTTCTTTTAACATATTACTTTGATTAACAAATAACGTGTATTTTTACAGTCCTAAAAACGACAAAAATTCGCTAAAAACAAATTATCTGTGAAATTCAAGCGTGATTTTCACGTATACCTACATATTAATGTTTAACAATTTAATTTTTTACGTGTTTCTAATGGTCGAAATGAGTGATAATACATGTGCTAAAAATTAACGTTACTGTAACGTTCAAAGTTAAATATTTATCAACGGTTGTTTTAAACGTTTTAATTGCGTAAAATTATACTGAATATGAGATTATAAAAATTAATCATTCCTTGACACATAACGTTATTTTAACTTCTTCAGTGAATTATCAAATAACGTAAATTTTTAACGTTCTGAAAACGACAAGAATGCACTAAAAATAAATTTGCCGTGAATTTCAAACGTGATTTTCACATTAACATATTACTGTTTAACAATTTAATTTTTTACGTATTTTTAATGTAAGAAATTAATGATAAATATGCCATGTGGTAAGAATGGACGTTACTTTAACGTTGAAAGTTAAACGTCTATCAACGTTTGTTATCAACGTTCTAATTGGGTAAAAACGTATTGGTGACTATAACATTACAAATAACATACATATTGAAACGTTTTGTTTAGACGAGATTTAAAGATATTGATGAAAAATTAATCATGCGATAAAATATAACGTTATTTTAAGATATTTAGTGAATTGTTAAATAACGTTTATTTTAACCGTTTTTGTTGACTGAAAAATTATACTGAAGATAAATTGTGAAAATCAAATGCAATTTTCACATTAATATATTCATTATTTTATTATTTAAATTTTTACATGTTTTTGACGTAAGAAATGAATGACAAATATACCATATCTTAAAGCTAAATGTTAATTTAAAGATTAAAGTTAAATGTATTAAATTTTGAATGATAGACGTGTGACGATGACCATTAATGAAACTAGTGTGATAAAATCACTCGGCTCCGCCTCCTGGTTAATTTCACATGCGTTTCGTTATATAATGTTCATATCAAACTAGTATCATTAATAACTATTATATATTGAAGTTACATTATATACAACGTTAAAATAACTGATGCTTTCCACTTATTAAAATACACTGACGTTCTAAATCTACAGGTAAAATAAATGGTAGATGTTGACGTTTTTTTAACGTTATTCTACGCATCTACCTTAATGCATAAAATTTGCCTACTTACCACGTAGTTGTTGCAGAAGTTATTTGTAGATGGCGATACATACAGACCACTGGCAATAATTTGTCAGGCTTTAGCTTATGGTCTTATGAATTTATAGAAATTAAAAAACATAAATTGCAATGTTGAAATTCTTTCAGGGAACAACGGTTTATTTAGACGGATTTTATAAGGATCAGATTAAAGATCATTATTTTTTGGTTTGGCCGAGATAGCATGTTCAATAGGTTAAGCACCCACCCAGGTTTTATGATAAAACCAGTGTGCTTAACCTATTAATTGACCATTCTTCTACATGACGACTCGTCCTGTAACCCATCATCATATTTGAAAATGGGGACCTCCTAGAGCCAGTTTAATTTCGTTTAATTAACTTACATAATTAGTGAATATTTAACGTTATTTAAACTTTTAATAACGTTGATACCGACGTTAAATTGTAATTATATCACAATGATAGAAAGACGTTAAAAAAACGTGATTATTTAAGTTGTATGCCTTTTATAAACCATCAATAATAAGGCTAATATCGACGTTAAATTATAGTGTTGCTACGATAAAAAATTACGTTAAAAGTTACGTTAAAAACAACGTTGTTTAGCAGGACATTTGTACGTAAAATTGACGGTACATTATAATGGTTATTCAACTAGAAGATAATATCGTTTTGCTAACGCTAATATCAACGTTAAATTATAGTGGTATTACGACGAAAAAAAACCGTTAAAAGTTACGTTATGAACAACGTTGTTTAGCGGGACATTTGTACGTAATATCGACGGTGCACTAAAATGGTTATTCAACGCATGGTTATCGTTATAAAAAACGTTTTTTTAACGATTGTGTTCTCATTGGGTATTCGATCAAAGTTTTTTCACAAATCATCATCCCTCCTTAAGGGCATTAGTATGTGTAGTATTGTAGATTGGAAATAATAGCCGTTTGTCCTGTACAGAAGACCCCCCAAATTCGGACAGCGCGACCTTTCCGGCCTCGTACAGTCAAAACCGTTTGTCCTACGGCAAATGTGTAATATATATTATGTAGAGGAGGGATGAATCTTCAAAAAGTGTAACTTGGTAAAGAGCCCTACGGGCAGTAGGGAAAATTCAAAGTTTCAACCCCTAAAAATAGGGGACGCACATGCTGTAGCAGGGTGTAGTTTTCTGTACTTGCTTATTATGCCCTCTTAAACAACTTCCACAAAAAAAAGTCCGCAGTACGCAAATTTTTTATTATGTCTAATTCGACTGGAGTATTAGGTAGAAAATCTGTATGTGGGAGCAGTGATTCCTTTGGCAGCGGTTTTATTTTCTAATTTTGTGTTCGTACTGCATATACATATAAAATGTTTTCTGTTTTTAATCTAAACTTTACGGCTATCCTATTGCCACGTAAAACAAACCAATTTAAATTTACTCTAGTTTCTCGTTCGAACGACATTTTGGCTTTGAAACATCTCCGCACTGCGTCATTGAATGATAAGGTAGAAAACATCGATTCTATGCCATATTCCCCAAAATACAAACATTAACGATACCAAATAAGGTGAAATGCCTTTATACTCCAGTCAAATAGGGAAATAGTTATAAAGCTTTATGTTCATTTAGGTCTAGTATTAAACATACTAAAGTCCTGACTAGTGCACTCGAGCCGCCATCTCGAAAAAATGGTGTTCCAATTATTTGCTTATATCTCGCCATTCGTTAGAGTATAAAATATGTACGGAAAAAATCTATATAACATATTTTTTTCTAATTTTGACATAAAGTAACACTTTTCAAAACTTACGTAAGTATCAAAGCGTCCAACTTTTCATAACCAGTTATGAAAAGTTCAATTTTACCTAACTGGTGAGGAAAAGTTCGTTGTATCATCAATTAAGAAAAATAAACAACTTCCAAAAAGAAAAAGAAACAATATTTATTCAACACACTCAAAGAAATAGTATGGGTAAATTCAACAAAAAAAAAATGGTTAACTAACAATATCGTTAATTTTGTTAAACTAAACTATATTGATGGTATTTTTAAACAAGAGGTGATTGTTATTTTAATTAATAAAAAGTTGTCGTACAACAAAACAAACATTAACTTAAAAAATAGATGAATAAGACTATTATTTTTTTCGTCTGACTATTATTTTGTTGAATTCTGTCAAATTAAACTAGATAATAGTATATTTTATTTTTAACTATTATCGAATTGTAATTCTAACCCAGTATTAGTTCGCTGTATTATTGTACTTGGTAGACAAACCAATATTATTGTCGTCTTCTAGAAGTTCTAAAAGAATTACCACGTAGTCTATTACAGAAATTATTCCCAGATGACGCCACATACAAATCACTGACAATAATCAATCTTATACTCTTATGAATTTATAGAAAATTAATAACATGATTGCAATGTTCAAATTCTCTCAGGGATCATCGATATATTTGGATGGATCTTATAAACGATCTCTAATCTTTGGTTTGGGTGGTCTGATGTCTCAATACTGAGATTTTGGCTAACCAAAAAAAACTTCATCATACAATAAAGTGTAGATCAACCTAAAAATTAGTTGGTGAACAAAAAACAAAGTCGTTGTACTATTTGGATAATGTTTATTGATAAGGAACCAACCACCAAATCGTCATTTTGAGTAATTGGCTATCAAAGTGTAAGACTACCTGTAAAATAGATCCTTGAGTACACGACAAATCCTTTGACACTGTCAATAAAAAAAAGTTGAAATATTAAAATAGACATTATATGATAGTGATACTGGCTCTGCTTATTTAAGCTTTTTCGCATTTTTTGGTGGATGGTTCTATTAGAGTAATTATGAATCATGCGTTTTAAAAATGTCGCTTGAGTCATTGCTTCATAAATGGCTCAAAATATAAGACTAGAGTTTGGATCTTTTTATACAAAGTAAATTACATCTTGCTTTACAAATTGGTACCCTTTACAGATTTTCTTCAATTTGGTGCTTGGTTCCTTTTCGATAAACATTATCCATTTAATTGTAGACCAAATTGAAAATGGTTAGTGAACATAAAAAAATGTCATTGTACTATTTAATTTGTTACAAGAAGATATGATTATTAAACTACTATTTGTTTACGAAAACAAATAAAGTTGTATGACTATTCTTTTCTGATTGATTTAACTATGAAACTAGATAGGCGCGATTTCATATGCTCTTTTTGGTTGAATTTACCTATCATTTTCTTTGACTGCACAAAATACACATAACACACTACATAAAGTGGAAGCTTTTAAATTCTTCTTTCCTTCAAAATATGCGAACAAAACTTTTTCATTAACAGGATTTACTTGCTATCAAACTAGGATTTCAAATAATATTGTAACTTTGCCAAATAACGTTTGTCAATTTTGAGATTAAAATTATGTGTAATAATAGCAGCAAAGGTAACTATAAAAAAAAACTACTTAATTTTTAAGATCTTTAAATACACCTATTTCATTTAAGGGGTTTTTAGACGTTTAAAATTAGAAAAAATCTTGTATGTAACACGTTCCGAAAGACAATTTTATGTAACTCGTGTTATTTTGCGGGATCTCGCTCCGCTCGTCCCGCAAACATCCATTCGTTACACAAAATAAAGTCTTTCGTTAACTGGTTACTTTAGAGAATTTTATAAACTACATTTTATATATAAACATAATTCCGATCTCTAACAATTAGCGAGATATATGCAAAAAACTAAATTGGAGCACCATTTTTCCAAGATGGCGGCGAGAGCACCAGTTTGCGTTCAGGATTTTTTAAAAGAATGAAGCATTTTAAATTTCCAATTTTTGTTAGCTAGCGTGGACCTTAAACCTATATAGGTGGAAGTAAAAGCAGGATGACTCTTACAAATGCGAAAAATTGCGACGCGGCGCATTAGGGGTGGTTTTTAAGGATACTTAAGGGTTTTTGAGTACGCACTTGCGCCATTGGAACTCTTTCGTTTCTTAAAAGTAGCCCTCTGGCAAATATAATTCCCAAAGGGCAAAAGATTATAATTTGTTTCCTCTATTCACCGATTTTAGTTCTAATATCAATGGACTATAATAGCTATTTTTACTGGAGCGGATTTGCTAATTAATTCCTCTAATTTAATTGTGTAGGCACATTTTTTCAGTGTTCTAATACGCTAGAAAGACAAATATCCTACCTACTATGTAATACACACATAATATAAAGGTCCTTGTCCTGGCATTAATAATTTATTGCCATATAATATACCTACACTATGATTAATGGGTTATAAAATTACTGTTTTAAGTTATAAATTTACCTGAGATGATTTAAGACTAGACACGTCTCCGTTCAGTTACAAAACATCTTCAAAAAGACGCTGTGACAACCTTTCAGAATTTATCTGCAATGCGTCTCAGTTATTTAATTTTAAGTTGGCTATGGAGGAATAGAGGATTTATGGCAAAGTGCCACATGACATGGATACGAAAATTACGTTCAACCCTTTTTTTTTGTTTCGTTTCTGTGTATTACCGATAATAGACGGGTTCCGTTTGCAGTTTGGTCGTTCGATAAATGTTGCGGCAAGGCATCGAGTAGCAGTCTGTAGAATTTAAGCTAATATAAACACGATGATAGAATTGTATGTCTATTTCGTCATATAGTTATTCGGGGGTGAGAATATATTTCAAGAAAACAGTATTCAGGATTATTTTTTTACATTGCACCAACTGCCTTCCTCGGTCAAGGCTGAAATAACGTACAGAAATAGGTTGCCTCGAGTCATAACTGACAGACAATTAAAGAAACATGGAAAGACACACTCCACGTATGCCCAGTTCTAACGCAGGTATGTTGATCACATTTTGCAACTTCTTATAGGCTGAATACTTCTTAATAAATCTTGTTCCTCGATGTGGTCTCATCATCATTTAACATAGAGATATTGATAATTATTTACAGGTTAAGAATGATTTTACAATACCGAAAATGTAAACTTTCAGTTTGATTATCTGTATAGTGGAAGACCAGACCCTCTGAATTCGACACCCTCTATACAACTCGCGAACACCCACCTAAAAAATAGGTAATCTGATGTAAAATAACCCGCTAAACTTGATTTTTGAATTCGCTCATTGATTTGAGATTGCCAAAATGACCAAATTAGCAATTTTCTAAAAAAAATAAAAATTATGTGTTATTTTTGTTTTTCATATAACACGTCATATATTTTTTATTTTACTTCAGAATTTTTTAATTTTTTTACATAATATTCTCTAACTATTCTTTGATATGTTGAAAGTAAAAAACTTTACCTAAAAAATAATTAGTTGGCAAAAAAAAAATAACAACTTTTCTTTGACGCAAAATCTTTAAAATTTGCAGAGTAAAATGTCCGATCGAGGTATCTTTTTTATTTTTAAAGTTAGGTGCCTACTATAATCTAAGAAAATGTTCCGAATGAACTAAATAAAATCTTTTATAAGAAGTTCTTTTTGAAATTTTGCTCCCTTATCGAAATATTCATTAATTGTTTCAGCGTCCGAACGAATGCGCGCTACTATGAATCGGCCGCAATCGCATCTAGAGCTAAACGCAGACACGTGCCGGGTGATTATTATTTTCCAGTATCCATTTATGTTAAGTTGAAAGTGCTTTTTGTCTCAGTCCTTATATTTAGTGCGTTATAAACACATAGTTTGGCATAATAAATTATAATTACTCGAATAGGAAATCAAAGGAAACAAGCTAAAAACGTACTCTTCGCCTGTTAACTGGATTTTTATATAATTGTTATACATTCAATAGGATACTTTTCGCAGTTTTTTGTAAATAATGTTACTTTTAGACATTTTTAATTCTAGAGTACGATCTTAGTTGATAAAAGACTTGGTAAAAAAACTATACCAAACCTCATTTGGGTTTCGATTCCGAGTCAAAAGAACTACACCACCACCTTACACGTAGAAGAATGTAAATTTTTACATTATAAGACACGAGCTATAAAATCATATTTTCACGGTTGTATATTACATTATGAAATGTATATTTGTAAAATATATAAATAATTAGAAATATTAAAATGAAATATTTCACCAGATTTCTATTCAATTACAAAAACATAAAAATTAAAAAAAAAATTTTTCAACAGTAAAATCACAAGAGCTTTTTTTTATCGGATAAATTTCTCTTTGTAACGAAATAATTTTGCCAATCAGTGCTTTTATGAGAAAAACTGACATGAAAAAATCGCGAGACCGGAGATCGAGCGATTTTATCAAATGTCAGTTTTTCGAGCAAAATTACTGATTGACAAAATATTGAGTTAAAAAGAAATTTATCCATAAAAGAAAAGCTCGAGTGATTTTTGGCAAGATAAATTAACGACAGAATATGTGAACGAACAACAATTAAAAATAATTATAATTTTCTCAAAACGACTCATATCGTACAGTATAATTTCCACAAGACTTAAAAATTATAGCCGACAGTACAGATTTTAAAATGACGTGCGACTACTAGATATACTCTGCTTTTGAGGAACAGGTATTTTTATCGTGATAAGAAACGATGCACCTTTTTTTATCGCTGTCAAAGTGACAAAATGTGACTGTCAAATAGACTTTTTTATATAGGAGTTAATTTATCAAATTTAAATCATTAAGTAATAACATTTTTATTTATCGATCGATTTTGTTCAAATAGAGTTCTTCTTCTAGCTAACACTAATTTAATGTCCAAATTTCAGTACAATCGGAATTTTCTTTCTTCAGTTATCGTGCTTACAAGAAACGTGACGGACGGACAGACAGACGGACATTTTGAAAGTTGTTCAGAATTCGTTCATTAACACAATGGTATGAAAATTTTTTGTCTGCGAGCGATATTTACGGCTTTAGAAATGTACCGATCAAATGCAAAATCCGATGACATTTCTGTGGCTCTAAAACAATATTTAGAACAGAAAAATTTATTTTTATCACTAAATCCAGTTTACCATGCACAATGTAGAAGATCGTATACCCCAACTGCTTATAAAAGAAAATCAGAAATTGTAAATCCTAGTACAGAGAATACAAGTAAAAAGGGCATTTCTGCAATGTGCTATTTACAAGACAGCCTACCAAATTAAGCCCAGAATTCCAAATGTTTTAGATTTTGGATGGTACCTAAAGGAGGAAATCTTATTTCCAAAGATGATTTCAAAAAGCCCAAAACCCAATTTTATTGAGTTAACTCCATTTTGTAAATGTAAATTATATAACTGTACTACAAGCTGCAAGTGTAGCAAAGCAAACGCGCACTGTAACATAACATAAGTTGTTTATGCGAAGGAAAATGTAATCTTTAGTACCCACTTGCTGTTATAATTAATGAAAATATATTTTTTAATGTGTATGTTTCGAGATTATCTACATAATTTTATAACATTTAATTGCAAATAGAAACTAAATAATCCGTAGACTCACTTGATCGCTTAAACGACACCACAGATGGGCGACGTTAACAGAAGTTATGCTTTAAATTAATGCGGACGAGTTGCGCGGCCGCTTCCAACAGCGTCATCTCGTTACATGAGCCGAATTTCCAAAAAATATCTTTATAAAAAAGTTTGTTTAAAGTATATGGAACATTTTTCTCGTTTATACTATAACTCTCTCTTTAAAAATAAAAAAGTTACCTCGATCGGGTATTTTTCAACGCAAATTTTAAAAAACCGCGACAATAGAGGGTAATTATATTTTTTTAGGTACTATATTATTAATTACACTATATTCTTTGCCGTCAGCCTGTCCAAGAATATTGGAGGGATAATGTGTAAAATATTGGTCAAAATCGGAATTAAAATAAAAAAGATATGATGTGTTATGTGCAAAACAAAAATTAACACATAATTTTAAAATTTTTCAAAAAATTTGCGAATTGACCGATTTGGCAATCTCAAATTAATGGGCGAACTCAAAAATCAAATCCAGAAGGTCATTTTACATAATATCATCTGTTTTTTAGGTGGGTGTTCGCGAGTTGTATAGACTACTTTTAAAATGCTTCCTACAGATTGGCTGCTCTCCGACTAGTATGTAAGAAATCTAACGGAAATAAGTCCGAAGACCACGGGTCAATATGGATATACCGGGTGCCACAAGATATTGACTCGCCGGTCTACTTTGTTTTTTAACTCATCAATAAACTACCGCAATAATTGTATTTGTGGACATAACAAACAATGTGCTGTCACTTCCGGTTCACTTTCAATTTTTAAATGTAACTCCTTCTATGTTTTACATATTTGGATTCAAGACGACATTCTGAGTATACCATGGTAATTTTGCGAATTTTTGAGCCGATGATTTAAGATTTTGGCCTAGTGTGCCCTGGAATCCCAAAATTCTCAATACGGGAGGTAAACACCACTGTTTATCAACCCAACAGAGTTGAACATATTTTTTTATCGAAAACTTTTCCAAATTTGAAGGTGGCTAATGTGTTCAATAAATTATAGATTTTTTTCGGATTTCGTTGATATCCGTTTCATATCAGTGGTATTTCTTTTTCTCTGATAACGAGCCTAATAGCTAGGTAGCTGGTGGCAATACTGGTATATTTGCTGCTGATTTTTTAAATAAATGAATTTCAAATTTGCAAAAAAAAACCGCCCTACCTATATCATTTTATTATTTCAGCCATTGCTATAAAATGGTTCATGTATTAAAAATATAAATAAAAAAATGGTTGGCTGAAATCCGATTTTTTTAATAAAACCAATTGTTAATTTGCAAAAAAAAGCGCTATTAAGTCATTTTATTGTACTTCGCATTGGTTTTAATTTGTTAGTTTTTATATCCATAAGTCGATTTTCAGAAATATTCCCAATTTACTCCAAAAAATGTCAAAGTGTGGCTTTTGCCTTGCAAAAGATGGAGTAGTAATGTTTTTGATATATATTGTTTAAGTCAAGGCCTTGATAAAAAATACAAGTTTTTGACGGGAGACACGAGCCGCCTTCTTGACATAAAGGTGCAAAAAATTGTTTTTCAAAATAATTCGGCAACGCTCGATCCTACGAGAAGAACGTTCAAGACAATAAGAGGACAAAATTTCCTACATCGTTCGTATATACATTTTTATTGTAAGTCTAACGTTTAAAGAGATGCAGCGTCAGAAAGACGGATTTAAGAATTTTTTTTTTAATTAAATAGTGTATGTACATACATACACCCTGTATACATATACAAGCAAAGGAAAAAAAAAGTAATTGTAAAAAACAGAATATTTCTTGGGACTACCTGGATAGCGATAAAAGCTTTGTAAAAATAACACAGGGGCTGTTAGTTTGATCAAAATCGTCTTATCCTATGTTTTTTGATATGCTGAAACCGATTCTGATATTAAAAAAAAAAATCTACCACATCAGTTTTTGTCTACCATTCCTCTCATCCCCTAAAAAGGGCAAAAAAGGTCTTGTCCTAAGGTTTTGTTCTAACCTTTCTGAAGTATTTTGATGCGCTGAAGCTAATTTTGGGCAAAACAAAATTTCTGTCTAGTCAGTTTCCCTCTGCCACCCCTAGGAGATAAAAGGGGGTTGTAGAAGGTAACTGACACGATAGAAATTTTTTTTTGTCCAAAATTGGCTTCAGCGCGTCAAAATACTTAAGAAAAATTAGATCCGAATCTTAGAACAAGACCTTTTTTTTTTTTGCCCTTTTTACGGGATAACAGGTAGACAAAAAATGATGCGGTAGATTTTCTTTCAATATCAGAATCGGTTTCAGTATGTCAAAAAACATGGGATAAGATGGTTCTGATCAAAAGAACAGCCCCCCATTTTTTTTTCTCGGCCTGTGTAATTAGTAAGAAACGTCAGCCTAAGAAAAATCAGCATAGCAGATTTCATCTATTATTTTTTTTTGTTTTTTTTTTACAAACAAACAACGCTTTCTGCAAAGTGGCTGACACGGTAAAATAATATAGAAGCGTTTTTTTACCCCATTTTTTGTCACCCCCTTCAAACGCAACAGTACACAGGTGACTAAAGTTTGTTTATATTGTTTCTTATCACTTTGTGAAACTTTTGATATAAGGTACACCGACAATAAAATCACTTAATTTTTTGTATATCAAATTAATTAAAAAAATTAAATTGGAAAAAAACGCAGACACATACTAAGTGCCCGTGCACCCCCGATCCTTGGGGACAATATTTTTCATAAAGATTGAAGCCTAAGGAACAATTTAAGACATGCCTCTAAAAAGAAAATTGGCTGTACTTTCAAAACGGCGTCCGTTTTAAAAAAAATGTAAATATTGTTTTTGTCATTTAACACAAAAACTAAAAAAGGTGGAGAAAAACTTTCTGCACAAAAAATAAAGTGCATAAAATTTTATACAATTTTGTTCCTATGCAATATTTGGATAGGAGTTACCATTTTCCAGATACCATTGTTACCCTTTTCGAGATAAATGTCTGCAAATTATAATATTATTATTATTATTAATTTTTTTCAGTTTATTTTATTTTATTTTTATGTTAATAATATAAAGTTATATTATACGCCTTACAATAATTGTTACAGTTATTTCCTCTGAGTGATTTACCGATATATGAATTTCCATGTTTTCTTAATTTTGGACTCATTTATCTCGAAAATGGTAATTCCTATCAAAATATTGTATAGGGACAAAATTGTAGAAAATTTTATGCACGTTGTTTTTTGTTAGTTTTTGTCCATCTTTTTTAGTTTTTGTGTTAAAAGACGAAAACAACATTGACAACAGTTTTTTTTTAACATATGGCCGCCATTTTGAAAGTACAGCCAGTTTTTTTTTAGGACATGTCTTAAATTGTTCCTTAGGCTTTAATCTTTATGAAAAACATTCTCCCCAAGGATCGGGCGGGGAGGTGCACGTACAGCTAGGGAGGGCTCCCCGACTAATAGATTTCAGCCGACTGCATTTATATCAATGTCATATTGACCAGCAACGTTTAAAACAAGTGGTTGACGCAATAAAATCATATAGGAGCGTTTTTTTCTTATTGCATTTTTAATTAACTGTTAATTAAAAAATCAGCAACGCCGTAATGACTGAAATATTTTTTCCGGCTTTTTGTTATGATGTCTTTGAATTTTTCAACCGCAGTCACACGATAAAATCATATAAAAATATCTGCCACCAGCTTCCTAGCTATAAAATAGCTAATAGCTTAAAAAGTCAAAACGACAAATATTTTCTTGTACTGTGTAGAAGTTAAAGAGGCACTAAAGATGCTGAATTTCTTTTTCTTTTTTTTTAATTGAACCTCCTTTAAAAAAGATCATTAAAAATTATGAAATCAAATTTCACCGTTAATTGAACTTTATTATCTAATATCGATATTGAGGTCGGTGTAAAAATAAACGAAAAACAAATTCAAACGTATTTTTAACCGACTTCAATATCGATATTAGGTAATAAAGTTCACTGCAGTGGCACCAAGGAAATTATGACCTAATTTTTTGTTAAACGAAGACTATTAAATTGACAATATAAAGAAAAAATTAAAACCTGACTGCTGTTTTGTAAATAATCATTGAATGTTGGAATGATTTGCTTTTCTTATTTCAAAGACTAGTGTACATATTTTCTCACAATATTTTCCTTCACCAAGTAAAAGCTAAATGAATGAGAGGTCATTAAAAACCTCTAATTACGGACGAATCATTAGGCGAGCCTCATAGTGGTCGTTTTTCTTTTAAAGACGCCAAGAAGCTGGTTTTATATAATTATAATACAGCTTTTACTCGACCATATTCAGAGGTATTTATCGTACTTTGAAGACATCGTCTTTTCATCCCTTAATGAGTGGGAAACAAATCCATCTGCAAAAACATCCTTAATGAGAAACACTTTTTTGTCGACTTTTCATCCATATTACCTAATAATTGACGTTAAAGTATAGGTTACGCTATTTGTTCATTTTTACTTTGCACTGACTTCAATATTTATTTACTTATTTAATTTATTTAGTTACATATTATTATTATTAAGTATGAAAAGAGGTAACAAACAGTGTGTTTTAAGTATGCAGTCATTAATTCTCGGGGGTGATTCTGTCAAAAAATTAATTAAAACATTCCCTATAAACATGAGTCGGGAAATCTCTATTAAGGAAGCTACGGCCTTCTGAAGTAAACCATGAAAAAAAAATAACATCAAAGGGTATAGCCGGAAAAGTTAGGGAAATGTGCCACCGCACTTACTCTGTTAAAATGGCTTCCAGATGATGCAGTTTATAGAGTATATTACACGGTAAAAATTTTAACCCGCTACTACCCCTATGAAGGTGGAAAAAAAATAATATGTCTTTAATTATTATATTTTTTTTTTCGGTTTCTATGCAACCGATCGATTTGAAATTTGGCACGAGTATTGCTCCAAAAAATAAGGTCATTTTATGACCATTTTGACCATCGGAAAAAAATATAAATTTTTTTTAGAGGACGAAAGGGTGGCTACCCTTCGTGGTACAATCACCATTCTATGATATATTATGTCTTGACACTTCCTGATTATCATACTAAATTGTCAGATTTTTTTCTGTGGTGGAACAATATGAAAAAAAAATAAAATTGGGTAAAATAAAATATTTACACATGCCTCTTAGTTGTAACAGTTAATACTTATAGCCTTACAAGGTATTGTTGCATATCTACAACCGACCGCGGGTGCCAGTACGATGTTGCCAAGTCTACTTTTTCCCCAGACGTACGGAAATTCGGTACAATCTGGCAATAACCCTTTATGGAGGTTCCAGGGTTCACCCCCCCCCAGGGGCGAAGTATTAACTCTCTAGGAGCTTGGGGAAATGTTTAGCAATGAATGATGTTCTTTGTAATTACTGTCGCATTACGACATCTGAAAAACGACGTACTGAACCAGATGAAGAAAGTGAGGGAACGATCGAAGAAGACCAGCCTTTTGTGCCTTCAACATCTTCTATCACTACGATTAGTGACTGATGAAATAATGGAACTACCATTGCAAACTCGTTGCTACACATAAATACTGTTGCTTATGTGGTGATGGTAAAGAACTGACCGTAATACTCACTACTCCGAGACTACAGTGCTATCGAAACAAACAAATATACATCCCCGAGGCAATCGTTGCTGCAAAATACATTTGATTTTTTTCCCCTCATTTTTGGCCTTGGATGGGTTCCATCAGCCAGCTACGCAGATGGATAATTTTTTATCTCACTATGGTACAGTTGTTTAACATTAGTTGTCGTTTGTCAATACTTATCCTGACTTGTGATATTGATTCCTAATATGCCTTTGTTTCTATAACCTTTGTGGTTTAACCAACTATCCGTGGTCCGGTCTATGTGTAAACTTAAGTCGCCCTGATGAATCCCTGGGCGCGAAATGTGTCTACATTTGATTAAACATCTGAAACCATATGCCAATTGTAGCTCGATTCCTAGATCGGATTTATGCATTCTATTAAATTCCTTAACCTCAATAACATAACAACTCTAAAAGGCTCTCAGACCACCGCGGTTTATCAGACTATCTTATTAGGGTTATGGTTATTAATTACAACCTTAATAGTATACCAATGATACCATTCTGAGGATAGTCAATTTGTTCAGCTTCCTAGCAAGTGCGCTGCACGCTGGCACCATATCGAACAATTTAGTAATAGGTCATTCTGTTATCATTATTACTACCTGTTTTCAGTTTTAATAGAAAAATAAGGACAGAAGAAGTTCTTGTATTGGAATTTTCCAACAGTGACTTTAATTCGTAAATGGCATCTACCATTAAGCTTGTAAATGTTAATAATTGCTTCTCTGATAAACCGCAGTGGTCTGTAGAGCCTTTTAGATTTGTTATTGGGGTTAAGTTCCAGATGTGTAATATCGTCTTCATAAAAGCGATGTTTAATCAACTGTATTTTACACCAACGATTGCCTCGGGGATGTATATTTGTTTGTTTCAATAGCACTGTAGTCTCACATTAGTGGATACTACGGTCAGTTCTTTATCATTACCACATATGCAACAGTATTTATGTGTAGCAACGAGTCTGCAATGGTGGTAGTTCCATTATTTCGTCAGAGTCACTAGTCGTAGTGCTAGAAGATGTCGAAGGCACAAAAGGCTGGTCTTCCTCAATCGTTTCTTCACTTTCTTCATCTGGTTCAGTACGTCGTTTTTTAGATGCAATGCGACAGTAATTATAATGAACATCATTCGTTGCTAAACTTTCCCCCAAGGTCCTAGAGAGTTAATACTTCGCCCCTGGGACCTCCAGAAGTGGTATTGCCAGATTGTGCCGAATTTCCGTACGTCTGGGGGAAAAGTAGACTTGGCAACATCGCACTAGCACCCGCGGTCGGTTGTAGATATGCAACAATACCTTGTAAGTATTAACTGTTACAACTAAGAGGCATGTGTAAATATTTTATTTTACCCAATTTTATTTTTTTCCATATTGTTCCACCACAGCAAAAAATCTGACAATTTAGTATGATAATCACGAAGGGTCAAGACGTAATATATCATAGAATGGTGATTGTACCACGAAGGGTAGCCACCCTTTTGTCCTCTAAAAAAAATTTATGTATTTTTTTTCGATGGTTAAAATGGTCATAAAATGACCTTATTTTTTGGAGTAAGTTATCTCCACGCAAGCAATACTCGTGCCAAATTTCAAATCGATCGGTTGCATAGAAACCGAAAATATAATAATTAAAAGCATTTTATTTTTTTCCCACCTTCGTAGGAGTAGTAGCGAGTTAAAATTTTTACTGTGTAATATACTCTATAAACTGCATCATCATTTTAACTAAGTAAGTGCGGGGGCCCATTTCCCTAACTTTTCCGGCTATACCCTTTCAACAATTTAAAATAAATGACGATCAGTTATACGTAATAAAAAGCAAACTCCATAGGTTAATCAGTGTTGCAATAAGAAGTTTTTCCAAATTACACGGGGAGCGAGACATCTTTATTTCATGTTTTAGAAGCCTGGGGGGTTATTCCATGAAAAGTGGGACATGAACAAAGACAAATAAAACTAGACATTCTACCCTGCTACTACTTTAACAGGGTTGTTTAAGAATGGAAGCAATCTGTTCTCACATCGAGGCAATTAAATGACTCCAACTGTCAGTTTGAGAGTTAATGCGAGACATTTGCAAGATCTCTTGATTTGTTAGTTAAACCTAATTTGGAAATTGTAATATTCAGGTGTTACTGTTCATTAATCAGCGAGTTCATTTTTTGACATCCAATGTGAAGCTAATATTATTATTAGATATGTGAAACACCAAGTGAAAAGTAAAAAGTAACGAAATTTTTTTGTAACGCGAGTTATGAACCAAACTCTCAACATAAAAATCGATAGTACATAGTTCAAAGATTAAAGATTCTTTAGCAACGCAGGGTCAAACATTAGTTTATTACATCACATGAAAAAAAGCGTAGATGGTATAGGTGATGCGTTAAATAGGTCAGCTAGAATAGGGTTATGAAAAGAGAAGTAGTTGTTTTCAATGTAGAAGAATTTGCCACGGCAGTAGAAAAATCTAAAATGAACTTTATTAATGTTACTCCATGCACATAATCCAATCAAATAAGAATGAAACATGGGAATGAAAGTAGGAAAGCTGAAAATTTGCATAGACCGAGGGACTGAAAGTCTCATAAGATCTCGTGTCCGCTAGTCAAGATATGAAAGGTCACAAAAATCGTTTTTTGCAAATATCTCGCTTCCTATGAGCTATTTCGTAACTTGTTACATAAATAGCTATTATAAACCATATTATAAAGTTTATAAAGAATAAATAACAAAATAATACATTGGTTCCCACACTACACACTAAAAAAAATTGTTTGGAGCAAACAAAAATTTTGTTGCGTGTATACAAAGCAATTTCTTGGTTGATATTAATAAATTTCAAACAAAGTTGTTTGAAGCAACAAACATTTAGTAACATCAACCAAGAAATTGCTTTGTATATACGCAACAAAATTTTTGTTTGCTCCAAACAATTTTTTTTTTGTTAGTGTGTACCTTTGAGGTAGAATGCAAGGCGCGTTTTTTTAGACATGGTTTCCCGATGGGCCTGGTCCATGTTGTACCGATGTAATTGGTTGCACAACCCTCCAAGTGAATGATATCAGAAGCTACTCGGTTCACCTCTGAATACCATCACTAGTAGACATACGTCTCAAGATTACTCTTCTTCTGGTCGCCCATATTCAATTTCCGGATCATTATCGTCATCCTCGTTTTCCATCACATCTGACTCTAAAACCTCAAGGACCTCAGGAACAAATTCACTTTCTCCACCAAAATCATTTGATATTGATGAAGCGTTGAGGCATGCTTATCCACGACACTGGCCACAAACTGTGGAGCATTGCAACCCTACATTGCTACATCCACAGTTCGCGCTTCAACCTGCTTGCAATCGCAGAAGATTCTATTCTATAGTTCGTCCAGTGCTGATGGCAATAATATTGTCGGCTCCAGGATCTCATTCTGTAAAACCCACCCCATTTTTCAGGTTGTAAATCCTTCCCTAACCAAGTTTGGATCTGGAAGTAGACCCAATAAGCTTGCTTTACGAAAGGAAAGTCGAGGAAGAAGAAAAATAGGTTAAATTGATTACTAGAAAATGCTCTGTAAAAAAGTTACATAATTGAAAATAAAAGTTATTTCACTCCAAATTATTTCAATCTTTCATCTTTTGCAAAAGTAATTTTGTCAGTTTTGTATCTAAACCCTATCTGGTATTTTTCAACATCTAAGATCTTAAAACCAACAACCGCTATTACCTTCTACGGTGGTTAAAACTGTTCTGGAGTTTTAACAGATCGATATCCTAATGCACCAGACAACCCAATCGATGCTTGCCTTAAGAGATTAGACATTCTCACCTCAACCTTATCGTTTCAAATTTTTACAGTTTACCATCCTTGACATTGCCAGCCACCGCGAAAACAAATTTATTGTTGACAGTTTTTAAACGCGATGGTTTTCGCGTTTAACTTTAATTAATGTCTGTAATTAAACTGCTTTAATTGGATGACATTTTTTATATACAACTATATTTGGTTACACCGTTTGTATGTATATTGTTTTTAACTGTATAAATACATCTACCCAACCGAGTAATGGCCGTTATCGAAGTGGAAAGTTAGTAAGTGTCGTTAAGAGCAATATAAAATCAAATACGAATTAAGAGGAATTGATCTAGAACAAATTTCAAGCTCATGCGGTGATTGATGTGATGTAAGATTGTTTTATAATGGGGTTCAATGTTTGCGTACGAAATAAATCGACGATGCTCCCTTCAAATACTTTTCCACAAAATATTTTATTTAGTGGTCAAGAAGATTATGAATGCATGCACCAAAATACCACAACTTCCAGCTAGACAAAGACCACTACTACTAACTGCTAACATCCTCCTCGGGTGCAATTTCTATTCAACAACTAGGAGTTAATGCGCAATTAATTCTCTTCGCATGCCATACTTGTGTATAAATAAAATACACATATATAAAGCCGGGTTTAGACGCAGTTCGCTATCCTCATCGACCACATGTTATTCATAATTGCGACTAATTTTAAAAATTAATTAACATTTTAAATTTATTGGAATTATAAAGAAAACTAGTATTTTCGTACTGTTGTCGTTATCAGCTACTGATCTTTCAACTTGTCGACACTAGTCGAAAGTTGCACCTTGCACCTTCAGAGGGCTCCACGTTGTGCCTGCTAGACCCCTTGTTAGTGGCCTAGTATTGTTAGTGACATAGTGACCTATAGTTATAGTTTGAGATGAAATATATGCCTAGTACTTACATGTCCGCATTGTCTGCAAATTAAGTAATTGCGTATTTAAACTAGTAGTCTTTCTTTGTGCCAAGTTGTTTTTGGTACATATCGCGATCGGAGAGATATCACGCATTTCGCCAAATTTTGACGCTTTATTGTGACTCCCGTGCATGTGCGCATTGTCTGCAAATTAAATAATTGCATATTTGTACCAATAATCTTTCCTTGTATCAAGTTGCAGACCTGCTGCAAAAATAATTGGTAAAAGTTATCTCCATTTTTTTACACAAATACGTTCGACGGCAAGTGCTTTGTACATGTTTAATCTATCTGCAAATAATCCTATTTCGAAACTATTTTTAAATCATGTTTTCTTTTTAGCTGCAGACAGTTATTCAAAGTTATAAAAAAAATAACAAGTTGATATGCGCACGATATGGTGATGTGTATATAGTAAACGTCTGCACTTTTTCCCTACCCATTTTCATGAACCAATATCATCATTTTGTACTGTTTGCAGACGGTAAATAATCATTTTTTTTTAATAAAATTTGATGCATTTTCGGGTACTCTGTATAAGGTTTGGTGCATGACAAAACTGTCTGCAAATGCTCTTCTGACATAATTTGTATTCCCTTCAATTTCGAATTATGAATTTTGCAGATGGTAATTTATTAGTTGAAAACATTATTTTTTTATGCAAACCGGAAATCGTTTCCTACATCCCGTGCATGCGTGCAAACCTTGAAAGTACTCCAAATTGAGCTTTATTATATACATAATACTGACTAAGTTACTTGCAGACGGTAGGCTATCAGTTCTGGTTTTCTGTTACCATCTACTAGTCTATAACGTCCATGTCCAGAATTTGCTCTTTGTCGAATAACGAATAAATAATAGCCAATGTAAAGATCTAATATGTAAAATAAATAATCTATCTGCAGAGCCAAACGCTGACGAAAAATTATCATCCGGTAGTAGTCTTTAAGTATTCTCAAGAACTTCTCTCGACGAATGTAACACCAGACGAGGCGAATTAAATATTTTGACGGCATAATAAACCGCCACGTAAATAACCAACGACAAGCTAGAAATATTTCTCTGGAGACCTCATCAACAATTGATGGCGGTACGGACAGGCGGTTGCCTAGAGGCCTTATCGATCTTGTCGCTGGTGCCCGAAAGTCTGTGTGGAAAACACATTCAGACGCCACGCCGCGCCGCGCGACCGGCACCTCCGCCATCCCCGCCCTCTGACGTCACCCGCCGAGAGAGTAAAGGAAAGAGAAAGCCCGCCGGGGTTTCCGAGGCCATCATCTGCTTCACGAGGTGCCTTCTGTCAATGGAATCTGGGAGACAAAAAGACGAGGACACGGGCAAAGGCGGACGCAGGCCCGAAATGCGCCCAAGTATATTGCCGCAGGGCTACCATGAAATTCTCCGGAAAAAAAGTGCTGATTGAAAGCTAAACACTAGTAGATAAGAAACCGATATGTTTATCATTAACTGAGGGCCTTGTTTTACATCCCTTGTTTACCGAAAGGATACAATGGCGGCTGGTGAAATTTCAATATTTTTTTTCTCGTCTGTGGCGCATGGGACCCATACGAAACTTGGGAAATAACATCTAGAGAAGCAGTTCTCTAATGACCCCTAAAAGATTTTGAAAAAGCAGTTTGCGAAAAAATTTTTGAAAATTCGCTAGCCTCCCCTGGGTCTAGGGACCCCTATTTACTTTTATTTTTTTTTTGTCATATGCATTTGACTTTTCATAAAAATGCATCGACAGATTTTGGAGTTTGTGAAAATATTTTCATTACTAACTGAGATACAACGAATTGAAATATTGTAATTTGTTAAATTGTAAATTACAAAATTTCAGTTCATTGTATTTCAGTTAGTAATGAAAATATTTTCACAAACTCTAAAATCTGTCGATGCATTTTTATGAAAAGTCAAATGCATATGACAAAAAAAAATAAAAGTAAACAGGGGTCCCTAGACCCAGGGGAGGCTAGCAAATTTTCAAAAATTTTTTCGCAAACTGCTTTTTCAAAATTTTTTAGGGGTCATTAGAGAAGTGCTTCTCTAGATGTTATTTCCCAAATTTCGTATGGGTCCCATGCGCCACAGACGAGAAAAAAAATATTGAAATTTCACCAGCCGCCGCTGGAAAGGAAGTATAATTGTGAAAAATCACTCCAAGATTTTTTCACATTTTCGCGTTTCAGGTTATGTAGATTACGAAAATTAAGGTCTTTTAATTTCATCACAGACTGACGGAATAGGGTAATTTGATAATATAGTAGTTTCGATTCAGAAAAAAATTTCAACTCGGTATCAATTTATTTCAGTTTTACACTCAAAGAAATAGTATGGGTAAATGCAACAAAAAAAAAATGGTTAACTAACAATATCGTTAATTTTGTTAAACCAAACTATATTGATGGTATTTTTAAACAAGAGGTGATTGTTATTTTAATTAATAAAAAGTTGTCGTACAACAAAACAAACATAAACTTAAAAAATAGATGAATGAGACTATTATTTTGTTCGTCTGACTATTATTTTGTTGAATTCTGTCAAATTAAACTAGATAATAGTATATTTAATTTTCAACTATTATCGAATTGTAATTCTAACCCAGTATTAGTTCGCTGTATTATTGTTGTACTTGGTAGACAAACCAATATTATTGTCGTCTTCTAGAAGTTCTAAAGGATTACCATAAAATTTGCTTGCTTACCACGTAGTCTATTACAGAAATTATTCCCAGATGACGCCACATACAAATCACTGACAATAATCAATCATGCATTATCTTATACTCTTACGAATTTATAGAAAAAAACCGCTGCCCAAGGAATCACTACTTCCACATCCAGATTCTCTATCCAAGTCACTCACAACGAAAAAACTTTGTATGTGAAAATAATTGTTTATGGAACTTTAATAATATAATATTTGAAATCTTCTACCCCAAAAACCCATAAAACGATACCCCACAACGGTAGTGGGGTGGGGGTGGTGATAGTGGGGTGGTAGTGGGGGGTGGATGAAGTAAGAAAATATTTTGAGGTTTCTGGTTCCTGTACATACACTAAATCAGAATTTTTTTTCATCCCCTTTAATAAGGGGGTGGGGGTGGTAATGGGGGTGGCTAATGCCAAAATTTTTTTTGAGACCTTAGCTTCTCTTGTATATACTAAATACCAATTTCGTGGACTCTTACCTGCTTGATTTACCCATTTACCCCAAATTTACCCCAATTTACACCCCAACCCTTCGACGGAACAAGATGAAAATATAATCTAGTTCTAGATTTCGTTTAAGTACATATGTGTACCAAATTTCAAGTCAATATCTTAAACGGTTCCAGAGTAAACTTGCGCACAAAAAAAAGTTACAGACAGACCGACAGACAGACAGAATTTTTTTTCGCTCAAACTTAAAATCTCGACGTTTCATGACATTTTAAGCCTATTTGGACAATAAAAATTTTTTCGTTTTGTCGTTACTATACTTCCACTGGACGTGGAAGCAATTAATAACATGATTGCAATGTTCAAATTCTCTCAGGGATCATCGATATATTTGGATTGATCTTATAAACGATCTCTAATCTTTGGTTTGGGTGGTCTGATGTCTCAATACTGAGATTTTGGCTAACCAAAAAAAACTTCATCATACAATAAAGTGTAGATCAACCTAAAAATTAGTTGGTGAACAAAAAACAAAGTCGTTGTACTATTTTATTGTAGATCAAATTGAAAATGGTTAGTGAACATAAAAAAATGTCATTGTACTATTTAATTTGTTACAAGAAGATATGATTATTAAACTACTATTTGCTTACGAAAACAAAGCTGTATGACTATTCTTTTCTGATTGATTTAACTATGAAACTAGATAGGCGCGATTTCATATGCTCTTTTTGGTTGAATTTACCTATCATTTTCTTTGCGTGTATTAATTATTATAAAGTTCATATTTTTTTTATACATAAATTAGATAATTAATTGTTACTCTTACATCAACTTTCATTATAGTCCAGTCGATAAGTAAAAAAAGTGTGTGTAATGCAAAAATAGTCCAATCAGTGGAGGATTTTGTCCTGCAAAAGGTGGAGTAGTAATGATTTTGATATGTGTTGTTAAGTCGAAACCCTGATGAAAAGTTTTCGAAGTTTTCGCCATCTTGAATTAAAGGTGCAAAAAATTGGTTTTTTCAAAATAATTCGGCAACATTCGATCCAGATAAAGTTGAAGAGGACAAAATTTCCTACATTTTTGTTATAAGTCTAAGAAATGCAGCGTCAGAGAGATGGATTAAGAAAAAATGTATGATATATTCTGTTATTATTTGAAATAAAGAAAAAGTTTTGTATAAAAGTTTTGGTGTTATATTATATACCTATATATTTCTTAAGTACAATTAAAAAAACAATTTTTTGCATAGGTCACGTGATCTAAATGGAAAACCTTATATATGTTTTTACATATACTTTTAGATCTTTTTCCCTGATTTCAAATATATAAGTGTTGAAGGTGTGTAATATTTCTTGATATATAGGAAACCTAAAAAAAAGATGGATAAATAGTGCATTTTTAAAGAAGCATTAGTAACCCAAATTCTCTGGTTATTGTTTTACGTACTACAAATTAAACAGTCAACAATATTGAAGCGGACTATACTTAATAATGTTTTCTTTATTGAGCTAAAAACCCATTTCTTTAAATTGAACACTGCTTTTTTCGATTAAATGTATTTATAAATATATACGTACGATTTTAAGATATATTTTAATAGTTCCTTGTAAAATTTCAAATCGAATGTATCCTTTTCCGTAAACAATATGAGCAATCATATTTTATATGATTTGTTTAAATTCTTTGCCTTTTTAGAACACAAAGCGATAAATTTATGCAATGAGACTTGTATCCTTTTTAAGAAATAATGTCTAACACAGTCATTTCTACATAGGAAATATTATTCTTTCATTGGCTGTTACAACCGTATTTTATTTTTTTATTATAATATGCTTTGTAATCGTCCTTTGGGTATATATTTGCCTCCTCATTGTGTACGTGCATATTACAATTATTTATTTGTTTTTTCTTTTGCAGCGACCGAAGTCAGATGTCAGGAGAAGACCCGGGGAGGTCTTCGCTACGAGGTCATCCTTGGCGAGCCGGAAGTAAAGGCCACTCCGCCCAAGAAACAACTGTCACCAAAAAGCAGCATGTCCGTCCAGGACATTGAAGACAAGCTCAAGGCAGCCGAGGAACGTAGGCAGGTGAGCACAGACTACTAAAAAAAACATATAGGTATATCAGTAATATCCTTATTAAAAAGGCACTGCAATAATCATGAAAATAGTATCGGCTGACCATACATACGGAATTTCGCTGTATTTCCCGGAATTTTAATGGCATGTACGTGTACGTACAGCATGCTTGGATATACAGCAAAACGTACAGCATTACGTTTTGGTTGGAAATTTTTTTTTTCGGATATCGTATAATGTGGGGTGCGTGCATTGAAGAAATTATGTTTTTAATAAATTCCCTTTGCTTAAATATCATTGCAATTTTGCCAAGTTTCGCGTTATTTTTCGTCTCCGGATAAGTTTGTACCTCACAGACCTATTATTTATACCCTTCGCAAATACGAAAACAAAGAGTATATTGCACAAAATCGGAAATATCGCTCCTAGACAGAAAAATTTCATATTATTGTGTTGTGAACGAATTCTGAACAGCTTTCAAAATGTCCGTCTGTCTGTTCTGTCCGTCTGTCACGTTTCTTGTAAGCACGATAGCTTCAGAAAGAAAAGTCCGCTTGCACTGAAAATTGGAGAGTAAGTTAGTGTTAGCTAGAGGAAGAACCATATTGTTTTTGAACAAAGTCGATCAGTAAAGAAAAAAATTCATAATTTGAATTTGAAAAAAAAAATTTTTGTTTTTATATTTTGAATGATTTTAATATCTATTTACATATTTTACTAATATACATTTCATAATATAATATTCAACCATGGAAATATGATTTCAGCTCATCTCTTATAATGTAAAAATGTACATCTTTTCACGTGGCAGGTGGTAGTGTAGTTCTTACGTTTTTGGAGGTCCCGGGTGCGATCCCCACGTAGGTTTTGGATGTAGTTTTTTTTTACTTTACTTTATACTGTGTGTTTCACCGAACTATGTTCGTATGATAAAATTGAAAATAATTAACGTTTACAAAAAACTGCGAAGGGTATCCTATAGAATATGTAACAATTATATAAATTGACGAAGAGCATAACACTTCCTCTAGTTTCGTTATACCAATGGTGACGTAGTAGATGTATTTTAGCATGCGTTGAGTTTTGGAAGTAAAACCCGATATTGCAGAAATAATCCAGTAAAATTAAGTCAAAAATCATATATCCAACAAAATTAATAAAGTTTGTCAAAACTTGGCAGAAATATTAGGAAAAGCACCAGAATCACAATAAAGAAAAGTTCCCGTTCCTACTATGGTTGCATCATCGCTTAAAATTGCTGTAGGATAGGAAATGACAGAGTACGCTTATTATGTTTTTTTTTCCTTAAGGTACTGGTATACTAAAATGAACTTTTACAGTTTTTAATATAATTTGGTATACTAATAAATAAAAGTGATTTTACACTTGAATTTTCAATAAAAATTAAATCGTCCGTTTAGTTTCGGAGTAATTGCATCGGAAAGTTTGACTTTTATAAAAAAAGATGCCTTATTTGACATAGTAGAGCTCGACTTAAGTTAATTTTCGCTCTCAATACCACAATTTTTTAGAGATATGCTTCAAAAACAAGCATAACATTAAGTAGTTTCTTATTAACACCCTGTTAAAACCCTGAAAAAATCGTCAGTCTAGCATAAAAGTTATTAGAACTTTAATCGATTTTAAGTCCTACATTTGTGCAAATAAAACAGCTGTTGAAATTGATTGGCAACGTTGCATAATATTTAAATTTTTAAAAAGTAAGGGTTTTAGCAAATTTAAATCTATTCAAATTAGCTAGAGTAGTCTTTTGGCGTAGGAGTCAAGATTAAGAAGTTGTCAACTTTTGAGGCACAAAATTTGCGATTTTTTTCCCTACATCGTTGACATTTAATGGATATCTCCGTAACGAAAAGAAAAATCACAATTCTGATGATAGCAAAATATTCGCAGTGAAAAATACTTGTTTGACCTATTTTTTTATTTCGAGGTAGCTCTGACCGTTTCGGAGATATCTGCGAAAAATTGTAAAAAACAGCTGGCATTTCGGAGACGAAAAAATTACAAAAACATGCGATCTTGACATGTTCATATTTTTTGAAAAACACCAGCGGGACAGCCGTACGATGTCGTGACGTAAAGAGGAAGACTCCCAGTTAAACCTCATCGTAAATTGCATGTCGAAGTTGGAAAATTCGGCTCGGCATAAACGAAATATAGCCAGATTAAATGTAGCAGATTAGTATATGACAGTTATGACAATCGTATCTAATACAGTGTTGCCAAATGCTTTTACGCTATCTCTCTCGCGTTTTAATTTGTTAAATCCACCGCTAGACTCGCTCTTATTAGTATAAAAGTACCTTAAATGTTTTGCTCAATTTATAATATTTTTAAGAAAACCGTGAACTCATTTCCAAACCACCCTTGATGTATTATAGTTCTTGGCAGATTTTTTTTAAATGGTGTCCCGTGTAGGCCTAATCCGCTAAATGAAAGTCCGGTGTACTGAAAATCATGGCAGGTCGTCAGAGTCGATGTCATCATCGTCTTTGATAGTATCTACACTTTCAACATTTAAGCAGGCCTGGCCATAGCAGTGATAGCGCATTGTTGAATAACGTAGGCCAGCTTTTGCGCACCCGCATTTGATTCCTCGTCTTAATTTGCAGCTGCATGAAATTAGTTAGAAACTCTAGAGCTGATGCTTTCGTTGTATAGGCCAGTTGTCAAGGAGTTCAGGATGCGTAAATACCGTTTTAAATCGGACAAAAGATTTTACTGTTGGAACAAGTTCATTATAGGCCCCTTTTAGACATATTAATTTTTCCTCCTCGCCCGCCTCCCGAATACTACCAATTTTGGGGGAATATCGCTTAAAAAACATTTTTTTGCCAATATCTCGGTTCTGAACGGTCTTACTTAAAGAAAGATTCTTTTTTTTAGTGTCCCCCTGTTGTTTTAAAAATTTAATGTCTTTGTCACTAGGATACGAAGAGATAACAGTTGATGTTTTGTCCCACAGTGATGGCTGTTTTACACTGATAACATTAACATTTCTCCACAGTAGTTGTACAATTAACAAGTCAGCATCATCCGCAGCAACAGTGACTACGATAAGCACCATTTTTGTATAGAGATATTTTTGCCAAAAAGTTAACGATTTAGATCAACGAACTAAATCCAATATGGGGAGTTTCACAATATTAAGGATAGGATTTTGCAGAGTGAGAGGGAAATATGCGTTTATTTTCGGTTTATTATAAATATTAAAAAAAACAAAATAAAATACTTTCAGATACTTTCCATTGCTCTAAGGAATACAACCATATACAGTTTTTATCATTAAATTTTGTGTATAGTTAAATGCCATGCTCTAATAATGAAATTATAACTATTTTCATTGACAAACTACAATATTCAAGTATAACAGAAATTTATGACAAAAAATATATGTAGTTGTATTCGTTAGAACAATAGCAAGTACACTTCTGTGCAGTAAAATTCCGTACACCTATTTTTCGCTATATTAAATCATTCTTTATTTATTTGTCAGTGTCAGTGTCATATTTTCGAAATAGGGAAATTAACTTAACATGAAAAAATTCTAATTATTACAGGCAGACACGTGCAAAACAGCCATGCAGAAAGCCGCTTTTTAATGTTTTGAGTTTTCAGAATCTGGCCTTATCTCGGACACAATTTTTCAACGTCAATTTTTACATTTTTCCAAATACCTTACTTATGACATTTGACAATCAATGCCACTTTTTTATAACCTATATGATAATAAAAAATCTAAATCCCAAAAGGACTGATTCACAACACTTAATATTAGTAAAAACTGGATTACTTAATTTTTCAAGTGTACGGGATTTTATTGCACAGGAGTGTACCTGAAACAGTTTTAAAGATTATATGTTTGGTTTTTTAAATACTTATAAAAAATCGAAAATAAACGCATATTTCTCTCCCACTCTGCAAAATTCTATCCTTATCCTTAAGTAGGTGGAAACTTTTCTTTATTGTAATTCTGGTACATTTTCTAACTTTTTGCCAAATTTCAAAACTTTATGAATTTTGTCGCATATAAAACTTAATTTTACTAGATGAAAACCTTCATAAAGTGAATGTAATTAATTATTCAACCTGTGTTAGTACTAGAGGTTCATTGACAGATGTGTCGGATAATGACCCGCGGTTGTTAAAAATTGACGAATCTTGCAGCTGTGACATTTCATTCATTTTTTATCTATGAATTTTTTAAAATATCTTCTTAAACCGTTTTTTCCATGAACTTTTACAACAATTTTAAAAAAAGTTGTAGTAGAAATATATAATCTGCTTCATTTATTAAACGCGGAGGCCTCATATTTTTTCTATAAATACATGGATAAAGTATTTTGCTTACGAAGATATACAACACAGTTCGATCTGTATTTAAAAAATCTTCCAAGTGTTTTTTTTTTCATTATTAGCACGAAAAAAATATATTTTGAAACAGAAAAACTGAAACTCATTAAAAACTACGTTTTTTAGCGAGTTGAGAGTGCGATGAGCATGTATGCGTGTGCGTGCGCGCGCGCGTCTGTGTGTATGTGTTTTATAAAATATTTACAACGCATGATATATTAGAAAAGCAGGACGGGCGTATTTGTATGTATGAAATTTTATGATAAGATAATTATTGTAAAAATATTTATTTAAAAAAATACTTGAATTTAATATAGTTAAAAAATATAAATCTACTCTAATCTTCACCATAAGCGTCTGTAGTCTCAACATCAGTGTTGCATCCATCATGATCTTAATATTGCTCATCATCGCTTACATTATAATTAGCGAATTCGTTTGCTTCAATCAAGTTGAATGGTTGATCTTGTTCGCTGTTTAAGCAGTTACACTCTTAGCAGTTTTACATACAGACAAGCAATTTTCTCCAGTTTTCACACAACGATGTTTTAAAGTAGTACAATTTCTCGTTCAAACGCATGATATTAAAGATATGAATTCAGGTGCGGTTTCTAAAGTTGTTCTTAATGGTTGCAAAAACCCATTTGTTCTAATCCTGCCCCACTCTTCTATCAACAGCATATTACCAACCCATTGTTGTACTTTATAATAGGTTTTATAAGAAGAGAAGACTCGACTGTCGAAGAAGAAAATGTAAAAAAATATATATACAGGGTATTCACTCAAAAAAATTCTATTTTCTTTTTTTTTTAAAGTTTGACACAATATGCGGTCGTAGAAAAAAGTGCGTGAAATTGAGTTCTTACCGCCAAAGTAGTGCATGACCCAAAAATTTAAGCAAAATCACAATAATAGTACTTCAACTTTACGATATAGGTATCATATGTTTTAATGTTATAATTTTCTTTCAATAATTTGTATAAGGGGGGCTATACTAATTTTCTTACGGAACCGTTATCATGGAATGTAAAATTTCATGTTTTTGTCGTGAGTTATGAGCAAAATATATTATTTTTTTATAGATTACTTGAAATCACACATAATTCCGCACGTAATATTTCAAAATGTGTGACAAGATAAAACGTATACCCGTAAAAATTTATATTGACGTGTAGAATTTATTCTTGCCAAATTGTGTCGTTAAGTAATTTAATAAATTATTTGTAATTTAATATAGATTTATAGATATTGATTTTTTAGGTTACTTACGAAGACATTACAAAGATTGACCCTGTCGGCCGAGACGCAAAAATATATTATCCCTTTACCTGATTAGACGGCATATTAATTTCCGACTGAAAATTCAAAATCGCATTTTAAATAGCTTTTAAATTGGTTTATTTCCGCCCTTGTCGTTTTCCTTTTATTAAAAGACGTTTATTCAATAGTCGATATTTCTATTACAGCAATTAGAATCCAATAAAATAGCGGCCTTGTCTGCGAAAATGGTGAAAATCGAGGAAGCGTCTCGCAAAAGGGAGGACCAGACTAGTCAATTCATAACTGCCACACGCGACGCCCTCGAACAAAAAATGGAACACCACACGGAAAAAAGAGAAGCCTACATTACTGACCTCAAAACCAAACTTAAGGTGGGTAGTTTTTTCTGACCTTCGCATTGTATAACAACATAATCGATACGGATGTAATTTAGTGAAATTGAGCTGAACATTTGTTGTCAATAATGATAATCATACATACAGGGTGTACCAATAAAAAGTCTCAGGCAAAATTATTTTTTAAATAACTGAGATATTTGAATTGTGGAAAAACCAGTTGCTGGACTGTATGAATGACTTCAGTTTTGGATAAACATTGTTTTTTAATAAGGCAAGATGTAGACGGCGCTGCACAATTTTTAATCACATTTTGATATATGAAAAATTTTCGAAAATCCAACCGTTTTCGAGATATTTGAGTTTAATTGTTGTAATTTAACTTTTCTTAATTAAATAAATGATGGGCCCTTGATAACTTTTTTCATGTGAACCATACTATAATAGTACAGTAAAGACAGGGTTTGAACTACATAAAAATTAGTCCATTCATAAAAATTTGGTTAACTCCTATTCGACATGTAGTTTAAGAATCCAGAGAGTCCCCAAAAATTGGAGGGGTGGAACTGAATAAAAAATTATTCTAATAATAAAGATACAATAAAACGCATGAGATTTTATTAAAAAGGAAAATAAGATGTACAGTATTAATGTAGTACTTACAAAATTTTTATATGAAGTATGTAGTATTTGGTAATAAGTATTTTATTCGTCGAACATGTTATACTCTTCGCTAGTGGCGTCATCAAAGTCTGAATCTTCATCAAAGGCCTCTGTTGATATGGGTAACGCATCTGACGAACCTGCAATTTCAATGCAACTGTTCATGCAGGCCCCTCCCTCACAAATATTGCACAAAACTGAGCATTCCACACCGCTTTGTACACAGGAGCACTGAGAAGTGGAGCAATTTCCCTTACAGGCACAGGAAATCAACTTAAGGATGGCCTCTGGAGCAGCGTCAAAGGTTGTCGTGATTGGGTGCAAATCATCAAAAAAGAGTCTCTCCGGCTTTTTCTACTTCACTGTAAGTTACTTTTGTGGCACTTATATGATATGCCTCGCGCAAAGTTAAGCGTTTGGTAATATATTTAATGGTTTGGATCGATTTTTTTTGTTGTAGTTTTCAGTTACAGTTGGAAGAGATCAGTTCCAAATAAAAAAAAACACTTTTTATTAGTAATGCTTATATATAGGGCGTTTGATAAATGGAAAAGTTCAAAGGGTGATATTTTGGATGATTTTATGATGATAATACTATAGTTGCCTACCTATCTTTTTCTCATTTTTCCACTATTAGAACCATTTTTATTCGTGAGCCTATCGACTTGATTTTAGTCTCATTCGATTCAGCATGCAAAAAACATAGAAAACGACTCCTCACACGTCCACTTTCAAAAAAGTACATTTTCAAAAATTTCTTCCCCCTCCTCACCCCAAAAACCTCATTTCCGCCCCTCCAATTTTTGGGGACATTTTGGATTCTCAAACTACATGTCGAGTAGCACTAACAACCAAAGTTTCAAGAACGGATTAATTTTTATGTTGTTTAGGTACTTTTGACTGCAATTTTCACTGTACTATAATAAAACATTTTTTTTTACAATTTCCGTTTAAACAAGGCATCTTGTAGTTTATTACAAAATATTGAAGGAAATAATATTCTAAAGGGCTAGTTGTACCAACTAAGTTCAGGTCAAGTTCAGCTTGATCCAAGATCAAAAGTCAAAGTTACGATTGTTACAACAATCGTAAACATGGATTTTGATATTGGATCAAGCTGAACTTGGTTTGAACTTAGTTGGTACAACTAGACCTAACAATTTTTTTAAGGGAAATATTAAATAAATATAAATGATTATTATTACTTTGGAGACAATTTTGACATGTATTATTTTGAATTAAATTTCAAATGTCAAATGCCTTTAATGTATGATTAAATTTCATACAAATCAAGATAAATTACGTGCTTTTAATTTACGGGAAATGCCCATGATACTATAAAGTATAATATCATGGAAAATGCCGTAAAAAGACTCAAAAGCTGTGTGTTCATATGAAATACGTTTTCCTGAGAAACCAACGCCTGATCGTTACTTTATAAGTTTATGTGATAATTTAGATTTTAGAATATGTTTGTTAACTTCTTTTATGATGCAAAAAATACAGAAATCGTCACAGTTATGTCAATAATTATTATAACTTTTTACACGGTGCCTCTCCCAATTGCTTTAGTTGACCATGTTATATATTAGATTAATTCTAATTTATTCAAAAATAATTTGCAGCCCAGTCAGATTGGGAAAAATAACGAAAAAGGTGATAGAGTTTTGAATGTTGGTGGAAACGTTCATTTTGGTAAACTGTTGAATATATTCGATGTAGTCCTCTACCGCCACAGCTCGAGCTACCACATGGGGCACGGGTGTTCAAAATGAGGATTTAGACTGTTGAAATTTTGAAAACTTTGATATTTCAGTTTGTGGTTGTAATAATTGCAAAAATTTTAAAATATTTCTAACAGTGTCAGGAGTGAATTTAGGAAGTAGAGGGTGTATTTAAAATTCACATATAGGATTGAAACTTGGGATTCTTATAAAATATGTTAAGAAAAAATAAAGAGAAAATATTTAAAACATTTCTAGATGTTTAGTAGGTGAATTTGGGATATGAGGAGTTAACGTAAGATATATATTATATACATATATTAAGGATGGAAACTACTAAAATTACTTGGTAGACTTCTAAATTCTCCCCAGAATTGCTAGATTTTTGAAAATATTTTTAATTGTATTTCTCAGCATGTTTTATATCAATCCGCCTATAACCTGATATCAGTTGATGGTATCAAAATTATACTTATTAACAAAAATAAAGTGGATACTTATTCAATTCCTAACCAAAAAGGGACAGTCTATAATTACTTTTGCTTAAAAATGACTCATTCAAGGATTTAAATAACAGGAAATTTGATTGACACTGAAATAAAATTTCTTTATTTCACTCTTTTTTCTTTATTTTACACTCGTCAATAATGAGATTGTTTTGATTCATTGAAACTATCAAATGTCATTTTAGGATATGGCGTTACAAAAAATAAATTATATACTTTTCAGCTAAGGATGAGGAGCAATTGTTTTTTGCCCAGGGGCGCATCCAAAGGTAGGCGCGGCCCTGTGGACATGCCTAAATTAGGCTGCAACCTATTTAGAAAAACAATAATAATGATCTTTTAATATTACATGAATTCTTAGATTTCCCTTACTAGTAAATTAATTAATTAAATTGTCAAAATTACTAGACAAAATAATAATTTTCTTTCAACGGAAATAATAATTTGATTTATTTTTTTATGTTACTACAAATACAATGCATATATCAACAAAAAAATCACTAAATTGACAAGCAAAATGGCTAATAGAAAAATCATAAGCCACTTTCAGGTGATTTTTTTTCATTTCTCTATATTTGTCAAACTGAATCATAGTGAGGAAAAATAAATATAAAGCTTTTAATGTTCTGTATTATAGGATCATATTGAAAATGTAGAAAAAACTCGCTTGACACTTGAGCAACAGACCGATGAAGTCAGGACTGCCATCGAGGAAAAACTAAAATCTGCTTCACAACAACGCGATGGAAACATTAAGAAGATGCTGGAACGCCTTAAGGAGCATGTAAGTTATATTTTAATAACCAAGGTAAAAAATACAAAGAATCCTTAAAACTACGTAAGCATGTCATATAATAATCTAGCGAAGGAGTAATTTTTTTTATTATTTGGCATGAACATTTTTAAATTTCATCAAATGGTGTAGTATAATTGCCCAACTTATGACATGCTTGTCATGTTTCTTTTAATATTATTTTGCACTCTCATCATCCACCACCATTTTCTCACCAATGCTTGCATGTTTATGTGCCTCATCATAGGAGGATCAGGTGCAAAAAGTTCGTGTCCAAAATGCCGTAAAATACCAACAATTAGACTCTGCGATCCAGGAGAAATTGGGTCAGGCTCAAACCAGGAAGGAACAACTTGAACAGGAACAAAAGGAAAAGTTGAGAAATCATGTGAGTTATTTTTTTATCACCAGTTTAGGCTGTAGATGTGCAGTTGCCTTCTGATCAGTTACAGCAGTCATTCTCATAATTACATTTTTCTTTATTTAGACAATGTGCATTATTGTAATTGTTTATTGTGATGATTCTTCTGGTAAAAATTCATAGAAAACGTTGAAAACCAATCACACGGTTTGTACGAGTATTAATCAGAGACCAATATATCTTATAGTTTCAGACATATATTACTTTGCAAAAAATTTTAAATTTGTAACATAAATTGTCATTTATTTCATTAGACTATAAAAGTTCTTTGGCAAAGATCTTTGGAATGTAATGTAATGTAAGTGTTAAATAAAAGTGATATTTTATTTTGCGAGTGGGGAAGTTTGCGGAATGAGCGAATAAGGGGATGAAGCAACTTCACGAATAAAATAAAATCAGTTTTAACACGTATATTTATACACTATTTTTTGTTTGAACACTACTAATAATCCAGCCAAAATAGACAAAGAAATTCCCAAACCTCAGAAAAATTCCAATGGAGTTGAAAATTTATAAGTACAGATTGTACAGATCTTTCAATCATTATTTTAAATGAAATATCAAAAGTCCCCATTGATCTGAAAATTTTATTCAAGGTCAAAAGTGCAAAAAAATGGTTTTTCAAAAATATCTCTTAAACGGTGAGTTTTTTCATAAAAATACGATTGTTCGTGGGTTAAGCTCAATTTAAAAAATTGCAAATAATATGCACTCTTACGTGGCATGTGTGAGTATATCATAAAAGATCTTTGATAAAGAACTTTTATAGTCTAATGTGGGCCTAAGGCCTCCATTAGACTATGAACGTTCTTTGACCAAGATCTTTTATAAAAAATATTTTATGAGAAATATGATGGTGCAATAAACCAAATTTTATAAAATATCGACCATATTTTATAAAAGATTTTTGTCAAAGAACTTTTATAGTCTAATGCGGGCCTATTAGTGGCCTGAGATTGTTTTCAAAGTATCTGTTAATTTGAATGTACATTGTTTAATACGCCATTGGCATACCTAACTATTGTGCTTGTAGTAGGCACTTAGCATGCTTCTTTTTTGTTTATCACCAGAATATCCGGCCGTTGGAAGTGAAGCAGACAGTGGAATCGACCGTGGAGGTGCGTAAAACTGAGGTTGCCCATCTTGTAGAAACTAAACTCACTATAGCCGAACAAAAGAGGGAGCAGGAGATCAAAAAGAAACTAGAAATTGCAAAGAAACATGTAAATATCTTAAATTTTATCTCGATTAACGACTGAAATATTTCAACATTAAATGTGTTACGATGATGAAATCCACAATGTGCCATATTCTCATGTAATTTTATAAGCTTCATCATTTGAAATTGCTAAGATCAGCCATTTTGTTGAATAACTTGTGTATAGTGTCACTTTAGTAAATGATTAACGAAAGACATATAAAGTTTCAGAGAAAATAGGATCGTTTCCTTCAACAAAATTTGCAAAATATTGTTATATGATCAAAAAGTATTTAAATATACATTGTATATATCATATGAAAAAAATTCTAATCATCACATACAAGAACAAATTAGTTTTGAAAATAAAAAGGCAGTAAATGATGACGTATATAATGAGAATTCAATTCTAGAGAATTTTCATGTTTTCATTCATCATGTTGGTGGTAGTGCTCTGTTGATTTGTTGTTTAAGTTTACATTGTGTTTATAATGGAACCTAATTTTGTGAAAGGTACTTGGTGAATTTACCCATAGTGGATTTTTATATGGTACATGAGTTCTATATAGACAATTTTAACTATTTAAGTGCCGAATCCCGAAATGTTAAAAATTTGAGGTTAGTATTTCTTTAAAATACAATGACTCACATCGATACTAACACTAACAGTTACATATAATATTCTTTAATCTATTAGTCCAGTCAACGGAGCGCTAAAATGACCAAAATTCCGAATTTAAGTGTTAATGAATGGAGTTTGATAAAACCTTTTGCAATGTGTTTGTAATGACGTTAATAAAAAGTTGAAAAAATTATTAGAGTAGGAAATTATCAGAAACATCCCTTTTATCACGGTTCCGTAACTTGTAGAATTAGGTCAAAAATGAAAAAGAAACAGTAAATGTACCTTTTTTGGCCTAAAATAAGATGTTTTTACGAGAAATGCATATTTTTGGAGATATGGCCACTCGAAAAGTTGAAAAAAAATCTGAAAAAATTCATCGAAATACAAGACTTTTTTTATTTGCAACTTTTCTGTAAAGTGCGTTTTCACCGAGTTATTCCGGAAAAACATGAAAAACTTTGTAGCGCTTTAAAAATATGTAATTTAAAAATTTGAAAAATCAGACGTATTCATTGAGGCCTTCTAAACATTTTTTGTCTCTTGGAATTTTTTTTGTAACTTGCTAATTTTCCGAGTTACAGGCAGTTTTTCACGATAACTAATGTACTACATTTTTTGCACGTTAAAAAAATACATGAAAATTTAAAAATAATATTGAACTTTTAAAAATGGTATAACTATATAGGTTTCATATTTTTTTATAATAATATACATAAATGATGTTCATTTTTCGAATTTTCATGTATTTTTTATGCAAAAGATGTAGTACATTATTTAGCGTGAAAAACTGCCTGTACTCGGAAAATTAGCAAGTTACAAAAAAATTTCAAGAGACAAAAAATGTTTAGAAGACCTCAATGCATACGTCTGAATTTTTTCAAATTTTTAAACTACGTATTTTAAAAGCGCTACAATTTCAAAGAAAGGGGTAGTTTTTCATGTTTTTCCGGAATAACTCGGTGAAAACGCACTTTACAGAAAAGTAATAGATATGCATAATAGAAATATGCATTTCTCGAAAAAATTCACAAGAGTAAAAACATCTTATTTTATGCCAAAAAAGGTAAATTTATTGTTTCACTTTCATTTTTGACCTAATTCTACAAGTTATGGAACCCATGATAAAAGAGGTGTTTTCTACTCCTTCCGATCATTTCCTACTCTGATCTTTTTTCAACTCTTTTATTTACGTCATTACAAACACATTGCACAAGGCTTCATCAAAATCCATTCATTAGCACTCGAAGGAGTCAACGGGAGGTGAAACCTCCTGTTGACTGGACTATATGCTAACAGCAAATAAGCAAAGCAAACAACGCACTATGGTCAATTTGCCAATATTAGGAGGAAAGTATTAAAAAATAAAATTTATGCAAAAATTAAAATTAATATATATGTCGATACCTGAATAACCGGACCAGAAGTGTGAGCCTTCTAGGTCGAAAGTAGGTCAAACGTCAAAGAGTTTTAGTAATAGTGAACAAAAGTCGAAAAGAAAAAGTGCAACCATTATTGGAACATACTCTAAAAGAGTTAAGCTTAGCAACTCAACCCGCATATCATGCAAGTGGTAAACGTAATGTGGCTTCCGTAATAAAAAACTTGGAAGGAGCTCTCCGCGTACAGTATTGCGGGAGTAAATTTTGAGAAAGTTCCGAAATACAAGTTTGCATGCAGCAATAAAAGAGCTAAAGAAAAACGGTGTATATATAAAATATACTTTTTTTCTTGAAATCGTCGAAAAAAAGTTGTCACTATAAAGTATCAGCATATAGGTGATTAATTGCAGAGGCATATTAAATAAAAATATACAAGGTGTTTGGTTAGAAAAAATTGAATTATGACAGTTGATATGTAAAACTTTAAATCATCGTGGAGAACACCCTGTAGAATTGGACTCAACTCTGAGAGTCCTGTAAATTAGTACATGGTCTTGACTAACATTCAAAATGAAATGACGCTCAAATTTACGAAAATGCGTCTTTTGCAGATTTTACTATTGGGTGTTCCATTTAAAAAATTCTGACATTAGCTTGCTACCACTCTGTGAAACACCCTGTAGATTTGAAACTAATTTTTGAATATTACACTCTTCATCTCCCACAATATTTATCTGAGACATTTTTTCTAATTTCAACCGGTTGAGGAGATATTGACTGTCCCCATGCTACTGACTCACCCTGTATATATTTATGTATGTATTTTTTTATGCATCGTATCATAAATTTAACATATTTAAACAAAAATATACTTCTAAACAAAAATATAGCTAGAAATGAAGTGTTAATAATATTTTCCTCCTAAATATGGCAAATTGACCACTGTGCGATGCCCGTCGATTATTCCTTTATCTAACTGCCCATGCTCTCACATCTGACGTGGCGATGGGCGCGAATTCAAAATTTCTTTATTTTAATAATTAATTTCACTATTAAAATGACTTTGAATTGTAAATAAAAAAATACGGGTCAAAAAAATTTAATAAAGTACTTGAATATAAAATTTTTTTATTGATAACTTGCATGCATGAAGTCAGTCATTAAAGTAATATTAATCACCAATAACAGTTAACCGATCAGTGTGGTAAGTTTGTACTAAAATCTATGCAGTGGATGCATTGTTTTAACCACCTAAACGATAATTCCGTACTCGTATAAGTCTTCATTTACGCCATTATTGCTAAACAATATTTTTCACACTCTTCCAGCACCATGTTTTCTAAATAAACCTGTAAACTAATAGTAATAATAACCATTTGTGTATGAAATATTGTTAAAAGCTTCCAACTGGTCAGAGGAAATGATTCGGGTTGACAGATTATCGATATTCTTACAGCTCTTGACAAAAAATTATTACACTTGCATCGTCTTTATTGGCTAATCATTAGTTATTTTATAAAGCTTTTCAAATATCACAATATAGTTGTCTAGTAACTTTTGCAGCTCTTGATTAAGACTTGGAGGTGCTATCACACCTCGCTCAATAATTAGTGTAGATAATTTGCAACGTGGTAACTGTGGAGGAAGGCAGAATTAATTCCCCAGAAAATAAAATGTTAAAAGTGGCTGATCTATGAATTTTCAAATTATATTTGTAATATACTGTAGCCAGTTGCCAGTATGCCAGTTTTTGTACAGTATTTGGCATTAAAAACTACTGTTTTATAGTACTGTGACGTGTTTCCACCCTTAGGAAACTACCCCTTGCAAATTCCGTGGGTTTCAAAAATTATAACAAGAGATGTCCACTAACACACTTTATTAAATATTTACTGGATACTTCACAATACTAATATTAATTTAAATACACTTTACTGACTAAAAATCACAATGTTTATCACTTTGTTTATCTTTGAAGTCTTAACCTCACTTTCTATACTTTCTGAACTTCTGAACTACTCGCCGAGAATGCGGTCGGTCTTTTATACCCAAAAATGACAGATCTCGATTGTTCTGTGATGACACCACCATTCTCTAGATCATTCCAGATGTCACCAGAACTAACTTCTGGTAGGTTTCTCGAGTAGGTGCAAATACACTACATTCATTCTAAGGGTTGTAACACATTGCACTGCCCCCTCCTTAAGCCTGAACGTCCCGGTCAGGCAATTCAGCCTCTTTCACATACTTCACCAGTCTATCCAAGTGTACGATCTTCATCTTGGACTTTTTGTTTCGTTGAATCCGATAAACGACATCATTTATTCGGGTAATAACAGTATACGGTCCATCCCAAGGAGGTTGAAGTTTCGGGGGTCTCCATTCCTTCCGCTGTGGGTTGTACAGCCAAACCAGATCTCCCACCTTGAATCCCCCTGTACTGGCATTCTGATCATAACGAGCCTTCAAGCGGTTACTAGTTCTGTTCATCTGCTCTCGATCATTCTTTGGCTGTTCTCGACTTCCATTTCTGTAGTTGCTCATCGAAAATGGTTCTCCACGGGCAGCACAATTTTTACACTTGTGACACCAGGCCTCCACATCCTGGCGACTATTAACCCAATAGAACTGTTCCCGTGCTTTACTCAATATCTTGTTTATGCCGAAGTGTCTGCTGGACGTTTCATTATGCGCATCCTGGAGTACTTCTGGTACACGACACCTGGGAATCACTAGACGCATGGCAACCTGCTTCCCATCTGGCCTTTCCCATGCTCTCCTCAAAAGCCCATCTACGACCGTAAGTGAATCCTATTGTGACCATAAAGCCTTCAGCCGCACTTCTTTGTTGGAAACATCCTTCCATGCTGGACGCGTTCCCTCTTCTTTTGCTCTCAACATGGGTCCGATTTCTACATCGCGCAATTGCTCTTGCCTCAGAGTTTTCTTTGACCAACTCTCTGGAAGATCGACCTTGACAGTGTTGTCTTCAAACATGTTCGACAATCTTTTCACCTGAGGAAAGTGCTTGCAATCTTCTTTATCTGGTTTTCTGGATAATGCAGGAGTCTTCACTGCCCGCGTTGTCAACAGCCTGGTTTTCTCGCATTGGTCGTTCACTTTTGACAAAATAAATTGTTCGTTCCCAATCCTTAAGACTCGCTTTCCTACGTCAACAGTAAATCCATACTGTTCCATAATGTCCAGTCCCAAAATGAAGTCATCCGTGATGTTAGCCACGATGACCCTGTGGTCGAACCTTAACTGTCCAATCTGCAAACCCAGGTCTACTTCTCCATGAACCGTAGCCCTGTCCCCCATAGCTGTCCGGACGATCACCTCATTTTGCCTCTTGATAATCTTTATGCCCGATATAAATCCTGGCCGTACTATTGATGACGTAGTACCTGTGTCGATGGTAAACAAACATTTTCTTCCATTCACATGGCCTTGTAACAATAGACTATTCGAAATTCCTCGAAGCTGGGAAATCTTTATTTCTCTGGGGTCACTGCATTCCCTAGCCAGAACAACCCCCTTGGTACTGTTTTCCTGCTCCTCTTCAAGATTCACAGCATTTACTCGACTCTCCGAATTCTGCTGTCGACAGTCTCGCTTCATGTGTCCTAACTTGCCGCAGTTGTAACATTTAATACCTCCGCTCGGCTTTCCTTTATTTTGTTGTTTTCTCTGCTTTCCGAGGCCATCCAATTTATCGCATAATTTGGTGAATATTTTCTGCATCTCAGTCAGCAAGGGGTTCTGGTTCATTTCTGGTTGCGATTCTTCGAGAGACACAGCTCGCACTCTTGACCTTGGAGTATCCCTATATGCGGCTTCTACTTCCAGTGCATGCACCAAAGCTTCGCTACTACTTTGGTGTCTCGTCAGCTTCAGAACTCGCCTGACCTCTTCGTCCCTTATACCATCTAAAAAGGCCCCCACGGCTAATTGTTCCTGGAATTCTTTAGGTGCATTTGGATACGCCAGGTGTGCCAGTCTCTCTATCGCAGCTTCAAATTCTTGTAAACTTTCCCCAGCTTTTTGCATCCGGGATTTCAGCTGAGCCTGGTATAATTGGGCGAGATGTTGGTCGCCATATCTTAAGTCCAATGCAGCTTCCAAGACTTTGAAGTCCCTTTGTTTATCCACTGGGATAGTTTGAAGCAACTCTGACGCCTGGCCCCTTAACGCCAGAACTAATGCCATGACCTTTTCCTCATTATCCCAGTTGTTTGCACACGCTGCTGCCTCAAACTGCCTCTTGTACGTTGTCCATGAGCTTTGGCCGTCAAAGGAGGGAGGTTTTAACCGGTGACCTGATGATACCACCTGCTGGCTTCCTCTATCTCTCAACTGTCGTTTAAGTCGCTCCACTTCTCCTTCGAACTCACTCATCTTTCCTTTGATCTGACTGACTTCGGTCTCAACTACATCTACTTTGTCTTCTACCTTATCTAGTTTTTCTTCTACCTTGTTTATCTCTTCTTTAACTTCACATTTTAGTACTTCATTGGCAGAAATGATAGTGTCTTGTTGTATTTTCATTTGTTCATTCAGAATTTTCCTTAATTCTTCTTGGCGTCTTTCTTGTTCCTCTTTCTCCTCTTGACGTCTTTCTTGTTCCTCTTTCTCCTCTTGACGTCGTCTTTCTTGCTCTTCTTTCTCCTCTTGCTGTCGTATCTTCAGGTCTTCCATAATTTTTCTCAATTCGTTTTTTTCTTCTTGACGTCTTCTCTCTTCATCCCCTTTTTCTTTCTGACGTCGCTTTTCTTCCTCTTGACGTCTTTTCTCCTGTTCTTCTTTATCTTCCTGGCGTTGCTGCGCCATCATCCTCGTAAGCTCTGCAAGTAGATCCTGCATTTGTTTCTCTCCTGCCATACTTCTTGTTGTTACGGACATACAATGAAATTAAAATAAAACAAATTTAACTGTCACGTCAATATCGGCAATGGAACTTTCCAGAAAAATCTAGAAACAGCACGAAAAAGTCTTATCCAGAGTCTTTTGTCACTATCCAGTTCAGAGAATTTAATAATCTCCACTAATGTCCAAATAGAAAAGTTCTAGAAATTTTCACGCACTAAATGAGTCTTTTTCAGTGTCTCTATCACTTCTCAGTTCAAAGAATTTAATTATCACACTAATGTCCTAATAAAATGTTCTACAATGTCTCAAAAATGCACTTAACACTATTTTCCTGTTCGAAAATAACCCTCGAACAAATGTCCAGTAAATGAGTCCTCCGTGTTAGCACTAACCCTCGAGAATACTTCTCGAACACTCCAGCACAACTTTAGAGCTCCTCTTGTCATAAAATTCCGCTTTCTGACACCAATTTGTGACGTGTTTCCACCCTTAGGAAACTACCCCTTGCAAATTCCGTGGGTTTCAAAAATTATAACAAGAGATGTCCACTAACACACTTTATTAAATATTTACTGGATACTTCACAATACTAATATTAATTTAAATACACTTTACTGACTAAAAATCACAATGTTTATCACTTTGTTTATCTTTGAAGTCTTAACCTCACTTTCTATACTTTCTGAACTTCTGAACTACTCGCCGAGAATGCGGTCGGTCTTTTATACCCAAAAATGACAGATCTCGATTGTTCTGTGATGACGCCACCATTCTCTAGATCATTCCAGATGTCACCAGAACTAACTTCTGGTAGGTTTCTCGAGTAGGTGCAAATACACTACATTTATTCTAAGGGTTGTAACACATTACAGTACAATACAACTTACTTATGAGAGCAATCTGAAATGTTCACAACCTAATAATGATAGGTTGTATTTTTCTTCTTGTTTTTCAAAATAATCTCTCTAAACTTCATCACACATTTAGCAATGATCCAGTGCCTTTTTCCCATCCTAGAAGTACAATCTGGCAAGGCTCTTTAAATAGCTGTTTACCGCCACTTTCAGCTCATCGTCTGAAAAAAACGCTTGCCGTCAAGAGATTTTTGAGGTAATAGACATAAGTCTAACGGAGCTAAGTCTGGTGAATTGGGCAGATGCGGTTTGGCAATTCTTGACATTGAAATGATGCTTTTATGGGAAGGTGTATTATTGTGATGAATAAATATTTTTTTATGACCTCTGGTTTCTTTTCTCAATTTTTTGTATCATTTGTTCCAAAAAGTTAGTATAATTATTGTTCTCTCCCTTTTTTATTTGACTGTTCGAAAAATAATCAATTGGCATCCCAAAAAACCATAACTTTTCATTTGGACAAAATGGATTAATTTTTTTGGTGGCAGTCATTGTATTTTCCTTGTTTTGATTGCTGTTTAGTGATAGTTTCATAGTGAAGTTTCATTAGTGGTTCCAAATCGATGAATAAAATTATTCATATCCTTCTTAAAATGAACCAAACATTCTTAAGAAATTTTCATTGAAGTGTGTTTAGGATTAATTATTTGCAAATATCGCGCTCATGTTACCAGTAACTTCCTCACACCTGAATCTAAGTAGTAAACGAATGTACAATATCATTCAACACATTTACCAGCTTGCTAAAAACTCTTTTGGTGTATGTAAAATTAACTGAGATGACTTTTTTTAAACGGCCTTTTACAACAAATTACTTGAGAGGTCAACTTGACGGCTCGGTGGCGCAGTGCTTAAGGTGTTAGGCTTGCAACCGCGGGGTCTCGGGTTCGAATCCTGGCTAGGGTATGGATGTGTAGTGGTGTTTTTCACATGTTGCCGAGATGATAGCAGTGGGCTAGACTGCGATTGTGAGAAATAACACGGTCTAGTCCCTCTCCTCTCCTGAGTTCGAATCTCACCTGCGGTGGATGGCAATGTCGCAGGGAATGGATGTTGTGATGTTGTCTATGTGTGTGTCCGTCCTGGTTGAGTGGTAGAATAGCCTACGGCTAAACTCCGCCAGGACATGAATGAATATAAATAAGACGATTAAAAAAAAAAGTATTTTGGCCATAAGACAGGTGTGAAAAAATTCTCACAGATGTCTAATGGCCTCTGTATGTAAGGTTATGAACTTTTCAAATTGCAATCTGAATGTGAAAATCCTTAAAACTGCAATATTTTAAATAAAACCCCAAAGAACACAAGAATTATATATTATTTAAAAACAAACATTTATGTTGAAATATTTCTAATAATATTACGCAATCTGACTGATGGCATGATCCATGAAGTATTTGTGTTGTGGCAAAGTTGTTTTAATTATATCTGTAGTAGACATTGTGACGTACCTAAAACTGTTATGATCCAAGCAGCGCTACGGCAGTGGAGTTTCTATGAAGGAACACGGTTAATGTAGTTCTTTATTAATATTATATTTAGAATAACTCTTAACTTAATTGCAGAGATGGGTCGAGGAAACTTTCCACATTTGATAAAAGTCTGTAAAAGTCATGTAAATAATATAATAGGCATTTTTTTTATTTTAGAAATCGAAAGTAGAACACTTTTTAAGGCAGTTTTCAAATTTTTAGGTTTTTATTCAGACGTTTAAGCTCTTAAATAAAGTCCAAAGTTGGACCGCGCGAAAACAGGGCGGAACTTCACGCGACGTCACTTTGTAGATGCTGATCAGGCGACAGTCGAGATTTAATAATTAAAAACATTGGAGGTGAAATAAAATAAAATTTTAAGAAGAAAAGGTTCTATGCAACTTTTCATAAAAATTGAGTCTAAGTTATAAGGACTTGAAAATTGTGATTTTAGCCTCCTTTTACAGCGTATGTAAAATTGCAGTGTTTCAAATTCAGTTTTATGTCAAATGCAGCATATTTCAATAAAAATAATAAAATAATAACCTCAAACACCAGTAATCCAGGTTTTATTTGTTTACTTGCACTATCGCTTGTCGATCAGTGTACTTAGAGATTCAAGATGGCGGAAAATAGAGATGTGTCAATAAAAGAGCTGTGTAATTATTGCACAAAACCAGTATCAAAAAAGTTTATCAAATGTCCAAAGTGTGACAAAATGTATCACAATAGCTGTGCTTCCAGAGTTTTGTGTTGTGAGGTGAAACTTTGTGATCAAATAACTCAAATAAAAAATATCAGTGACGAAGTTAAAAATTTAAATGAAGATGATTTACGTGCAATAAAATTATCAAACGAAGAATTAATAACTGAAAATAATAATCTCAAAATAGAGAATAAAAAGTTAAAACAACAAATAGTTAAACTAGAAGAGCAAATTAAAAAAATACCTAAAGAAAATTATATAAATCCACATAAACTGCAATATGTAACGAGCGACACAGGAAATATTTTAGACAAACACAAAGAAATAAAACTACTCAGAGCAGATGAAGTGGAAAAGAGTCTCTCCAGTGTTCTAGAAGACCTCAGACAAGTAAAACTGAAAATAAATAATCTAGAAAATGTAAAAGCAAAAAAAGTAATAGATAAAGAGGGGACAAAAAAGCATAATACACCTCAAGATATAAAAACTAAACAAAACATAAGTAAACCAGTGACCCCCAAACAAAACTTAGGACCGGTACCAAATAGACTGGAAGCTGAACAGAGACAATTAATGAATGAACTAATTAATTTAGATCCAAGCTCCTCACAAAAAGGTCTGGTGGATATAGAAATCCAAAATAAGACACGAGAAATAAAATTTGATGAAGAAATTACCAAACAACACGAGGAGAATAGAAATGTGCTAGAGGATAGCAATGAATTTATACTTCCAAGAAACAGAAAGCATAAACAAAAAACTGTCATAGGTCAAAATCAGAATTCCACCAAATTAAAAGCAGTAAACCCATTAAGTTGGATATTTATCTCACAGTTAGAACCAGATACAACTGTTGAAGATGTACGAAGTTACCTGAAAGACTACGATATAAAAGTCATGCAATGTTTTAAACTTAAAACATTTTCAAAAGATATTACAGCTTTTAAAGTTGGAGTAAATCAATCGGATGAAGACAAAATGTTCTATGGAGCGATGTGGCCAGATAAAACCATCATTAGACCTTACATCCCTAAAGAACCGAGAAATTTTCGGAGAACACCTCCAGCATCCCTGAAAAAATGATACATTCAAATCTAAATAAAAAAAACCATGAGATGCATGAAAATCATTTATTAAAAGGATGTGTAGTACTACACCAAAATATACAATCTATTAAAAACAAATTATTAGAAATCGAAGTACTTATAAAAGACCTTGAGATAGCTCCAACTGTGGCTTGCTTTACAGAACACTGGTCAACAGGAGAAGAAGAATTTTCAATTAAATTAGAAGGCTACAACTTAAAAGCTACTTATTCCAGGAACAATATGGCCCATGGCGGATCCTGCATTTTCCTTCGTGCTGGTGTGGACGGTGAGGAGATCCAGGAGCTGAAACAAAAAAGTGTGGAGGGTGTCATTGAATGCTCGTCCATTGTGTGTAAAACTTTCAAAGCTATAGTTATATGCATTTATAGACCTCCTAAAGGTAATCTTGAAACTTTCTTTCAAATTTTAACCGACATATTAGATACTGCTCAAAATGACTTTAAAAATTTTAAAATAATTTTATGTGGAGACTTTAATCTAGATTTACTAGAGGAAAATAAGACAAACATTCAGATGTTTTTAACTCTTTTACAGACATATAATTTAACGCAAACAATAAATGAACCAACTAGAATAACAAAAACATCGGCTACATTATTAGACAATATCTTTATTAATTTTGAAAACCCTCATGTAGGAGAAGTTATAACAACTGCATTAAGTGATCATGAAGCTCAGATCCTGAAAATTGATTTTCCAGGAAAAACAGTCGATTTCAAAAAGATACGCAGGCAGAGAGTGTTCTCCACTGCAAAACTCAAACAATTCAAACAAGAAATAATATCCACTGACTGGAATGAAATAACTAATTATAAAGATCCCAATCAAGCCTATGAGCTATTTGTTCAAAAATTTTTAACAATTATGAATATAATTTTTCCTAAAAAAACTATAAAATACACCAAAAAAACAAAAACATGGATCACAAAAGGAATCAAAACATCTTGCAATACAAAAAGAAAATTATACAAACAAAAAATCTGTGGGGAAATTTCAGAACTGGAGTATAAAAATTATTGTGGTATTCTAAAGAAAGTAATATCTGAGGCAAAAAGACGTACTAATATCGCATATATTAATTTGGCAAACAACAAAAGCAAAGCAGTATGGGACCTTGTAAAAAATTATACAGGCTCTAAAGCTTGCAATAATGATTCTATACTACAGAATATTAACACACAAGAAAATAATAAATACACAGTATTAAACGACGTCAACAACTATTTTGTAAATGTCTGCTCTGACATAAATTCTAATACACTTGTGTTAGATAATGTAAAATATTCAGGGACTAATATATTTCTGTCGCCTACATGCCCAGAAGAAGTATACAATGTAATAAAGAATTTGAAAAACACAAAGTCTACAGGGGAAGATGAAATACCTGTAAAACTTCTGAAACATGTTGCGACGGAGGTATCTAGTCTACTGAGTTATATAATAAATTTATCATTGCAAACAGGAATATTCCCAGAAAAGCTAAAAATTGCCAATGTAAAAGCTGTATACAAGAAAAAGGGAGATAAAAGTATTATTAATAATTATAGGCCTATTGCGTTACTTTCAAATATAAGCAAAGTTTTTGAGAAAATTATATACTCACGGTTAATAAATTATCTAGAGAGCCAAAGTTTATTAAGCAATACCCAAAATGGATTTAGGAAAAACAAGTCTACAATTAGAGCATGTTATCAAGCTTTGTGTGAAGTAATTAACTCCCTGAACAACAAGGAACGTACAGTTGTTATAGGTTTGGACTTATCAAAAGCATTTGATAGTGTAGACCATAGCATTTTAATTACGAAACTAGAAAAACACGGAATTAGAGGCATTGCTTTAAAACTGTTGGTATCATATTTGAGTAATAGATTACAATGTACAGTTGAAATGGACAGTAATGGAGAGTTACAAAAATCTGAAAAATTAAAAATAAAAAGAGGTGTTCCGCAAGGGTCAATCTTAGGACCGTTACTATACATTTTATACACTAATGACTTAAGTATGATACTTGACGAATATGCAGTCCAATATGCTGATGACTGCACATTAGTTATGCATTCAGATGACTCCTTAATCCTAGAAGAAAAGGTTTTACCAACATTAGACGTTTTAGAAAAATATTTTACCTCCATAAATCTCAAACTGAATAAAGATAAAACACAAGCAATAGCTTTTACATGTAATACCACTAATACTGAAAAAACATTTGATAACGGCATTAGTACGTTGACAACTATGCCGGTAATGACTTTCTTGGGAATCAAAATTGATGCTAGACTTGACTGGAAAGCCCATACGGACGACCTCACAAATAATATAGCCAAGTATTGTTATGCTCTAAAAGTGATAGCGCAAAACATTAGTGTTGAGGCAGCTTTTATAGCTTATTATGCATATGTAGAATCCAGACTCAGATATGGCATTATCTTCTGGGGCGGAACAAGCCATATATATAGAGTATTTTTGCTACAAAAGAGATTGTCTGAGAAATATTTTGAACATTAAACAAACAGTTAGTTGTAAGCCAATTTTTATTGAAAAAAAGATACTTACCTTAATCAGTCACTACATCTATGAGTCTATTATTTTTGTTGTGCGGAATACTTCTCTGTTTGCGATTCATGATAGAAATCATGTATATGACACAAGGAACAAAAATGATCTTTTAAATATCAAAACAAGTTTTACTTTTATTCAAAAAAATATGCCATATACCTTAATAAAAATTTATAATAAACTTCCCTACACTTTAAGAAATGGTACAATTAAAGAAGTGCAAACAAATTTGAAGGCCATGCTTCTGAGAAAAGCTTACTACACTCTGGACGAGTTTTTCAATGATGATTTTAGTGACCTGTAGCATTTTAAATATGTTTTTAATTCATGTGTTAGTATTTTTTGATATGTGTATATCGAGATATAGTGTATTTTTTTTTAACTCATTTGTTTTATTACTTTTACGTATTTTACATATATACAATATTTTATGCAATAAGCTAGTATACCCTAGTGGCGTATTTGTGCTACTAGGGTAGTTTTGTGACATGTTCCACACCCGTTTGGGTATATGTAAAGAACCAATAAAGACATCTATCTATCTATCTATCTATCTATCTTTAGCATTTTTTTTTGTTAATCATCAAAATTCGCATATTTTGATGAAATTTGTTATTTCATCAAAGTATGCGAATTTTGATTATTTTGAAAACTTGCGATACCCCAAGAAAAACTAATAAGTCTATAAAACGTTTGATATGCTTCCGAAACGAACCCAGAAACAGGATTCCAACTTTCCAATATCATCACCTTCCTCCAAGGTGTGTAAAAATTTAAGTTTGAATGGCTTCAATTTGTATTGATGAAGATACCTCCAAATTTTGTTGCGAGTCAAATTCAATTAATGCCATATCTCGTATACTACTATGAGGATTTTCATTAAAAACGTCTAAAATTACTTGGTTTACGTTTTGTTGAGTATTTCTTTTTCTTTTGGTTTTAATTACAGTACCACTTTGTTTGAAAAGTCTGTTAACTAATTTTGACGATGTGGATGTCTGTCATTAAATTCTCGAGCTACTGCTCTGGTAAAACGACTGTTTTCGCCAGTAAATCTAATTATCTTCACTTTTTCATTGAGACTTAACCATTGTTCCGCCATTGTGCAAGAGAGAAATTAAATACAGGTACACGTTTTTAATGACAATTGTCATAATTTCCTTTTTTGCTTGGCAATCTTTGTTAAAGTTTGTCTGTGTTGGAAAATATATTGAAAATCATGAAAAGATGTGTCTTGAAGAGTTTCATAGCTGAGAAAAATTTGAAATCGATCTGTCGAATAGTAATCGAAATATCAAGGTGTGTCCACTTCAGACAAAACACACTGTATGTGGCTCAGATTAGGCCAAATGAGGATTGGGCCCAGTCAATAACGTATAATGGATAAGTGTGTTGGATTTTCTGGTTTTTACGTATTTATATTGTGAATAAATCAAAGATCCTTATCCTTGACAAAGTCTGATAAAATTTACTTTCCTTTTCTTCCCCCAGAGGTTACTTATAAACTCACTGAATGTTATTTTATCCTTTTGCCCATAAACTCCATAAATACCTTGTAACTTTACAAACTAATATTTCTGCCACAAGCCACAATTGACAAAATAGAGTAATACACTACAATGCTATGCAGTCACTACAGGTATACACAACTTTATAGACATAACATGTACTGTTCATTAGCTGAAAAAACTAAATGTTGTCATACTTTGCTGTATTGCTATTTAATAGTCAGACTTCGTATATGCCCACCATATCATTTAATAAGGTTCATCTTTTTATAATTTTTCCGTAACCCATTCAGAATGAGCACATGGTAGAAGTTAAGCAATCTATCGAATCAAATGTGGAGAAAAGTAAGACTGAAAAAGTAAATAAGTTAGAACATAAACTCACCGCAGCCGAGCAAAAGAGAGAGCAGGAGTTGCAGCGAAAATTAGAGAAAATCAAGGAAAATGTACGTATTTTGTAGATAATTTGTGCTTTTACTGTTATTTGTCTTTTAGGTAAAACTTGTATCTTTAGGAACTAGTTTTGTGCGTAATGTCGTATTGTGTATTTATTTGGTCTTAAATACTTCATAGTCATTTTGATTTAGGAATAAAAAATAGATGTAGGGCGAATTTTGACATTGAAATTACCTGTAACAATAGTAATTTCTCCGTTTGGAATATTAAAATTATTGTGAATCATTTGATTAAAGAGTTTATGTAATAATTTTGAAATCATGTAAAAGTAGTAAAACTGTCGTCACATCTTAGGAGTGACGTGCAACTCTTGATATATGGAATCGTTATAGGTAGTTTCACAAAAAGGAATCAAGCAAGTTACTTAGTTTTTCTTATTGTAACGTGTTTCCACCCTTAGGAAACTACCCCTTGCAAAATCCGTGGGTTCCAAAAATTATAACAAGAGATGTCCACTAACACACTTTATTAAATATTTACTGGATACTTCACAATACTATTATTAATTTAAATACACTTTACTGACTAAAATCACAATGTTTATTACTTTGTTTATCTTTGAACTCTTAACCTCACTTCTATACTTTCTCAACTTTCTGAACTACTCGCCGAGAATGCGGTTGGTCTTTTATACCTAAAAATGACAGATCTCGATTGTTCTGTGATGACGCCACCATTCTCTAGAGAATTCCAGATGTCACTTTGGAATCTTCTGGTAGGTTCTTTTTCGAGTAGGTGCAAATACACTACATTCATTCAGACATTCGATCTGTTGAAGTCTGCCTACTTTTTAGTAACATAACCTTAAATTTTAAGGGGTGCAACATATTACACTGCCCCCTCCTTAAGCCTGAACGTCCCGGTCAGGCAATTCAGCCTCTTTCACATACTTCGCCAGTCTATCCAAGTGTACGATCTTCATCTTGGACTTTTTGTTTCGTTGAATACGATAGACGACATCATTAATTCGGGTAATAACAGTATACGGTCCATCCCAAGGAGGCTGAAATTTCGGGGATCTCCATTCCTTCCGCTGTGGGTTGTACAGCCAAACCAGATCCCCCACCTTGAATCCCCCTGTACTGGCATTCTGATCATAACGAGCCTTCAAGCGGTTACTAGTTCTGTTCATCTGCTCTCGATCATTCTTCGGCTGTTCTCGGCTTCCATTTCTGTAGTTGCTCATCGAAAATGGTTCTCCACGGGCAGCACAATTTTTACACTTGCGACACCAGGCCTCCACATCCTGGCGACTATTAACCCAATAGAACTGTTCCCGTGCTCTACTCAATGTCTTGTTTATGCCGAAGTGTCTGCTGGATGTTTCATTATGTGCTTCCTGGAGTACTTCTGGTACACGACACCTGGGAATCACTAGACGCATGGCAACCTGCTTCCCATCTGGGCTTTCCCATGCTCTCCTCAAAAGCCCATCTACGACCGTAAGTGAATCCCATTGTGACCATAAAGCCTTCAGCCCCACTTCTTTGTTGGAAACATCCTTCCATGCTGGACGCGTTCCCTCTTCTTTTGCTCTCAACATGGGTCCGATTTCTACATCGCGCAATTGCTCTTGCCTCAGAGTTTTCTTTGACCAACTCTCTGGGAGATCAACCTTGACAGTGTTGACTTCAACCATGTTTGACAATCTTTCCACCTGAGGGTAGCGCATGCAATCTTCTTTGTCTGGTTTTCTGGATAATGCAGGAGTTTTGACTGCCTGCGTTGTCAACAGCCTGGTTTTCTCGCATTGGTCGTTCACTTTTGACAGAATAAATTGTTCGTTCCCAATCCTTAACATTCGCTTTCCTACGTCAACAATAAATCCATACTGTTCCATAATGTCCAGTCCCAAAATGAAGTCATCCGTAATGTCAGCCACGATGACCCTGTGGTCGAACCTCAAATGCCCAATCTGCAAACCCAGGTCTACTTCTCCATGAACCGTAGCCCTGTCCCCCGTAGCTGTCCGGACGATCACTTCTTCATTTTGCCTCTTGGTAATCTTTATGCCCGATATAAATCCTGGCCGTACTATTGATGACGTAGTACCTGTGTCGATGGTAAACAAACATTTTCTTCCGTTCACATATCCATGCAACAACAGACTGCTTGCGATTCTTCGAAGCTGGGAAATCTTTATTTCTCTGGGGTCACTGCATTCCCTAGCCAGAACAACCCCCCTGGTACTGTTTTCCTGCTCCTCTTCAAGATTCACAGCATTTACTCGACTCTCCGAATTCTGCTGTCGACAGTCTCGCTTCATGTGTCCTACCTTGACGCAGTTGTAACATTTAATACCACCACTCGGCTTTCCTTTGTTTTTCTGTTTTTCCTGCTTTCCAAGGTCTCATCTAATTTATCCAATAGTTTGGTAAACATTTTCTGCATCTCAATCAACAAGGGGTTCTGGTTCATTTCTGGTTGCGATTCTTCAAGAGTCACAGCTCGCACTCTCCTTGGAGTATCCCTGTAAGCGGCTTCTACTTCGAGTGCACGCACCAAAGCTTCGCTACTACTTTGGTGTCTTGTCAGCCTCAGAACTCGCCTGACCTCTTCGTCCCTTATGCCATCTAAAAAGGCCCCTACGGCTAATTGTTCCTGAAATTCTCTAGGTGCACTCGGATACGCCAGGTGTGCCAGTCTCTCTATCGCAGCTTCGAATTCCTGTAAACTCTCTCCAGCCTTTTGTGTTCGTGATTTTAGCTGGGCCTGGTATACTTGGGCGAGATGTTGGTCACCATATCTCAAGTCTAATGCAGCTTCCAAGACTTTAAAGTCCCTTTGTTTCTCAACTGGGATGGTTTGGAGTAACTCTGAAGCTTGGCCCCTTAATGCTAGAACTAATGCCATGGCCTTTTCCTCATTATCCCAATTGTTCGCACATGCTGCTGCCTCAAACTGCGTCTTGTACGTCGTCCAGGAACTTTGGCCATCAAAAGTAGGAGGTTTTAGTCGCTGTCCTGATGATACCACCTGCTGGCTTCCTCTATCTCTCAACTGTCGTTTAAGCCGGTCTATTTCTCCCTTGACTTCTTCTTCGAACTCACTCATCTTTTCTTCAAACTGATTTACTTTTCCTTTTACTTGACCGACTTCGGTCTTGACTTCACCTACTTTATCTTCGACCTTATCTACTTTTTCTTCTACCTTGTTTATCTCCTCTTTGACTTCACTTTTGACAGAAATGATTGCGTCCTGTTGTATTTTTATTTGATCGCTCAGGATTTTCCTTAATTCCTCCTGGCGTCTTTCTTCCAAGTCTTCCATTATTTTTCTGAGTTCGTCTTTTTCCTCTTGACGTTGTCTTTCTTGCTCTTCTTTCTCCTCTTGCTGTCGTATCTTCAGGTCCTCCATCATTTCTCTCAATTCGGCTTTTTCTTCTTGGCGTCTTGTTTCTTCATCCTCTTTTTCTTTCTGACGTCTTGTTTCTTCATCCTCTTTTTCTTTCTGACGTCTTGTTTCTTCATCCTCTTTTTCTTTCTGACGTCTTCTTTCTTCATCCTCTTTTTCTTTCTGACGTCTTATTTCCTGATCTTCCATAATTTTCTTTAATTCGTCCCTTTCTTCTTGACGCCGTTTTTCTTCCTCCTGGCGTTTTCTTTCTTGCTCTTCTTTATCTTCCTGCCGTTGCTGAGCCATCATTTTTTGGAATTGTTCGAATAAGTCCTGTATTTGTTTATCGGATGCCATACTTCTTGTTGTTACGGGCATACGATGAAATTAAAATAAAATAAATTTAACTGTCACGTCAATATCGGTAATGGAACTTTTCAGACAAATCTCGAAATAGCACGAAAAAGTCTTATCCAGAGTCTTTTGTCACTATCCAGTTCAGAGAATTTAATAATTTCCACTAATGTCCAAATAGAAAAGTTCTAGAAATTTTCACGCACTAAATGAGTCTTTTTCAGTGTCTCTATCACTTCTCAGTTCAAAGGATTTAATTATCACACTAATGTCCTAATAAAATGTTCTACAATGTCTCAAAAATGCACTTAACACTATTTTCCTGTTCAAAAATAACCCTCGAACAATGTCCAGTAAATTAGTCCTGTGTTAGCACTAACCCTCGAGAATCCTTCTCGAACACTCCAGCACAACTTCAGAGCTCCTCTTGTCATAAAATTCCGCTTTCTGACACCAATTTGTAACGTGTTTCCACCCTTAGGAAACTACCCCTTGCAAAATCCGTGGGTTCCAAAAATTATAACAAGAGATGTCCACTAACACACTTTATTAAATATTTACTGGATACTTCACAATACTATTATTAATTTAAATACACTTTACTGACTAAAATCACAATGTTTATTACTTTGTTTATCTTTGAACTCTTAACCTCACTTCTATACTTTCTCAACTTTCTGAACTACTCGCCGAGAATGCGGTTGGTCTTTTATACCTAAAAATGACAGATCTCGATTGTTCTGTGATGACGCCACCATTCTCTAGAGAATTCCAGATGTCACTTTGGAATCTTCTGGTAGGTTCTTTTTCGAGTAGGTGCAAATACACTACATTCATTCAGACATTCGATCTGTTGAAGTCTGCCTACTTTTTAGTAACATAACCTTAAATTTTAAGGGGTGCAACATATTGCATTATTAACTATTTTTTTTATCAATTCTTATACTCATATATATACTTACTACTTGCCACTTCGATCTGGTCTATTTTTTTTTTTTTTTGAGGCCATTCTTGGTTTTGTACAAGAAGTTTTTGGCTAGGCACCACTATTTTTTTCAAACTAAAATAGAAAACAGATTGGCAAATAACACTCGAATTTAATATTTTGTGCTTTCCCGAAAATGAAAGAGAAGGAAGAAGTGAATAAATAATGAAAGTGTATTATATAATATCCAGAAAAGTCTACATTAGACCAGGCAACGAATGATTATAGAGGGAAATTTTAGGGACAGAAAATTTGACTTCGGAACTTTGTTTAGACACTCATAGGTGGTGAGCGGGGAAGGTCCATTTTTTGGTTTTTCGCTTATATCTCAGAAACTATGTGTCGTATGGAAAAAGGTAATCTATGCAAAATTAAACATAATTAAATTTCCTACAAGAATGTCTATATTCATTTTCTTCCTGTGTTATAGTTTACGAGATATTCGCCAGCCAAAATAGATAATTAAAAAAAAAAAGTACTAGGTACCTTGAATATTTCTATCAGAGCGGTTTACTGTGGTCTGCTAATAAATCACAGTCACAAAACAATCTTTATTTTACAACAATCGACATATTTACTAACGTAATTTTTTGTCGAAATCTATACAATTTATTACATATACAGTGCGACTCACTTAAAATGAAGACACCCTTATAACTTTTTTATTTTGTTTCCGTTTTGAATCAAATTTTACTCAAGTATGGAACAAATTAGGATTTACTTATGACCAGAAAAACATTTGCCTGCTACAAAGGCAAGGCCACCTGTGGTACCAAAATATGCTGAAAAATATTAAAAATCATATTAATGGGTCTTGACGAATTTCAGTATCTACCACAAATTGCGGAAACTGAGGACCCCCTTTGCCAGATGAGCTTATGTATGAAAAATCCCCCATCCATAGCCAAATCAAATTTTGGTGTATTTATGGTTGTGGCGCCGATCCGATGCATTTTTTAGAATTTTTAACATTCAAAATGTTTTTATTTTTTTCAGCATATTTTGGTACCACAGAAGGCTATGCCTTTGTAGTAGGCGAATGTTTTTCTGGTTATAAGTAGATCCTAATTTGTTCTATAGTTGAGTAAAATTTGATTCAAATTGGAAACAAAAAAAAGTTATAAGGGCGTCTTCATTTTAAGTGAGACACTGTATATTTAAGGAAATGCATAGATATCGACAAAATATTATGTTAGTAAATACGTCGAGTGTTGTAAAATAGAGATTGTTATGTGACTGTGATTTATTAGCAGACCACGGTAAACCGCTTTGATAGAAATATTCAAGGTACCTAATACTTTTTTTTTAATTATCCATTTTGGCTGGGGAATATCTCGTAAACTATAACACACAGGAAGAAAATGAATATAAACATTCTTGTAGGAAATTTAATTATGTTTAATTTTGCATAGATTACCTTTTTCCATACGACGCATAGTTTCCGAGATATAAGCGAGAAATCAAAAAAATGGGACCTTTAAAGTGCCTCCCTCCCCCTGCTCACCACCTAGGAGTGGAGACTTTTGATATGTTCATCTCCAGACTAGTCCAAACAAAGTTCCGAAGACAAATTTTCTGTCCCTAACATTTCCCTCTACATCCTTTCTTGAGCATTCATTGCCTGAATTAATTCCGCTCGGATGCAGAACAAAAAAGAAGTGAAAACAAATTTTTTTTCCACCCATTTTCTCAAAATTTTGAAATTAAATCGGATAGAAAAAAAATAAAAAATGCATGTGAATAGACCACGTGTTTCTGAACAAAAAATATCCTAATAAAATTTATCGCTAAAGCCATGGTATTCCTGGAAAAAAATAGTGAAGTAACTTTGTCACTTTGCGTGGGCAAGCGCATGGTCAAATGCATATTATGGAACCTGTCCTGCAAAAATTCTTAGTAGTTCTAACAAGTAAAATAAAGCTTTTTCTCTTTCTAATTACACATTTTTAACATTGTTCTTAGCGAATAGGAGGATAAATAGTGAGTATGGAGGGAAAATATATAATTATGTATATATTTTGAAAACATTTATTTTATACAATTTTAAAAAAGGTGTTCGATAAGAGTACAAAAAGTATTCATTTTCCTCATATAAAATCATTTTTATTGTGTTTGGCATCATTTCCACCTTTCAGCTATATACAATGGATTCCTTATATATTCATAAACATATTGGAAAAGTTCCAGAATTTGTAATAAAAACTATAGAGAGTTACAAGGATAAGATGGTGAAAATCGCTATTTCTGATCGTTGGTCATATTTTCGAAAAAATGTATACAAGTAAATGAATTTGTGTTTGAACATTCGAAAAATATTCCTTTTTTTCCTTAGTAATATTTTTTTTCCACTGGGTCAAGTTCTCGGTAAGTTACAGCCTCCAATATATACATATATTTATCAAAAAATCTACAAATAGGGAAGTTAAAATAATTTGAGATATACTTTTTTTTAAATCCACGTTACTACAACTAATAAACCATAATAATCATAAAGTGTACATACTTTTTAACAGTTCTCAATGAAGAAAAAATTTTTTAGAAGGGTTTTTATTTTTTTGTATATTTTGTCCATCCATCTTTTAAATCAGTGGTTCCCAAAGTGTGGGTGGTGACCCTCTGGAGGGTCGTGATAAGGAATATGAGAAGACTCCAAACTAACCACATAACAAATATTCTGGCATAAACGTTTTTCGCAAAAATCATAGTAAAAATGTATCTATTGGACAGAAAGGGGGTCGACGACAAAATTCCTATCAAAAACTGCAAGCGGCCAGCACAGCGTATGCATCGACGCATTGCTGTTGAAAACAACAAACTAATTTACGCTTTTTCACTTTTGTTTTATTCATTTCCGATAAAGTATTTTTGTTTCGTTTTTGGAGAATATTTCTTTTCATCATGTAATGACGTGTAATAGTCGTGTGTGGACAAATATATTTCCCTGCTTATTACTCAAAACTACATTAATGTAATTTAATTATTTATAGCATTAAAACAAATTATATGTTAAATTTGTTAAGTATGTCGCGGTGAGGAGCTAAGGAAGATTCCAAACTAGCCAAATTACGAATATTCCGGCAAAAAACATTTTTTGCGGAAATCGCAGCAAAAATGTATCTCTATTTGCGATGGAGAGGGGGTCGCCATCAAAATTCTTATCAAAAGGGGGTCGGTCCCGCTTTAGAAATGTTTGGGAACCACTGTTTTAAATGAACCAACACCCATATAGATTGAACGAATTCTGATTTAGTGACGGCATGTAATTCAGTGCGTCGGTGTCACAGTTATGCGTATTCAAGCGCGCATATGCATGGATCTCGCACTGAGTGATAACATTATTTGACTATTTTTTCCAGGAATACACCGTGGGTTTAAAGATAAATTTTGTTAGGATATTTTTTGTTCATCAGGGTGTGTACTGGAAAACAGGAAAAACCTGGAAAAGTCACGGAATTTGATTTTGGTCAGGGAAAATTTATTAAAACTACTTATATCTAAAGTTGTTCCCATCTTGCACCTCTCTCGCTCATCAAAAATGTTTTTCATGTCCTCTCTCCTGCCCATTAATGTTCTTTTTCGAGCAGAAAAATTTTCTGGAATTTCTATTGAAAAGTCCTGAAAAATCTGAAAAAGTCAGGGAATTTCAAAATTGTGAATTGGTATACACCCATACACCCTGGTTCATAAACATCCATCTGTATTTTTTTATTTTTTCCTACATTGACTAAATTTCAAACTTTTGAAAAAATAGATGAAAAAAAACTGTTTTTCACTTTTTTTTTTCAATGTTCTGCATCCGAGCAAGATGTAGACTTTTCAGAATATTATTCTACACATTTTCACGAATTCATAAAAAAAATGATCAATTTTGCAAGTTTTTGGAGGTAAAAATACCTTCAACAACTAAACATCAATATTTTCTAGGCGCTAATAATGTTTTCCCATTTCAGGAGAAGCGTGCTGAAACAGTTCGTCAGAATAAGGCAAATATCGTCGCCAATAAAATGACGCCATCATCTGGTTAAAAATTAAAACCGTAGTTCTGTTTTTACATAATATATCATCTGCTTCTAAATCATCTTGAGACTTTAAAACTCAAGATTTTGATATATCATCGAGAAGATCTATCGGTAGCTGTTCTCTTCTCAAAAGTATTGCTTTTAGACTGAAAGAATTATGTGATTATTTTTTGTGTTTTTTTGTAAACATATATTTTCTACTTTTATTTTAGCTGTATTTTTATATTGTATTGCCAAACTAAAGGTATATTTTTAATGGTTTTGAGTTTTTCTTGTATAAAAAGTTCTGAATTTCATTATTGTTTCTTATTAAAGGATAAGAAATAACCTAATATTAAAATGTTAACATGACCAGCTAGCTTTAGCCAAGTGTGGACTAATAAAGTAAGGCTTTAAATTAATTTGCGCACTTTTATCACTTAGCTAGGTATTAATGAAATATAAATAAATTATTTTTTAATAATCTACAACTCACTTTCGGGCAGGATTACATAGAAAGCATCGAAAATTAATTTGCATAACTTGGAGCTCATTTTGTGAACTTGTCTAAAAGTGAAACAAATTAGATAGGGATGACAACAATTTAATTCAAAGTCGCACCTTCGGCCACCCAGAAGAATTTTTGTTGTACAAAAATGTTTCTGGGTGGCATTGTGTTCTGCACAGTAAAATCATTTAATATTGCCCAGGAGCGTATTTTGTAAGAGAAAAGTGTATCGTGTAATGTTTATATCAAAGTAACAACCGCCTAGTGCTGCCTTTTTGTATAAACGTGGAATGACTGATAAAATGGATTTGTGCTTAATGCTGTAGAGGATATTTTGGGGGCTTTTGCTCAAGGATGTGTAAGTAATTTTCTCGGACTTTGCCCAATCTTTTTGCACGGGACGTTCGTATCCATACAGAACTTATGCTGGCTATCAATTGCAACAAACTAGTGACTTGTTGGATATTTTTGAATAAAACTATCCCAAAATTAATCTACTAGCTTCTGTGATGAGTTGTTTTCTTTAAAAATAAATTTATAGGAGAAATAAGAAAGTTATTTAGCTAATACTATATGTAAGGATGTAGCGTTACTGTGTAGTGTTCACCCAATTTATAATGTTTCATACGCTTTAACATGTAAAAGTATTATTACTTGTTTAGGATAAGTCAATATCTTGAGTTGTGGCATAACTAACTTTCGTAATTTTTTTTTTTCGTTTTTAATGATTTAGATTTAAGGTGTTGTTTGTAATAAATTTTACCTTTAGTTTTAATTTCTCAAACTAATATTGTTTTGGTTCATACTAATGTTGCTTAATAAAAGTTCGGTAAAATTACAGAAATTAATTTATTGCACTTCCTATACCCAGGCCTGGCAGAAACAGTCGGAAGTGAATGCCATCCATCCTATTCAATTCCCGAATTTTTTTCATTTCCGGGAGTCAGGATAAAGTAAGTAAGTATTTATTGGTGCCACAAATTACAAAATTTTTACACAGGTCAAAAAAATAGAAGTTAACAAAATACGTAGTTTTGTTGTTACAAATCGTATGACAACTATTAAAAATAGTTATATAATTACACATTAGCTTTATCACAAAATGACAATTAAAATAAGCTATTAATTACAATAAAATAAAGGAAACAGTCAGTCAATTACTTAATTTTTACAATTACAAACACGTTAAAATTAATTGAAACAAGATGAGGCTGTATTAGCAAACAATATTTTTTTATATTATCATGAATTTCCTGAGTTGAAAAAATCCATTTTCTACAAGAAAGTTTTTAATTGTAGATCTGAATCTGACCTGCGGCAGCGCCTAACACTTTTAGGTAATAAATTGTATAGCTTTATGCCATAAACTCTGGTGCCAGTTTGTCCTCTGGTGAGCTGTGTAAATTCTGTGCAGATATTTTCTCTATATCTAGTTTCATGTTCATGCACATTAGTGTGAGAATGAAATTTCTTCAGATTATCATGAATATAAGTTATACATTGCGGTGCATATATGCTAGATACCGTAGATATTTTAAGCGTTATAAAAATATTTTTTGTCTCGTCTCGATATCCTACGCCACCAACTATTCTGGGGGAATGAATTAGAGCAAAATAAGCGGTTTTTAAAATATCTGGTGAAACTGAGTTGGACAATTGTCTAAGACAGTAAATATTTTTGGTAATCTGATCTGCCAGATAGTTTATATGACTGTCCCACTTTAGAGAAGAATCAATAGAAACTCCCAGAAATTTATAGCTGGCAGGATTGTCTGGTATGTTAGTCCATGCAAATTAGACTTTTTAGGAGAAAAAATTCATATACAAATTATATTTGGGCTATGTATAGTTCATAGGAGTAGAATTATGGATCCGAAGAGTTCCCACCTTATCCGTTGATGGAAACACCTTTTTGGGGCGAAAAACCACCCCCAGACGGGACTTAGTTACGGTTACTCTCATTTTTCTTCGGATCCGTCATTCCCACGAAAAACAAAAGGAACAAAAATATTCGTCATTAATTTCTACACAAAAAAAGTTCTATGGTCGATTTGCGTACTCCCCACCATTTTCTCGCTATCGACGTTCAAGTAGGGAATAGTTTGGAGCGCTCAGCAAAAAATCGGTGGTACGCGATTTTTCACAGCGAATATCCGAAACGGCTACTTTGACGTCAAAAATGGTTATAATGAAACTTGTAGAGCGGATTCTCCTCTACAAGATTCATCTTTTACTTTTCTTTTCTTTTATTATTTTTGCTGAATTTTCTCGCTTTTTTCGAGGATACGCACTTTGTAATATGATCTCGTTTCCACACCACCCATGAGGTGGAGGTCTCGGTGCATTTTTGTTGTAAGTGGTTTCCCCTCTAGGCCTATTCCACTGTCGTCATTGTCGGTTTCATTCGTCGATAGGGTTTTCTTCAATCAACTCATCTTCGGTAGGTGAATTTAAGCAGCCTTGTCCTTGCGCTGCTCAACCATGTGCTCCAAACATGGTTGAGCAGCGCAATCCTATTTTTACACACCCGCAACCATCCTGCAGTTGCAAGATATAAGTTGTAGAACGGAAGACGGAGCTGGTGCCTCAGGTGTAAAAATGGGTGAAAGAATGGTGTCAGTTTTCTTCCAACCCCATTGTGTCGGATCAAGGTTTATTCCTCTCCATAACTGAATTTGATGAAAAACCCTATAAGCATGCTGATGAGAAGCGGCAGGCGTTGGCGGTAGTCTCGATAATAGTACAGCGTTACATGATTTCCCAACCAATTAATTGAATGTGAGAAATCTATGTCTGTTTAAAGATTTCTCTTTCTCTGGAGCTTTATATAACGCCATCGTGAAACGCTCTCCAGCAGTTGCGACTTCTTCTTTTGTTGATTGATTAAATATAGGCACAATGTCATCCAAACCTCTTCTGTTATTAAGTATAGTTACAGTTTGTGCTTTGCCTTTACCGAACAAAGCAGAAGTAGTGTCTCAACCACTAAATGCATGTGCAAACAGCACAGTTTCCTTACAGTTTCTCAAGACATCCGAGGACTGTAAATTGCGAGAACTGTATATCCTCTCCTTTATGTTTCCCTGGGATTCTCTAAAAAGTCGAATGTCTTTATGTTGAGGAGAAAGGACTATAATGAGCACGAGAAGATCGACGTCCTGTCCAATGATGAAAACTGTCTCATACTGCTGACATTTCTCGATCGCAGTTTGTACAATGAGCAAGTCGGCATCATCTTCAGCAATGAGCGTATTAATTCCTTCCTCTGTGAACCTCTGGGCGAGCTGCGAAATGAAACGTTCCTTATTGTGGTGATTGCTGAGAAATTTTTTTGGGCGAAAAGAAATAATAAATATTAAAATTATGAAGTACAAGTTGTGGATAAAAGCGAGAAAATTCAACAAAAATAAAAAAAAATGCAAGATGAATCTTATAGAAGAGAATCCGCTCTACAACTTTCATTATAACCATTTTTGACGTCAAAGTAGCCGTTTGGAGATATTCGCTGTGAAAAATCGCGTACCACCGATTTTTCGCCGAGCGCTCCAAACTACCACCTATTATGAACATAGATAGTGAGAAAACTGTGGGGATTACGCAAATCGACCATAGAACTTTTTTTGTGTAGAATTTAATGACGAATATTTTTGTTCCTATACCTGTTTTTCGTGGGAATGACGGATTCGAAGAAAAATGAGAATAATCGTAACTAACTTCTGTCTAGGGGTGGTTTTTCACCCCAAAAGGGTGTTTCCATCAACGGGTAAGATGGGAACTTTTCGGATCCTTACTTCTACCTCTCTGAACTATGCATGGCCCAAATATAATTTGTATATGATTTTTTTTTCTTCTATTCGCTATTTTTTCGTCTAATTTGCGTGGACTATATTATTTATAACACATGTAGTTGTGACCATTTTTACAGTTTTTGTCTCGTTTAGTGCAAGAGCATTAGGTCTGAACCATTTTTTAGCTTTTGACAGTGTGTACTTTAAAAATAGAGATTCTAAACTTTTCATTAAGAAAGTAGAATCATCGGCATAAAAAATACAAGTGGCATTTTCCAGGGCATTTGGTAAATCGTTTATATAAATGAGGAATAACACCGGGCCCAGGATTGAACCCTGTGGTACTCCTGATCCTCCAATATCCAACTGATCCGATATTTTTCCATTTAGTCTTACTGATTGTTTGCGATTTTCAAGGTAAGATTTAATAAGAGCAATACTTGAATGGTTAACATTATATTTTGACAGTTTTTCAATTAGTAAAGTGTGTGACACACAGTCAAATGCCTTGCTTAAGTCACAGAACACAGTGGCAGTGTACTGACCTCTTTCAAAACAACCTAAGTTATGTTCGGTGAACTTTAAGATAGCATCCGTTGTTGACAATTTTTCGCGGAATCCATACTGGAATTTATACAGATTATTATTTTCTAAGTACTTCGTTATTTGAATTTTCATTGCCCTTTCAAAAATTTTTGAAATAGATGGGAGTATTGAAATGGATCTATAGTTACTTACATCATCTGGGTCACCTTTTTTAAAAATTGGAACAGAGGCTATCTTCAATTCATCTGGAAATGTACCTGTCCTAAAACATTCATTTATCAATTTGGTAAGTGGTGTTAATATATGATTTTTAATAAGGTAGTGTTTAGGCCATAAACATCTTTACTATCCATATTTTTTTAATGAATTTATGATATCTCTGACTTCATTGTATATGATCTCACGAAATGTAAAAGGTTCTCTAGTATGAGTTTGTTCTACGATAAAAAAAATATTCCCGGGAACCGGAAATTTCATAAGTTTATCTACTCTTATTAGATTATATTCTAATTAATGAGCTACTTTTGAACAATAGTACCCAAAACAATAGCCATGCCTATCCAATTGACGTAACACGCGATACGAAGAAGGTGGTTCTGTCAGAGAGAAATTCTTTTCCGATACGGTGAAATAGAACGGTCCTTTAATATTGCGGGGACCTAAGTAGCACCTCAAGTCAGAATTACGTAATGTAGCCCTCGTTTTGTTCCCGTTTAACCTAACCTAATTGACTTAAAATTTACGTAAAATGTAAGTAAATGGGGAACGAGACGACGTCATGAATACCTCTTAAATAAGGCTGCTCAGTTATAATGACCTGTTGGTCATAGAACATAATTATTTCCCTGAACAGGTAATTTAAACGTAAAAATTTTGTTTAATTGTGGTCGTTAATATCTTTAAAAAAATGTTTTCTTAACCGTTTCTCAAGTCACCAAAGTAACTCCTTGAAAATCCAGAATGATTTTGTGTTAGGTAAAGAGAAACGAGGCCCTACAGCTTATAGTGGAGTCCGAACCACTTCTTGGGGATAATTTTATAATTAAAATTATTTCGCGATGAGCAGGGATTGAACCTGCTTCGCTAAGTACGCCAGTATGCAAGCTAGACGCGCTGAACCACTGAGCTACCGTCATCTACCAAACCAGTTATTCTCATTCAACTGCACGCTTTCTTTCTCAGAAATAACTAATACAGCAATAATGATTTACTTATAAGTCACGAGGCATAACAAACTGCAATTTTGTAATTTGTTAAATTGTAAATTACAAAATTTCAGTCCATTGTATTTCAGTTAATAATGAAAATATTTTCATAAACTCCAAAACCTATTGTTGCATTTTTATGAAAAGTAAAATGTATATGACAAAAAAGAATAATTTTAAACGGGAGTCCCTAGACCAGGTGACGCAAGAATTTTGAAATTTTTTTTCGCAAACTGCTTTTTCAAAATTTTTTAGGGGTCGTTAGAGGAGTGCTTCTCTAGATGTTATTTCCCATATTTCGTATGGGTTCCATGCACCACAGACGAGAAAAAAATTATTGAAATTTCTAGATCCGCCACTGTTTTAAGTAAAAATAACTTTCAGGTCATTTTATGAAGTAATATTTGCCTTTAGGTTAAATACATATGCTAGGTTAGTGAGGAAGTAAAATTAGGGCAAATTTGCAATTCGCTTTCATCCCTGTCTTCATAATATTCACCATCACTCAAACCATCAATATCTGAGAAATTTTCAATTATCTCGTAAAGTTCAGCCTCGGTTAGTGGTTTTTTAGAAGCCATTATTTTTTATTAGTTCACCAATTCTGCAAAAAAAATTCCTTTGAGTCACCATGTTCGTTGAAACGAACATTTGTATTTTGTTCAAAAAAAATATAAAAAAACTAATATTCATTATATTGTGTATAATATACACAATAATAATATAAACTCAAAGTAATTTACTGCAACAGTGAAATACATACAAGAAACTCACAAATACACAAACACAGGTGGCTGCTCGGACATGGATTGAGAAAATGGCTAAAACCTGAAAAGACCTCAACAAGATGGCACCACGAGCACTAAGTTATAAAATAAATGTGATTGTTGAGACTACCAAGGGAATTCAAAAGGTTAAAATGTGTTCAGCTAGCATTTGTAGTTATGTCAAGGTTATGTTCGTTTAAACGACCATGGTGACCGAAAGGGTTAGTCCACATACCTTTAAATTGTTAAATAAACTAATTGTGCTGCTTGGGGAGGAAGGTGATTTATCATGTTTGAATAGTTTCGACGTTTTCAAATCAAGTTATAAGTAAATAATTGTGCCAAAAATGATGAATTCGGTTAGTGAAGATGAACTAATATGTACACCACCAGAATGAAGACAAGTAATGATATAAGTTTATTAATGAACAAACAGTAATTTAAACAAAATTTTCTCAATTTAATATTTATTGTTATAATCGTAGATAAATTATAGTATTCAACTTGCGGTAATGGTAATAACTCACTTGATGACTTCATCTGCGTGAGTTATTACCTACATTACCGCTCGTTGAATAATATACTATTAATTTCCATGCCGCAAAACCAGTATTAAAAACTCTTACATAATAAATAACAAAACTTCTATTCAGTTATTATACAGGTGACCCAAAATCACAGGTGGACCTCGTAATGATAGATTCTTTACAACATTCCGAGATAAAAACCTTAATACAATTATGTCAAGTCTCCAATCGTTTTCGAGCTAGACTCTATTGAAGTTTCGCAAAAAGAGTTCCCTATGATTTATTAAATTTGTAAATAGGTATTCATAGAATATCTATTACCCAAATAGCATTTACCCATATCTGATACATATACAGAAAAATTACAATGATTCAAAAATTCATCCACAATAAAATGAATTTGCTATGAGAAATTTATTTAGTTCATATTTACAAGCATTGATACTATTGTTTGTTTCAAAAAAATTTATTTTAATATAGCATTTTATGCCGTAACAAATGTAACATTACCTTTTTTTGAGTTATTGCAAAAAATAATTGTTTCACCCCGATAAAACTATGTATTTTTGGTTTCCTACATCTTAGGATGCTATGTAGACTTTTGAAACTTTGCAAGGGTAAAGTTTAGGCAACATACAAATTTGTTATCCTAAAAACTGGAAATCGACAAAAATGCGACATACAACAGTATAACTCCAATGTGACGCATGTTCAGACTAGAGAATGGGTGGAGAATTTGCCTGGTGTAGAAAAGTCTACTTCTTTGTCGTTTAAATAGTGCATTATGCCTAACATTGTAAGAAATCTGGGATTATTTTTTAAGACAATTTTAAATTTAAATTTTTACATCATCGTTTTGTAATTTTTTACATACTTAAACTAATAGACATCTAAAAACTGCCATCGATAGTTTTACTTGAGCTGTCAGTATACAGTTCATATCATTAATCACCATATGCGATGCGATAACTTTCGTGGTGCACAACACTAAATTTGATTCGGTTCTGAATAATGACAGCTGATAATGTATCCCTTATTTTCAATTGCAAAAACTCTACTTTCTTTATTATACTTGAGGTTATAAGGTGTATTAAGATCAACAATAAACCCATTTTCTTTATATAAAATTTATTGTTTTATATATATATATGTACACGAATTAAAATGTTTCCTAATTGCTTATTAATCCTAAATAATCGTCCATAAGTGTACCAATAGCAAACTGAAAAATAAATAAATAAATAAACAAATTTATAATTATTAATATGAAATTAAAGATTATTCATTGTTACTCAGTCAATTTTCAATTAAGGAAGTTTTGGTTCATTATACAAAGTGAATTTAAAATTAGTGGCGTCGCTTCGTCAGGGGTGGGTATAACTATTTATCTATCTATTAGAGAATAGCTATATTTTTTATACAGATTTTTAAAATAAGTTTAACACGTTCAGCGCCAGTGTATCTTTTTCGATACACATTGCTAAAACATTGTGTATCTAAAAAGATACACCGACTAATATTCTGTTTTGGCCGTGTGTATCGCTAACGCACACACTTTACGTATATTTTATATGGGGAATTATAAGCTCTGATCTACTAGAATTTCCTCTCAAATTGGGGTGTAGGTTGGATGAAAGTTTTCACATAAATTCTGTAAAAGTTCAAATTAAAACATGTGATTATTAAATTAAAAATAACGAAAATTCGCCCTGAGAGCTTGGCGCTGAACGTGTTAATGGGGAGGGGAGGGTTTCACGAACGTTGAAAAGGTGTTACAAAAAGGTTAAAAATTTACCATTTTTGCGAACATATTTGTTGAATAGCCTCAAACATAAAGAGAGGAGCAAAAACACAGGAAACAATAAGGCCACACATCTACACTTCCCGTCCTATATTTCTGTACTATGCACGATAGGGCTCTCACTACTGACAACAAGCATGATACCAGTTCAACCCAGCGTCAATCAATCTATCACAAATCCGAGACCTGTACCGAGGAATTATCAGCAAACATACATTTTTTTTTACGTATGATATCCTGTGCTTTTGACATCTGCATTTGGTAGAACCACCTACAACAGTGGAACTGATTACAAGTGGTAGCCATTTATGTCACTATTTAATTTCTTAGATTCACATCTAGCAGGGTTCATAGCCACCTAGAAAATCTGGACAAATGAGGGAATTTTAAGTTGCCTAAAAATGTCAGGGAAAAGTCAGGGAATTTGGAATTTCTTTTGAGAAATCAGGGAATTTTAGTAATTTTCAGGGAACGTGAAAATTTTTAACCCTCAAAATATAAAACTAGGAATTAGGTCCAGCATTTCATGGAACAGTAAACAGTGTCTCTTTATTAAACCTTTAAAAAACTTCCAGAGTCTCGGAAAACTTGGAAGTCAGGGAATTTGAAAAATTGCTACCGCTTGGCAGCAGCTCTTCAAACTCTTGGATCCTATTGCTGAAATTCTACAACAATTAGAACTCTAATTGGCCTAGAGGAAAATGTTGAGTGCCGTTTGTATTTAGAGGATGAAATAGCACGGCACGTTCTATGTACCTGCTGCAGAAAGAAGCTGGTTCTCACTAATGGGCAAAGGACAACTGTTGCCAGCCCAATAAACAATTTAAAAGTCGTTTGATTTTCAGGAAGTTTTAAGAAAATTTTGTCAAGGTTATAAAATAGTCTTGCTTTATTTACGTTATGATTATGAAATATAAAAATACAATGTCAATGTTCCAACCAAGCTTGTTTCAATGCAGATGCACTGTTGCTTGCGTCAAAGTGACATTAGTCACAGCTCATCGACAAACGTCAACTTTGCGCTTTCAAAAAGTGTGTAGAGAAGCCAACTTTATATGTCGATCGTAGATAAACAAGTTTTAAGGTAACCTTCTAGGTGTTTTCTAAAAGTGTCCAGCCAACAGGCTGAACAAGGCTTTCAAGAGTGACACTATGCCGGTCTACGAGGTTTTATAAGTGAATTTAAAAAAGGTCTTAACAACCTTCATAAGGGTGGGCCCTTTTAGTCTACAAGTTGCTTTATGATGGTGTTAAGGATGTTGTTGCATCAAAATAGATTTTTCAATGCATTTTATAAATAGTTTTATAACACTCCTGTAGATATTTAAGAAACCAAAAATTGTTTATTGGGAGAGGACCTGTTTCTCACCCAATAAGGTTATAGGCTTTATCAGAAAAATCTGAACTTACTGGGTGAACTATAGTGAGCCACAATAAACCAAGTGGTCACAGTGGAGCCTGATTATAAGCCCACTCACAACATATCAAAATGACCTATTTCACGTTAGAAAGGTTGATAAGTGTCATGGCGAAAACTAGATTGATTCGTTTGGAGTCGTTTGGTTAAGATTGTTGAGTTGTAGGAGATCATGGTTACAAATTCATGTCACCTTAAAATAGCTATAACTTTGTGAGGAAACATCGTAGGTGACCATTCGAAAGCTTATCTTAGAGAGGAAGGATGGTACTAAATGATGTATTTATTAGAAATAAGCTGAAAAAAATTTGGAATCCTATACATAACCAAGATTTGTAGTGTGTAAGATTGCCTAATAACTCATGATCCCCACCAAAAAATGTCATTAGCCAATGAACAGCTGGTATGAAATCACACCAGATGCAGGGCCTTATTCAAAATATTGTAAGAATTTGTGTAATTTTAATTAAGCAAAGAACTCGTAACTGAGGATAAGTTGTATAATGTAACACTACAGACCATAGTAAACGTAAGACCATATTTCGGACCAGTATGGATGGTTCTTCTAGAGTGAGATAACTGTGCCGGTACTGCGCGTTCGAAGGACAAGGATACGCACTGACTTCTCGCCTAAAAGCTGCATATTAGGGAACCTCATACAAATCTTGATACATAACCTCAAATATTTCAAAATTCTGACATGATGGGCCAATTCTGAGGCCAGAATCAGATTCGTTGCAAAAAATTATTTCGGAAATCACCTCCATCTGCCCAACAACAAAACCTCGCAGACCTGTGTAATTGCTCCATGTTGCTGTTTTAATGGACCAAAATAGTGTAACATTTCACTCCCACTCTAAGCAAATCTCAAAATCCAGAGGTTCTGAAAAAATATAGATGACAACATTTTTTAAATCCCCCAAATAACGGAGATCTGGCTTAGAGATATTTCGCATTTTCAAGATTTCCTGCCATAACTCTTTAAGTAGGCCACGAATTTCAAATGTCTAAACCATACAGGCTACAACTTTAAAAATCTGCACGATTTTTGTAAAAACTTTTTTGCACAGTCTATCCTAATTACTACTACATATGCCTAAAGTCTGGTAAATATTTTATGAAGGTTAAGTTGTACCAAACTACCCTAACCCAGTGTTAAACTTACCCTGTATTAAAATTTAACGAGTTGTACCATCTGAATTAATCCTGGTATTAACAAACCCAGAAATAAAGTATAAGCACAGAATAAAGAACTACCAGAAGTGACCACAACCTAGTTTAATTCGATAACCTTAAAATTCAAGGTTAGCATATTGGCACAACACGTCATTGCTCTTAACCATCTTTTAACACAGGGTTAGGACTAACCACGTGATGATACAACTCGCCCTAAAATTATAAAGGTGCAAAACTTACAATCCCAGAAGCATCTACTCTGGTTCCAACAATTTTAAGCCTTATCTCTCCCTCAGCATGAATAACAACATCTTCGTCTTTTGTCTTATAACACTGTGGATTTACATTTGGGCAAAATTCCATCTCCGCAGGAATGGAATGATGAGATATAAAACATGATAAAGGTCCAATCTCAGCAAACATACCAACTTTATTTACTTGTCGGACTACTGCGTCCAGAACTTCACCTTTAAACGGACGGAACACGATCGCTTTATATTTAACGGGATATACAACGAATCCTTGGCCTGGCAAGATTAAACCCGCTCCTATGCTGTCAATGGTTGTAACTGCAATAACGAATCCATACCTGAAAGACATAACAGATAAGTTATGGGATCTCCCAATATTGTTATTGCTAACTGTGTGTATTTGTACTGAGCTTTCTATTAGTTCATTTAATATATGACTTTTCCTTACAGTGGAGTTAATAATAATAATAAATCGTTGGAAACCTTTTGCAACGTGTTTTTTATGTTAAAAACTGCAAAGTTGACCGATCGTTGTTTTTTGTCATAAAAAATTAATAATAAAAAATTTTCATTATGAAAAAAATTTGCAATTTAAACAGCTTTTACAATTAAGAAAAAATACAACTCTTTAGGTAGTATAATTGTTTTTGGGTTTGCTGATTACGAATCTGAAGTTAAAACAACAAAATTCAATGGCTACCCCAATATGACACATGGCATTTTTTTCTAAAGCAAGTGCTTTAACACATTGGCTGAGTATGGCACTCATGAGCACCAGTCTATGGCTAATCCGATATGCGGATGGCGCCTATGTGTGTCGATCACAATAGTCGATTTTTACTAAAAACAGATATCAGCATATCGGTAGGCTATACCAGAAGATTTTTTTTGTAATGGGGTATTTTCCTATTTTTTTTTTTTTTTTTTTGAATAATATAGAATATGTCAAACAAGCCTTCCAATACAGATTTCCGCGAAAATGATTATCAATTTTTTGAGAAAACAGTAGTTAAAATAAGTGGAGCAACAGGTGTTTTAAATTGGTGACGTAGGTAGTTTGGCCGATGACGTAGCTGGACTGTATGGATTTGTTGATAGAATGGTTTTATACAAAACAGTGTGGTGTTGCCAAGTTGAAATTCCTTCTCTAGTTCTAGCAAAGATAATTGAAGAAAACAGGAATATAAAGCTTATTTATTAAATCAATTTTAATATATTTATCCACTAAATTTAATTTTCTTATGTAAAAAATAATAATAGGCGTAAATTATTAAATATTTTAAATAATTTTTAATGCCGATTAGATTTTTAAAAACATATTTAGCAAAATTAGAGAATATTATTTAGGTATTATGCAAATCACAACTTACACACTTTTTATTTATTATAAAAATACCTACTTTCTGTATATTGTTGCCCTAATCTGGGCACGCTAATATACTAGTCAGGTAAATACTTTAAAACACTCATTATTGGAGAATCAATCAAAACAACTACTCTTCTAGCTAATACTGACGAAGTATTGAATTACATGATAGGATTCTTAGCATTTTAAAGAACAAAAATATATTGAAAATACTTAAATCATTTATTCAATACTTCGTCAGTATTAGCTAGAGGAGTAGTTGTTTTGATTGATTCTCCAATAATGAGTGTTTTAAAGTATTTACCTGACTAGTATATTAGCGTGCCCAGATTAGGGCAACAAAATACAGAAAGTAGGTATTTTTATAATAAATAAAAAGTGTGTAAGTTGTGATTTGCATAATACCTAAATAATATTCTCTAATCATGATAAAAGCAAATAAATAAAAAATAATTAATTGTAAAAATATTTAGCAAAACATGACAACAATGTCAACGGATGGTCAAACGACAGATGTGTTCTAACGTCGCCGTCGTGTTGATTTAAAGCATTTCAGTTTCTTTCATCGAGGTATTTGCTGTAATTTACAAATAGTAGATAATGCCATTTAAAAGGTATTTTATAAAAGTTGTGGAAACACAAATATAAGTGCTTCGGAAAAAAATTTTGTAACTTCCGAAAATATTGATATTCGAAGAACTTGGTGACAAACAACAAATAAATCTAACCAATATTTCTTGTCACTTGTATTGTGACAAGAAATGTCAGCTGGCGGCACGCAAGAAATATTGCCACATAATCCGCATCGTAAGTTTTGTATATATTTTTAAGATAACTTCTACATAATAACATATAAATACCTTTTAATTCCTTCTAAATACATGTGTATAATATGTACTGATATTCAAGATATTGAGAAAAATAGAAGTGTCATAGGTAAAATAATGTAAAGTAAATACACAATTTGGCATTCATATAAGTTAGTTACAATCTAAGCGAAAGTTGTCTATGATTGGTTAAATTATTTCCCGCCAAATAAAATCATTTGAAATTTGTATTCTTATTTCTTATTTTTATTTAAACTTATTGTTTTGGTTTAAATTGATTAATCAGTAATTGTTAAAATAATAACTTTACTTGCACTTACACCAAAACTGAATTAAAAAAAAAAAATGTAAAATACTCCATTACTGGCTAATCAGTAATAAAATGGCGACATCTTTATTAAGAAAGTGTTATAACTTCTTTATTTTTTTATTCTACAGAAACAAACAAAATCTGACTATCTGAATTATAACTTCTAGTATTACTTAAAATCTTCAATGACAATCTGTTTGCGATACGCATGAGTAGCTTTTATAATAGTTTAATGGGCTCATTTAGTGATATTTACTAATATTTGATTTCGAATTCGTAACATATCTGAAACGGCCGACGACGCTGATGGTGTCACACCACTCCACTAGTTCTATGAGTTATGCCGTTATATTCAGTTTAAGCGTCGAGTGGTAGGACTTAACTCAACGGTTTAAGAGTTTTCGTTGTACACTGTGGAGGGTGTGGCATAATTTTTTGTTATTTAACCTATCTCACTCTGTTATTGTTTATACATAAAAATGTGTTCTCTAGAAAATGGATACGTTAAAGCTGATTCCAACATTTTGCCGTGTAGACAATTTTTATGGTTATGATAATGATAATAAAGATTATATAAGTGCTGAAATGAGAGGTGAGGGTGAGAGGTAGGTTAACTAGATAGATATCTACTTTAATAAAGCCTACCGAATTTATCTGATTTTTAGATTAGCCAGACAAAATTACGGCAATAACGCTGTTAGTTATGTGCAAACAAAAGGTATTTTATAGTACAATTTTTAATAATAACCTATTACACTAGACCTTATCCTCACAACAATATTTCGTCTCTTTATTATTAACAAATTTCTCCCTGTGGATAGCTTGCTGCCACAAATTCCTAATACTTTCACCACTTGGTAATGAAATAAATATTTTATTGGGAGTAGACACTGATATAACTATACAGTATTTAAGTATTTTTCTCCATGTCAATAACAAAATACGTCCGCGTCGTGCGTTCCGTATAAAACTATATGGGAACAGGAGAGCGGTCGACCGCTCGGAGTAATGTGACGTCACACTGCGTTTTCGCATGCTCTATTTTCATGATTAATTTTGAGGGAGAAGCAGTTGAAAAAAAAATTCTAAGTGAGCCCATTCTGCAAATTACGAACTACCCATCATCCTGATGAACAAAATTGTTGATATAATAGTATTAACAGTTGGAGAGGTCAAATAATCCAACATGGCAAAATGGCAAAAACAGCAAAATTCACTTTAAGGAAATATGGCGGATGACATTATGCCAGCTGTTTGTTTTTCTTATGGACTCAAAATCTGTGATGTTAGCGCACGTGACCCATAAAATAGATGAGTATCTTCATCTTAAGTAAGTCACACTATATAAAATTAAATTAAATGATTTTATTTACCTACTTAGGGGAAAAACATGAAGCGAATTTTTCAAGTCGATTAACATCTTATTATAAGAAAAATGTTGTGTTCGCTACTCACTTTCCTGTACACGTTCCTTCTACTTCTGTATAAAGTTTGGTTTTTACTTTTTCTAGAAGTTGTGGGCCAAAATATTGTGGGTGAAGTAAAATTTCATGTTCCAGTGATATCTGTAATAAACAATATTTCACTATAAGCTTAATTCTACTTATAAAAAAATTATGCTTACATGATAGAACATTATAACTTTACCAAATATGGAATGTACCTACAAGTTACAATATATATAACGTAAAAATAAATTAAAATTTGCAATTTATTTTAAATAAAGCAGACGCCAAATCTGTTATAGGTTATCTCCTTCTTCTTCTTCTACATGTTTACATAAAATGAAATCAAGTGTCAAGTACACAATGTTGCCAATAGCAAAACCATTTTTACCCTGAAAACCTACTAATCAGCAAAATTATCCATATCTTAATTCTTCTTAATTTCAAATCCTCAATAAAATGTATACGACCAGCAAAGAAAATAAAAATTTCTTCAAACAACGACATTTTTGGTAAATAATTACTTGAAGATTTTTCATTTTGCATTGACAAAGCGAAGCCGTGAGGTAATTCCCTGCTCTGCTCTAACAGATCTCTATAGAAGTATAGGTGCTCTCTTTCCATAGATATCATAACACCACATTTTTTTTTTTTTATGGCATTGGACATAATCCATTAGCCAGTTACATAAAACACCACATATAATATTCTATAATCTGTGTCTATGCTGACCACTGTGGAGTGGGAGTGTGGGTACGAATAGTAGAATAGTACGAATCAATGCATGATATTATGATACTGTTGAGTATCATATGCACGAACTTCATAAATTAAACTGGACCTCATATAAGGTCCAAACGAGGTAGTCTGTGGTCCAAACGCTGACACCCCCCATGCTGGCCGCCATGATAGGTTTTCAGAACCGCCTTTCAGAATTTTTGTCCAAAATCCGGGACTATTCTCGACGTAAAATCACGAAAACAAAGTACAAAAACAAAAGTACAAAGGCGATGTTGTCAGATTTAATCTAGTATTATCCCCTTGGTTGTTGATAGGCAAATGATTGCCAGATTTTAGAAATAATTTTATTAAAATGAGAGTATTAATGAGTACTTCTGATGATAACTTACTCTAAGTATTGTAGTAGTCTCACATTATGAATAAATTTCTTGTTATTAGAGAAGATGAAGTAGCATTTTGGGACAAAAGTATTAAGTTTATTGAAAATATAAAACATTTGGCAATGCGTTACAAAATAACGTTGATGGACCGCAATAGTGTGACGTTTCACTCCCACTCTAACTATTCCATCCTATTTCTAACATCGACCTTATTACCACTGTACATAAGACACTGGTCAAAATTGAATTTGAAATTTCAGAAAATCTGTGAATATTTAACTATTGAATTATCATACAAATGTTTTAACTTTAAAAGCTGCGCCTTCTCGTAATAAAACTGTAATTTTTAAAGTCCTCTTGAAATTTTTTCAGAAATTAATTTTTTATTGCGCACGCGTGTGTACGTATGTCGAACATATCTGCATCTTTTTATTTGTTTACCTGAACTCATCGACCTACTATAGTAGTATGTCAATGCCTGAACTAGATCAAATTTAAGGTTATGTATAGTGGATTATTTCTTTTATAATTTTCAAGGATTTTACAGTATTTAAAGCGTTTGCATTCCAAATTTGTACTGGAGTCAATAATAATATATTTCAACGGCATCGTAAGTACCTACGTTTGTGATTGAAATTATAACAAAGTAATTTTTAAATATGTATGTGTCAATATACTTACCTATTTTTAGCATTGGTTCAAAAACACGTATTGCATTTTTCAGCGATTGCTCAATTTTTTAAAGATAAAGGAAAACTCATGGTTAAGGCAGAAAGTTCTGCTGAAGCGAGCCATGTGAAAGGAATGATTTATGATCCCGAAGTACCGATTGTTAAGAGACAAGTTCATGCTAGCATGAGAGATAGAATCTATAAAGTAGAGGTGTGTGCATTTTTTTTTAAACATCATCATATTTGACTTTTAACGTAATTAATTGTTTTCAGATATTTTTGAATAACGATAAAAATATAACAGATGCAGAATGTACTTGTCCAAGGGGATTATGGTTATGACATCATATATAGCTGCTCTGGCTCTCTTTGCACACTATAATATTTCTGTAAGGGTACGAACATGCCGAAGATACTACGCAGATATAGAAGTTCAGGCCGCAATTTCAGTCGATGCATCGAAGCTATCAATTTGTGCTAAGAGCAGTTCACTCTGCTAGAATCAACGGTATGTGCGGTCACATTTAAATGTATAGGTTTGTTTTACACGTTGATGGCTTCGATACATCTTCTGAAACTGCGGCATGAACTTCTAGCTGGGTAGCATCTTTGGCATGTTCGTACCCTAACAGATGAAGCATGTTCATGGAATATGTCGTATTTATTAGACAGTTCAATTTTAAACTATTTTAATCATTTATAGATTTAATAGAAATAAGTTGTGAATAAATGATACAATATGTAATTTCTTTATTTATTTGTGTTTCTAAGTGAAAATACTTACTTACAAATATTTAAACACGAAGTTATAGGTTGAAAATCTATGATAATAGTATAAAATAATGGAAAACAATTCAATTTCAAATTAGGCGATCCAAACCACGTGACTTCCAACATGGCGCTGAGGGCAAACATCCGGCAATCCTTTATTTTCATTCGTTAAATGATTTTTTTTCGGTTGCCTTGGCTACGTTTCCGCGAGTTAATTAAAATAAACCCCATGTTTGCCCTCAGCGCCATATTGAAAAATAATTTTGACAGGTCGTTGGATAGCCTAATACAGGCTTTGAGGTTAGAATACAAAGAAATAATCAAAGAACTACGTTCCGAATAATTTTCCAGACACTTGTAGAACGCATGCGCAGAAATAGCCATCCAGAAAATATTTTTTTTATAATTTTCGGTAGAGAAAATTGATTACCACATGTAAAAAACCTATAATCCAGCTCTATTTTTATATCAGTAGTTAGGTTTCAATAGCTAAATATAAAAAATAACGTACCAATCCTTAGATACATTTTTAAGTAATTTATTTTGACCCTTAAAACACATGTACAGAAGGCATGCTTCAAAGACTGCATGGAATGCAATTCAAATTAACCGCCTCATGCATGACGTCACGACTATTGTGGTCCATTCCTACAGAGTATTGCCAACCTCAAATAAGTTGACAGCCTATCATGGCGACCATGGTAAGTGGTGTCACGAGCTTTTGTTTGGGATATGTGCGTTGTGAAGTCCAGTTTAATTTATGAAGTTCGTGATCATATGGAATCAGTGGTACGAAACGTACGAATCTCTCGATACGAATCTTTTCTTGATACGGATTCGTTTGGTACGAATCATTAAAAAGAGTTGAATCGCCGATCTTAGGGTATAAACTTGATATTATTCAATATGAAATGTCGCCAACAAAAGGTATAGAAAAATCACTATTTATGAAAATGATAAAGTAAGAGAACTAAATAATGTTTCTCCTAATTAATTAATAATTGGCATTATACAGTATTCAAAATTTAAATCTGTTATTATTATAACATAAAATAGTATATTTTTTCAAAAATTAGGGAGTTCTAATATTTGTATTTTTTATTGATTGGTATTACTGTTTGTGCCGACTGAACGTCTGAAGACCCTGAAGTTGAATTTGTAGTGTTGTGATTGTTATGTTGTAGAGGTTATCTACGTGGAACTTTCTAATTTCTTTAAATTTAACTCTTCTTAAAACAGAAAAAATGGCCCCAACTCGTAAAAACATTGAAGATATTCTTGCCCGAGTTAATTTCCCTCTTTATACTGTACAAATGCTAACGAACAGACACGTAATCGTTGGTGGGGGAGGTGGATATTCAAAAACGGGAGTTGCAAATGGATTTGTAAGTTACGTTACGTTATTTTGAGGATAACTGAATAATTAGTAAATTTTAGGAAATATTTGAATTGTCTCACAATGGTAAAAAGTTTATTGCGGAAGAAGTTACAAGGCATGAGACAGGTGGAAACGTGGTGATGAATTGCTCTGTGTTTAGTGATAGTAAACATTCTTATTTAGTGGCGGGCCAAGAGAGCCATTGTCAACTTTATAATGTTAATAGTGTTCTAGTCAAGGAAGAAACAGATGTTGAAAATATAGGAAATAACCATTCCGAGGTTCGACAGAGGAAGCCAAGGGCTAAAGAAAAGACAGATAATAATAAAAATATTAAGAAGAAGTTAAAATTTATTATTAATCCTTCTGATAGTGTTCAAACTGATTTCAATGAACCAGAGCCTTTATCTAGAGTAGCTAGAGTTAATCATAATGGCAAATTGTTAGCTACAGGTAAATTTATTATTACTACATTCGGAGCCATAGCGAGTCAACTTTCTTGGGGGGTTATGTTTCAAATTTGCCAACTTCATAAACTTAAGAAGCCCACTCTGTAAATAAATAAATAATAATTCCTCCAAAAAATTGATGAGCGGTGGTGAGAAAATCTAAAAAAATATTCCTTGCCTTGCCAACTTATGTCTCAAATTTCCAACTTTTGCTCAATTTTTGCCAAGTCTGACAAAGTTGGGGGATCCCCCCTCAACCCCCCTCCACCCTGGCTACGACCCTGATTACATACCTATTCATATTTATTTAACAAGCCAAACACTTAAAATCTAGTTATTGATTTTTGTAAAAATTGTTACAATAACTCTTTTTACCATTTTATTTGGTTTCTGCACTCAGAAAAAAACATTGTTTAATTTAAACAAACTATATTTAACTCAAATGAATAAAAGTGTCATATATCCGCAAGCAAATATATATTTAAATAAAATAAATATTTATATTGATTATTTTTAGTCAACAATATGTTCATTTTACTTAATAAATTATTTTGTTAAATGAAAAGAAATGTAACATCTTATTAAGTTGATACCGTTTTAAAATAAATTAGAGATTTATTTAATTTAACAATATTCTTTTGTTGAGTTATCTAATGGACTCTGAATGCAATCGGCATATGGTTTTGAGAAGTTTGCATTATTTTGTTGATTTAAATAACATCTACTATTATATTTGAAAAATAATTGTTTCTCTACTAAATAATTTATTTGTATTTGTTTTGTTCTTTAATTAAATTTACCAAATAGTTTGTTGTTTGAAACAATATTTCTCAGGGTACTTCAAGTAAAATTATTTCTATCAAGCAATTAATTTATTTCGTTTTAGAAGACAACACACTTAAAAAATGAACTGCTTAAGTTGTGATAATTAATCGTGATATAATAAAAACATCTTCACTTTGTTTGTTATCACTTATTTATTCTTTCACCTTATATACTGCAGTTTAAGTTCACAATGTGTCATTTTCTCTCTTGAAAGTGACACGTTGGATGCCGAAACAGCAGTAATATAAAAGCTGCAGTAAATAAATGATAAAAAAAAAGTATTAGTGTTTTTATTATATCACGATTAATTATCAGAAAGTGACAACTTACAGTTTAATTTTAGAACAAAGGGTACTTTCAATTAACTAAAACTGTCCACATCAGTGTTCACTAATAATTTTATTGTGGAGTTTGACTCAACTCTTAAAACACTTACTTTCAACTACAAATGGAAAAATAATTACGCAATTACAGGATACTCGGCGGTGACGACAGCGTTACCGACGATTCGTGCCGGGAATTGCTGGGAAGGGTATTATTTCCCACGTGAGTATTTTGTATGCTCTTAATAGTAGAGAAGAAAATATTTTGTTGCTTCAAACATGTAAGAAATGCTCTTAAAGTAAATAACATTATTTAATTAAAACTAAGAAAAGTTAAGCAAAAGCGGCTTAAAGCAAAAAAATATTTGTGTTACTGCAAAACGGCTCGTTTATATATTCTACAAAAACTTCTCTTAAATAGAGCGAACAGTATTCATTAAAATAATTATATCTCTACTTTAACCCACATTCATTTGAACAAAATAAATTTATGATTTACCATAAGTATTTATTTAATCATATTCTTTTTTGAGTTTAGAAAAACTTTGTTTACGCTAAACAAATTATCTATCAAATGTACACAATTAACGACTAAATTATTTAGTTGCTTCTAACATAGCAGTTACTTTCACCATATTAGTAATATTTAAAATGTACAATATTTTGTTTAAATTAACAAAAAAAGTTAACAAAACAATTTTACTTAAATTAAATCAATTTTTACCGTGATGTAATTTTTTATCAGGTGGGACAGATGGAAATATAATGCTGTGGAAATTCCCAAGCTTGCAACCGCTGACTGTTTTAAAGGCACATAAAAAGGAAATTGACGATATAGATTTTAGCCAATATGGTAACTATTTAGTCACAATTGCAAAGGATGGAGCAGCAATACTTTGGGATTGCATCAGAGGGAAAGAAATGAAGAGATTAACTTGGAAGCAACCTGAGGGGTCAAAATATTTATATAAAAGATGTAGGTAAGTTAAAAATAGATTGTTTTAGTTTGAGACAAGAAAATTACACGGTTTTCATTCTTTTATTTGGTAAGTTATACATACATTTTTTTTCTTTAGATTTGGGATTATAGAAGGAGAGGAAAATAAATCAGCTCTTTACATGTTGGCCAACCCCACTGGTTTAGCAAAAAAGCAAAAGTCATATTTGCAGCAATGGCTACCAGAAGAAGGCGTTTTAAAAAAAGTGGCCGAATTTGATGAGAGTCTGAGTGCTTTGGCTGTGAGAGATGATGGACGATTTATAGCTGTAGGCACCATGTTCAGTGGTTCAGTAGCTCTTTATGTGACGTTTAGTTTGCAGGTATGCCATTGCTTCAAAATTACTTGCACATTAAATAAACTAAATATCGTGTTCAAAAATAAATACCTCAAGTGTCTTTATAGCAACGTTAAGCTGGTTAACTTTATTAGTAAAAATTTTTATTTGCAAAAATAAAACTTTAAAAAGACTTTATAGTCCAGGGGACAGGACGAAAAAATTTCCTTTTTTTTGACAAATTGAAGCGGCAGTGGGTTTTTTTTTTACAGCTTTGTGTCAAAGTCAGGAAAACATGGTGCGATGTTTAAAACTTTTTGTTTTAAACATGCCAACCAATATGTTTTAAATAAATGGTTAAAACATATTTAATACACAATGCGATGTTTTAAACAACTGTTTAAAACACAGTGGGATGTTTTAAACAAATGTATTATTTTGGAGTTTTGTGGAAAAGCAGGAAAAGTGCCGATGATGGTCCATTCCGATAAATAATCCCAATATAAACAGAAAACACAATGACAATAAAATAGCCTCTGAAGTCTTAATCTTGTGAGTCAAATGGTCAGTGGTCACTTCCACTAAACTGAACGTTTTATTTGTAGAGTGCTGTAAAATTCGTTTAAAAGAGTCATCTGGCATCAAAAAGTAGTAGCAGACACAGTAACTTGGCACCACTTAATTTTAGTTTAATAGTTTTAAACGTTTTAAACCTGTTTTAAGCATACCATTTAGAACATTGAAAAGAGCTGTTTAAAACAAAAAAAAAAAAACTTTAAAATTAAAAAAACTGTTTTTTTTCCAACCCTGCAGGAAAAACATAAAAAATGTAAAAACTGTCTTTAATTATGCAAATAAACAGCTTGTTTTTGAAGCCGGAAAATTTTGTCTGCGTAACAATTTTATTAGGTGAGGTACGGTACCAGTTTCAGTGACTGGACCTCGATCGGCGAAGTTAAGCACGGCCGGGCGAGTCCATCACTTGGATTGGTGACCGTATCTTATCTCGCCGTCCTGGTTAAGTGGTAGAGTAGCATTAGCTAAACTTCGCCAGGACGATAAATAAAGAATAAAAAAAATACCCCCATAGCAGTGTGCCATAACTTATATGAGAATGGAATAGCACAAAATAGCTCATTAATATTATGTAATACAAATACAGAGCTCGATAGTTTGCGACTTAATTGTGCAATGTGTAGGCACTTGTCAACATGAGGCCATCCATGTCTGAACCTGAATTTATTATTGTCGTGTCGTCTGCAAATGCAACACAGATGTTGGGAAACATGTTATGGAATGGATCGTTGATATATATAATAAATAACAGAGGCCCCAAAACTGAACCTTGAGGTACTCCGTGTATAACTGTATTAAAAACAGAAAAATTATTTTTTATACATACAGTTTTTCTGTTTTCTAAATATGACCTAAAAGATGTTTGGGATAAACCTCTGATTCCATAACGGTACAGCTTCTTTAACAAGATATCGTGATTGAAACAAATTTTCCACTCTCAAGACCATTGACTATGTCGCACAAAACTTTAAAAACTGCTTAAGATGTGGATATACTCAAATCAAATAATCAAATTCTCTATAGATAGATAGATAAATGGTTACATACATTTTTTTTTCGGACCAATAGTTTCCGAGCAGTAACTGCGCAAGGTAAAAAATTCTCTGAGCGCCGGGTATATAGTTTTGCCCAAGGTGACCTTTTGTGCTCTATGGTAAAAATTTACTACATAAACGATACAAGTCGTTCAATTACAATTGTAAAATCGATTACATCAGCGACATTTTATAATTTTCGACAACTATTTATAATTTATTACTCTTTGTTGTACTCAAGAGAGTTGGCGCCAAATATCCGAGAGCGACAATGAACATTGACGTGACGCTCGAATTACACGCATGATTTTATCTACGATCATTTTAAAATATCAAAATAAGGGAATAATTACATAAAAATTATGTTGAATTTTTAACTGAAAACCGCCTGAAACTGACTCTTACAGACCTCCCTCTCCAGAGAGAGGTACAGCACGGAAAAAGCAACATGTAAATTAATATTTTTCTTTTGTATGTATGTATAATATAATACGATATGATTTTATTGACTACCTACATCTCGTATGAAGTTATCAATACTCCTTTGATCAAACAAAAATAAAGCCACCATCAAATAAAAATAACAAACATTCAATCACTTTATCCCGTTCCCCAACAATCCGATTAATGCACTATTAACTCCGAATTGACGACGAAAGAAAATTTCGGCATTTTATCTGGTTGCTATACGACTGTTCTTCGCCATTATGTGCTAACACTGTCAACGTTGCTAACTTTGCGCGGTTACTACTCGGAAATTATTGATCCGAGGAAAAAAATGTATATAAATAAAAGAGGCCCCCCAAGAGAGAATTTCTTTATCTTTAACTTTGGATAACACCATTTGGAGCGTAAAATCGACAGAAAACGAGTTATTGCAGAAAAACCCGATTTTGGTACCTAACTTGCATAATGGGCCTTTCCCACGTTTTTTTTTATTGAATATTTGAGAAGTGTTCTCTTTAAAAAAACTTACTCGTATTTTTTCTTTATTGCGAAATTTGCTTCTTTTCTACAGAAAAAATTATTATGTTATATGAATTTAAAATTGGCGGTAATATTTCTCCACTGATGACGCATTGGGCGGACGGACCAATCAGTATACTCTAGCACCCTCAGTAGAGGCTACATATGAGCAGATTGTACATATAAATGTTTGTCTCTCTAGCTTTACCGAATTGACAGACATAACAGGACATGACTCTATCTCAGTGTTTTCTTTAAGTTAAATGAAAGTTTAGGTGCTAATTAACCCTTTCACTGCTCAAAGCGTGTATACGCGCGAAAAATAAATGGATCCACTGTGCTCCAAGCGTGTTAACTCGCCTGTCGTTTTTAAATTGGTTCAGACTGCTCAAAGCGATTTAACACGCGTATATGTTCTGTTAATACATTTTTATATACTTACACAAGTTTCTGATGTACCTTAATATTTTTGATAAGAATGTTTTGTTTTTATGTTTATGTTTACTTGTACTGTTTTTAACCATTTTTTAAAAATAAATTATTATTATTGAAACTAGAGCACTTGGTTTTTGTTTTTCTTCCACTTTTATATATAATAATAGACCATGCATACAATAAACCAAATCAAATAGTAACGTAATATCGGATCTGCGTGCTCCAAGCGCGTATACTCGCAAGCGGTCAGTTTATTGCGCACTACACGAGAATTACGTGAAACCGCTCTGCGCAGCGAAAGGGTTAATAACTTACCGCTTAGTTTTTAAAAGTCATTCACCATTTCACTGTCAATAATAGGAAGATTATCACTTGCTGCCTTCTCAAAACCTTTCTCCAATTTTTACACAGTACACAGTCACACATTTTGAAATAATTAATAAGAAACAAAGTTATAAAGTCAAAATACTAGATACGTGCGATCACAACGTAAATAAGAGAACATAACCTATCTTTTATTTTATTTCCATCAGTGTTGCCAAGTTTCAGTTATTTATTGAGAGCCGACATATAAAGTGTGTTTCTTCTGTTAATTATTATCATTTTTATTATTATTATAATACCACCTACTGGTGGTATTATTCAATGGAAATTCATTATTTTCAAAAGCGGAAATAAAAAGTAGACATTCTTTAGTGAAATAATTAAAGCATTTCCTCTAACGTTAAACATTCATATACATTAGGCAATATGGAAGTAGTCGTCGGCAGGTTTCCAGACGTTTCCAGACAGAAATGTCAACAGGTTCGGTTAATGTTCGTATGAAGCCGGAAATTGTTTAATTTTGATTGGAGGGTCCGCCCATGAGGTAATTTGAGCTCGATTACTTGTTTGAAATATGGAGTAAATTAGACAATATTTTTATTTTTAAAATATCCATTTAAAATTAAAATATTATACAATATGACGTGTATATACAATATTTATTAGGTGTTAATAAATGATTTATGACAAAATAAACATCAAGTTCAATTACATGGGAAAGGTCTATTAAAGATATCTCCTTATCTCTGCGGTTTTTACATTTTTTGTTATTCCTGACCTTGATACAAAACTGTTCAAAAAAAAAACCTGGTCTATTAATTTAAAGGCTTAAAACATTAACTTAAAAATATATGAACTTATAAAAATAAAAATATATATATTACAAAACATAGTACAAAACAAGACATATTAAGTATTATAACGTTTAAAGAGAAATACAATTTAGATGCTTTTTCATTACCCAATCTATTACTAATATCTGAATGAAACATTATTTCCACATCTGCAGAGCAACTGCACACAAAAAGGAAATGATCAGATCCAGTACTTTGTTAATTTGTGGAATATCTTTTGAGATTTCTATCACTGCACTACGTTAACATTTTATAATATTTATTTTGAAAACATTGTTTCTTGGAACGGATTGGATTTTGCTTCCAACTTACCAAAAATTTTAACCAACTTCATAAAATTTAATTCATTCATATAGTATTTTGGAATTCACCTGTTTTTTGCCAAGATGCATATTTTATTAATAAAGATTTTTGTTTTAGTGTGTGTTAAACATTACTGGTGCACATTCCATGTTTGTTACGGGTCTAGAATTCTTGCCAACTTTGTCAGAAAATGAAAACCATACTGTGTGTAGTGTGGCAGAAGCGGCAGTGCTATCCATTTCTGTGGATAATCATGTCTGCATACATACGTTGCCATATAGGAGTAAGTAAGAAATACAAACATTTACTTTTATATTTTTATACTCGATAGTACTCAAGCTAATAATAAAATTGTAATTTTATTTTAGGAACAATGCCACTCTGGGTGGGGATAGTGATATTGATTTTTACATTATTTTTGACTTTTGTATTTTGTTCATATATAGGTTTATAATAATTGTTGCAAATTATTTATTAATGTATGTTATGGTTTTTGTACAAATTGGTCTACAGAAATATAAATAAATAATAATACATACGTGAATTTTAAATGTACTTTTTAATACAGATCCCACGCGTCACCACACGAACATTTAGCAAACAAAACATGAACTTGGTCCTTTCGTGACCATCCGTGAATTTTTTGACAACAAATTGCGAACAAATCATAAACTGAATCCTACCGCCGTGTCTACACCAAATGGACTTTTAGCAAACAAAATAACAAACTAGGTCCTTTAATAAATTTCCTTAAACATTTCGCAAACAAGCCAAAAACCATAGACTACTTTCAACAAACATACGTCGATTCTCTTGTCCAAAAAATAAAAAAAAATCCAATTTGTTTCTGTTCATGTATTCATCTGGTGTGAATAGACTATTTGTATGTACGGACGTACATGATATTAAGAGAGCTGGTCAAAATACATGTATTTAATTATAAGAAAATTTTAGAAAATATGTCTATTCGCTCTGATAAGCATCAGGCGTGCAACCAGGATTTCGTTCTTTACTTATTTATTTGAATACATATACATAGACTTACAAATTTCATAAATTGAATTCAAGTCGACGTGAACCTCGAAGTTGAAGTTCGTGAATCACTTCATCGATTGTAACCAATATTATATAGTTTGTGTGATAGCTGTCTATTATTTTAGACCCTATATACATTGCATGCATTGCTTGGGGGGGGGCTTTAGCCCCCTTAACCATACATGCACCTTAAAATAAGAAGTCGACTTTTAAAAAAAAATTAATAAAAGGCCAACACAGAAAAAGATACACATTGTTAAAGTTACAAATTAATGGAAATATTTAAATAACCTATTTAACATTAAAATTTTAATTAAAATTTTTTTTTGGTACTTTTTTTTTAATACAACAGTCCTTCAATTAAGTAGAGTTCAATAAATTACCATTTTCATCAATTTGTAACTTTAACAATGTGTATCTTTTTCTGTGTTGGACTTTTATTAAATTTTTTTTAAGAAGTCGACTTCTTATTTAAAGGTGCATGTATGGTTAAAATTTTTCGGGTAAGTTGTGTTACACCCTGTATATGTCATATTTCGGCATACTTCGGTGAAATTGGCTGAAACTTTGCTATTTTGTAGTTAAAGTCATGCTGATCAAAAATTCCTATTGCACTGAGTCGATCCTATGAGTGGTTTTCGCTTCGGGAGTGCTTGAAGGTCGTAACAACGAGGTAACAGGTAATCTATGTATGAATGGCTTCCAGCGTATGTGTACGTGCGTGCGTGCGTTTGTGTCCACGTACGTGCCAGTGTATACAGGGTTTTCCCGGAAATATCAATGACAAACTTCTGATGCAGGTTCTACATGCAAAAATGTCCGAAAATAATTTGAGCTCTTTGAAAATGGCACCCAAAAATTGATTATTTTTTTATATTTCAGGGAAGTGACTTTATATGCATATTGACCTATGCAGAAGCTAGGAATGGGCATTTTAAGATGATTTTTAAATGGTATTATATCGGTAACACATGCTCGAAACCTTGCTGATTTCTATCACATGGCTGGGGCATTATTAATAGATTCCCCATGTTTTCGGATCATGACTTAAAAATTCTGAATCGGTATTGAAACAAGAATCCATGCTATTTAAAATGAATGTGTCAATTATTCTCGCTGAAAAGTGAGAACAATTAGATACCAAATTCAGTAAGAAAATTACTTAATGATTATATTAACTCTTTCAGCTCTGATTTTTTTATAAGCAAGAAACATTAAACCCCGTAAATAACTTTTCAACCAAATTTAAACTAGTTTCCTCCACATATTTATGAACTAGGAAATAGTGGCAAATGCTTCATCAGGTCAAGAAGAAAAATAATTAAATATGAACATTTTATTTTTATTTTATTTTACATGAAAATTTTTGAAACAATTTTTAAATTTAGATAAACGTAGATGCACGTTGCACTTCTCACACTGAATTCGTGAACGCCCTCCACAAGTCTCGAGTTTACAGTGCTGCTCATGGCCATTTGTATGTATTGGCCAATGGCCAAGATTATCAAATCTTATAGTCCACTGGAATGGACTTGGTTTTTGACGTTTTATTGATACTGGTGAATTTCTATTACCACAAAGCATAAATATTTTTATCCCCCACGGGTTTGGCTTTTTCTATTTGACTGATAGTTGCCCCTTAAATGGTATTGATTCATCAATACAAAGATTTTCTTCAATTACCAATTCTTCGCAACGATTTTCGAATAAATTTATTATTGGACGTACTTTTCAAAGCTTATCACTATCATCGTTACATTCTTTGTTGAGATCCACAATTAAGGAATCCAACGACCTGTCAAAATTTGGCGTCGTTTGCAAACAATTGACAAACATGGGTTTATTTTTAATAAATTCCGGAAACGTAGCCAAGCCAACAGAAAAACACAAACGTTTAACGAATGAAAATGAATGTTTGCTCTCGACTCGAAATTATTATTTTCTTCTTTTTATATCAAATATATACAATTGAAGTAACAATTTGAAAAAAAAATCCATCTTGATGTTTCTATTTAAAAATAAATTGCTTTACACAAACTTCTAGGTCCCGTCGGCACGGGAAGGAATAAGCCTAGAAGTCTGAAATTTTGAGTGTGTGATTCTTATATGAAATATAAACTTTCTGGGGGGTGAGACCGAAAAAAATAAAAAAATTTTTCATCGAATATAATACATGTACACAAACACGCTGGAAGCCATTCATAAACACGTACGTAGATTACCCATTACCTTGTTGTTACGACCTTCAAGCACTCCTGGAGTGAAAACCACTCATAGGATCGACTCAGTGCAATAAGAATTTTTGATCAGCATGACTTTAACTACAAAGTAGCAAAGTTTCTGCCAATTTCACCAAAGCATGCCAAAATATGACTTAATTTAAAAGTTGATAAAAAATTTTGAAGAAAATTCTTGAGCTTTACTGGACTTAAACAAAAATATTTTGACCCTTGCAATTTTTTGCTAAAGTTCATAGTTAAGACTAAAAAATTCTTGAATGTCTAAAATGCCGCAAATTAGCTAACTCTGATGAGCTGTATCTCAAAAACTCTCCATAGGATCGGCTGGATGTGATGAGAACTTTTGATCAGCATGACTTGAATTACAAAATAGCAAAGTTTCAGCCGATTCCTCTAAAAAAGTGGCAATTTTTTATTTTTAGGTGTTTTGAATTTCCAACATTTAAAAAAAAAGACTATTAAATTTGATGCTTTACTGGCCGGTTCCCAAATAAAACTATAACGGTCCTCCACTCTAAATGTAGTTACTCTTGGCTTGGTCTAGTTTTCTCTCCTCAAGTTAAAGCTATGGATAGGATATGCGAAATAATAAGTGATAAGTGAATTTATTTCCACGTTTATTCTAAGCTTGCCATATGAATCTTATTTTATTTTTAAGTATAAAAAATTTGATACATGATTACACTTATACAAATATTACTTAAACTACTTACATATTCGACAGATCAATACAATAAACAATTACATTTTGAAAGTCACACAAAGTTTATATTAAAACAAACACACACTCATAGCCCCATAAGAAGAGCCTCAGCAGTGATGGGAATATGCTTCGGTGCTGACGCTTGCCTAACGCTCATCTCCCATGTATCCAATAACTGTGAAACAGAAAAATGTTTTGGCAGCTTTTTAATCCTTGCAAGAAGAGCAGCTTGCACAGCAGATAAAAACTGAGTTGCGTTGTATTCGTGAGGAGCCATGTGGCATGTTGGTGCTGTTTTTGGGTAATCCTCTGGAACAATTAATGAAATAGGAGGAACGCAAGGTAAGTGTTTGTCATCTAACCAGCAAGTTAGCTGGATAGATTTTGAGCCTGGTTGTTGGTTTGGATCTAAAGAAACTTTAAATCTTTGATCCAATCGGGCAATTTCACCTTGAAGGACGTCAGGTATGTCACTAGTTGGCTCTTCCAATTTTAATTTCTTTAGTGGAGGCACTAGTCTAAAAGAAAAACAAATAGATTTAAATAGAAATTTGTTTCAAATTTAATGTATTTTAAAAATTGCACGTGGATACTGAATTTAAAAGGTACAAGTGTTCGATTTATGACCTTTAAATCAATAACATCAGTACAAAACGAATATCGTACATCATTCATGGTAATAGTTATTTGTATATTAAGAATGGAAAGTGATCCATTGCCACTTGAACATGAATATTATTGGTTGAGGCGTCAGCCGAAACCAGCAATTATGCAAAAGCGCAAGAACACTTTCCGCTTGAAACATACACTCTATGACTGGAAACAAATTGGCAAAAAGACACTGACTTTTCTTATCAGTTTATGATTAAACATTTCATGTTTGAGGTCAGCCATGACATTGTTTTTTTTAAGGAGAAATTCTTTGGGCCAAACGGAAAATACTCACTTTATGCACACACGCGGAATGATTTACATCTCTCGCTTAACTGGAAATGTCAACTTTCAGATCTCAGGAGACATATGGCACAGTCTATTTTTCATGACAGTAGTTGAATAAATAAATGAAACAGTAGGAACCGGTAATAAAATTTTATGGTAAATAAAATTTCATTATTAACTAAAATAGCAATAACTTATTCATCATTTTATAATGTACTGAAATTAGATAAGTAAATTTAAATCTATGTCACACCTTGTATGTGGTAGTTAAGTAGAGTAGTATTACTATGAGAAGATGACAGCAAAAAATATGTGCAGAAACGAGTTTGTGCACTCCATCATTCTAAGCCAATGAGAATGAATTACTGTCGATACCAGTGGTGGCGGTTGCTTGCAGTATGACTTCACCCCCGTCATCTCATAATTACTACACACATTACTACTCTACATATGTATTATTATTATTAGCTCTTATTTCACATTAATATTCTGTTTTTGCTAGAGAAATTATTCGGTTTATTCTTTCAAACGTTTGTAATAATTTTTCATGTTTAAATATTACTTGGAGATTAACCCTTTCACTGCGGCTCCCGTTTTACAGTAGTGCTTGCACAGTGCAGACGCCATAAGGCTATGCGCATTTGTACGTCTCCCGCAACTAACATATGAATCACGTTCGCGGATATGTACGTTTCCCGCATTGGTGTGCTTTAATTGTGTTCAAAATGTTATATGTAAATATTGTGAAATGTCATTTTACAAATTTCTAAATAAATTTTGTTTTAGAATGAAGTATTTATTATAAAAACATATAAAACAGAAAACAGTGAATATATAAAAACATAAAAGAAGAGCATAACAGCATCCCTACTCTTCTACCCCATTGGTAATTTGACCTTCCCAGTGATGCTTTGTGGGTGTGTCAAATTGAAGTTTAGTACATATTCACATACGGATTCGATCGGATCCCATATTTAAGTATGCCTCCATCCTCGCGTAATTAGCCGGTTCCCGATATACAGACCTGACTTTTATTTCCCTGTTTAGACGGTTCCTGCAGTGAAAGGGTTAAAGAAATGTGGCGCGCATGCCCACAGCTTACACACAAGTAAAATTCGTGTATTAGCATAATTTGTATGTTGGCGAATATTCTCATTACTCTGTGGATGTTAGAAAGAGGCTGCAAATCAGATCAGATCAAGTTAGGTCAACTTTTCCAATAACATTGCATTATAACTTTTCATTACTTATCCATGCTCTTAGGCCGGGTCCACACTATGTGGTCGTCAGTTTGTGTCAAACAATTGAAGTAGTATGTTTAAAGTAAAATTTGTTTGCCCTTTGGAAGCCGCAGGGTTACTTCGAACACCCACCTGCAGGCAGTATTAGATTCATCCTTATAATGTTGAAGGCAACCCAAGTGAACGGTTTCCGATGTTTTACAGCAATATTAGAAAACACGGCAGCATGTTTTTTAATTATTATCATAATGGTGGAATAAACTTGTCCTTATCGAACATTTTCACAAATTTAAGTACAACTTTAATGAACTGCAAAAATTAATAAAACTGTAAATACACCCCAACCAATCCGCACGTGTTTTCTATCAACTTCCTGGTAATGGAGGTAGGCACCTGAATGCGGACATACGTACTTCCGGCAGCATACTGCGTGGTTGCGTATTCTACACATATATGTGAACGTTCCAAATTAAAACAATGTGTTGACATCTTGCCGAAAATACGCAGCCGAAATATATCCATATATTCAGATCTATGAATATACACGCCTTCCTGCACAAAAATATTTATTACCAAAATGCCCAAAAATAAGCGATAAAATAAATTTTGACTATTGCAAACCATTATCGAGTGTGCCTATTCTTCTGTTTCTGTGTTAATCTTTCCACATTCTAACCCCTGCCTTGGCTGCACCTTATTGTGGCAGTATCAAGCTGTCAAGTGCTACAGAAAGAAATGCAACAGGTAAACAGTAGCAGCAAGTGTCAATAGTGTAGTGTTTACTGCTGTTGAAATGCGGTCGTTATGCATATGTAGTAATAGTGAATGGTGAATTTTACAAACATTGAGTGGACAAACATTGTGCTTTGTCTTGTTTTGGTGCGCTTGTATAATTTTAGTATCAGTTTAGTAGTATGCATTCTCCTGATGAACAAACCTTTGTGACGGTTGTGCAATATTCAAAAAACTATGGACATTATCAATCGACTATCACTGACTTTGAGTAAAAAGAAAATGAACTTTGTTCATTTTCAATTTTATTTATAATTTGATCATTTTGTTGCATTTTGGCAATAGTGTAATAAAAGCTACATTATGGGCGTTAAGATTGAAGGGATAAATGTGAGTCTGATTAATTTTTTTTATTTCCCAATTTAAAAAGTTGGATTGGTCCACATTACATAAGGACCCACAGATTAAAATATATAGATGTATTTCAAAAACACTCTATTAATGGATCAATATCAGTTCATATTTTTCACAAGAATTTGTGTATCATAATGTGAGGCAAATTTTCATTGCTCCATAATCAATAAAAAAACAATTCAATTTTACACAGAACTTAAAAAAAGCGAATCTACCAGAAACTATCAACACCGACAAATGACTGTCTTTGTGTCTCTTCTTTTCTTCCCGTTTTTTTGTATCAACCGGGCAGCAACCTAAAAACAAGAAATGACTTCTATGCATTGACGTCTCGTGTTAATAAAGTTTTAAATTAAGTAATATAGTTTTTATGGATTTATGAATAATTAACAAATATTAGAGTAGCATTATATGTAGTTACATTATCCTCGTATATATTACCATTCAAATTGGTTGTTATTTTTAAGTTTTTCATGAGCATGAAATATCCCCATTGTAAATTAAGATTTCAACATATTTTTATAGATAGAATAGAGAGAATTTATGGATTATACTAATAATGCTTTAAATAGTAGAAATAATGTTTTCCACCTTCATTGCTTCTCTGACAGCAATGTGCAAAAAAATTGTGAAAACTCCTCCCTTCTTGCAACAACCAATATAATAGCTTTGGAACTAATCAACATTCTCTACCAAAAAAAAATCTGTTAATAACTTTCAACAATTTAACGTCATCTTTTTAAAATTCAGGCCTTTCCCGACAATTGCTGGAATCCTAGAAATTGCTTTTATCCAAAAAAAGAAAAATTTGTGATTTCGAGTTCTCCCCTGTTATCCACTAACAACTTAATATGTCTACTTACTTAATCTCTGGGCCAAAGAGAGCCTCTAGGGTGGGTCCGAAAGTACGGTGTAAAGTGTGGTTGATGACAGAACTCTGGAGATTAGAGTTAACAGCATCCAGAAGCGAATGGTATACATGAGGTTCCTTAAAAGGTAAATGAGCAGTAGTAGTCGTAGGGACACTGCTATCACCTCTCTTAAAGTCAATTTTTTCTAACACAATTTCACATTTTTTCAGTGTGTCTAGAGGCATTCTCTGCTGAGGATTAGAAAGTATCTCCAGAAGTTTCTTCATTTTGCTCATTTTTTCGATATCTGTGGCAGAAAAAAAACCCTTAAAACTTGCTTCTGTAGCAATACACATATTTTTTCTCTAAAAAGAGTGTAGCAAGAATGGCCAATCGGCCCCAGCACGGATGATGTTTATTTTTTTCATATTAATTGCTTTCAGTGGCACTTGTAATTTTACCTTCATATTTATCAGCCTAGGTATAATTAAAAATATCAAAAATAATTTCATCTTGTGAACGATTTGGCCAATTTAAATATAACAAATATGTGTTGTAGATATAATTGAGGAATACTTATTAAAAAATTAAGAAAAACATTTGAACAACGGAAAAATTTGTTTTATTAGGAGTAAAAGTGATACTTTTGTGACGAGTTTGTAGGTAAAGATAAAAATCTGAAATTTCACCGCCAAAAACGCATTGTGTTAATATCGCACGGCTAGCGTATTAAATAAAATACGCGTTGCTATGGATATTACTTTTTCTGATGCTTACAGCGTCAGAAAAAGGACTTTTACCTCCGTTCCCAAGGAACAATTTAAAAGTCATTTGGACTTGAGGAGGTTTTAAGAAAGGTTTGCCAGGGTAAGAAATAGTTTTGTGCTTTACTGATGTAGTTAAGGCCTTTTAGGCTTCAAGTATATTTGCTCTCATATATGGTAAGTTTTGAAGCATTCTGTAAGACCTAATTATAAAGCTAATTTGCTTCTAGGAATATGTATTTGTAATGGGTTTATCATACCTACATAAAACTCTCCATAAAGCTAATTAGTTTTATTAACGTCTTAAATTCCATTTAGATTTAAAGAGGCTTTAAATTATTCTTTATGGTTTTAACATATTTGCAATAAATGCATTTTAAATCCTTTTTAAAACTAACATTTTCAATGCCTATTAGTACTTATTAAAGGCCATTACAAAACTAGACTCTTAAAACATTCTTGACAAATGTTGTGATGAAACCGTTATGAAGAAAAAAAAAGGCCTCTATAAATCTAAAAAGCACATTTTAATTCCATAAAACACTTTCTAAAACCTCAAGAAAACATTTATTATAAAAAGAATGAATAAGTCTGCCTGAAGTGTCGTTAATGCATGTGTGTATACTGTCAAATTATTTTGAGGTTAAGTTTTAAGTTTTTTTGTATCATGCGGTAGGAACAGCCGATACACCGTCAATTATCGTGAAAGGCAAGACATTCGCACCACTTTTCAAAGATGGCGAATGTCTTTTCGCACTCAGGAGGTTCAGGTTCCTGATTGCCATTCATAAACTTATCAATTTTCTTTATCTGACTCTTTTTTCAAATTTGGGCGAGCGTAGCGCTTCCTCGTACCGCCCAAAATTAATGGGAGTCTGGATTCATGATTTTTGGGGGTAAATTAAGAAATCTCTCCAACCCCCATGCGTAAACCTGACTTACTTGTGACTTTTTTTTACTTTTACTGCCCCCAAAAAAAAGGGCTGGCATGGTCATTTCTGTGCTCTACTGCCCCAAATTAACAACAATTCACACATTTTGGGAGTAAACCAATTAGTGGTCGGCGGGCTCCTGGTCTATAAGAGTTTTAAAAACCAGTTTTAAGGTAGCCTTCTATGTGTTTTCTAGAAATGCAGGAAGCTAATAAAAAGCTTCCGACAGCTTTAAAATAGGTTTTAAGGTTTTAAAACGGCCCGAACACGGTTTTCAAGAGCGACACTATGCCTCACTAAAGGGTGGGCCCTTTTAGTCTACAAGTCGCTTTATGATGGTATTAAGGATATTGTTACAGCAAAATAGATTTTTCAAGGCATTTTATAAATAGTTTTATAGCACCCTTGTATATATTTAAGAAACCAAAATTGTTCCTTTGGTTACTAGATATAAATCATATCGCATTTGTTGAATCATTTTAATCTTGATAGCGTTGTTACATGTTCCTAATATTTTATTATTTTCAATATGTTAATATTTTAATGTTTTTTAATATTTCAAAGTTAATAGCGTAATGTTTTATATAAGTGCCAATTGTCTTTAATTGTCTCGTGCTGGATTTTCTGTATGTTGTTGATGCAAGTTCATTTTATATTAACATCTGAATGTAACATTCTATAAATAAAGATTACTATTACTACTACTACTACTACTAACTATAATATATGAAAATTTCACATACCTTCATTTCCCATTTTGGTGATCATTTTCCTCAAAGGCTCGATATACTTGCTGAGCTGCCTAACCTTTTCCCTGTAAGCCTGATCATCAGTCATAGCTCCACCACTCATAGGACTCTGAATCGGTTGCCCGGGAGTGTTCAGAGAACTTCCTGGACTAGGCGCCATCCCTACTGATCTAGGTGGAGCTCCACCTCCGATCATGTTCAACTGGGCCCCTGGAGACGGTGCCAGAGCTGGAGAAGCTACCGGAGGTTGACTAGGTAACCCGACAGGGGATTGCACGGAGGGGGAAGGGCTTTGATTGAATATTTGATTGGGCGTTGGGTTCCGTGGAAAATTGGAATTAATTTGATTCATAATCATCGATTGAGCCTTTTGTTGTGGAATTTGATTCATACCACCTAAAAAAAAAAAAAAACTAAATTAATATTCATAGCAAAAAAAAGTCATGAAACATGAAATTCCATGTTAAATGATATGAAGTAGAACGCTTTAACTTTAATTATGTCCATAAATTTTTAAATTAAAAAAGAATAAAATTAAAATAAAATCGGATCAGATGTATTGCTTATTATGGTTGAATTCACTGATATACCATAATACTGAGATAAAGGAGAACATCATAATTATTAATGTTTTTTGGTAACCTGCTTTGAAGCCTGTCCCCACGTGTTTCGAACTATACACCATGTTATTTCAGTATCCGTTATAAAAGTGATTTGATCCCAGGTATTTTAATGAAAAAATTTAATTGTACTTGTAAGACAGGATATTCTAAGAGGTGTGGTTGTCGAAAGTTGGGACTAAAATGTAACACTTTTTGTATATACAAACAGCGAGATTGATGTAATTTTTGATATAGATATCGTTGGTGCTATAAATGAAAGTGACACATCAGCTAATTCTTTAACATTAGATGATATGGATGAAGATGAAAATAGAGAAATTAAATGTATTATTGCTTCGGCTCCAAAAAAAAGGGCTAAATTACATTAAATTGTATATTCAGTTATACATGAAATGCATGTACACTGTAATATGCATAAAATAAATAGTCTGTTTGTGAAAATATATATTTGTTTATTTATTTTCCCATCATTTTAATACCTCAGTACCTGAAAAGTTTTATTATTTTTTTTCTGTTTAACATGTAAATTATATATAGTTCAGTAAATATAATAATAATAAAAGAACTTTATTGAAATGAGATAGTACATTTGATTTCAAAAGGCAATTGACCGAGGTCCTTCGGCCCGTTTCGTTTTCCATCTTAATGTCATCTGTAAATATATTTTATTTCAACTGTAATAAATTGGACATTTAAACATAATTTACATTATACCGATGATATATTTCGTATTAATATTTATTATATTCACTTAAAAAAAAAAAAAATTAGAAGATAAAAAGTAGCATTCTTTCTTCTGTAGCTCTTAAAAGCATTTTCTGGGAAAATGTCAAGAATAATAAAATGTTCCAAATCAGTTTTCTCAACTTTTTTATCTCTTGATATATTTTCGAAAAATGCTTCATTTACGAGTTATATTGCTAATAAAGCAAAAAATGGCAAAAAATTGATATTTCTTGAATTTCAAAGTATGTTGCCCCATCTGTCACGCGTGGGGATAGTTAGCATATGTTTCTGGAGATCCCAAACTATACTTTTAAAAAAAATTGCGGATAAACCACATTTCGCACAAAAACGCTAATCCGACTGGTCTATTAACAATGGGAGTACATCAGAGGTCAGTATGGCTCTATTGCTCTTCCTTGTTTATATTTATAATATTTCATTAAACATCAACATTTTAGAGAAAAATCTCAGTAATGTATGCGGACGATGTTATATTTGGGTGAACATAAAAGAAGAAGAAAACTAAGCCAAAATGAGATAATCACCCTGATTAAGATATGGACAACATCTGATGAGTTAAGTCAAGTCGAGAATAAAACGACTTTCTTGAATTTCGATACCAGACCTTACACAAACAATCTAAGATTTTGGGAGTGCAGATAGATGCAAATGTAAGATGAGCAGAACACAAAAATAATAAATGCTAAAACTAGCTAAAACTGTATTTGTAGGATAAAGGGTATGTAAATTAGCAGGTATCTATAACTACATATTATTCACTATTTAATTCTATTCTCACGTATGGTTTATTGGCCTGGGGAAACTCAGCGCATACTCATTTGGAAAATGTATTCATTGTTCAAAAATCTGCAATAAAAGCTATTGTTAATATCAGATGGGGTGAAAGTTCTCAACGTTTTCAATGACCCTCTTCTCTATGATCGTTACCAGAATTTATTGGATATAACAAAAAAGCAGAAATTATAAAATAAAGAGTGATAACCACAAATATAATACTAGGTTCAAAGAAAATCTTGTCATTCTCCAAGACAGATTAGACAGAACCAAAAAATTCGGTAATGAATGAATTATTTAACACACTGCCAATCATGTTCCGAAATCAATTAGTCCCTTTATTTAAACAGAAACCTAAAATTGTCCTCGCAGATATGTGTTTCTGTAGCTTAAAATAGTTCCAAACCTCTTCCTTGTTAATGATAATTGAGTATGTGTAAAATTTTAGATATATTTTTATATTTGCATTATTGTCTCTTCTTCACTGATCTTTATTTTGTTTCAACTATTTAATGTGTTTTCTTCTAGGCTACATTTTATATTTTATTAATTTTTATACACTGCATTTTACATTTATATTGCAATTGCACATTATTTGACAGGTCTATAAAATGTATATTTTTTTCAAAGCAATAAATTATTATCATCGTTTTTCCCTCACCTGCAAATCGTTACTGTGTTCTTTTGTTATTACTGCGGTAAGGGGGTTTCTGTGGGAAAGCACATCTCTCTTTCATATATCATGGTATAAAACTTACCCAACATTTGATTTTGAATTTGATTAGCTATAGTACTCAAGTTGCCTTGCATCTGCATTTGTCCTGGTATCTGACCAGGTATTTGGTTACCGATCTGGTTCTGAACAGGACTTTGCATTTGATTTCCGAGATGATTCGGCATCTGATTTGGCATTTGATTCATGCCGCTGTTCTGCATCTGTTGCATCCTAATTTGATTCACCATTTGATTGGGACCGATTGGTCCGCCATTTGGTGGCATGCCTATGTTTTGTCTATCCTAAAAATACTAACTGATAGCAGTATTCACACATTGAGCACAAAGTCCAAGACCTTACATCATTCGTATGGAAAAATGGCTTTCAGTGAAATTAATTTAATCAAAAACTAACCATATTGATAAAAGTTGGTAAAAAATTCTACAAAAATTCCGTTAATGTATTTAGATATTTTTGATTTCTGCATTTTACCTTTAAAGTTACAGTCTAATTCCAAACAAAAATTTTGAGACCTTAGCTTCTCTTATATAAACTAAATACCAATTTTTCTTACTTGGTTAATTTACCTATTTACCCCCCAACCTTTCAACGCAATAAGATCAAAATATAATCTAGCTCCAAATCTCGTTAAAATACATGCATATGTATCTAATTTCAAGTCAATATATTAAATGGTTCCAGAGTAATCGTGTACACAAAAAAAGTTAGACAAATCTTTTTTTTTTTGCTCAAATTTAAAATCTCCACGTTTCATGACGTTTTAAGCCTATTTGAACAATAAAAAAATGTTTGCGTTACTATACTTCCACTGGATGTGGAAGTAATTATGTAAATTTCAATACCTCAAAAACCTCATTGTTCGAGGTCATGCCGATTGAGAGTTTATTCGGGTGAAAATCTACAACATAAAAATCTAGACAATTTCACTGAAGGCCAATTTCCGATAAAAATGGTGCTGGGTCCTTTATTTCTAATATCGAATATATATTAATAAAAATATGTTAATAATTGGAGGCAAATAAGCAAATAAGCGAAAGTTTTCGTGAATAAGAAATTAATTGTCTTGGCATAATAGCATGATTTTTAAATTATTCTTGACATCATAGACAAATTGTATATTTTGTCCGCGAACAGGAAGCCATCTTTTTTTTTTTTAAAAAGGCTTTGATTTTTTGTTTCTGCTTGGCATTTTTTTAAATATCTCAGATCCCATTGGCCAGCTAGAAATGAATTAAAAACCAAATTGTTCAGGACAAAATTTACTTCAAAATTGTATAGGTTTCAAAGCTTTCAGTGAATTACCTACTCAACTAAAAAAAAAAATGAAAACCCAGCGCTCAGTATTATATATATATTTTAATTATTTAACTTGTAGTGCTTATATGTGGAATATATTTTCTAAAAAGGTGCACCTTGTGGTCGTTTATAAGGGTGCCAAATTTCAAATGAAAAACAATTTTTAAACTGCTAAAAAATGGTTTTGAATCGAAAAATTTACCTATTATTTCTTTCTTTTTTATCATATACCACCTTAAAGTGTATTAAAAAAAAACATGTATTTTGACGCGAAGCATGCTGGTTTTTTTTATATACTTCAACGTGCTTTTTAAGAATGAGGAAATTTCTATTTATTTAAAGAATAACATTATTTTCTACACGATCCTATTAAATTACATTTCAATTACAATATCTTAATTTCTACTAAATAAACGAAAAGTCAAAATGCAAATATAATAATATATTTGACAAGTTGGACTTGCCGAGAAATATAAACGTCACTGTTGACTTTTTGTTTATTTCGTAGAAATTAAATTATGTATTTTAATTGAAGTGTAATACAATACGCTCGTGCAAAAAACAGTATAAGTATCGCGAACATTAAGGGTTATATTGGTCTCCGGCAAACATTGCTGTCCACCAGTAAACGTCCCTTACTGTCAGTGACAGAGCGTTGCCGTTACGGGCCTGGTTTCGAATGGTTTTCCGCGAGCCCCGAATCAAACTTTTCTTGCGGGCCTTTTGAGGAGGCCCTGTAAAACATGTTTTTTGCTTGTTTGACCACTAAATATATGTATTTTATGGAACTTTAGATTTCAACAAAAACACACTTGTCAATTAATATCAGTTGACTTATTAAAAAACAGGATATAATATTCACATACACAGTTAACGACATACAGAAATAAACCAAAACAACATTCTTCATAGACAAAAAAAAACTTAACTAAGAAAAGGATTTTTTTCTTGCTTTGGCATTAGCAAAATTAGTTACTATATCAGATAAGTCCAAATTTCGGGCTATTGAGTTTTCTATTGAAATTAAAGCTAAATTTGATAATCTTTCTTGATTCATAGTATTCCGTAAATAATTTTTAATTTAGAGAAACTGTGTTCAGCTGCTGCTATTGTGACTGGTATGGTTAAAAACAAAAAAACAAGCACTCAGTAGTTCTGAAAAACTACTACAGGATGAATTATTTTTTATCAAAATTAATTTGACTTGACTTTCGTTTTGTGAAATGTGAGGTTTTGAAGTATTTGGGCTGGTCCGTTCTGGGCCCCTAAAGCTTCCGGGCCCAGGTTCCGCAGAACCCCTGTAGATCCGCCACTGCTTACCATTCCTGATACTTAATTTACTATTTTACTATGAATATAACCCGAGATATTAGTAGAGGAAAGAAATTGTGCAATGTCTAATTACAGCGAAAATTTCGAGTGCTGCCTCTGAGTGTGACATTTTCAAAAATGTACCAAATAATAATATGTTAGTGTTCTATTGAATATCCAGAATATCATTAGTAAAAAAATGATCAGCAATTCAAAGAATACTTCTAGTATAAACCTGTGATACTATCTTCAGAAAGCCTACTCTGAGCAACAGCTTTTGGGCACAAGGCAATTGATGACACTGGGTGGTAGAAAAAGAGAATTTAAATAGAAAATGACGATTTAAAATTTGGCACCCTTTTTACAATCACAAGGTGTATCTTCTTCGAACAAATGTACTCATTACAATCGGGGGTAATTTAAAAAAAAAAAAATACTGTGGTTCTAATTTTTCAGAGGTTGTGTAATTCACTTATGCACAGTTTTGAAGTAAATTTTTTTCCCGAACAATTTGGTTCTTAATCCATTCTGATCTGGCCAATAGAGAGTCTGAGATATTTAAAAAAATGCAGAAACAAAAAATAAAATCAATTTTTCAAAAAGACTCAAAAAGATGGCGTTTAGTTCGCGAGTGAATTAAAGAATTTAATTAAGAATTAAAAAATCGTTCTATTCCAAGACAATTGCTTATTCACGAAAATTTTTGCCAATTTGCCTCCAATATTGGTCATTTAAATTTTTTGTGGTGATTTTTACCGAGTTGAATAAATATGTTTCCTAGAATAAATTAAAATTGACTCGCAAAACATTGACATTAAAAAAATCAATGTTAATAAAATAATGAAAAATATTTCCTTCTTATATAAGTTATACAAAACAGATGAATATTCAATATTTATTTTGTTTACCTGCATGGGTATGTTACCGGGCATATTTCCCGGCATATTACCCATCATCAACTGTTGACCGGGACCTCTGTTAAGGGTCTGCAGTAAGTTGGTGGCTGTTGCTTGTTGTTGGCCTCCTAATTGTCCAGGTTGGGGGCCCATATTAATCATGGGGTTACGGCTACCTTGACTTGCCAAGTTTTGAAGAGCGTTGATAGGATCTGGCATGCCAGGACCTACTTGGCCTTGGCCTGGTCCAGCCATTCCTCCGCCTTGTTTTGGTTCTGCAAAATAGATATCAGTCATTTTAAGATTTATCAGAAAACTAGGTGTAATATTCTGGCAGCAACTGATATTTCGAGTAAAATAAAAATACATTAGAGATGTACCTTTTTTGCTTAAATCATATCTTCAGGGACATACTCAAAGAGTTCAATTGCCAAATGGAAAATTAGCTTTGCGTGTGACATATTAGCTGTTGCGCTTCGGGACTCAATCTTGGGCCCCAGATTTTTTGTAATTTTCGCAAACTATCTGAATTTTTATCTAAGAAATATATCTACAATTATACAATATGCTGATGACAATAACATCCTGATAACAGCTGAAAGCGTAGTCATTCTTATAACGGTTGAAGTTATATATATATATATATATATATATGATCACGTGCTCAGAAAAACTATTTACTTATAAATCAACAAAAACACTCAGTATGTACTGTTTAAATGACAAAGATCCATATTCTTTGAGCATCAACTTCCTTTTGCAAACTACAAATAATGTTTAAGATGTTAGATATCACTTAGATTGTCATTTGCAGTGGAGTTTACACATCCAAGCTCTATGTGGAAAATTAAGGAGATCCTGTTATGCATAACATTTTCTAAAAAAACTGTGTACTATCCACATCTCCAAAACCCTGTACTTTCCTCATTTCACTCTCATTTAAGAAACGGTATTATAAACTGGCAAAGCAGCTCGCAGACTCAGCATATATTCATTTTGCAGAAAGTTGCTATAAGAATATTATCACATTTAGTATTCCGTGACTCTTGCAGAGAAACTTTTTGCTATCTTCAAATACTTACAGTTGTTGGCACTTATCGCCAAACTATTATATTCTCAAAAAAAAAAAAACCTGACCTGTTCTCGTTCTATCGATCCTATAACGATAGAAGACATGCATCACCCCGTCCTGGACATATCACTAGATATGAACACCGCCAAGAACCTCAATAATAACGTTCGAACTAACCGTAATAACAGTTATAATTTTCATAAATGTGATCTTTCCAAATTGTATGATAACCTTCTTGGCATCGACTGGGCCTTTCTTTCTTCTTTTAACGACATAAATAGCATATACACTCAATTTTATGATAAACTTGACGTTGCGTTTGCATCTTGCGTACCTAAGAAATCTGTTTTTCGTAATGGGAAATACCCACCCTGGTTCAATAACTCCGTTATAAAAAAAATCAACTCAAAGAAAGCCTTAGAAAGCAGTATGCAAGAACTGTGATCTTATTTATGAAGAGTTTAAAAATGCCAGATGTGAAATAGAATGTGAATTAATATAGCCTACAGAAACTTCATGAAAGATTCAGAAAGAACAATAAAAAGTGATCTTAACAAATTTTGGGTCTTCATCAATAGTAAAAAAGGGTCTACTAAGGTTTTGGAAGAAATGTATTTGGATGAAGCTTCATTAAAAGAGCCTGATGACATTAAATGCTTTTGCTAAATTTTTTAGTCAATCCTATGACTCCTCATTGAACTCCGGGAATATCTACACGGAAAATGACTGCCCAAATAATAACCCTGTTGTAAATATAAATTTATTCTCAGAGGTTATTCAGGCTTTAAAGTAAATTAAACCTAAGATGACAACAGCTCCTGATTCCATACCGGCATTCTTCTTGAGGGATTGCGCAACTCTATTTGGATATCCCTTTACATTAATTTTTAACTTAATATCAAAAAATTGTCAGTTTTCAGACTTATAGAAATATTCCAAAATGGCAGACTTGATCACCGGCTACTACTGGATAAATTAGATAAAATTGGTCTCTCGTACTCTCCACTCCTCTTATTGAAAACTTATTTAATGAATAGGGTTTAGTACGTTGTACTCAAGGGATTCGAGTCAATCGAATTTGTTGCCACCTCCAGAGTTCCCCAGGGATGCATTCTGGGGCCTTTGTTATTGAATACATTTATTAATGACATAACAGACAAAATTGATTTACCTTGCCTGTTATATGCTGATGACCTAAATGTATTCAAGGTTATAAATAATATTGACGATAAAGTAAAGAACTGTTGTATAATCAATAAATTATACTAGAATCCCAGTAAGTGCAACGTGTTGTCCTTTTCTTTAAAAACATCACATTGATTACCACTCGGATGTCATACTTCAGTGACCTCGGCGTAATTTTGAACAAAAAGCTATCTTTTACTGCTCACATCGACACTATTATCTCTGAAGCCTTTAAGAGCCTTGGATTCATAGTTCGCACTAGTCGTGAATTCATTAACACTGATACGTTGAAAATTCTGCACCAATCATTTGTCAGATCGAAACTTGAGTATGCAACATTTATTTGGTGTCCTAGCTATGATGTGCAAAATAACTCGGAAGTAGTGCAGCGTAGATTTGTCAAATCAGATGGTACTTACCCTACTATCGATTTTCTGCAGAGAGATCTGTTTGAAAGGTTTTCCATGTCTACTCTTAAAGACAGGCGAATATACCTCTCTCAAGTATTATTATTTAAAGTGTTACACAGCGATTTTGACGCACCTGAGGTAGTCAACAAATTAAATTTTCTAGTAGTGGAGCGAAAAAGAGTTAAAATTGTGTCGTTTTTTTTATGAGCTTAGAACAAGATCAGACTCAGTAGGTATTACCAACAACATCATTTTACATATAAAAACACAAAATACGACATTTTTAGTGGCCACAGATATTCTTATTTAAAAAAAAGTGTAAAATTTAATTTTTTTTTAAATCATGTTTTTTTGTACATCCATTGCCATATCTCAAAAATGAATTGAGCTATAGATGTGAACTTTTTTTTTGTTATAAAACACACACTTAAGCGCTTCTCTCTATTCATATGATTGCTAATAAAAAAAAAATGTAAACATGCCAAAAACGTAGATGACCCTGAAAGTTTAGAGAATACGCCATCAAATTTTCACTAAGCGAGGACATTTTTTGTTTTTGAAAATTTTGTGTAACATGCTGTGAAGAAAATGAAGTCAATAGACTAAAAAAGTTTTTAGAAAAAAAATATTTTCATTATTAGCAATAGTTTGCTAGTTACGAATTTTTTAGTATGGAGGAATTGTCGAAGCGTACGCGCCGTACTTAAGAATAATAATGATTATGTATTGTGTGTAACGGAACTTTTTATTATTATTTTTTTATGTTTAGGACTGTTTTATCACGTTTTAGGATCTGAAAGGATAACTTATTTTTTCCAGTGACACATTAAGGATTAAGGTTGAAGGCAAAAAGGAATTAAAAATCTTAAATGGAGTATGCATTGCATTGGGATCTCGGAAATGGTGAAAAATAATATTATAGTAAAATGGAAAAAATGTTGCGCAACTAGGGGGTTAATAAAACCCCATAAACAGAAGTTTAGGAAAAGTAACAATTTTGGAGTGTTTTGATAAAAAGTAAACTATCGAGTTTTCCTTTTTTTGCGTTATTATTGGAGCTAAATAAAAAAGAGTTTCTTAAAGCACGTGGCAATCTTAATATTTGTATCCGACATTTCCTCTGTCAGAGTCCCTATCCGAAACTCCCACGCATTGCATTTTTACCCTAGATCCACACAATAACACAGGTCGACAAAAAAAAAATCTACTCCAAGGACTAAATCTATCATGCCTTAAGTATTTTTGTATGCTGAATCCGAATTTTCCACTTAGATTTCGAGCAAACGTCAAACATTATCAAAAAATCGTATTTTCACGATAAAAACCGGGATTTACTCGAAATCTTCGCGGTAAAAAAAAATTTTAAATTGAAAATTCGGATTCAGCACACAAAAATACATAAGGAATGATAAGTTTAGTCCTTGGAACAGAACTTTTTTCTTGTAAATCTGTGGCACAGTACACAGGTCTACAAAAAAAGAAATTCTGTTCCAATGACTAAATCTATCATTTCTTATGTATTTTTGTATGCTGAATCCGAATTTTCAATTAAAAAAAATTTTCACCATGTAGATTTCGAGTAAATCCCGGTTTTTATCTTCAAAATACGGTTTTTTTGACAATAAAAACCGGAATTCACTCGAAATCTACGCGGTGGAAAATTTTTTTAATTGAAAATTCGGATTCAGCACACAAAAATACTTAAGGCATGATAGGTTTAGTCCTCGGAGAAGAATTTTTTTTTTTTGTAGACCTGTGAATTGAGTAAACGTGTTATTTTCGCCTAAATTAGGTAACAAAAAAGAAAAAAACATCCTAAATTAAGTCTTTTTTAATTTCCTAATTATAGTCTCTAAACTCTGTTTCCATGGCTTGTGCACAAGTTTATCGTTTTTCTCTATTACTACGCCACATAAAATTCATTCCATTTTACAATGAAACTTAGATTGCTTATTTATCTTAAATATTTTTTAAGTAGATAATCCACGCACAATTCGCACAATGACCATACGTTCTACAATTTAATACAAGTGGTAATAAGAGAAAGAATATCGTTACACATTTTACTTCCACATTCAGTGGAAATATAGTATGGACAAAAATATTTTTGAAAATTTGTATTATCCAAATAGGCTTAGAATGTCATGAAACGTCGAGATTTTAAGTTTGAGCAAAAAAAATTCTGTCTGTCGGTCTGTCTGTAACTTTTTCGTGCGCACGATTACTCTGGAATCGTTTAAGTTATTGACTTGAAATTTGGTACACGTACCATGTATTTTAACGAGATCTGGAACTAGATTATTCCGTAAATCGAGGTAAATAGACAAATCAAGCAAGTAAGAGTCCATAAAACTGGTATTTAGTATATATAAGAGAAGCTAAGCTCTCAAAATTTTCTTTTGGCATTAACCACCCAACTCCCACCCCATTATTCAAGGGGGCGAAAAAAATAAAATTGTCATTTAGTGTGTGTACAAGAACCAAAGGCCTCAATTTTTTTTTACTTTATCCACCACTACTACCCCCCTTCCACCACCCTCAGCCTCACTACCGATGTGGCATATGGTTTTATAGGTTTTTGGGGTAGACGATTTCAAATATTATATTATTAAAGTTCCATAAAAAATGATTTCCACATTCAAATTTTTTTCGTTCTGAGAGACTTGGATAGAAGATCTGGATGTGGAAGTAGTGATTCCTTGGGCAGCGGTTTTAAAATTTGACCTTCGACGAAAACGAATAACGTTGATAGTACACCGCCCTGAGACTAGTTAGTTTTAGTGGACGCGGGCGTACTAATATTCAATTTCTGCAATTCGCGCGCTCTAAAAAAAATCACTGTACCTAAACTGTAAAAGACACAATAAAATTTATGCTATAAAAAACTTTTTTGGTCTTTTGGCTTTATTTTCTTGGCAGCATGTTATACAAAATTTCCAAAAACAAAAAAGTTTGTAGCTTAGTGAAAATTTGACTGCGTATTTTCTGAACTTTCAAAGTTATCTAAGTTTTTAACAAACTTCTTTAACAAACTAGCCCACTCACATATCGACCTCTAACCTAACCTAACCTAACCATCTGTAATAAGTCAAATAAATTGTTCAACTGCCGCCTGTAGGATATAAGATCTCAAATCTTAAATGCTGGTTGTTCAGTAACCTTTGTTTTTCTTATTAGTCAGTTTGTTGAATTTTATTATTCTGCACTTGCCACTTATGTTATTAGTAGTTTACACTGCCTGTAATTTTATTGTACTTCTGTTTCCTTGTGTTATATATCCTGATGTATTATACCTAAATTATGTTTTGTATTCTTGGGTCCCTGTACCTGCTCAACAGTGTACGCAATAAATAAATAATGTCTATTTTAGTACTTATGTTAATTGTATTATCTATTTTAGTATGTAATTTTTACTGTCTATTTTATAACTTTTTTATTTTATATCTTCTATTTGATTTAGTGCGGCAGTTTAGCTAGGATATTTCAACATATTGTGCACTTTTTGATAAAAGCACCAAATTTGGCAGAGGTAGACCGATGTAATATGAACAATTTTGGATGTGGAGCCATCGGCCAACTGCCCCCTGGCGGCCATTTTCCAAAATGACCGCCTGTGGACACCCGAAAGACAACAGAAGTTAGATAAAGTTTGCTGCTGAAGGTTTTAGTGAATGTTTTAAATGAAAACATGCCAGATAGTTTGTAAGTTATATACAGTGTGTCGCACTTTTCATGGAGCCACCCTCATATCTCGTTCGTCTGATATCCGAATAATTTAAAATTTTGGTGGTGTATATATACCTACAAAGTGAGTTTTTAGACGTAACCACATTTTATTTTAGTCAGAGGCGTTCGATTCTAGAATGGAAAAAGGGGGTCAATTTTCGAAAAAATATATTAGCGATTTTTTCAGTAAAAAACTAGTGAGATATTCTTAATCGGCACCTTTAAAAACCCATTTGTACAAATTACATCGTATTGGGTTCAAAAATGTTTGAGATAGGGGCCGTCAAAAAAGCAATTTTTTCAACTAAAAATAATTTTTATCTGCAAAACGGATTCTCAAATGAAAAAAAATATTCTTCATTTTTCGTTCAGAATAATGTATTGTACTAGTGTGAATTGATTTTACAACAAAATAATTATTTATTTAAATAAGGCAAAAATTAAAAAATAAAATAAATGAAACTAAAATAAATGAATAAATAAAACCAATTGACACTCAATAATTTTTGCTTTCATGGCTTACTTAGGTCTTTATTGAAGATTATTCGTTAGAGTATTAAAATTGACAGATTGGCTTGTTTTTCACCCTTAACCCCGAAAAACACACCCCCCAAGCGGACCATAGCAGTGTATCCTTATATATTTAAATCCGCTGAAACCGAATCCGAAGACAGAATTGAAGACACAAGTGGATGAACAAGAAGGGTCTATGTGACATTTTCGAAAAAAAAAAAAAGAGTTTTCTATATGAATGAAGGCTATAAGTACACAAAATTCCCTCAGGCACATTACATTTGTTTCTAATGCAAAAATATCTGATTTACAAATTTATAAAGGATCTATGTACTGTTGAAATTGGTAGGTTGTTAAAAACTTTGAGATCAATTATCTCAAAAAAAACGATTTTTTTTTTATATGAATGAAGGCTATAAGTACACAAAATTCCCCCAGGTACTTTACATTTGATTCTAATGCAAAAATATCTGATTTATAAATTTATAAAGGATCTATGTACTGTTGAAGTTGGTAGGTTGTTAAAAACTTTGAGATCAATTATCTCAAAATCACCTTGTTAGTTCATCCACTTGTATCTTCAATTGTAAGATTGGCTCGTTTTTCACCTCTAACCCCAAAAAACACCCCCAAAGCAAAAAGAAAGTGGTCTGTCTGGCGGACTATACCAGTGTATCGTTATGTATTTTGACCCGCGAATCCGTATTCGAAGTTAGAATTGACAGATTGGCTCGTTTTTCACCCCAAACCCCCGAAAAACACCCCCCCCCCCCCCAAAAAAAATTATGTGTCCGGCGGACCATACCAGTGTATCCTTATGTATTTAAATCCGCTGAAACCGAATCCGAAGTCATACTTGTAAAATTGGCTCGTTTTTCACCACTAACCCCAAAAAACCCCTTCAAAACAACAAAAAAAGTGGTCTGTCCGATGGACCATACCAGTGTATCCTAAATACATAAGGATACACTGGTATGGTCCGCCGGGCAGACCATTTTGTGGGGGGGGGGAGTGTTTTTTGGGGTTAAGGGTGAAAACGAGCCAATCTGACAATTTTAACTTCGGATTCGGTTTCAGCGGGTCCAAATATATAAGGATACACTGGTATGGTCTGCTGGACAGACTACTTTTTTTGTTTTAGGGATATTTTTTGAGGTTAGGTGTGAAATAAGAGCGAATCTGACAATTCCGACTTCGAATTCGGATTTAGGTCAAATTACATAAGGATCCATTGGTATAGTCTGCCGGACAGACCACTTTGTTTTTGTTTTGGGGGTAAAAAACAAGACAATCTGACAATACTGACTTTGGATTCGGTTTCAGCAAGTCCAAATACATAAAAATACACTAGTCTTGTCTGCCGGACAGACCATTTTTTTTTTGCGGGGGGGGGGGGGTGTTTTTCAGGGTTAGAGGTTGACGATCTACAACTGAATTAAAAGACCTTTCTCGTGACCGACTGCGGTGGCTGCAGCGTTTTTAAACGTAAACTCTGGTTTTATGTAGGGTGAAAACGCTGCAGCCGGTTGCAAAAACGCTGTAAATGACCTACCCGTAATGCCATAGACTTTTATTACAGAAAATAACAACACAGCGTCATACTTCAAGCAATTTGTGATGATAGAGAAAATACTGACAGATGTATTTGTAGGATTGCCTGCAAGAGTCCATGATGCACGTGTTTTTAGAAACAGTCCAATATACAACCAATTAACGGGAAAACCTCTCTTATTACCTGTTGAACAGCACATAATAGATGATAGAGCTTATCCACTCCTACAGAATTTACTTAAATCATATCGACAGTAGACATCTGAATCGTAGGCAAATTAGGTTTATTCAAGTTTTGTCTGCTTAAAGGTCTGTAATTGAGAGAGCATTTGCATTATTAAAAGTTTGTACAATTTGAAAACTATTGATTCACAAAAATTTGCAATGCTAGCTGCAAATGGAGACTTAAATATTTAGATATGTCATTAGCAGACAAAATACCACAGGCAATTCTAGCAGCATGTATATTGCACAACTTTTTACTCCAGACACCAACAGGAGAGGAAGAGGGAGAAAAGATTTAGAGCATAATGCGAATGCCAGGGGCGGACTGGCTGGGGGGCAGGGAGGCAAAGTCCCACCGGGACTCAGCCGATCGCGGGCCTTTTAAAGCCTACCAGGCCCAGGCTCGTGTCTGGAGGACCAGAATATTTTTTTCGGATTTCAAAATTTTTTCGGATAAAAAAAAGTTTTTCTTGGATTCTCCCCCCCCCCCCCTCCTTTAAAAATTTTTTCAGACCAAAAATACTTTTTCTTGGATTCTCCCCCTCGCCCTTCAAAAATTTTTTCAGACCAAAAAAGTTTTTCTTGGATTCTCCCCCTCCGCTCTTCAAAAATGTTTTCGGACAAAAAAGTTTTTATCCCTTGCCCATAAATTAATAGCAAGCGGGAGGAGGGCGCAAAATTGACCCGGGCCTAGGGGCAATTTATATCTAAAACCGGCACTGGCCGGGCCTCCGACCCCACCGAGCCTTTCCCTTGCCAGTCCGCCCCTGGCGAATGATGCTGAAAATATTGATAATGAAATAGATGTTGAATTAAATAATATTGGAGTAGTAAAACGAGATTATATTGCAATATTGTTATAATACTATTTAATAGGATGTTTCCAAAGATCATTTTGTATGGATGTCATTTTTTCCATGTTCTTCGACAATTATTTCTTCTCCAGCTACTGGTTCTTCTTCTGGTCGGGTAACACTTGCATGTTTTTTACCTAAAAAAGAATGTCAATGCAAATAATTCTAAATCTTTTATTATAACGTATAATGCACTTACTAACTAATTTTGGTACAAGTTGGTTATTAATTTGAAAACTTTTTTCTGCATTTTTTACACCAAAAATAAAATAGAGTAAGGTTAAGTTTCACCGCTGACTACACTCAGGATGAATTTTCCTGCTGACTAAAACACCCAACAATTGGCGATTAGCACATTTTCAGCATTGACGTTTCGGGAACCGCTGCTTGCAACCTTTGCCAACAGTTGAATTCCACAAATGGGCCCTATGACTAACCAATCGGAATATTCATGATTAATGACTAACCAATTAATCATTAGTCATGACTAATGTATGATTGATTAATTGTTAGTCATGATTGATTAGTCGACCAAAAAATGCCCATCTTTGGGTCCCAGTAACAGATGTAACTCACGAGGCAACAAAATTTGTATAGTGAATTCATTGCACCCCAGTATTATTGGCTCATTGTTACATTTATAGAAATTTTTTGGATGTTTAGAATTTCTTCCAATTCCACACTAGAAAAAAAATTCTTTAATATCTTCAAAAGTTCTGTTTTCGTTCATATAGTTTTGTTTGTTTGTACAAAGTACAGGGGTGCAATGAACTATGTGACCTTAACCCTAGCAAGATATTAGGCAATCCAAACCATGTGACTTCCAATATGGCGCGGGGGGCAAACATTCGTTTTCATTCGTTAAATGTTTGTTTTTCCGTTATCTTGGCTACGTTTTCGGATTTAATAAAAATAAACCCGTGTTTGCCCTCCACGCCATATTGAAAAAAACTTTGACAGGTCTTTGGATCTCTTAATTAGCTAGTATGAGACAGCTGCAATTGTGAATTTGTGAATTGTGAGTAAAAAATCTGTTTGACAACTGACTTTTCCAGTTTCTTACAAGCTGTTCTAACTTGTTCTGAGATTAAATTAATAGATCGTTTGCTTATAAGCTTAAACAGATTTTAAAAAATCCTCCATCTCCATCTAAACCGGCTTTAAACAGATGATATCATCTATTAATGTTAGCTTTCTTTCTATCAAAATATAATTCAGAAAAGTCTTTACCAAGGTATGCAACTGATCCTGTGTCTTTATCTTCAAATTCCATTTCGGTGGTATTGAAGATGTTGTCCATATTGTGATTTTTTTCTATCAATTTTTTTCTTAACCTTCTATATTTATGGACTTTCTTAGGTCTACTGTTAAATTTGAGTTTGACTTGGGCTTAAGTTCATTTTTATTGTCGATCTGGTACATTTACATATTTTACAGGCACAAATCGATATTAATGATTTTCTTGTTGGTACAATAGGCAGGAATATTACTTTTTGAATAGTCAAATAGATCAATTTTTCTTACAAAATATCCATTTTCATAATCCACAACCACTAGACAAGTCAAGAACAAAGCACAATGAATAGATTAAATTCGTATGATTTTCTGGTAAGAACATATTGGGTAAAAATTAGTTTTTGTTTACGTTGCAGGTTTCTGTTTTTCCAAAACATAGAGTTTCCGCTGTTCTTCGGCTTGTCTATTAGATCGGTCAAAGTGTTCTAACTAGAGATGTAAAAATACCGTATTTTATTTTTTGGTATATAAAACCTGATATATTATTTAGAAAATGGTCATTTTATTTAAATATTGGCGGGAACATTTAAAAAACAGATATAAATTTAACATTTATTCTACGCTTTAAAATACAGAATATGATCATAATCTCAAATAAAAGAGTGGGTCTTCTGTTTATATCAATGGTATTAAAATATTATATACCATATATAAAATACGTATAATACAAATGTATTTTACATCTTCGCATCTCTAGTTCATCATTAAATCATATGCCAAATGAACATTTTGTCCCCACCAAAATTACTGCTATAATGCTACCACTTGGTTGGTGATTTACCCAGAAATTTAATATGCAGTGATAGAGTTGTATGTATATTTTATTATTATACAGGGTGTTTCAGATATGCAGTCATTAAATTTTAGGGAAATATTGTCAGAAAATATTTAAAAAAATGGTCCGGAAATCCCTATTAAGGGAGCTAGGGCCTTCTGAAGTAAAGCATGAAAATAATTACATTAAAAAACAATGACGATCAGTTAACACTTACATAATAACCTAAAACAAAAATATAAAAAAATTAATTGTCATTGTCAAGTTCATACAGGCATTAATTTTGTTTGACAGAGATTATAAGTACCTAAGTATTTTTTTTATTCATGCGACAAGATTTTAAGACAGTTAATTTTCTTACGTTTTAATACACCTAAATAATAATAAAAGCTTCTTTTAAAAAGTTTGTTTTACGTTTATTTAATTTTTAGTTACGTCTTAACCTATGCACTTCTGATAATACATCGACCACCTTCCGGCTCCATCATTAGACCCTGAATACCACCTAGGACCAGAGTACCCTTCGAGACAAATTCAACGAAGGCGTTTCATTGTATTATTGTTGGATTCCATAATATTGTACCATAATCGTTATGGCACCATAATATTGTATTGTCATCAGAACTACATGTGTATGCAAAATTTCAGCTCGATTGGACGTCATATTTCAAAGGAGTTTCATTATATTATTATTGGGTTCCATAATATGTTACCATATATAGCGACTATAGCGACTCACTCACTGACAGATGACAGTACTTGTAATGTACAACTTCAGTTGATTGAATTAGGAAATTACCATAAATTATAGGAAAATCTATTCAAATTTGGAACCTCTATTCAAAATTCATCGGGAAAATTCTTCTCTTCATAAAATGATAAAAATCATCTTGGTCAATTTATAACGGTAGCTGATATATTGAATCTCTTCTTGAAATTACTGATAATAATTGTTCCAAAACAGGAAAGTGTTGTACTTCGGTAATTATATCTGAGATATTCTTCTATCTTTTGAAGTGGAAATGATTTTTTCTCTCTTTCAAATTAATTAAATAACGTAGATTTCATCATGTAAGTTATAGGATAACTTCGGACATATATATCGATCACTTCTGGTATATATTTATCACGTTGGACATAAAATTATCACGTCGGGCATATATTTATGACGTTGGACATAAAATTTTCACTTCTGGCATATATTTATCACGTTGGACATAAAATTATCACGTCGGGCATATATTTATCACGTCGGACATATATTTATCACGTCGGGGTCACCAAATTTATAGCGTTATCGCTATAAATAAAATTAAAATCGAAGTAAATATACGTATATTTGTTTTTAATACATGTTCATATTTTATGTGATTTTGGTATTTTAGTATATTGATATTATTATTATATCGAATGTTTTTATTTTTCTTAGCGACTCCATGGAAACTTCTCCAGTATGGATCGAGTTTTCCTTTTTGTTTCTTAGCGACTTCATGGAAACTTCTCGCTTTTGGAACTTCTCGAGATGCCATAGTATCTTAATACTGTATTGTCATCAGAACTACACGTGTCTGCTAAATTTCAGTCCGATTGGAGGTCGTATCTCGAAGGGGCTTCATTATATTGTTGTTGGGTTCCATAATATATTACCATGGTATCATAATATTATATCGTCATCAGAACTACACGTGTGTGCAATATTTCAGCACAATTGGATTGGACATCGTATTATTGTTAGGTACATGGTATCCTAATATTGTATTGTCATCAGAACTACACGTGTATGCAAAATTTCAACTCGATTAGATGTTCAAAATTGACTTGCCCAAATATACTAACTAACTAAGTAACTAACATACAAATAAAAGCTTGTAAAAAAGCAAACTTCATAGGATGATCAGTGTTGAAATAAGAAGTTTTTCCGAATTACACGGGAGAGCGACACATCTTTATTTCACATTTTAAAAGCCTGGGGATGCATAGGTTTCCCTAGGTTCATATTTCTTGAAAACGGTTGGTCCTATGGTTTTAAAATATAAGCTTTCTTCTGTATTTTTGACCAAGGAATCATATTCCGATCAGACAATGATAAAAAAGACGAATATCAATGTTTGGAGGGGGAGTAGTATGCCGCCTCCCCATGATTGAAATTATCCTTGATAGATAAAGTAAAATAATTACATTTATTGATACCATATCACATGCAAAAACTGGTCAATGTAGCTGAAAGATATTAAGTAAAATCCCAATTTTGGGTGCCCACTTCAGAAAGCCTTAGCTCCCTTAATTTCCGGTTTATAGGAAATTTTTTAAATATTTTTGACAGAATCACCTTTAAAATTAATGACTGCAGACCTGACACGCTCTGTATAATGCTCAAAGAGAAAATGATTATTTTAAATTTTTAAAATTGTATCTTAAATAATAAAAAAAAAACAATAAGGAATCAAGCCCCAATAGCAGATTTCCTGGATAATTTTTTTTAGTTATTTTACTCTATGGTCGAACTGTGAGAAATAATTATTGTAACTTCCTTTCAACAAAACTACTAAAGAAAAGCATTTAATTAATCATTGATTTAATATTATTTTTATAAAATCGATCTTGCTATGATTAATCTAGCTGTAGCTAGCAGAAATATACTGTTTATGTTAAATTTTTTTAACACATTTACTACCGGTGGCACCGTGGTGACATGCGCTGTTCTCGGGAGGGGCCAGTGTTACCAAAGTGGTGACATTGGTAAATCTGAATATTTATTTTCAATTCAAATTTATAATTTATAATTACTAAATGCTTTTGGAATAAATTATGCTTTGTATTCTAGTTTTTTTTAAATATCAATTTGACTATTAAAGTATTAAAAATATTAGAAAATTGATGTCGTGTCGATGTCACATCAGTGGTGACTTGACAAAAATAATAAACAACATAATGCATAACTTATAATACCAATAATAAAATAATGCAAAAACATAATAATTAGTTGTGGCTCCTAAGGTGACGCCTCCGTATTATGGTAGCAGTGAACATGTTAAAGTATATTTCCAAAATATTTATTGTCCAAATAAATTAAATTTAATCAATATATTACTTTAATAAGATGTTATATGATACAATCAAAATAATACAATCTTTAATATATTAGAAATCTCTCTGCACTGTTCAATCTACATTAATCCTTTAAACTCTCTGAGAAACACAGACATAGGAACAACTTTCAAAAGTTTAGGTGGTTTTCTCTGAGTAACTTGAACTGCAATCTGAAAATATACTGTTTGAAAATAATGAAAATATCATGGATTAACTTTATAGGGTACCTCTTTACATAACTGGATCATATCATCCTCTTTTTCGCAATTTACTGGCTCTACAAAAATTATTAACGTAAATGTATATTACTCAGGGCATTTTGTTCACTTTTATTTTGGAGAATAGTGGTTTTAACCAGGGTAAAACCACTATCCAAAACCTATAGAAAAAATACCATTCAGTTTTCTACTAATTTTTTGTATTAATTTTAATAACATTTGTATCTGTTTCCTTTTTGAGGTTCTGCTTTATTATTTTTTGTCCTTATTAGAGGTGGTGAGGAATTCACAGTAAAATATTTTTTATGTTTCATTTAAGTACTTAATTTAAGCAAATTGCGATCATACAGGACCCCGCACCAAATACATGGGAAAATGTGTGTTGGGATACATTTTCCACAAGATTTAGTAATAGGTAGATGCATTTTGAGATTTTGCTGCAGACATGAGATAGTTTGGGGTCAAGGTACACTTCCAGGAACCTAATAGACTTCAGGTTGGTTATATCGTCCAGGTTGCGTAAACTAAAAATCATTGTCTCGATTTTTGTTTCATTTAGTCAGAGATTTTTTGAGGTGAACCTTCTTTAGTGTTTTGCTCGATATTTTGATTTGATTTAGGAAGGTCTTAAATACCACTATTCGATAGGGTTAAATTTGGGTTGTCTGCAAATAGTCAATTCCATTGACTTCAATGGAATTAGGAAAATCATTTATGTAGATTAAAAACAATATGAGCCCCAGGACCGACCCCTGAGGCACAATAAAATTTATTTTAAGTGTTTCTGACTTGCTCCCATTATAGACTATTAGTTGTTGTCTGTTGGACAGGTAGGATTTCAGAAGACATATACGGTCTTCTGTAAAACCATAGAACTGGAATTTATCAATGTGTCGTATGATACACAATTGAATGCAGAAATTTTGAATGAAGGAAATTTTGTTTGCAGACATAGAGGAAACAAAATTTCCTTCTTCAGAACCGGTATTTATTATGGAAGTTAATTTATCTATAGCAAAGGATTGTAGACAGTTTATCTCTAAACCTATATTGCTTGGTATTGAAAAGGGTATTTATCTCCGTGTGCACTGTTAGTCAGTTTTTTAGGAGTAATTCATAGATTTTTGCGAAGCAAGGAATCACTGATATTGGTCTATAATTAGAGGAGCCATTTATCATTTTTTTTTACTTTGGCTATTTTTAGACAATCCAGGAAAATGTTTTTTGATAAACTTATGTTAATTAGGTGCTTCAGAGGAATTAAGATAGAATCCTTGATGCCTTTTATGACAGGCGCCTTTGTTTTTGAGATTAGAGATAACTTCGGCTACTTCACGACTAGATACAAGATTAAAGGAAAATTTGTTGTTCTGGCTAAAATCTTTCAGATAATGAGTGTGACGGACAATTTGTCAATAATCTCTTCTGCAATATTCATTACAAAATATTCATTAAGGTCATCACAGGAAATCTTGTCGGATGAGTCTCAGGTTCGTTTGTAGTCATTTACTATTGTCCACGTTGCCTGTTAGAGATTGTCATGATTTTTTATAAAGCTATCATTTGAAGTGTTTCTGGTTGCATTAATTGCACAATGGTGGATCCAAAGTTGTTTAGTATGGCCTTGTTGTCATGGGTAGGATTTCTTTTATGATGTTCATGTAGAAAGTGTAGGTTGAATGGGCCTAAGCCTTATCAGCGGGTGCGTCTAAATAATGAATTGAGTGAACTGTATTTTATAGGTGCGAGATTTCCAAACAAAAGAAAAATAACTTAAAAATGTCGAAAACTTACCCACTTTCAGGATGTCTCGTGGTTTCACTGTTGATGTCGGTAAGGTGGAAAGGATAGGAAATTAGGATGTAAAATTTCCGACACTTTAAATTATTATTGATTAAACTAATAACTAATAAATAAAAAAAAAAATATTATAATTCACTTTTGTAGTTGATAACTATATGCCTTTGTTAACTATATATATGCGTGAAGCCGCGTGCTATGCTATCTACTTTCTATCTATCAATCACAATGTCTCGCGCCCGGTGCTATCTTTCTTTACGCACCCTTTTTTGCTGGTGCTAAGACCTTGAAATTTTTATTAAGACTACCAAATATATAGAAAAATTAAAAATATTTAATTATACTACAATTAATATTAAGGCGCGGAACCATTCCCCGGCCTTGAAAAATTATTTTCAAATATACCCTAAAGAAAAAAGTAAAATCTATTAAAAAAAAGAACTAAGAAATTCTAAGAGAAAAAAAAATTACGTTTTACTGATTAGGCAAAGGGCACAACTTGACAATGGGTCTTTTGTAAGTCGTGTTTTTTGCTTTGACAAGGGCTACACGAACTACTCCATCTTTGCCTGGAAATACCTCTTCGATAACCCCTAACGGCCACTGAAGAGGGGGTATGTTTTCTTGCTGAATAAGAACCAGTGTCCCTTTAGTAACAGGACAAGCTGGACTGTTCCATTTTTGGCGACTTTGCAAACTGCTCAAGTACTCCAGCCGCCACCATTTCCAAAATGATTGTACTACCTGGTCAAGTAGTTGTTTACGCGAAAGCAAATTTTGATTTGTTTCCGAGAAATCTAACGCGGGAAGTGATTTCAATGGAGTCAATGTAAGAAAATGTGCGGGTGTTAACGGCTCTGGTTCAGAGGGGTCACTACTCAACCAACACAATGGTCCAGAATTTAAGAGAGATTCAATCTGTGTTAATATAGTTGTAAATTCCTCAAAAGTAAAAATTTGATTGCCTACAACTTTATGCAAATGTGTTTTCATTGACTTAATATTTGCCTCCCAAATATCCCCAAAATGGGGGGTGGATGGAGGGTTGAACTTCCACTCTATCTTGTGCAAACTTAATTCTGCGCCTATAGTGCGAATATATTCACTGGATTGAATTAAGTTGTAAATTTGATCAAGTTCAGCTTTTGCCCCAATAAAATTTGAACCGCAGTCCGAGTGAATAGAACATACGGGTCCGCGGCGCGCTATGAAACGTTTAAAATATCCTAAAAATGTAGCGGTTGACATGTCAGAGGCTAATTCTAAGTGCACCGCTTTCGTTGCCAGACAAACGAACAGACATATGTACGCTTTTTGGCTTTTAATACCTCTGCGACATCCTAAAGTAATATAAACCGGGCCGGCGTAGTCCACGCCACTGTTTAAGAAACATTTTACCTCCGTCACTCTAGCAACGGGTAGATCAGCCATTTGCGGATATGTAGCTTTAGGTTTAAATTTAAAACAATAATTACACAATTTAATGCGACTACGAACAACAGTTCTAGCAGCTAATATCCAAAATCGTTGTCGAAGGAGCGATAATAATAAATGTGGCCCAGTATGTAAGTATAAGCGATGAAAGTGGTCAATTAAAATATTAACTAAGTGATCTTTTTTTGGTAGTAATAGTGGATGTTTTGTATAATAACTAATTTGTGCGTTTTCTAACCTACCTCCTACTCGAATACATCCCTTATCTAAAAAAGGATTTAAATGACGCAATGATTTGGAACACGACTGTTCATTCTGCAACAGTACAAATTCTTTAGCAAAATGTAATTTTTGAACAATTCGTATTAGCACTAATTCGGCCTTATCTAAATCTAATACAGAAATCATTTTTCTAACTGGTAATAATTTCAGAAACCTAAGTACGTATACTGTAATTCTGCAAAGTTTCGACCAAGAAGACATCCTCAATATAAGATTACGTAACGGATTATATTCATCGAGTATAGTAGGCAGGACTACAGTTACTTTTTCCTCAATTATAGGTGAATTATTTTCTACAATAGATTGAATAGGCCATTTATTCAATTCTAATTTAAGCCAATGTGGACCGGAGAGCCAGGTAGAGTGTTGAATTAAAAGTGCCGGCGTTAGTCCGCGTGAAAGACAGTCAGCTATATTGTTTTCACTTTCTACATGAAACCATTTGGCGGAGGGAACCGACTCCTGAATTTTAGCAACTCTATTCGAAACAAAAGTTTTCCACCTATGTGGAGAACTATTAATCCAGTGCAAAACTACTGTCGAGTCGGAAAGAGCGAAAACCTTATCTATTTTAATGCGAGCTGAACACGTATCTATAACTGATTTAATTAATTTTGCCAAAAGAACCGCGGCACAAAGTTCAAGTCTAGGTATTGTACAAACTTTTAAAGGGGCTACTTTTGCTTTTGCGCACATTAAGTTAATTTTAATGTCATTATTAGGTGCAATTAATTTTATGTAAACCATGGCTCCGTATCCTTTTAGTGAACTATCTGCGAATCCTATTAATGTTGCGTAAGAATTATTGTCAAATGCCCCGATATAACGCGGTACTTTAAATTGCGATATGAGAGGAAGCTCCTCATAAAATTCTAACCATTGTTTTTGAATGTTTTTTGGCGGTTCCGCATCCCAATCAACTTTAGAAATCCACAACTCTTTTATCAGAAGTTTTACGACGATTGTAATAGCTGATAAAAACCCTAGCGGATCCCAAATGCGTGCTAAAGTTGACAAAATACTTCTTTTTGTACAAATTTTGTTTGGAATATTTACCGAAAATGAAAAGAAGTCGGTTGAAGGGTCCCATTGTAACCCCAAAACTTTGAGTGCACAATTAATTTCAGGCGTCTCACTAAATTCTATTGTTGATGATAAACGAATATTTTTAGGAATTTCTTTTAACAATTTTTGCGAATTTGAGCTCCACTTAACTAATTCGAAACCCCCGGTAGAAAATAACCCTACCATTTGACGATAAAGCTCTATTGCTTGCGGTGTCGTCGGGACACTAACTACTAGGTCATCTATATACAGATCGGTCTCGACCACTTTGGACGCGAGAGGAAATGCCTCTGCTTCGTCGTCGGCAAGTTGTTTAATCGTCCTTAAAGCCGAGAAAGGGGACGATTTTAAACCAAACACAACTGTGGTTAGTTCATAAATCGCTAAAGGTTCTTCGGGTAAGAATCTCCACAAAATTCTTTGAAATTTGCGATGTTCGGGGCACACCCGAATATTTCGATACATCTGTCGTATGTCTGAAATTATAGCAACTTGAAAAAGTCTAAAGTTAAGTAAGATTTTAAAAATGTCAGTTTGTAATTTTGGACCGGAATATAAAACATCATTTAGTGAGCGTGAATTAGATGTTTTTGCGGAGGCATCAAACACGATACGAACAGGCGTGCTAACACTATCTTTCAATACTGCAAAATGCGGAATGTAATATGCGCTATTATAAAGTTGACCATTCGAATCTGGGGATACCATAGTCATGTAACCTTGACTTATATAATCCCTAATAACCTCACTATAATTGTTTTTAAGAAGAGGGTAATTTTTAAATTTATTTTCGAAGTAGTAAAATCTTTGGCAAGCTATGGCAAACGAATTTCCTAACACAGGCGGATATTCCTTAAACGGAAGTGCTACTGTAAATCGACCAGTGTGGTCGCGAGTGGTAGTGGTTCTAAAAATGTTTTCACATTCAGCATCCCCCTGATTTAGCACGGGAGGTGCAGGTATCTCCTCTACTTCCCAAAATTTATGTAAAATTTGTTCTAAAGATGGTTCTATAATTGAGCAAAATGTTTGCGAATTTTCAACCTCAACTGGTGTAGTGGTGGGTATATTTCCCATCACAATGTAACCTAAACTAGTTTGTACTGCCATAGGTAAATTAGGTGGGCCAACTATCTTACTAGTACCTAAAATATGTAGAAATAAACTGGCTCCAATAATTCCGCCAATTTTTGAAGGTTCGTAAAAATAGTCATCTGCTAATTGCACATGATTTAAATAATTAAGCGATTTGATTGGTATATTAGTTGTTGGAAGTCGGTCAGTTATTTTATCTATTACCAAAGCATATATCTGATACTGAATCTTTGAATCAAATCGTGAACTTAAACCAAAATTTAAATGCCCTAAAACTGTTTGAGGACCACCGATTCCTTTAACAGAGGAGTGATATTTTTGAAAAGGTAATTTGAGCCGCTGACAATATTTTCTAGTGATAAAATGTGCTTGGCTTCCGTTATCTATCAAAAAACGCGCGGGTTTATATTCGCCCGAAACAGACATTATATTGACCACTGCCGTAGAGAGTAAAGTTGTATAATTATCTTGCGATATTTCACTGCTTGAAGTTGAACAAAAATTGTGCGTGGATAAATTTTCTTTCTCATGTTCATTTGAGAGAGATTGACTACTAGATGCTACGTTTTCGTGGTCATTATTGTTATTAGCGGAATTTAATTTATCGAAATGTAATAGCGAATGATGACGAAAACGACAAATATTGCAAACGTTTGTCGATTTACAATCGGCAATTTTATGAACTGAACTTAGACAATTTAAGCATAATTTTTTCTCTCTAGCTAAACTATATCTTTCGTGAGGCGTAAGTTTTAGAAATTCAGAACACTGAAAAACTGAATGTAATTGTTTACAAATGGAGCAATTGCCTGCTAAACTTTTATAAGGTTTTTTATTTGCCCCACCACTACTATTTGTAACACTTGATTGCGGAACCTGTTTAGGCTTATAAGCACTACTACTACTAACACTGAGCTTTGCGGAATTAGCATGACTGTTTTTTGAAAGGCTACTAAGGGCTTTTCTTTGGTTTTTAACAAAGTCTACGATTTCTTTATAAGTTGGGATTTCAGAGTGTTTTGACATTTCAAATAATTTACGTGTTTGAATATCTAACTTTGACAGAGCTAAAGAAGCTATGAAAAAATCTGTCAAATCGGGAATATTTAATTGTTTAATGGCGTTAACAGAAGTGTCAAATTTTTCCAAAAAATTATTAAGACAGGCTGCAGATTCCTGCTGGGCCGTTTTAAACTCCAACATTTGACTAAAATAGGTATCAGCTAGCAAACGCTTATCTTGATATTTACCTACCAAAGTGCCCCAAAGAATACTGTAATTTGCGGCCGTCGGCATAACACCCGCACAAACGTCCAAAGCTTTACCCTTTAAAGCCCCTAACAGGTAATGTATTTTACTTGTGTTATCTAAATTTGCATTATTATGAACAAGGCTTTTAAAGGTTTCAAAAAATATTGGCCATTTTTTGGGATCACCGGAAAATTCCGGTATTTCTATTTTTTGTAACCTAACGACAGTTGGCTGATCAGCTGTTTGTCTATTTTGTGTGACCTGCTGGTCTTCTATAATTTGGGCTGCCTCTTTTATATGACAATATAGCGAATCTATCATTTCTAATGGTTGATAATTTAATACATAATCAGGGTTTATATCTGAACTTACATCATTAATACTATCTATCATTAGTTTAAACAACATTGTTGTTTCATCCAAAGTATGCATTTGAATTTTGAATTTTGATAAATTCTCAGGATTTTTTAAATCTCTCGACAAATCAAAGAGCATTTGTATTTTGTTGAAATAAGTTTCTTTTTTAGCTATAAGTTTACTAAGTTTTATCTCTAAGTTTTGATCAATTTTTGGTGGCATTGTGAAACACTTGAACAGTTTAATGTCACCCAAACTATACACTAAAATTATCCAAATTATGTAAAAAAATTAAGATGTTGAACGCAAAAAACACCAAAGTTGTTAATCAGTGATATTAATTAATTGTTGATTAATCAAAATGCCAGAGCAAATAACTCGTACTGGTAAATAATGCAAATAATTCTTCAAGGCAAGTATTAAATAAAATCTACTAAAATATATGAAAATAAACTACTAAAGCATACGTATGTACATGTTTAAGAAAACAAGTGAATTACAATATCGCGGTAAATTAGAGCAAAAACTACTATAAAAATCTGCCACCAGCTATAATCCGGACGAAGTGGCCATATGAATGGGCCTAAGCCTTATCAGCGGGTGCGTCTAAATAATAAATTGAGTGAACTGTATTTTATAGGTGCGAGATTTCCAAACAAAAGAAAAATAACTTAAAAATGTCGAAAACTTACCCACTTTCAGGATGTCTCGTGGTTTCACTGTTGATGTCGGTAAGGTGGAAAGGATAGGAAATTAGGATGTAAAATTTCCGACACTTTAAATTATTATTGATTAAACTAATAACTAATAAATAAAAAAAAATATATTATAATTCACTTTTGTAGTTGATAACTATATGCCTTTGTTAACTATATATATGCGTGAAGCCGCGTGCTATGCTATCTACTTTCTATCTATCAATCACAATGTCTCGCGCCCGGTGCTATCTTTCTTTACGCACCCTTTTTTGCTGGTGCTAAGACCTTGAAATTTTTATTAAGACTACCAAATATATAGAAAAATTAAAAATATTTAATTATACTACAATTAATATTAAGGCGCGGAACCATAGGTGTTCAGGCATGCCCCGAAGATTGTCATTGAACCAAGCTGTAGGGGTTACATTTGACCTTTTTACTACCCGAGATGTTACTGGGAAAACAGAATCTATTGCATTTGTTATGATATTAGCGAAATAAGAAAACAATATGTTGACATCTATATTTTCATTAAGAGTAAGGTCCCAGTTTAAATATTTTAGATAATTGTTTAATTCAATGAGACCATTCTCATGAATGGTTCTATACATTATTTATCTTGGGTGTATTTTGATATCAATAACTGATAGCTTATTTGCATGTTCTATTTTTTTACAGCGAGTGTTTTATGTATCGCATAATGTATTGAAATTGTATTCAGTACCGCATATTGGTTGATATGTGATATAATATAAACATCTGGTGTAATATTATGCCACTTGCTAAAAGCAAGCAAGGCGCCTAGATCAGTAGGGAAAGAGGAGCAGTGCGTCAAATGAAGAAAGATCTTCCTAATAATAGTGGAGTGTCAACTAAACTTATTAAATTAACCCACACTGAAATTGCTAAACCTATGGCCCATATTATTAATTTAATCTTTAAAACAGGTCAAGTACCAAACTACTTTAAGCAATCTGTTGTAATACCCATTTTTAAAGCTGGTAATAAAAATAAAATTCAAAATTATCGCCCAACAAGCCTGATTAGCAACTTTGCAAAAATTTTGGAAAAATGTCTTAAAGACAGATTAACACAGTTTTTAAAAAGCAATAACATTTTGTCTTCCAATCAATTCGGTTTTACCGAAAACGTAAGCACAGCTGATGCAATGTATACTCTTACTTCCGAAATTACAAGTAACCTAAAAGATAGTAAAAAATGCATAGCGGTATTTATCGATCTTGCGAAGGTTTTCGACACCGTCCCTCACCAAAAACTCCTAAATGTATTGTCACATTATGGAGTTTGGGGAGTGGTGTTGGATGTCTTCAAGTCCTACCTAAAGGACCGTAATCAATATGTAAAAGTAAATAATACTCTCAGTAATCCTCAAAGAATAAAAATTGCCGTGCCGCAAGGCACTATTCTTGGACCAATTCTTTTTATTACATACATAAACTCATTATTAAACATCAAGATTGAAGGTATGCTGACGATACTGCGCTTATTTTTACTGGTAACACTTGGGATGAAACCAAGGAAAAGGTAAAACAAGGATGTATTGACTATTTAGCTCCTAAGTTCTATAATCTACTACCTAATGAAATCAAACAGATAAAAAGCAAGAAATGCTTTAATAGCAAAAGTAAACAGTTCATTCAAAAAAATTATGAAAAATTTCACAAGCTTATGATATAGATAAGTTTTCATACTTATATAAGGTGACTCTAATGTTGAGACGTATAATAACGTATAATTTACCTGAAACCTGAAGCATTATTATTGCTAACTTTTCAATGCTTGACTTAAAATAGAATGTAAGCACATTCAGATGTTTCTAACATCTAGGTGCTTGATATAAAAAAAAAATAATAATAAGAAATAGTTATAATTGTAATTGTAATAATTTTAATTGTAATTGTAATAATTTTAATTGTAATTAGGCTACAATTAGGCCACAATAAACAATAAACAAACAATAAACAATAATCAGTACTTATGCAGTGATTATATTTTTACATTAATATATAATATGTAAACATAGTACAGTAATTAAAGGTTTTAACTTCGGAATAATGTCATATGAATTAGATTTCGTTAATTTTTGACAACTTAATAGTAAATGCATCAAGTAACAATCTCCATATTATAGGGGGTGGATGCTACTCCTTTTCAGGGATGGCTAAAAAAACACACATGGGAGATGAAAGATAATACAATTTTGAGAAGAAAATGTTCTATGTTTTATATAGATTGATAGATTTGATAGCCTTTAAGTTATAACAGTTTGAAAATTGGGATTTTAGCTTGAAAAGAAGGTATTTAAAAACGATTTTTGTCAAATAACTGGAAAAGTATCACATAAAAACATCCTAGTGACAAATAAAAAAGCTTCTAAATTGAAGATGAATTTCGTTACTTTCTAATCTCTGTAGAATTAATGGTTTCCGAAATCCGAAAGTATAAAGATATCTCAGAGCCTTACGTCAAAAAATTTAACCACCAAAATGAAAGACTAGTAAGGACCCCGCACATTTCTTATTAGTCCACTCAAATTAGACATTTTAGAAGAAATAATTTATAAAGTAATAATATTTCAGATGCGTACTCTAGATGGGGTTAGAAATAGAAACCCGAAAAGTCCCCCCCCCCGTGAAAAATCGTCTTTTCATCCCCTTGTATCTCGAAAACTGTCCATTCTCAGATTTTGTACCCACGAGAACTTTTGATGTACAGGTCAAGAAGAACAACATATTTTAATTTCAGACCTTTTTCACCAAGGACCCCTTGCCTTAAGAAATGTGCGGGGCCTTTGGCTTCTAAATGATTTTTTGATTAACTCTAGGTATAGAAGAAAAACAAAGCATGTAAGATAAGAGCAATGTGCTTCTTCACAATAAAATCGTTGCAATTTTGTTAACGTAAGTAGTCAGTAATACTGACTGTTCTTCGTTATCATATAGTATGACTTAGATGCTCAAATTTTTTCGTCCATCTACAACACTTGCTTCAGAGAAAAATTGCACTATAAACTATTTAAAATTTTTGGTTCTTTGCAAATATCTCAATAAATATTAGTTTTAGTGAAAAAATGATAGACATCGATAATAAAATTTATAACCTGAGAATTTGTTCAATTTTGATATTTATGTAGGATTAATAGTTTTGGATATATTTAAGTTTAAAGCTGGCATTCCAACGTTTATAGGATATAGTATTTAGTTTAAATGTTGAAACTATCAAAAGTTCTAAGGAACTGAACTAAAGATAATTATCAGTCCTTAAAATGAATTTTTGGCTTATGTACCATAAAAAATGAAGTAGTTATGACCGAAACAATGTGCGTTTTCACGTTTCTTTTAACAAAATGGCTAGCTGCAATAAAAACCCATAAAGAAAAATTATCATTACATATGAGATTATTCCAAAATTTTACGTATTTTTTACCTCTTGGTAATTACTGTACTATAAACAAATTTTACCTCAACATTTTCGCCAATTAAACTTATGAATAAGTTTAACATCATTGAAATGATATGTATACGTATAATTTGTAATATTTGTATTAGTAATAACATAATAACTTTTTATTTATTTTCCTTTATGTATGTTTACTATTGCTGTATTGAAATTTATATTATATAGGAAAACAATTTGATGGGGAAGGGATTTGGTGAGTGCACGCCTAACAGGCAACCGCAATAAATGGCGTGATGCCATCAGATGTACTATATAACAAACGAAGGCCAACTAGAATAATGCCCGAATCTCAAAATGCCTGGCGAATAAGATTCTATTCTATAAAAAAATAATATATGTACAAGGGTAATTCTTGTTGCCTCTGCTCTTGCAATGTGCAGCCTTGAACATAAGCAGAAACAACTTACTTCACAGTAATTGACGCAATGAACATTATATTTGGTCTACATAAATATACCTTTGAATTATCGGGAGCTGTTACCGAGAGAGTAGAGCACAAACTGGAAACAGTTTTAAAAAATACATAACTCGTCATGTGTACTAGATCTTTCAAATGGAAAAGAAATGTATTTTCCCATGCTATAATAATTGGAAGCCTTTGACATTTAACCTTGAACCTCACCTTGAACCTCGCCTTGAACATTACACAATTCACCAAACACAGTTATAAGATATGAAATTGTATTAGGTACTGTGCACGAAAATAATCATTTGTTCAAAGCACCTATACCTATAAATGGCGTGATGCCATCAGATGTACCCTGAGCAAAAAGTATGCACAGTGGAGGAACGTGAGTTGGGGATAAGGTTGCCAGGCATTCGGCTCTAGCCGGACATGTTTGGCTTTTTATGGTTTCGTCCGGCTAAAAATTAACATGTCCAGCATTTGTTTGGCTTTTTGCCTGGTTTTTGTTTTTTTTTTTTCGCTTTTAGTCACTTTTCTATAGATACATTTTATTGTTTTACGATGAGTTTTTCTGTTCCTATGTAACAAATGTTTATTTTTAAGTTAATCAAGTTCAATAATGATATTAAAAGATTGATTTTGTGTTTTAGTAATTTTTTACGGCAAATGAATGCCATTCGACTTTTTGTACCTACCAAATGTCCGGCCAAATGTATATATCCGTCTTTTCGAATTTTAGGCCTGACAACCCTAGTTGGGGATCTTAAAAGTGTAGCTTGCACAATGCCATACGCATCCTAGAGCACGTGGCGCTTCACTTTCAAGATCCCCAACTCCACTGTCAATACTTTTTGCTCTAGGTTATAAAGTAGATTCTGGTTTTTACATCATGACAACCTGAGATCCGCTGTCGATACATGTGGTATAGGTATATAATCTGCCATTTACCTCCACATTTACAAGAAAAATGTTATAACTTATTAGTTCTTCATTGAAATACTTACTCATTTCACGAACATGCAGTATTAATCTTGCAACAAAACCAAGATATTCTTCTTTATTTTTCGCCTTTTGAAACACATGATTTTCCATTTCAATACTATTTCTGGAAGTATTCATTCCAGATTGACGTATAGCTTCATCTCTAAAACGAACATTAATAACAATGAGTTATGAATTATGACTGATTGAGAAACAATATAGATTAATTAATCATACATTTTTGTTACTACACTCTGTCTAAAGGTGTTTGTCCTCCAAGAATTTTCGTCTGCTGACATTCTCGTAATTTTTTTAATGCGCAATGTGTACACAAAAATTATGTTATTATAAAACTGCTGAATGCCGGTTGTTACAAAAATAAATTAATTTATAAAAACAATCACAACACACTACTGCACAATTAAAAATATAAAAATGGCAGTAACATGAAACATGACAGACATCACAACTCACAACCAGTGTTGCCAAATCGATTTTTTAAAGCGGAATATTGAGCGAGTTAAAATCACTAGCAATCACTAAATTTCCAGCGGCTAATATCACCACAGTCCACAAAAGCACTAAATTTGGTTGTTAAATTACCAAAAAATCACCTGATTTAATAAAACGCAATCTAGGAGATCAAAAGTAACAGATAAAATTTTAACAGAATAAAAGTATATTGATGATGTAGACTCCATTTTGAACCTTTGTAACTCTGACCTTAGGAAACCAACCCTTGGTCTGTGCTTTGAAGGAAGCTCACGTCAGCTTGAGCTTCGTGTTGAGCTTTTTCTAGTGTTGCGCGATATCGTGATTTTTCTATCACAACGTGAATCATTACTGTGATTTTCTTATATCAGTGAATTTAAAACGTGATGTGATCACGACTTTCATAATACGACGTCACAGACGACGTATTGTGCTTGGTGAACTTGTGATCTTTGCAATAATCTGTGATAGACCACAACGACCTGAGATAAACGACCGTAGACCACAACATAAGAATGTTTCTTTGCTGTGATTGTGATAGAACCACAGAAGAAGAAACAATCGTTTCTTCCTCTGTGATAGAACTTTGAAGTTTGAACCAATTAATTTATAGTCTGTGGTGAAGTGACAGTTAAGTTGACTCATTCCAAAAATAAGCGTTACATTATTTTTGTTAATAACGGAAATTAACGTGCCATAGGCAATTTCCATCCATTATCCTCAAGGATATGGTGAATTAACTGTTTTATTAAGTCATTTATACAGTAAATATGTTTGGCAAAAAGAAGGAAAAACCTAAACGGGATCATTCTGGAAAAAATTTATCACAGGTAATAGAATCCTCATATTTTTGAAAAATAATTAAAAAGAAAACATTATTTTAGTATGGTTTATTTGATATACCCACAAACTTTGACACTGGTCTAGAGAATACTAACGATAGTGATGAAGGGGACAGTGATCTGGAAGCAGAATTAGCAGCATTAAGTGGTGGTGGAGCTGCTGATTCCAGACGTAACAAGCCTGCTAAGAAGGTTATACCGCAAAGGGAATTAGATGCAATGGTAGCGGATAGCATGAAAGATGTTCCCTCTGATGAAGAACTATCGGTAGATGAAAATGATCCTGACTTATTAGGGGAATTAAATGAGCTTACAGGTATTTACTTACTTTTAGGTGCTGGTGCGTTATATATTACCTGCAAAAAGAGTAGACAGTAGTTGGGGCTAACAAGAGTGTAGCGGCACGCCCATCCTAAAGCACATGCTGCTCCACTTTTAAGGTCTCCAACTTGGATTTCTCCACTGCACGTAGTATAGGTACTGCCGATTTAAAAAAAAATTGAAATTGATGTTAATGAAAGGTGAATGAAACATTAAAAAAGAAGAATTTGCGAATGAGCCATAGACGAGCAAGGAAAAATTTGACAAAGTTTCAAGACCGTGGAGTGAACTGAATAACTATAACCTAACCCATTTTTTAAAATCTAAAAGCAGGATATTTAACCAGAATAACAAGTCGTTTCATAGGCCTTTCCAACACGCTGTCACTTTCGTTTGTTTATACCACAGCAGCCATCTTTTGTTATGGTAGGTTAGGATCTTGGACAGGCCTAAAGAGCACCTTACACGTTCAGTAATAATGTCATTCCAGCAAATCATTACAGAAACATCATTACTAAAAATTTCCCCGTCGTTCCCTGTTATTATGTTTCAAGTGGCGATAGAAAGCACACCGATTTTGTTTTATCAGAGAATGGATTTTAAGAAAAAAGCATGTCTAGCTATAATTATTGCATTAAGTATGAAACGTAACATGACGGGGAAATTTTTAATAATGATGTTTCTGTAATGATCGGCTGGAATGACATTATTACTGAATGTGTAAGGTGCCCTTTAGGCCTGTCCAAAACCCTAACCTACCATAACAAAAGATGGCTGCTGTGGTATAAACAAACGAAAGTGACAGCGTGTTGAAAATTTTAGGTTAATTTTCCCCAGCTTTAAAGACAAAATGAATATGGCAACATCGCAAAGTGAAATATTTTTTTTCTTTTTTATTATTAGTAAAAGTGTATGACAATGATCCGTACCTCAATCTATTTGTAAATAAACATTGAATGAAACAGTAATAACATAAACTTCCAAATCTGCTTATCTTCAACGTATGTACTTATATCATACTAACACCTCTTACACATCTAATAAACCTCTGCGTGTTGAATAATGTATTCCCTGAAGCAGTAGAAATATCTAAGGTGGTGCCTATTTATAAAAGAAAACAATATAGACGACTCCTCAAACCACAGATCAATATCTGTCATTCCATGCTAAAATCCTTGAAATTATCCTAAAAATCCAGATAACAGCACAAATGTAGAAAATAACTCCTGACCAGTAGGGTTTCCGTAGTAAATTATCAATGACAGGACTCCGCACACAGTACATGGGGTTTGCAGCTCCAGTCAAATTTTGTGAAACTCTGGGAAATAGTAGTTCTCAGTGAGTAGAAAAAAAGTCTAAATGGGCGCGAAGCTCCAAACTCCATTGATTCCACATGTATAGCCTGTATATTTTTTTCACAGAAGCCTTTAAAGTAGCAACTTTATGCCCGGAGTGGGTATAGAAAGTTGCTATTTTAAAGGCTACTGTGAAAAAAAATAGTATACAACTTTCGGGAATAAAGAGAGACAGCCCATAGCTCGTATTTTTTACACGAGCTACGAACTGCCTTTCTCTTTATTGCCCTCGGGCGTAAATATACTATTATATGAAACGTAGCATATGTAGACACTTGAACACATGAAGTGTAGGTTATGTAGACATTTCTGTTATTATGCGAATGTCCGTATAATATTTTTATAATATTCCAAAGTATTATGACAATAGGGGGTGGGGATGGGGGTACGTTGGTTTTTTTAATAACAAATGATTGTAAATAACAAGAGAAATTGAACTACCCCACTGCCAGGGTGTCCGGAGGGTGGGATCTGACTCCAGATTTATGATCACTATAATTCGAAAACGGTCTGAAACCGATATCGGAAAATTGATCCATTTTGGGAGATCCTTGATTCATTGTAGGAAACAGATGACCAATTATGGGTCACCATATCGATAATCTGATTCATGATCAGTGTCTTCGAAAATTCTTGGTTCGAGTATAAGCGGATTTTGAACCATGAAAACGGTATTTGAATATTCGCAATTTTTAGCAAACAGAATATTTACTGGTCACAGCGTTCAAGCAGCTCTAGCTCAAAATAGCTCAGTATATTTTTGAGCTTGGCGCCCATTCAGACTTTTGTACTACTATTCCGAGAGTCATGTGGATTAGCCTGGGGGTGGTTTTTAGGTGGGTTAGAGTGTTGGTGGTTAGATGGTTTAGCCCGCTTGTGATGTGGAATTCAATTCTTTCAAGAAAAATAAGCGATTAAACTTGCCGTTCCCAAGGTCAGGTGGGTTAGCCTTCTTGTGGTTTAGAAGGGATGGTTTCTAGGGATTAGGTGGGTTATGGGGTTGGTAGTTAGGTGGGTTATGCCGCTTGTGGTATGGAATTTAATAATTTCAAGAAAAATAAGCGACTAAACTCGCTGTTCCCAGGGTTAAGTGGATTAGCCTGCTTGTGGTTTGGTAGGGATGGTTTCTAGAGCTTCAGCTGCTCTTAACTCGGAAACAATGGGGCTTGGAACTTCGCCCCCATTTAGATTTTTTTCTACTCACTGAGAACTACTATTTCCCAGAGTTTCACGAAATTTGACCGGAGCCACGAAACCCATGTATTGTGTGTTACCACGAAATTGGGGGGGGGGGGGGGGGCGTCGTCCACCCCCCATAGTGACAGCCCCGCTGTCTCCTATATGTAAAAAACAATGAACCCTTTTAACACCAGAAGTCGAGTTTATCCTTACAATACCAGGAATGAAGATGATCTAAACAAAAATCTCTTACGGCTAACCAAGACTAAGGATGGCACGGGCTACTTCGGTGTACAATTTTTCAATAAATTGCCTATCGAAGTAAGGTCTCTAAATCTACCCCAGTTCAAATACAAAATAAAAAATCTCTTACTCGAACATGCATTCCAGAATTCCTAAATAGCAAATTGTACAGTCATTTTCAAGTGTAGTGGTTCACCTAAATTATCCATACTTTGTACTTTTATGTTACTTGTATTATATTACCCTTGTATTACTCTCCTTATTGTGTTTAACCCATTGTCCATCTTCTTAGTCACACTACGTAAATTATTCTAAAAATTTCATTTTTTTTTTAAACTGATTGTATATCTGATTTGCACATTTTTATACATTTTGTGTCATTTACTTTAAATTGTTCTTATTATAATTATGTTGACGTGTGTAAACACTTTGTGTATTTTAACACCACATAAAATCTGTTTATGTCTATCGTATCTTCACCTTTGGTTTATATTAACTTTCATTTTTAGGAGGTGAAGTGGAGGAAGAGGCTCCACCCCCGCCCTTTGCAGCTCAAATTGACAGTGCCTCAGACGTGGTAAACGTTTTATCAGAACGTTTAAAAGCTTACGAAATTGCAGAAAAGGATGCTAAGACTGCTGGAGAGAGTGGTAAAGCCAGAAGATATGGAAGAGCCATAAAGACACTGAAGGATTTAGTAAAGCAAGCTAGATCTGGGAAAAGTGTAAACCTGAATGATGATAGTGTTCCACCGGAAATACACAGTGGTCCCAAAAAACCAGTTCAAGACTCAAACCAAGATGTTCCAATGTCAGTTCCATCTAGGCCTGCACCTGAAATACCAAGCTCACCTGTTTTAGAACCTACTCCAATGCCTGATTATATACACGAACAAGTTGAGGAGAAGAAGCAAGAAATTGATCAAGAATTGTTAAATATGCTTGTTGAAAGACAAAAGGAATACAAAATAGCTGCATTGAAGTCAAAAAAATCTGGTGATTCGCATACTGCTGTAAAGTATGTTAAAATAGCCAAACAATTTGATAATGTTATAGAAGCTGTTCAGAATGGACAGGCCGTAGATTTATCAAAAATGCCCGGGCCACCGGAAGAGTCTGATTCAGCTCCAAGAATCGAACCAAAAATTGAAGAGAGTGAAACGCAGAAAAATACCATTCCAGAGATACCTGTTCCTGCCGAAGCAGCAGATTTGCCTGAAGAAACTCTAATAACCGCTTCTACTGTCCTTGAAGCTCTGGAACAGCGTTTAGCTGTATACAAGGAACATGAAGCTCAAGCCAAAGAACAAGGAAATTCAAGTAAAGCTCGCAGACATGGCAGAATTGTAAAGCAATATGAGCAGGCTATAAAGATGCATAAAGCTGGGAAACCCATTTCAGTTGATGAATTGCCAACACCTCCTGGTTATGGCCCTATTCCTGTTGAGGGAGGGGCTCCTCCGCCTGCTAGACCAGCTCCAGTAGTACCAAAAGAAACACCGGCTTCACCCACTGCTGGTACAGGGGAAGGAGAAGAAACCAGACAGAAACCTAGTCCAAGCTCAAGAACATCGGGTAAGTGACATATTTAGCAGGAATGTGGCACTGTTGCATTAAAAGTTTAATGAAATATAAATATTTATAGGAAACCATACAATAACTTCTCATGCTGATAAGCAAGTGCTTATTTTGCTAGCCAAGCAGAAGCAGTTCAAGCAAGCTGCTTTAAGTGCCAAAACACAAGGCGAGATATCTCAAGCAAAGGAATTTTTAAGGCAAGCTAAAGGTTTTGATAAATTAATAGAAGCTGCACGAAGCGGTTTACCTGTGGATTGGTCTTCTATTCCGGTTTCTCCTGAAGCTAAATCTCAACTTGATAATGAGTAAGTACTAAGTGAATTAAAACCTCTGATTTGAGATTAGAAGTACTTATAATACCCGGTTTTACAATCGCTGGTTAACTGCCAGACAGAGTTAACTTTCAGGTTATTATAGAAATAGCTGGTCATTTTCAAGGTCGTAGTTATCTAGTAGTTAACTTTACCAGTAGATGGGGTGTGAGTAAACTAGAAGTTGGTAGTTTACTAGCAATTTCTAACCTATTGTCACAAAATAATGTTTTGATATTTCGTTTAAAAATGGATACGTACGAAGTAAATGCATATAGCAGTGATGAGGAGCCAAGACGGCCCAAGATAATTCGGTGTAGACCTAACTTTTTTTGAAGAATACATTTTTTATTCTCTATAGAGCATGTGCACGTGACGTCATAGCTAATCTCAAAAATATATATTTCTTAAGATTTATGAGTATTTCATAGCTGTTATTAAAATTTCAGCGTTGTTTCCATACTTTCAACTAAAATCTAATTCAGTGTAATGTTTATGAAGTTCTAAATACTTTCTCCTAATAAAATAGGGCTCTTTTTGTAGGTTGGAAATCTAACCTGTAATTTGCAGTCTATTTTTATTAATCAACAATATTGAAAAATTATTTGCGTGAATTTTTTAATATTTGCTTGGAGCCAGTATTGCTCCAAGCTGAAATGAGTATACAACCATTAAAAATGAGAATAAACTTAAAGAACTTAAAATTTGAGGTTATGTTAGTTATATTATGCACATGCCCTATATTTCTATATTTTTCTATTAAATTTACGGAAATATCCCCCCATTTTTCTAGTACCAACATTATAAATTTTATTCACAACCTCTCGTTTACAAATCATCACTTCTGTGCAAAATAATGTTGTTGGACAATTAACTAAAGGTATAATAAATTACCAAACACCTTAAGAATGTTGCATAAAAATGTATTTAAAAACAAAATTAAAAGCTGTTATTCTGTAAATTAACTGTTCACTTTTGCTTAAATTATACTTTGTTGTCTGTTCTCAATAATGCATTGTGTGACCTTATACTATGTATTCGAGTGTGATATATTTTATTATTTTATCTTTCTTGACTAATTAATTTTTATTTACAATTTATGATTACACTATTCTTTTTGTAATTGACTCGTTTTATATTGCCAGGTAATTACAGAATAAAGATACTTACTTACTTTTTGCGGATCTAGGGTAGAAGTAAGAAGATGAATAAATGCATCTCAACACCGTATGATCGTATCATTACTTTATAAAATTTGTTTTAAAATTTTATTTTTGCTTCTATGGAATATTTCATTTATTTTTTATTTATATAGAATGTTTCGTGTACACTTTTACTTATTTGGTATTAGCAATATAGTACAGGAAAATATTGAAAAAAATTACCCTAACTTGAAAAAAATTTGTGCAGAATTTAAACTTTGGTTATAAGTTTAAAATAGGCCAAAGTCCACGAAACAAAAAAGTTTAAGAGTTTTTCGTATCCGCAGGAACCGAAAGAAAAGGGGTATTTTTAATAAAAAAGAATCGATTTTTCTCTACTTTCTCGGGAAATATGGCATTTACAAAAAAATTGTTCCAATAAAAGTTGTTTCTGGCAAAATTATCTTTAATTTGGTGTTTTTAAATTAATTTTATAGCAATAATTAACCGAAATATGGACATTTTTCGATGGGGGGATGACGGATGGAATTATTTTCTAAAACGAGTGTTTTAAAGGGACAACATAAATTGAGCATCTAGATGATGCTATTATATTAACGAAAAACAGCATTTTTGAAAGAAAAATTAATTACTGGGCAATTACAATCACAAAAGTTTATATGATTGTCATGACAACTGTCGTAGATTTGGTTTCGGTGTTTTGATGATAAATTGGTGGTGGAGACCAACACATGTCGATGAAACATGTCGATGTATTTTGTTTTTCTAAATGAAGTGGCAAGCAACAAAATCTTGTGTTTGCCTTTCGAAAATATTCGATTATATATATATAATATATATTTAATGGATGTAAGCTTTTCAATGCTTTACCTGAAAATGTAAAAAGTTTACCAACAATTTATAAATTCAAAACGGCTGTAAAATTGTTATTATTAAATAAAAATTGCTACACCATAGATGAATTCTTATCAAACACTTAAGAGTTTTTTTCTTTGTCTGCAAGTCAAACCTAAACCATTAATTGTATATATGACTTATATATATATATATGTATGTATATTTGTGTGTTTTATGTATTAGTTTTTATCAATTATTGTTATTTTTATATTATAATTGTTTGTAATTATATAAGTATCTAAAAATTTTTTTTATTAGATAAGCTACTTGTGACAAAATTTCTTAAACTTACACCTTGTAGTTTTCTGAAATGAATAAATATTATTATTATTATTATTATTATTATTATTATTATAGATGAATGATAGCGAAAATAACAGTTGTAATTACAGAGACGGCAATTAAGAACCTTTTAATGCAAATTCATGCCAAAGGTAAATAACTGTCAAATGTGAAATCAAACCGTCGCGGGTTGTTTGCATAACACAATCGTTGTAGTAATATTTTAAAAAACTCAAAGAAAATTTCTCATTAATTAATCAAACAGTACAGTTTGAAAATTAAATAGTGGGTTCATTTTAAATATGATTATTTGAAATGACGAAAAAATATGGTATAATTTTAAATAAATTAACTAATCAATGCTTTCGGTAATACAATTAACGTTAGCATTGCCATGTGTTTGAATAAATTTAGAAAATATGAAGTCTGATTAAACAAGTTTTTATTAGTAAAGAATGAAACTGCAATGGCAATAATTTACTAATATTTAAATAAATATTATTTTATACCCGGCTAGATTACCCGTCACTCCTCTTCCTATTTCATCCATTTCAAGAACATTACTTTCGCTGAGCAGCAAACTGAGGATGCCTTGCAATGCTTATAATTCAAATGGAAACTGACAGACAAATTTGTGGTTGCCAAATCTGCCACTGCAACTAAAGAACACCCCCGGGAGGTGTACTTTGTGGGTAAGCAGATAAAACATCCGCAAGGGATGCTTACGATTTCCACCAGACCCGATCAGCTCGAAATAAGGTAGTGAAGTACACAACTTTGGCAAGGTCCTGGAGTGGTTTGGGAATAGACAAATTTAGTTGGGTTCCATGCGTTTTTATGACAGAAAACAGGTTGTGTCCCTGGAGGGTACATGCTCCTTTCTGGGGAATATGGATATGGGAGTGCCACAGGGTTCGGTACTTGGCCCGGTGCTATTTCTTGTCTACGTAAACGATTTCCCTAATTATATCCCTGGTTTTGAGCATGTGCTGTTTACGGATGACACAACTATTGTGGATCGAAATACGAATTACGAAGCTCTTAGCAGTAATCTGGAGAATGCTCGGTCGATGGCCTTCGATTGGTTTGCAGCTAATAACTTAAGTCTAAATGAGTCTAAAACAGAAACTATGATCTTCACTTTAAAAACCTCAATTAAATTGCAAAATCCCAAATCAGTCTGTTTCCTTGGCATCTTTTTGGATGATAAGTTGACTTGGGATGATCACATTAATCACTTGGCCAAAAATATTTCTAAATATACTTACATGTTAAGAAATATCAATAATCTAGTGTCTGGCGAAGTAATGAGGTCGGTCTATTTCGCATTAATTCATAGTCGCCTGAGCTATAGAATAACAGTATGGGGGCTGCGCGCTCAGCAAGACGAATATTTATTTTACAAAGAAGGGAAATACGTATCATAAATCATTTAAAATATAGGGAGGATTGCAGAGAGGCTTTTGAAGAACTGGGCATCCTAACATTACCTAGTATTTATATTTTGGAATGTATAATGCATACAAAAAATAATTTAATACAATCAACTTTAAAAATATTCATAATCATGATACCAGACATCGTAATAATATTTGCTTAGATTTTCATAGAGTTAATAGATCAAGAAAAGGTTTAAACTATTATGGTCCAAAAGCCTACAATTGTCTACCGATCCAAGTAAGGAATCTGACTCCAAACCAACTTAAAACTGTGTTAAAAAACTATCTCATTGGAAATGCCTTTTACACAATTGATGAGATTTTGTCCAATATCAAAAATATTTAGTTGTTATGTGCCCCTCACGTAATCACTTTAAAATCATGTACTGATTTCTGAACTGTAATCATGTATCCAAGTCCCCTGCAAGTTTTATGGATTTTTTAAATTGTTTCTTTTTTCTCTTACTCGACTTTTTAACTGTAAATGTGTTACACTTTAGTTGTTTTATATTGTAATTTTATTTCTAATGTTTCTGTTTATTGTATTGACCTGTGGAAAATGTAATTTATAGCACCAATAAAGCTATCTATCTATCTATCTAACCTCGTGGCTGAGTGGTGGAGGAAATATAAGTGAAATTAAAAAGTCACATGGTTTTCCGAATTATCGACGTATGATTTTATCACGACACCTTGCAAACTTCGTTATTCTCGGACTGTCTTGTTTATTGCACTTAAAATTCTTTATCTCTGGTGGTTAAAATTTTGTTTGTTTATGGGATATCTTATGTGAAAGCTTTACTATTTTAGAACGTTTTTAAAACATTTGTATACTATATGTATATTATTTCTCGTCCTTTACCGAAATGAATATTTCTAGATTTCGATTTTAAGCGCCAATATGAATTTAATTGTTATCTTGTGACATTTAATTTTGTATCGAATTATTTTAGAATCCAGAAATAAGTATATTTTAATTAATAAATTGAGAATTTATTTTAAAAATACACGACCTAGACACGGGATATTTCAATATGAATTTTTGTATAATAACATTTCTAAAATTATATTATAATTATTTGCTCAGATGTCCTTTTTAAAGTTAAAAAACGTGCCCGATCTTTAAAGAAAAAAAAAAGTACGCCCGCCTCAGGGTTAAAGAAATTATTCAAAAAAAAAAAAAAATCCATGGAATTATTATTTTCTTAATACGATCTGTTATGCTTGTAGAAATATAATACGTTTTAAGCTTAGATAAAAACAGTTTAATTGTTTTGTTTAAATGAACTTTTACTACCCTTATGTTTATTTTGGTTTATATTTTCCCTTAGATATGATATTGTAATGGCGGAAGAATGCACCGATGAGGGTAGTGAGGATATGGATCTAATAGCTCGTTTGGAGAATCAACTGCAGAAACAGCTGAAAATGTGTTTGAGTACCCGAGATCACAATAAAGCACTCGGTGATGTAGCTGGCACAAATAGATTTGAAAGGCTCGCTCTGAATGTCACCAAAGACCTTGATCTTGTTCGTATAGCTAGAAGAACACCAGGAACAAGAGTGCCAAAATTCCATTACGAGATGAAAGACTTTTCAATCGTTAAGAGTTTTACAGAACTGATGGATAATGATATGGAGTTGGAGATTCTCAGAGGGATTAATTATCAGTCGACCAACCCAAAAGAGATTGACACTTATGTCAAATTTGAATTCCCATTTCCACAGGTGAGACACAGGTTTATTTAAAGGGGATAATTTAAATGAGCAAATAATTTTTGGGCTACAAATTTTTCTGACAGTTAGTTCTGTACCCAAGGAACAATTTGATTTCTTGAATATGTACAAGGGTGCTATAAAACTATTTATAAAATGCCTTGAAGAATCTATTTTGCTATAGCTAACAACATCCTTAACTTTTTCACTGTGGCACCCGTTTCGACTAGATGAGCTGCTTTGTACAGCCGCAGTAAGCACTCTCGGAAAAATCTGCTTCCCGCAGCATACTGATTTTTTTTTTTCCTTTATTGTAATTTTAGTATTACAAATAATAATAATAACAATAATGACTTATTCATCACATAAAATTCCATACACAAAATTTATCGGAATAAAATCCAAAAGGAAAATCCAAAATCCATGAGGAATACAATAATATAAAACAACATATTATAAACCATAACAAACAAGAAACGTTATGAATATCATTACCTTTTTTAGATATTCAGCAAGGGAGCAAACTGTCATATTTAGTAAATAGTTGATTTAAATTTATTAAAATTATTATCTTCTCCAAATAGTGATATAAACTTGTAGCAAATAATACTTTGGTATGTATGAGAATTTTTGTCCAATAGAAAGTCTCGAGAATGGTTTGTGCATGGGTATGTACCGAGCTATTTCTTTTAATAAATGTTCATGCTTCTTTGTATTTAGTATCAACGGCAGTATGTATAATGATGAAGAGTGAGAATGCTGATATCTTTTAATGCACCTCTGCAATGTGTGCAAGGACACATTGCAGAGGTATATACACAAAAACAATTCTGAAGATAATACTAAAAAAAGACCCCACTTTTTCAAGTGGTCAGTTGTTCAGAGAATGTAATTGTCTAAATTTAAAACAGTTGTATATTTTAGAATGCTCTATATTTACCAAAAAGAATATATCCAAATTTAGTTTTCCCATTTACGTAATACTAGGTCTATTGTAAATAAAAATATGATTCCAAAATATAACCGAACTAAACAACAAAACTTTATAGATTACCTTGGGCCTAATTATTACAATAACATACCAGGTTATATAAAAAGTATTAACAAAACATCCAGATTCAGAAAAACGAAAAACGAAAAACTTATATTATAAATAATACAAATACAGTCGGGCCCGCTTATAACGAGTGTGTAGGTGACAAAAAAAAGTGCTCGCTATATCCGAACGCTCGTTATAAACGGTTTTTTAATGGATCCGGTTATAACGAATATACTCGTTATAAACAATTTTTATTGGGTCCTAATTAACGAGTACGCTCGTTACAACCGGTACGCACGTCTCTATAGGTATGTAGTCTTAAACGGTTACATATACATCTATAAACGGTCTATCCAGCTTTTCGAGCACACAGTCGCCTCATTATTGGGGGAAAATAATTTAGAAAATTGTTCTGCTTTTTCTTGCAATATGGGTCCAGTTATGGGTATGTTTTGAATTCTTTTCTGCTTAAACCACTCAAGCAATGCCTGATCAACTTGCTTTTTCGCTGGTTTCTGGATTTGTTTTAACTTTGAAATGTTTGAATTTAAAGGTCCTCTAATTTTATCCCGGTTTTTTTCCAGAAAGTAGAAACAGTCGAACTGGATAATTTGTAATTTTTACACACATCGGCATTAGATATGCCACTGGCAATAGTATCAATTATTTTTATTTTGTTCTCTAATGTAAGGGACTTTCTCTTACAGGACATGGCTGTTATATAAATCAACGAACATCGGCGATTGATGACAAATCACTGAGTAAATAGTAAAGTCCCGACCGTCGCGCGTTGGCTAAATTATGTGCATAACTTCCTAAAAACATTACATCTACCTACTACTCATAATATAATAACGAGTCATGGCAAATTTGTTGGAATACTAGCAGGCACTGTTTCGATACAATAAAAGCACCGACGTTTCATATCTATCGCCCTCAAATCACCGACTACTATTAAGTCGGTGTCCGTCAAATGGCAGCGTTCCAAGAACTTACTTCGTATGAACTAATATCACTCGTTATAAACAAAGTTTCTCCAATGAATCATCCGAGTCCTCGTTGAAATCGCAGCCGCAGAGAATCTCCGTCATCCCTACAAAGGTGCTCGTTGTAAGTAAACATATTCAGCAACTTATTAGAAAAATATTACTCATTATAACAAAAGCTCTTGTTATATCCGAGCTCGTTATATCCAAGCTCGTTATATCCGAACTGAAATTGTGTTGAGCTTAATGGATGATTTTTTGTGTCTATGGAAATTACTCGTTAAAACCGAACGCTCGTTATAAGGTGTACTCATTATAAGCGGGCCCGACTGTATTATTCTTAATACATAATGTTGTCTTGGTTTATATTAATTGTCCTCTTTCATCGTTCACCTAATGTGTCTACGCAATATGTACCTCCTTGTATAATGATTATATAATATAATAAAAACTTATAATTATTATATGTATAGTGGTCACCAACATAAACATGGTGTTTTATAAATTATTAATATGTGCGCACACAATCCTTTTTGGGGATTAGGCGCAATTTTATATAAAATTTATTTAAACTGAATGTACATCATGTCGTATAATTATTAATAAATGTTTTTGAATTTGAATGAACTCTGACCATACAGCGTACAATTTTTTTTTTTTTCATTATAATTACCTTCTCAAGATGGGCTGAGGACCCCCAGAATATAGGTCCATATGATAAAATTGATTGTACAATGCCAAAATATGCCAATCTCGATATTTCTGTTATAAAAGTATTACGTAGCTGTCTTAACAAAAAACATTTTGAACCTAATTTATAAATTATGGAATTAATGTGTTTTTACCAGGTCATTTTTTGTTCTAAAACCACCCCCAAAAACTTTGTGCTATCTATGTGCTCAATAGATTGATGATTAATTTTTATAAGAGCACTATAATCCTCATTTGTCTTTTGGTAAAAGAGACATATATACGGTTTTACGTATATTAACTAACAAACTACAGCTTACACAGAACTTATGAAATTCATCAGCACTAGTATTTGCCTTTCTAATAGCTAAATCGGCAGTTTCACCTGTTATTCCAAAGTTACTGTCATCTGCGTATAGAACTTTCAAATTAGGACTGATGTATGAATGAGATATATCGTTCATAAATATTATGAGAAATAGAGGATCCAGGACGGAACCTTGTGGTACACCCATCATTACGAATTCGATTTAACATCATGCGCAGATTTCTAAATTCACCGGTGGATTGGACCGGTAAACAATAACATTATTTGATTGGCTATTTTGAAAAGTATAACCAATCAGCTTCGTATTTTGTCCACCCGGTGCGTCCACCGGTGAATGTAGAAAAGTGGGGCATATGGGAACTACAGAGAATAGCAGGAACTTCCAATGAATTGTGGGAATTTAGGGAATTTTTGTGCTAAAAGGAATTGTGGTGTACAAGAATTTTCAGCGGTTTACCTCTCGGCGGTAACTTTCCCATTTTGATGAATGGACAAGTTAAAAATACTAATTTAAAATATGTATGATTGATTTTGGGGCTTAAATGTTATATGCAGTTATTCTGACAGGTGGTCAACAAATTCAAAAAAGGTGGAATTGGAATGTCATACAGGATGCTTACCTTCATAGAAGAGTTGATACATGAATATTTTTGGGTGAATATTCGTGGACCTAAAACTTAAATCTCTGAAAATATAAAGATAAAGAACACCTCAAATGGTTCAGACGATAAAAGAAAGAATCGTCATCATAAATTCTATCAAATTTAATATAAATTGCATTATTTACTTAAAAAATGTATTATACACTAAAAAATGGATGTAAAAATACTTTGAAAGTTAATGTAAAATTAGTTCAATTTTCTATGAAATTATACATAATTTATTTATTTTTACCGGGACTTTCAGGGTAAAGTAAAACATATTTAAGGTTTTGCAACAAATGGACCATCGATTTTCCATGTAATCGCAATGGGGAACTTGCCCATTTTTTTTATATTTCATTAAAGTGTGTATTTATGTATAAAAACACGCCACACCGAATATCAGCTCTTAAATCGCAGTACTTACTTTGCAATAAATAATTAAAGTTGAAATCCTCGCCACTCCTCACGAAAAGCACTGTGACGTCACCGGGTGAAGGCTGATCTCACGTGGTGTCCAACAGATGGCGTACTTTAGCCATTCACCCTAATTAATAAACTGGGCGGCGGTTAGCTTTGAGACGTCCGTATAATCGGTCATAAGTCTTTTGTTTTTTATGTTAGAGAAAAAATAAAGAAAGGGTCGAAAAGCTCAATTACTTCTCTTTACATAGGCTGTCTACAAATTTTTCGAAAAAAACAATAATTATTGAGATATTCGAGGAAATGTAGGAAATTACACGTTTTCCTATAGAGTGTATGTAAATCTTAAAAAAATAATTTTTCTCAGAAACCTTTGTTTCGAAGGGCCGAGATTAACGGAGCGTCAAAATAGTACATGATATTAAGTGAACATCGTAAATGAGATCGATTTCAGTTAATTACCGATTAATTACGGTGACAAAATGGAGAAATTTTACCGAAAAAAAAAAAGTCCCAAATCCCGCCCCCTCTAATTCCTTAATTTTTGTCGGAATTCAAAAAATATAATTATATTCAAATTAGCTAGAGTAGTGTTTTGGCGTAGGAGCAAAGATTAAAAAGTTGCCAACTGTAGAAGGTCAAATTTTGCGATTTTTTGCCGTACGTGGCCGACATTTCTGTAGTTATCTCCGAAACGAAAAAACAAATCAAAAGTCTAGTGATAGCAAAAGATTCGTAATAGAAAATACTCGTTTGACCATATTTTTTATTTCGAGCTAACTCCCACCGTTTTGGAGATATCTGCGAAAAATAGCAAAAAACAGCTTACATTTCGGAGCCGAAAAAATTGCAAAAACATACAATCTTTACACATTCATATTTTTCGAAAAGCACCATTGGGACGTACCATGTCGTGACGTAAATAGGAAGTCTTCCAGATAAACCTGATCGTAGATTGCACGGCGAAATTCGAAAATTCGACTCGGCACGAACGAATCAAAAGTAGCATTTTGTGACATTTCAGAATATTGAAGATGTTTTTCCAACGAATTTTAGGTTAGGTTGTGTCCACTGCTAGTTGTTTCTGACAAATGAGCATGCGAAAGCAGAATCGGTGTCGCTTGACGCCGTCATCTGACTTTCACCCATTGACGTCACGTTTCAGGAATGAGTAAAATCCGGCAGATTTTAATCGCTTATATTTCTGGAGGAATTTTTTTTTTTTTTAATTTTTTGTTGTCTATGGGGTTTTTAATGATGTTAGTTTACGATTTTGAGCCGGCACATTACTAATGTAATTCACCAGATTAACTATGTATTTATACATTTTATTATGTAATTTATACATAATTATATCGAAAATTACATTAATTGAAGTAAAGATACATTTCATTTACTTTACCTACGATCACTACTGTAAATAGTAAAAAACACTACCTGCCATCTATGTAAGTTGAATTTTACATATTGTAAACAAAACGCACTGTAAACAAATCGCACGGTAAACAAAACGCACGGGACACACAATTATAGATGGCTTATATCGCTAACGCGGGGTTTAAAAAAACAAATGTGCCTATGTAATTTTCAAACGCTGTCAAAACTGACATAATATTTGTTGAATAATATTGTTGACTAGTAAACTAAATCCAGATTTTACTAAATAAATAAATAAATATGATCGTAGGTAAAGTATAGTACCTACATAATTCAAGTTGTAAAGCAATTACGCACTCATGGAAATACGTACTCACCGCTCCGCGGCATCGTGCGTAACTTTTCCATTCGTGCGTAATATGCTTCTTATTCAATTCTTTATTGGTGGTAAAATACACAGAGTGTTTACACACGTCAACATACAATAAGAAAGATTATTTCACTCATTAACGCTATAGCCAATGAGAGCCCGTTTTTTCAAAACATTGCACCAATCAAACGTCATTATTAGTGGTAATTCAAGCTAGATCGGCTTTTGACAGGACCAACATGCAAAATTTATCGCTCTAATTTTTTAGGTCGCTGCAGCGGCAAATATGCGAAAATTTTTTGACGTTTTTGTCGTGAAATATTTTTGGCAAATAGGGCAACTCGAGCTTTTAAGTTTTATCTATAAATATCTTCTCTAGCTTATTATTAATTGTTAACGTACTTACCTTGTAAATTGTAATATTGTATTATGTAGTAGCAAACAAAAACACACCTCAATTCCAAAGCGAATCTTGTCTGAAATATATAGGCTGTAACTTTTGCCTATCTGTAACTATTTCAGTTTTCCTAGTGTTCAATCAGGTAACAATTACACACAAAGATTGTACTTAATATAGCTCATAATACAGGAACAAGTCAAGCACAGCTTTCAATAGCTCAATAACGTAGTTACAAAGGTAAGCAAATCATTTATTATAAATGTCAAGTACACATTCGCTCTGGAACAAACTAAAAATGTATAGTACTTACATGGTAATCTACCAAAAAGTAACTCGTTGAATCAAAGCTGTGCATCAAACATTATAATTTGTTGTATTTAAAATTCTCTTTGCTTAACAAAGCAAACCTCAACATAATTCATAAACTTCGTAAGTTAAAAGTAAGGATTAAATACGTAAATATGAGTCGATGAACATTTATTTATTATGGAATATAACTTGTAGCGCTAGATGGCGCTCTCTATGTCAATCTCGGAACCATGGGTGTATATTTTATTTGGGCGAGACATCGGTACTAAAGTAGTGCTCTCTCTATCGTTCCTCGTCGTATTGCACCTCAGAAACGCCTGAAAGGTGTTAAGCCAGTCTATATATTATAATATCTAAGGTTTCAACTCGTTTTATTTACTAGTTCTCCGTTGTTTCTACTGCGTTTGTTTCAGATTTGCTGTTTTGACAATATGAGTCGGTTTGGAAATATTTCTGTATATCAAATTAATGATGAAATTGAAAATAAAGGTCAGTAAACTCCAAAAAGTGACAAGAAAACGTCTGAAGGCAGTTAATGAGAAAACATAATATTGAAGATGTACTTAATGAATTATTTATTCGTGAAATATTCTCCACAAATACCACTCGTGCTTTAAATTTTGTCTAAAAAATTTTTCTCAAGCTAAGTCGCCCCTAGTTAATATAACTCGTGCAAATTGGCAGTTTATTATCAAAGATTAAATCCCTCCCGCTAAAGCGGTCGGGATTTAATCAGATAATAAACTGCCAATTTGCACTCTTTATATTACCAGGCAACACGCTTTCGAAAAAATTTTCGATAAAATTTTAAGCACTAGTGATATTACATACGATAAAATACAAAGTACATGATATTAAATGTATAAAATATAGATATAAGGTATAAGACTAACGGCACAGAATACAAATGACAAACTAAAAGAAAAACACTCATTATGTAATAAACCATAAATATGTTTAATTTTGCCCTGAAAGTCCTGGTAAAAATAAATAAATTATGTATAATTTCATAGAAAAGTGAACTAACTTTCAAAGTATTTTTACATAAATGTAATTTTACATACATTTTTTACAGTGTATAATGAATGCATTTTCATTCATTTTAGGAGACACCATTTAGTGATAGAACTTCTACTATAAAAGACACAAATAACCCAGAATATAATCAAACTTTTACTATTCCAATCCAGAGGTCTTCTAGGCAGTGTCAGAGGGTTTTCAAGCGACATGGCATTAAATTTGAGGTGTACTCTAAGGGGTAAGTATTTTTTCATTGTTTAATAAATATCCACTCCCAACAAATTTATATTAATGTGTGTGTGTCTTTTTGCTTAAAGTAAGAGTGTGCATGCATGATTTGTCAATATTTCTATGGAGTTCATTGATTCCATGATAAAAAATGACAGAACTTTGGAGCGATGTCTGTGATAAAAAGGAGCAGCAATTATTATTACAGAAAGCTTTGGAACCATAAGATTTATTCGGCATGAGCTGGCAGTTCCTATTAGCAGTACCTTTATGTCCTTTCCTTATCTTTACTACATTAATCTGGTCAGTAACAGAATTATTAACAATAATAAACATAAAAGTTATTTTAAATTGATTTTAAATGATAATTTTGAGGTATAGTTAATATCATATTTATAATGTAAGAAACTCAAAAGTGACCAGATTTATTTTTAGGTGAAAGTGAATCATAAAATGATCCCAACATTTAATAGCTAAAACGTCGGTCGTTACATGTAAAATAACTTTCCAGCAACAGTTGCACCCACAAAGCAATTAATTGGATAATTTGAACAAAAAAAAATTACTCTTCAGTACATAAAACAATTAAAATTACCTGAGATTTGAAGTACACAACACACATGCGAAATATGGCAGTTTATTTACTTCTCTTACGAATATACATAACCCGTATGACACACAATATGAAACTACCAACCAATCGGTATAAAACGTCAGTGTCCCAATTCTCCCACGGTACCAACTCTCTCACATCTCCCCTACCTAGTTAATTTATTTATTAGTTACGAAAAAAGGGACCTTTCCACCCACCCGCTCCCCTGAAGCAGCGGGGACTTTTAGTATGCTTACCTCCTAATTATCCCCAACACATTCCTGAAGAGGAAAATTCTCCCCCCCCCCCCCCCCATTGTTCTCTACAACTCTTTCGTTGACTGAACTATCACTATCAGTTATCATCGCAAAAAAAAAATAGATAAATTATTCTATGTTGGGTAATCTGATGGAAGCACTCATTAAAGGATCAAAATTAATAAAGTATACAATGTCAAATTCTTTTCAGCTGCTGAGGGCACCAGGGCAGTCATTCTGTTCACTGCCCCAGTGACGTATAACTTCACTAAAATTACCTCTCTGCAATTGGGTAAACTTGGGTTAGTCAGATCTGACAGATGTAATCATTAAGGTTAGGGTTGATCGTTGTAAATAACTATAAGACGAGGCAATAGAGAATATTAACATGGAAAATGATGATATTCCCTTAACCATTACAGAGCAGGTTGAAGTGATTAAAAATATAAGAAATGGTGGGTGCAAAATTACATAACAATATCTCATCTTTTCAACATATAAACAAACAACGTAACCTCAATCAATTGACACTTTTCAGTTCAAGCTTGTGACAGTTGAGACGTCAAAATGGCGTGTTTTGCCACCTCCAACTGCCCTAAACAATTACACTTGATAAAGCTGGACCGCTGAAAAGAATTTGGCTCAAATCAACAAGACGAATTTAATTCCATTGCTATTATAAAGGACCCCTCACATTTCTTATGGAAAATGTCTAAAACTTTGATAAGTCAAAGAAAATTCTTAAGGGTATTTGATTTTTTCCCAAGCAGCTAAAATTCTCCCTTTAGAGCTTCACAAACTCTAAGCTACTATTTAAAATTAAGTTAATATATTTTTTTTAATGATGTTGGTACGTTATTAAACATAACATAAACACACCACAGATAGTAGACAACCCCCAAATCCATAGCCAAGGCTGTGCGGAATGGGGTTACAAATTTGGAAAAACACAGACATACATTCACACTCACCGGTGTTGTCAATACCGGGGCTAGGGGTCGAACCCAGAGCACAGAAGACCTATACCAAAAACGACTCTCTGGCCTTCCCGCCAATATTGAATTTTTACGAAGACAGCCATCTTGTTGGTGGTATTATTGTCAACCTATAAATCCGCAGGTTTCTAAATTCACCGGTGGAGCGCACCGGTAAGCAATAACATTATATGATTGGCCATTTTGAAAACCAAAGCCAATCAGCTTCGAATTTTATCTACCAATGCGTCCAGCGGTGAACTTAGAAAAGTGCGGATTTATAGGTTGACAATAATACCACCAAGATGGCCAAAGGTCACCCCAATTTACCAATGAAAAGGTGCATTTGCACGCATCCAGTAATTTAGTCGAGTCACTTAGTAATTTAGTACTCGATCAATGCGGACAGCGTGTTTTAGTCAAGTAATTTAGTGGAAAGCAATTACTAAATTACTGGACCGTCTCTCTACTCGACTAAATTACTGGATGCCTGCAAACGCACCCAAACATCAACGTTCCGCCGGCAGTGGCGCTTCTGGTATAGGTCTTCTGTGCCCAGAGCGCGGTAGGCAGTCAATCAGCATATTCGCCACTCAATACACCTTAACCGATTGAGCTACCACGCCGGATTGCTTGAACTATTTATATTTTTTCAAAATTTTACGACATTTAAAATTTCATTTCCTATCACTCTGTGAGTTACAAGTAATTGTATAATTATTATAAATTTACAAATTCATTTAATCGTTTTAAATTATCAGACACAATTTTCCATATTGTTTTAGATTTGTTATCTGAGTTGACAATTTGGTTGTTCTTTCTTAACTTTTTCTGAAAGTTACCAAATAACTTTTCTTGGCATTAGATAAATCCTTATACTGATTGTTGTATTTCATCATTACATGCATTTAATAGCAATGTTTTTAGTTCAAAAGTCTAGGTATAGGTATCATATTTAAAATGCCGTTGTAAAATTTTTTAAAAGTAAGTAAACAAAATACTAGTGATCGTATACTCCATGCCTAGTGAATTTTTTACTAGAATTTAGAGCTTCCAAAAAATTGCCTAATAGAAAGAGGTGAAGTATAATTTTAAAGTAAAGAAGATACTTAAAATGGAATCAATTTAACACATTAATTTTAATTTAATTTTTATTTTCTCCAACTTTAGATTTTAGGCTTTTAAATTTCTATCACTGTCTGTTTTGCTTTTGTAACATAAGTATTTGAAATCAGTTTTGTGTAAATTGTTGCTTCTAATTTTGTTTGCTTAATAATACTTTCTGCAGCTTATAGTTGTATTTTGCTTCCTTTTAGTTCTGTGCATGGCACCGTAACATTAGTTGAGCACTATGTGACCATTATGGCATCTTTAATTTTGAGCAATTTCATTTCCTGGAATGCAATGAAATAATTATTTGAAGTCCGCCATATGAGTATACAGATTCGGAAAGTGTTGGTTTTGGTATGGCAATGAGAGCAAGCGAGAGCGCAGCAAGCAATCATGTACATGATCATCTTGATGGGGCGTGTCACTCTTTACCTCTGCTAGAGTACTGGTAGACGCCTTTATTGTGGGCGGTCGGTTAAATCGTTGAAACTAGTGCAATACATAAACCAACACTTTCCGAATCTGTATAGTAGTAGTATAGTATGGGGTCATTGTTATTAAGTTTTTGAATGAATGCATGTATTCAAATATTACTTCTTTAACTGATTTATTTAATCTTAGTTAAAAATGGTATTTTATCGTTATGTGAGTTAACACAAATGATGAGTGAAGCATTATCATAACAATGTGCAAACTATTCACTGTAACTAGTTTAATATACAAAAATTATTTTAGGTTAGAAGAAACCTATCTTTTAATAGCGATGGGAATAATCGAGATATTTCAGTATTCGATTATTTTTAATCAAGATGTATTAATAATCGACTAATAGTAGTAGAAAAAAACTGTTCACAGTAAGTTTTCTCCCAGAAGTGGTTCGGATCCCACTATAAACTGTAGGGCCCCATCTCCTTTACTCAGACAAATCTAGATCTCGTGGACTTAAAAAAACGAACGTATACAGATTCCACGATTCATTCGCATCTCACTCAGTTCAGTGTCCACCATCTTGAATTACGACGCCATCTTTGTTTTCTTTGGACTGTACCTGTAAATTTTTGACTTTTATTTGGCTTTTACTAAATATCTCCCCAGCTTCTAGGTTTGTAGCAAGAAGAATTTAATTTAAACTAAATTTGCTACAATTTCAGAACAGAGCCGGTTTTGTAACTTTAATATTTTGCGAGATACAAACTTCCAAAGTTTTGGACTTTTTTGAGGTTAGTACGAAAATCAATATTTTTGTCGGTTTTGCTAAATATCTCCAATGCAGTCAGTTTTACAGCAAACATTATTTTATTAATGTTCAAGAAGAATAAATGGGCTACAATGTGAGTAAAGAACATTGATACAATCATAATTTGCTGAGATAATATATTTGACCATGTTACAAATGTTTCAATAAAAAAAATTACAAAATAACTATTAAGAAAATAATCATAAAAATTATATTTATAATGTTATTATTATATTTATAATGTTGTTTACTGTTCACAATGGCCTTTGCAATGACAAAGCGAATGCAAATGCGAAGGCTAGTGCAGCCTTGTTACAAACGCAGTTCTTAGAGCACAGGGGTTCAGTCTTACATCCCTACAGCTTTTGCTTGCCTCCGGCATAGACATCCAAATTGGTTGCTATGTCTCTTCGTTTCTTTTCCAACCAAATTTAGCTGGAGTAGGTGCATTTTGGAGTGGTTTCAGACTGGTTAACCAGATGCTGGATCGATAAATGAAGCGATTGGTGATTTTGCATCATCTTTATTTTTTTCTTTGTGTAAAGAGATCCTCTCTGGGTTGTTGATGTTGTCAAGTTCTGTTGTGCCATCGTATAGGATGCATGTGAATCGTTCTATAAGTTCAAATGCCTTTTTGTTTTAACATCTACTGGTTGAAATGCACGTTTTGTAGAGAAGATAAATCCTTCAGTGCCTGGAGGGTATGCTTTCCATGTCTTCCATGCTCACTTTTTCCCCTTACCAAAAAATTGTGATGTAGTGTCAGAACCCGTGAAAGCATGGAAACAGGGCAATGCTTGTGACATATTTTCTCCGAGCTCTTGGCAGATGGCATTGATATAATAATATCGGAAGTGTTTACCCTTACCAAATGCAATCTAAAGTTGAATATTAGGTTTGTAAGTTTGTAGCTCGAAAAAGATGCCTACTAGTACCACAATAACATCTGTGTGAACTGTACTTAAGAGGATGCTGTTTGCACTCTTTTGTAATGCAGCCAATATATGAAGACACATTCTGGTATCAGCTTCTTCGTGGTCAGTTTCGGACATTGGTGCACTATTATTTTTTGAAATAGCACATTTACCATAGGTGATATTTCATATTTAGAAAGTCTGGATGCTTGTATCTCGCAAAATATTAAAGTTACAAAAGCAGATCTAGTCTAAAGTTGTAGCAAAGGGTGTAGCAGAATAAGCATGGTAAAATGGCCCCAGAAGCTTTTGGGCCTAATTCGGTGTCAGTAGATCGACAATAGAAAAATGTTTTCCTCGAGTTTTAGACCCCCGTTGCCACCCTAATAAACATGACATTTCATTTTCATTCTTTATCTCTGCAAGTTGTGCGTTAATTATTATGAAAAAAATAGACGATGTACATGTAATTTAAATGCATCTTAGGAAAAAAAATCAGCTGATTTTGCTGCCTCCTTCAAATAAAAGAAAAATATTTAAAAATTAGAATATTTATTTTTTCATGAAAATAATGATTCGCATACACAAAACTTTTACCAAAAATACATTGTTATGAGTAGTTTATTGTAGATTATTATTCATAGGGTTGTAAATTTCATGAAAATATTTTTCCTTTTATACCGGATGGCCACGGGTCAATGTATGCCCCCAATTTTTTGATAGTTTTTTTAATTTAAAAATTTCATTTTCAATACACATAAATTCGACAAAAGTGAGCTACTTTTAGACTAACAGGAACGAAAATATCACTTCCGATTGAACCGGAAGTGACATCAACTTTTTTTTTTCTTAAATAGAATGACTATATTTTTTTGATGGTTTTCATTAAGCATAAAATTCTAAGTGCAACCGTTTTTTCAGATTTAAAAAATTCCAAAAAATAAGTGAGATACAAACAATTTTTAATTTTTTTCAAAATGGCCACGAGAGATGAATGCGACTTAAGAGACGTACTAAGTAGACTATAGAAATTATTTGTAAGGTTGTAAACAGAAACTAAGAACAAAATAGTTATTTAAATTACTGATAGGTATGACTATTTTCAGGTTTTTCTCAAAAGACGGAATTTAATTTTCATTTTCATGGAAAAGTTTTTTAATGGGACCGTGCTATTTTTTTAATTTTTTAGCTATTGTTCATTTCTTAACGATATCCTTCGTAATAATACAAGTGTTTTTAAAAGGTGAACACAAATTAAACAAGAAATAATTTTAATAATGAATGAATGAATAATAATAATTAATGAATAAATAAGGTATCAAAATTATTTTAACCGGGCAAAATAGTTTCTCGGAGGTTATCTTCTTTCTGGATATCACTGTCCATACAGAATTTGTGCTCTAGTTCCATTATGTTGAGTCTTTCCATAAGCAATCAACATGTCAAATTGTTCATCTCTTGAATATTTTTCAGCCATCTTATATTAATTTACTTGTTTATAGCAAATTCAATACACTTACTTCAGAGAATCAGTGATAATATCAAGAATAATTCAATTGTTTCAAATGTCTCTCATTTTCATGGTTAACTGCAATTTTGGATTTAAATGTAGATAGATACCTTATTAAAATTATCTGTTAGCGCTTACCTTTTAAAAATACTTTTATTATTATGAACGATATCATTAAGAAGTGATGGCGAATAAAATTAAAGTTTATGAATCATTATTTCTGATTGATAAAAGAAAATAGCACGTTCCCGTTAAGAAATTTTCCATAGGAATTTTCCTACGGAAATGAAGATGAAATTCTCTCTTTTGAGATAAACCTAAAAATAGTCGTACCCCTATTAGTAATTGAAATAACTATTTTGCTTTTCACAGACAAGTCTAGAACCTTACTAATAATTTTCATAGCCTACTTAGTAATTTTCTTACGTGTTCATCTGACGCAGCCATCTTGAAAAAAATTAAAAATTGTCTCACTTACTTTTTGGAATTTTTTAAATCGGAAAAAACTGTTGTACTTAGAATTTTATGAAACCATCAAAAAAATATAGTCGGTCTAAAAAAAAAGTTGATGTCACTTCCAGTTGAACCTATTAATGAGATTATTTTTAAGATTTTATGCATGTTACTAAGTGGGTTAACTAACATACCTTAAGGTGATTTGATATTACAATAATATTTTTCCTCTGTAAGAAGGGGTCAAATCATATCAATAATGTTTTAAGCCATTTCTTTATTAAACCGAAATAATTGTTTAAATGTCACTTCTAAGAGTTCAAAGGGATTGTCTGTATCCCTATCCTTCTAGTTAAAATTAAATCTTTCCTAAAAATAATAACTAATAAAGCATCTCGGAATGTTAATATGTGAACAGTTTTTTATATATTACTTATATTTGCTCTAATTCCTGAATTTCTTCTATAATTGCTTCATTTATAAACAACGTTGTGAAACTTAAGATAAATTATATAGAGTACTCGATTTATTCGAGATAAATTGATGTCATATTTTCTAATTTTTAGAGTATAATTTATCTGGAGTTTGACGACTGTTTATGACTTCCTAAGAGAAGCAAAACTTTATAAAGAATGACTTTTTCTCGGCAAATCAAAAATAGGAATGTTTACAACAATGCGGTACCCCATCTGGGGACACATTTTACGTTAGATAATACAATAATATCAAATATGGCAGATTTGAAATTAGCAAATAATTGCATTCTTCCCAAGAATCACTGGCTTTCATCATTCACACAGTGAAGGGAGGTTTACCCATTGCTTCAGCTTTGATAAACAATGTGAATATCCCAAATTACTTGTTATCTTGCTTTAAAGTAGTCAACTAAAATTGCACTGCATTTTTAATTTTAAAATATTTCCTTGTTGGTGATGGTATTTGTTGTCATTTTTTGCTCCTATAAATTAAGGGTGCCATGTGTGGGGTGCTAGCGGCTGTGCTGGCGCTAGCGACATTTTTTGTTGTTACAGCGGCTTTTTCCGAGGAGACACACTCATCGGGACTGTCAATGTCAAACTCCAACCACTAGAGACACAGTGTGAACTTCATGAAAGCTTTGATGTAAGTATCATTTTTTTTATCATTATTAATACTCTCCGCAAATTCGAAAACGAAGAGTATTGCATTTGATCGGCACATTTTTAAAACCGTAAATGTTGCTCAAAAAATTCCGTATCATTGTGTTAGTAAACGAATTCTGAGCAACTTTCAAAATGTTCATCTGTTCGTGCGTCTGTCCTCCACTCCATCACGTTTCTTGTAAGCGCAATAACTTAAGAGTGACGGTGCCGTACTTAAAAAAATAATTTCGTAATTCGACAATTTCTTCTATATCCCTGAACCGACCGAAGAAATTTTCTGATAGGCTTTTAGAGAAAACTGTATAGAATGATACCAGACTATTGAAATCAACAAAAAAAAATTTAAAAATTGTTTTCTTAATTTTTATTATTTTTTTATCCAACTGTCAAAATATGATTTTCAAATCAAAATATTTATTATATTGCAACACTAACGCTTTTGTTTTTTTTTTTACATTTTTTTTATACTAACAAGTGTTTCACCAAGTTGGCATCATAAAATTTAAAATGTCCAAAAATAACATTATATAAAAAAAACTGCAGAGTATTCTATTATAGAATACGCAACTGTTATACAACATGTCCCATACCATTACGTTCAAATTTTGGAAGCGTAAAGTAGACTTAATTGTAAGACCAAAAAACACAAAGTGGTAGGTCGAAAAGTCTTTTGATATGACATGTTCAACTGTCTCGGTAAACTTCTGAATATTTCAGTGCAAATCATTTTTCTGTGTTATTTTGAATAATGATTATTATTGATTTCCAATCAGCAGTGGGTTCTGTCCCTTTTTTGGTAGAAAAAGAATAGAAGTAATGCTTCCAATTGGTAATGTAAATACTCTAAAGTAATTGCATTACTTTAGAGTATTTACATTACTTTTGGAATGAAATTACCCTAAAAGTAATGCTTTTATAGTAATGTAATGATGGAAAGTAATTGCATATGGTATTTATTTACTTGAAAAAAGTAATTTCCCAATTACTTTTGAATAACACAAATTAAGCAAATGAAAATCTTGCACACATTTTATATTATGATATACCTAGTTTTTATATATGGTTGCCTTAATCTCTGTACACTGCAGTTAGGCAAAAGCGACCTAAAACAACACTTTGAAACGCATGTTATTGAAGATTCAATCAAAACAACTACTCTTCTGGTAAATACTAAAAATATTGAATTACATACTAGATTTCATCGCATTTTAAAGCAAAAAAGTGAAATTAAAAATGCTTATTAAAATATTTAATATTTGTATTAATTAGAAGTATAATTGCTTTGACTGGTTCTCCAACGATATATTTTAAGGTACTTGTATACTGTCAAGAGCGAATCTATCGGTGGGTTTATTAAATTAAAACGAGAGAGAGATAGAGTATAAAGATAAGGCAACACTGTATATATAAATCCTTTATTTAGCCAAAAGACTAATACATCATGAATACACATAAACATCATTTAGATATAAAACAATATATATAAAAGAAATCATCAGACAGACAATTTTTACATGTAACACTATAAAATTTCGCAATGAGCATCTAGAATAACAATAGTAGTACAGCAACCGATATGCCATCAAGATTAAGACAGTTAATTCAGTTTTTAATTGGGAGGTTTGACAAACTATACAAGCAGCTACTCATCCAACAAATACTTTTTAAGTCGACTTTTGAATATATTTAATGTGGGACTGTCACTAATACTTAGTGGTAGATTATTATATTCACTTAATCCCTTATAGAATAAACTATTTTGGGTTGATTTTTTCCTGTATGTTTGCAAGTGAAAGTTTAGATTATTTTTAGTATTATAACTACGAATATCTATATTATAAACTAACTTATCCTGCAAATATTCGGGAGTTAAGTCATTTTTAATTTTATATATAAACACCAAAGTGAAAAATGTTACATAATTTTTTACAGAAAGCCATCCTAGTGTATTTAACATAAGTCTAATGTGAAAAATGTTACATAATTTTTTACAGAAAGCCATCCTAGTGTATTCAACATAAATCTAACCTAAAATTATTCTCATACTTCTGTTTTGAAGCTTTTGAAGTCTACTCATCTCATTTTTATTTAAGAATTGAAGAACAGTAATTGAAATGGGGCAATATGCATGTATTATATATTGTAAGTCTCGTCCAGTAGCTCAAATAACCACTGCATCTGCTTAAGAAGTTTATTTTGAAACCCATCGTCTTACATAAATATTTAGTGTGATCTTTAAATGATAGTTGGTTGTCAATAATCACTCCCAGATATTTAATTTATGTAACTCTCTCAATTTCATCTGTACCAATATGAATTACGCTTCTATTTATTAAATTTGCTCTCGTTTCAATAAGCATCCACTTAGTTTTTTGTGAATTAACCTTCAGTAGATTAATACAGCAGTACCTGTTAACGTTTTCCAGTGTCATTGTGAAACAATCACTACTATTTACACTACTAACATAGATTAGGGTGTCATCAGCAAATAAACGTATTTTATCTATAACCTCCACTATGTCATTTATATGCACCAAAAATAATAGCTGCCCCAATACACTGCCTTGCGGTATTCCAGTATTATTACCTACTTATTTGTTATATTATTTAATTTTAATTTCTGCCATCCATTATCCAAATAATCAATCAACCATAGTAATGCAATACCATCAATACCAACTTTCTAATTTTATTAACAGCCTTGCCCTATCTATCGTCTCAAACGCACGTTGCAAGTCTAGAAATACTGCGAAGGTAACTTGATTTTTTTCCATAAGACTTAATTTCCATTCATGCAACACACATTGTACGCCTGTTTCGCAACTGTGTTGATGAAAACCAGATTGGAAGCTTGTTAATACTTTATTTTTTTTCCAAGAAAGCTACTAGTTATTCACAGACTACTTCAAGAATTTTCCCCATTGCATTTATCAGGTTAATTGGCCGAAGATCACTAGCTTTTATTGAGTTTAGAATCTTTGGAACAGGTATAATGGTAGTAACCTTAGTATCTATCGATACTTTACCTTCCAAAAGTGACAAGTTTATCATATTTAACAAAGAAGTTAATAAATGCTCATAACAATTCTTAATTTAGGCTTTTCAATTTATCAGCACTTAATAAAGAAAAGCTATGAAAATTTTCATCAACTATCCTGCTACTAAAAGGAAAATCTGGACCTATCGCAACAATTTTGTTCCTAATATTCTCTATACTTCTGACATAATACACATTTAATAAATTATTTCTGCTGGATCATTAAAATGCCGTTACTGTCAAATTCTACTTGCGAGATCATGTTATTTACAGCTTTATCGTTAGAGATAATTCTTTTTAATATCTTCCACGTTTCGCGAGGATTTCCCTTATTTACATCAATCCTTATTCACATCAATCTTTCTTTCATAGTACTTTCTTTTTCATTTTTTATTACTTTGACCACATTGTTTCTAGCCTGTTTATAACGCCTCCAATTTTCATCATTTTTCAAATTTACAAAATCTTTATAAAATTCATCCCTACATTGTGTGGCTTCTTTCACAACATCATTCCACCATTCCTGATAGTAATACTTAATCTTCAACTCTTTTTTTGGACTCATACACCCTTAGTATTGTACCCAACAAACATTGATATACAATGCTACATCTTTCATTGTAATCCCATGTCATCCCGGACAATTTATCATTAATTTTTTCATAATCAATGTTTCTACCCCCACTTACAAGTTGCTGTGACTTTCCCCTGCTATGATTATGTCGACCTAAAGTCAAAGTTATATTATAATGTGAACCAATTCGAGGTTCTTTCACAACTTTAGCAGTCACCTCAGTATTTGTTAATACCAAATCAATTAATGGCCCTCCAGTATTATTTGGATGAGTAAACTCCCTTACAATGTTACTGTATTAAATACGACTGTCATATACTAATCTGCTTGTCACTGTTTGTTAATTTTTGCAAAATGTATTTTTAGTTTAGAGTTAGAAATATAAATAATAATACATATTTAAAAATGGAAGAACTAAAATATAAAGGCAAGTTTATTAAAAAAGTGCCCTAAAAAACAGTTAAGATTTAAAAAAGGTATTAGAAATAATAAACCCGATTCTAACAGAATGCCAAGGTGATGTTTGTGAAGGAAATCGCATGATTAACGTAAAGGAGCTTGGTAAAAATCTAAAATGTTAGAATGCTTATCAATTCTTTCTTTGGAAGACATAAAAAGTGAAAAACATTGTGGTTTACTTTCACTTTGGAATGTTTTTTTTTTTCAAAATTTGCTCATTCTTTTCGGCTGTACGTATGGGAAAAGCGCATCAAGTCAACGAATATAAATAATATTCTGCAACTCCAAAAACAAATAAAAAAATACAACACAATGATATTACTATAATAATTGTATACTTTTTAAAAATTTAAATATTCTCGCCATCTTCAAAATATGCAGCGTTGCAAATTAATTTCAACAGCGCTTTATTTATATAAAAGGACATAAAGCTGATTAAACTTCTCTAACTTTTATATTAGACGGACGATTTTTTTTAGGATTTTAACACAATGTTAATAAGAAACTATTTCATGTTATGCTAGTTTTTGAAGCATATTTTTAAAAAATTGTAGTATTAAGAGCGAAGATTAACTTGGCCTAGGGGGTATCCGAGCTCTACTATGTCAAGTAAGGCATATTTGTCAAACTTTCCGAATCGATTACTCCAAAATTAAAGGGACGATTTTATTTTTATTGAAAATTCTTGTGTAAAATCACTCTATTAGTATACCAAATTATACTTATACTGTAAAAGTTCATTTTAGTATACAAGTACTTTAAAGTTTTGTTAATTAAAGTAATATAAGTAATAAAGTTATTTTTTTTTTCATTTGCTTAATTCGTAAATAATATTTTTCTTCTCATGAACAGCAAATAAAAAAAAAAAAAGAGAGTGTTAATTTTATTTATATTCCCTTATTTGGCACTGAATGGTGAAGTGTATCGATTCCAAGCATGCATAATTTAACAATTTTTGTTTTGCTTTATTCTTTGGCAGTTACTGGAAGGAAGAAAGAAAGTAGGTGGTAAACTGGAGGTACGGATAAGATTACGCAACCCTATTGTTACTCAACAAATTGAGCAAGTCCAAGAAAAATGGTTGATTCTCGATGAGTGAATGCTATTTTGTATAATGTATGCCCCAAAGGAATAATTTCCATAAACATTAGTCATTTGTATAAAACAAAATATGCTAAATATCTATTTTAAATGAATTTTGATTAGTCATACAATTTTAAATATTGTGATTTATAAGATAGCTTTAAGATTAAACAATTAATGTATATTTTGTTTAACATAAATTATAAGTAATGCAATTTTTTTATTAGTTGAGTGGTAAAAATCACCTAGTTTTTAAAGTTGACCTCAATTGTAATGAAAAAATATTGTCCTTTTTCTTACGGCTTAGAAGTGCTTACGATGTGTCGTCCTTGTACAGCTTCTAATATCCTGCAAATGAGCAAATTGTGCCTTTTAATTGTTTTCATGTCTACGGTGATTAATTTGTAATATATTGTTAAATAAATAAGTTATTTTTAAAAATTGTCTTTTTTTAAATTATCTGCATATATCGCATATATAAACTTTACATTCTCCATCGATATTACGTATAAGCATAACGAAACACCATTATTTTATGAGTATTTCCTATTACTTGCTTTACGTATCTCAATTGTAATGAATTTTGTTCATCACGAATAGACGTATGTCGGACCTATTTGTGCCCTCACAACTGCATACTGTTTTCAAATTGGCCAGGCGTCAAAATCCATATGATGTCAATCTCTTAAAATTCAATGATTTTTACGATTTCAAAACATTGTCTCAACACTTGCGGATCTTACAAAGCAGAGAGGATGCTGTTAAATGGAATGAAATAATGGAAATCAAAGTTTGTAAGCTGAATCCAGATACAATATTTTTTAAGACTAGTCATCTTCAAGAACATTATAGATCAATAAAACTGAAGAGGCAAAAGGTAAATTTAGAGACAGTCACGCTGCATTTTCTGAATCCAGAACCAAACAAGATAACAAAAAAAAGTATAAGGACCTGATGTCAAGGAACAACCCCAGTTATCAAACTAACCAAACACAAATTTTTTTTTGAATCTCTTCCACATCATTAGCGATGGTGATGATTGAGTTATTTTTGGAATAAATTTCCTCTATTTTTTATTGGTTTTCAGTATTCAGTAACTTTGTTTGATTTCTATTATGCAGTCATGTTATGTTTTTACAAATGAAGGTTTTTATTCGATTCAGAACATTTTTTTTGTACTTAATTGAAAATTATCCACATGGGGTAAGTGGTCTTTTGTATCCTAAAATGAAAAAACACAAATTTCACAAACTGACGTAGCTCATTTAACATAACTTTTTTCATAATCTTTGAGGCAGCCGCCTTGCAATCATTAGCTCACATCAATTGATTATGCCACAAGTATTTGTCTACAAAGAAAAAATTACACTTCATAATTGCTCTAGCTATTACCCTAAAAGACTTGCAAGCTCACTCTAAAACTTTAAATGCTTCTCCTGAAAAATCAGAAAAACTGAGATAAGCCACTACGTGTTTCGAGGGACGATATGTCAGTTAAACAATTTGCATAAAAACTGAAGGGGACAAAAATTCATCAGAAAACAAATATTACATGTACGTAGCACAGTCTGAATAATTCCTACAAAGAATTTTTTGTTTGTACAATCATTAATTAATGTTTTCCACAGAAATATTGATGCCTCTACGGCCACCTTGTTGAAAAAATGACTGTCAAAATAGGTTTTTCACAATTATGTCTTTACCTGTTAGGTCTACCCTAAAATTAGGTATTACCAATATTGTATAAAATGAGAAAGCTACAATTTTTCTTTAAACTGCTTTTCTTCATAGCTAATATTTTTCGATTTACTGCCATCAATTTTCGAGCTGCTATAATTTGTATAAATTGTTGAAAGAAAAGTTTTTGGAAATTTTATAATCTACGATATTGATAATAACTAATTACTACGTAGGACCAACGGGGGTAGAGATAATTGCAAAAATCTGCAGCAAGGCACAAATTTTCAGCATTCTGGCGGCTGTAAATCGTAAAATATTAATAGAGAAAAATAGTTTAAATAAGAAAGTTGTAGCTTTTTTCATTTTCTGCAATATTACCCAATTTCAGGGAATATCTAACAGGAAAGGAGATAATTGGGAAAATTAATGATTATTATAACCAGAGATGGGTAAAGGAAACTTTCCAGTGAAAGTTCCCGGAACGAAATTTTGATAAAAATGAGTTTTCAATACTAGACTACAAGACCATCATAATTTTTAAGGCTCACTAGTGACCCAGCATGAATTATACTCAGTACGATGCTGGTATATGAAACCATAACTTTAGGCACTAAGCCGTCACTTTTGGGCGGTATAGGTGAGTACACAGGTAAATTGAATTTTCCATCCGAAAATGCGCTCTTCAGACAAAATATTCTTGTACAGCATTCCTCATATTGATAAGTTCATATAAAAATAATCACCTAGAACCTACTGCCATACAAAAACAATAGGACCGGAAGCCAGAAGAATTTTTCATTTTCCGAAAATTTTTCCAGGCATATAGGTAATTTAATACTGTACGGCGTTTGTACAATTAGATTTGTATGCTTTCATAGATTCATTATTCAGCAACGCCATACATATAGTTGGTGGTTACAGGGTGAGATATCCCGGGCACAACCCCTTCCCTAGATCCGTAGGGTGCAAGATCATTGCAAAATGTACGGCATCGATTCCAAAATATTATTCAACACCTACAATAATTTTTAACAATTGTGGCGTCTAAAAATTATGGTAACCATAAATATAAATAAACAATTACCGGTGCTTGGGGATTGAATCTCATTTTTTGGCAATAATATAAATTCCTGTACGCAACTGATTTTTTGACATGATGTAACTAAATATTATCGTTGTACATTATAGCTGGTTATAATTAGTGGAACCAAATGAAAATATGAATTAAAAAAGATTTTCAAAATGCGCTGTGTATTAATAAAAGGGGTAATATTTTTAAAATTATTGCTATTTTGAATTCTTTAAAGATGGAAATATAAAGAAAACTAGATGCCGTACATTTTTACTTTTAAGATTTTTCCATAACATTTTCACTGGCCTTTAGGGCCATTAATTACTGTATGGCATTTACAAAATGTTATCGACTACTAATAATATCAAATAGTAATTGAAAATTGTGATGCCGTACGTATACAAACTTAAAAAAACCGGAATAAGGTACTTACAGAATTTCACATGAATTTATAATTTATTGATGGGGTATTTAGAGGTCAAATGAGCCATTTCCAAAAGTTTTTCAATAGTACTTTTTTAATAAGGAAGACATGCTTTATGTAAAAAAAGTTTTAGCCAATTTGACCGAATATTTTTTTCACTTGTTATTTTTAGGTAGAATTTTCAAACTTTATTTCTTTTATACTCTATTTTTATTAAAACAATAAATCCATTTAGTGTAAACTGTTATAAAAGGCTCTTAGAAAATATCACAATATAAAATGTATGAAAGAAAATCATGAATTCGGAAATTTTTTAAATCGACCTCTTGTACATTTCTTGAACTGTATCTCAGAAACTAGATGTAAGATTGGGTTTGGCCCACGAGAGCTTTTGATTAGAAAGTCGAAATCTACAACATATTAAAAATTCAGCCAATTTGACCGCGACCACTTTTCCATATCCTCTATGCGGTGTCCTTTTAAAGTCAATAGGACCAGTAATAAATTAACTCTGTTTCGACGTTCTTTCTCCATTTTTAATTTATAATTATGTACAATGTTGGTTAATTTTGAGAATTAAATATATAACAACTTTTGAGCGTATTGGACTCCAATAATAATGATTAGGAATTATTCCTGTCAACATAGTCTTTTATAATCAGAAAACAATTATATGAGGTGTAATTTTCATATTTCAAAACGTGCAAATTCTTATTTTTGTTAACTTTTAGAGGACAGCATTATCTATCGTATCCTTGAAAAAAATCCACTTTGATGATAGTTGAAACCTTAGACAAAGTTTTGAAATTACTAAATTAAACATATACTATAGTTGCTCTTAATTTTTTTTTGTATAAGAACGTATATCAACTATACAAATAAATATGGTGATTTTAAAACTGGAATAAATGACACCATGTATGTATAAAATTTTATATTTAAAATTTGTTTTTAAGTACGAGTTTATCTCGGATTTATTTACTGAAAATTACGTCAAATAAACTGAATTTATTTAAACCTTACCGAACCTCGTTTATTCGAAATTTTTTAACTTAATGCAATCAGCGCTTAAAAAAAATAACTTTCTGAAATATTATTGGCTATTAGAAAGTACTAGAAAGTATTTCATGTCACAATTCAAGTTCTCATATTTGGGTTTTGAGATCATATTATGGTCCCCACTAGGCATCCAGGCGCCCGCGTGAATCTGGCGTCCCTTATCAATAGAGCAAAAAATCTTATCAATAGAGAACAAAATCTTCCATTTTGTTAAAAGGTGGGTGATTTCGGATGAAGCAGATTTTTACATTTAAAAACCGCTGCCCAAGGAATCACTACTTCCACATCCAGATTCTCTATCCAAGTCACTCGCATCGAAAACAATGGAAATTTAATAATGTAATATTTGAAATCCTCTACCCCAAGAACCCATAAAGCGATACCCCACATCGGTAGTGGGGTAGAGGGGGTGGATGAAGTAAAAAAATATTTTGAGGTTTCTGGTGCTTGTACATACTTACACTAAATCACATTTTTTTTCATCCCCTTTAATAATGGGGTGGGGGTGGTAATGGTAATGCCAAAATTTTTTTTGAGACCTTAGCTTCTCTTGTATATACTAAATACCAATTTTATGGACTTACCTGTTTGATTTACCCATTTACACCAAATTTACCCCCCAACCCTTTGACGGAACAAGATGAAAATATAATCTAGTTCCAGATCTCGTTAAAATACATAGATATGTGTACCAAATTTCAAGTCAATATCTTAAACGGTTCCAGAGTAAACGTGTGCACAAAAAAAGTTACAGACCGACAGACACAGAAATTTTTTTTCGCTCAAACTTAAAATCTCTACGTTTCATGACATTTTAAGCCTATTTGAACAATAAAAATTTTTAAAAAATTTTTTGTCGTTACTATACTTCCACTGGATGTGGAAGTAAAACTAATTATAAAACGACAATATAAAAATTTATTTCTTGACAAATAAAAAATCAGTTCATAAAATAATCCAATAATATTCCGATTTGGCGCTCCCACACAGTGCTCTCCTTGTGCATTGCACATTATGCATCCCGCTTACGGCGGCCCTGAATTTATACTGGGTGTAACAGAACATGATATACCCTCAGTTTTTTCTTTATATTTGCAGATAAATTATTGAAACTTGGTACTTGGTCTATACCCCCTCATAGAACGCGACGTCCCAAAGACGTCCAGTTTTGATCCTCATATGGTTTGAACGTCTTAGACCTAATATGGATGTCTTTTTTTTATAAAGGTTAATTGCTTATAAAACCGATATATCCCATGGTCTTTTTGAAACTTGAAGGTCTTTCTTGGGTCTAGAATGGACCAGAATAAGATGTCTCAGGGACATACTGATTTGTAACAATGGACGTCCCAAAGACTTCTGTATGCCTTATGTCTTAAAGTGGACGTCTCTAAGATATCTGGAATGTCCTATGCAAACGTCCCCAGGACGTTTTTAGTACGTCCTTGTGCTATCTGGGTATATGTACATCTACAGTGCCCTGTCATAATTGCTGGAAACGTAAACAGGACACTTCGATTCGTCAAAAGTCTTCAATCAGATTTGCATCCATCTAGTCACGTCAATATTGAAAAGTTAAAAATTGAGATATTTTCTGGCAAAGGACCAATCGGAATAATTTTTTTTGCAAATTGTTTATTGAAGTTTAAGGAAAGGAACATTGGTAAAAAGAAAAAACAGGCCTCTGGGACTTTTCTATTAATAAACTAGCAATTTCAAGCACTAAACAAATTTAACAAATTTGTTAATTTGTTATCTCGAAAAGTATTTGAGAAAATCGACTGAAAATGTATACTTGGTTTTCGAGGTCGCTGTTTACGATTTTGAAGTGAAAATTGGAAGATTCAAGATTATTGGCGGCTATAAGGTATAAAAACGCGATATATATTTTAATTTATTATTTAATATTTTTTAAGGCAATTATTATTGTTTAAAATTGAAAATAATGGTCTTAAAATAGTAAATATTTAGTATACAATTTAAACTTTGTTTACGTGTATTTTACGTAGAAATTACAAAAGTAAAAAGTGTTTTAATATTGTAAGTAAAAGAACTGTTAAAAGATTAAGTACAATTTTTTACATTATTTATTTCTACACAATTATAAAAATTGTTTACTTAAAAAATATATAAAAATATAAATTTAATTAAACACCATTCTTTAAAATAATTTTTTTCAATTTCATTTGAGTTATTTATAAATGAAAATATTGCTCCTCTTGTTTTTCATCTTCATTCCTTTCTTCTTCTTGAACATCGTCGATTTCATTATGGTAAAATAATGTATTCAACTTATTTTTGAGATAAATCTCATCTTGTCCTATTGAAAAGCTCGGTACTAATATTAAGGAGGTACTAAGGAGGGCGTCTTTACCTTATGTATGTGTAAATCCCGGGATCAAGAAAGCGCGCGCGCTGCATTTAAAATTTGTATGCCCTTTGAACTAATTAACAGTAAAATTAATTCAGTAACGGATAATTACATTACATCAATTTAAAATATTTTTACTAAAAAAATTTTGAGTGACTCACCCGAATATTTAAAAAAATGGTTACTTTCCTTCACCTCAAATGGGGTGAAGGAGAGTTACTCATAAAACGTATAATTAGGTATGCAAAATGGCATTCTAAACACTTTTTTATTCCTGAATTTTTCCCAAAAATGTAAACTTAAGCCAGAAAATCTCATTTTTATACTTCATAGCCGCCATTTTAAGTCAGCCATCTTGAATTTTCCGATTTTCAAAATTGTAATCAGCGACCTCGAAATCCCCGAGTATACATTTTCAATCGGTTTTCTCAAATAGTTTCCGAGATAACAAATTGAATTAATCTGTTTAGTGCTTAAAATTGTTTGTTTATTAATAACAAAATGAAAAAAGTCACAGCGGTTTTTTCTTTTTACCAATGTTCCTTAGACGTCAATAAATAATTTGCAAAAAGAATTAGGCCGATTAATCCCTTACCAGAAAATATCTATCTTGACGCGACTAAAAAAATAAAGGAGCAAAGGAGAAGAAGTCATTCGGCATTATAACAATTTCGCACATCCCCCCCCATAAAAACAACTTAAAACCGGCCCTGGTCTCTAGCATGTTTTCACACAATGTAATACCTTCGAGTTGTTTGACGAAAATCGTTTTGAAATACCTTTCAAGCTAAAATCCCAAGGGGTGGCATTCACCTGCTATAAATTACCAAGCCCCTGCACAATATAGAAACTTCTTTAATGCATTTACTTTTAAGTTGCCAAAAATGAACGAAATCTAATTAATATAGCATTATCCCGCAGTTGAAACCTCTAGTTACTCTGTACTATATAGAGACATTGATATATTGTATTGTTATTTTTATTTAACTTATAATTTAATACAGGGTGTCCCACTTAAAACTCCCGGCGCCATTTTCTCGATAACCAAAAGCGGTATTTGAATTCTGTAAAAGGTATCCACTAGAATATGTGAATGACTTCTGTTTCGTGTTCGCGAAATAGAAATTTAAAAAGGAAAATGCGCCACTTTATTTGGGCATGACAAGCATCGACCAATGGAATGCCTTGCCGCCAAAACCAGCAACCTTCAGAGAGATTTTGTGAACTAATCTCAGTTTGTCTTGAAAACTCATTGTGTGTGGTCATGTAGTCAGCGTTGGGTACTGCTAAGTTTAGCAAGCTCAAATCAATCAATCCAGATTTAGTTCCCTATAACTAAATCCTATGGTGTGGGAGACATATCCGGCCAATTACCGAGAACACAGCTCTAGAGCTCCTCAGACCTGTGGACAATTTGTCGCCGACGGAACCCTTGGCGTTCGGGACACTTTCATGTAAAAAGTAAGGGATTACAAGGTAGGTCACACATGCTTTCCTTCGTTTTGTTATACTTTAGAAATTTGAAGATAATTTAACTTCAGTGTTTAGTAAAAATGGTTATTTTACACATTGAGGTATAGACGGCGTTTCGATGCAAAGAAATTGTTCGATCCTAGGAACGTTGAAAAGGGGTGCAAGTGATGGGACATTACAATCTAAGCAACTTTTATGATACGAACAATTTTCGAAAAATCACTGGTTTTCGAGATATTTCAACTTTAATTTTTTTAAATATAAAAATCATCATAACTTTATTAGTGAATCAGGCTGATTTAGATGGTATGATAATTTATTTCAAAACACAAAATAATTTTTTTTCACGTAAAAGGGCTGCAACTGCTATTTGGAAATTAAAGATTTTGACATTTCTGTTTATTGTATATTGTCTAATTTTTGCGTCATGTCTATGTTGTATGTTCGACTAAATTTTACACTGTAAATTGTAGACATATGAAAAAAAAAACGCGATTTTTGTTACTTGAAAAATTACATTGAAGTTTAAATATTTCGAAAACCAGTGATTTTTCGAAAATTGTTCGTATTATAACAGTTGCTCAGAATGTAATGTCCCATCACTTGCATCCCAGCATCGAAACACCTACCTCAATGTGTAAAATAACCATTTTTACTAAAAACTGAAGTCATTTATATATTCTAGTGGATACCTTTTACAGAATTCAAATATCGCTTTTGGATATCGAGAAAATGGCGCCGGGAGTTTTAAGTGGGACACCCTGTATTTGTTTTACTTATATATCTATATGTAAACATTTTTGTCTGTTTTATTTTTCTTTTTTATTAACGTGTGCCAAATGTACAGAATTTGTATCCGCTATTGGTAAATAAATTTCTATTCTATTCCTATTTTTAAACGAAATAATAAAACGGACGTAGAAAAAAATTAATGTATGTGTTAAAAAGTGACATTTACAATAAAAAATAAAAGTGCTAACTGTTTTATTTCGGCTACTCATTACATATTCAAATACACAGACAGATTTACATTAGAAAAAAATAGTTGTCCTATTTTTTGCTTACAACAGTACCAAGTTTCAATAATTTATCTGCAATAATAAAGAAAAAATGGGGATATACCATGTTCGTGTTACACCCGGTATAGTTTGTTCGTAATACTAAAGGGAACCCCCGTAACCTGAACTTTGTTGCCTAACGTGTGCAACCACGGACTCTCTCTTGTACTCGCCCAGTGGCGTCCCTTCGGGGACTTCTTTAAATACGAACGAGTACAGAGTGGACCAAATTAAATGAGATTTGAGGTTTTCTCTAAAACTATGGCAGATAGACAAAAACCAATATAGGTGTCTTTGGCTCGATTCTTGAAAAACAAAGAATGGCGCAAACCGCGATCGTCTATTTTTTTCGACTACCGAGCTACAGAGCGTTTTTGGGAAATTGGAATTTTTGGATGGATCTATATCTCAATTATCAAGTGCCGAATCGGAAATCGAGTAACACATTGTTAAGGCACTTTTTTTTAGTAGAATTCGCTGCTGACGAAGAAAATTATGCATGCCTCAATTTTCGAAATATAGACATAACTTTTGTTTTTTTTTAATGGAACACCCTATAAATTATTTAATTATTAGATCACAGCTTAAATTATCTATCCAACGATATATCATATGTCATATTACGATTATTTTGATTTTCTTTTTTTTACCGTGGCCTACTCAATAAATATTAGAAATGCGATAAATATGCATGGATGTCAATGGAAGACAATTATTCGAATATTTATTGTTTCCTATTTTTGACAAACTGAGTATTTTGCTGCCTAAGCAGGAAAAGTGACACTTTGCTAATTGACATCAGTCAGCAAAATTAGTATATTGCTGTCAATCGGCGAAAAAAAATGTATTTACACTATCAATATAATTATGTACTTTTGTACGAAAAACACGGGGATTCAAAGGAAAATAGGGAATTCCTCCCAGTTAACACTTAATAGACAATTGCAAATTTTAAAAAGAGCTAAAGAGATATAAGATAATTTATTATTAGATGAAATTGGCATGGTGATACCTGTGTAGATATGTTAGCTCATGGACTGAAATATAACAACTATTAAAAATTATTATTTTGGGTACTTAGCAGATAACTTTCAAAGAAACCATTTGTTCCTTTAATATACCATTAGTCTAAGTCAGGCCTGTAGCTCTAGGGGGGGTGGGTCAGGACGGGCGACGCCCGTCCTGGAATAAGTTTCGCCCGACCTACGGTGATCGTAATGGGAGCAATTTTAACTGTATTTTTAATATTTTGAAAGAGATTGGGTAAAATTTTTTTAATTTTTTCGGACAAAATAAAATTTTGTTGGATTTCTCCCCCCCCGCTCATCAAAAAATTTTCCGAACTTTTTTACGGGCCCGTCCTGAAAGCACTTTCTAGCTACAGGCCTGGTCTAAGTCCGGTCATGTTAATATATCAGCAAGGAGTTCTCCCTATAAAACGACAAACGACTTACCAACTTCTTTCATACATTTACTATATCCCGGGCCGGCGGAAGAGGTGAGTACGGTGGGTAGTAGAACCCACCTGAAAAATCTGTAGGTGGAAAATTACCCACCTGAAAACTTATTACTCTACAAAGAATTCCTCTGCACTACCACCCTGGATTGACCACGTTTTACCAATCTGGATCTGACTATATCTAACATTCAGTATGAAAAACAAGAAAATGACGATTCTTTCTATATACCGATGTTCTAAGTCTGGTTATGCTAGTAGGTTATAAGAAGCCTCCCTTACACGAGACATTCTTTCTAGTATCTCTAGCCCTACCTAGAAGATATACTCCATTATAATCAAACATTTGTTACATTTTAGAGCCAAGAACTACTAAAAAGCACAAAGAAAATAGATATAAAATTTCACTTGCTGCTTCTTATAACCTACCAGTATGATCAGACTTAGATTAGTATATACAAAGAATGGTTCTTTTCTTGTTTTTCATATTGAATGTTAGATAGATATGTATAGAAAGTGTATGAAAAGAGTTGGCAAGTCGTTCCGTAGGGGGAACTTCTCGTTGATATATAAGCATGGTCAGACTTAGACTAATGGCATATGAAAGAAACGGATGGTTTCTTTGAAAGTTATACGCTGAATATCCAAAATAATATTTTTTAACAATAATGTAAGTGGAAATACAAAATATTTATTTTTAAATAACAACCATCGTATGATCAATTTTATTTTTTAAGTGAATCAAACTGTTGCACAGAAGAATCTTTAAACATTATATAATAATGTTAAAGCTTAAAGAATATAACGACGGATATTTTAATATGTAGAAGCTAAATAAATAATTGAATCGCCTTCAAAAAATGTTGCTAAAAATTATGAAATAAAATATCACCATCGCGTCGCCTAGTTAATTGAACCTTATTACCTAATATCAATATAGAAGTCGATTAAAAATAAGTTTGCATTCGTTATTTGTTAATTTTTATACCGACCTCAAAAGACCCCCCCGTATGGGGGGTACTGAATTTAGGGGCCCGGGCTTCAGAGGGGCCCGTAGCGGGGGCCCGCCAGAGATATTGACAAATGTTTTTTTCAAATTTCTCCCCACCGCTCATCAATGACTAAGGCGCGGGGGCCGTTGGCGGCCTCCGAGGGGCCCGTAGTGGGGGCCCGCCAGAAATTTTGGAAAAAAAGTTTCTCCCCTCCGCTCATCAATTATTAAGCGCGCGGGGCCACCAGTGAGGCGATTCAATTAGAAAAAAGAAAAATTCGCCCTTTTTAGTGGCCTTTTTATCTAGCTTATACGCATTAAAATATCCGTCGTTATGACTTTTTAAGAAGCTTTAACATTAAAATTAAGCTCGTTATCAGAGAATCCTGAAATCCTATATATCAAATTCCATGTAAATCTGCAACAATATCGCAATCATTGCAGTACCTTTTTTCTTATTTTCAAATGATCTTCTCATTAGCTCTCTATTGTGTTCTTCGTGTGTGTCTATTTTTATGGACCAACAGTTGTCCGCCATCCAGAAAATTTGGGTGAATACAATGAAGAGCAAGGCGAACGCTTTCACCATAATATTTCGGAGACGGAGAAGCGGTATCAAAGAAGGTGGGATATCCACATGATGGCCGACTACTGTTGGTCTATGAAAAGAGACACGCACGAAGAACATAAAAGAGAGCCAGTGAGGAGATTATTTGAAAATGAGAAAAAAAGGTATTCTGAGAAGAGAAATTGAAAAACTGGCATATGTACATTTCATTATCTAGGGTTGGTTTTTTAGGGATGATTTTGGGTACCAAGTGAGAATAGGGTAGATCAACGTCACTCAAGAATCTATTCTGGAACTGAAACAATGAAAACTCCAACATTTCCCACGATTTATTGGTATTCATGCAATTTATTCTTATATAAGGGTGGCTACCACCCTTTATAGAAGAGATTTTGGGTCACGAGTAAGCGAGGTGCCATGGGAGTCACTCCAGATTCATGTTCTGTACTTAAACTATAAAAAAGTTATTTCCCGTGATTTATTGGCATTTGTGCTTTATTCTGTAATAAGGATTCTTTCCACCCTATTACCCAGACAGCACCGTATATTCTAAGAATATTCTGTAATTATGCAAAAAAGAATGAATATATTCTGATTAATTCTGGAATAATCCTGGAATATATATAAGATAACGGATTATTCCAGTATTATAATTTTAAATATATACCTGGAATATTCACCATGAATATGATAGTAATATTCATTTTGGAATATATATATTCCCTCATGGGTCAAGAATAATCCATGAATATACTTTGAGAATGAAAGTATAATATTAATTTTTACTCAACCAAATCAACGTTTTATAAAAGTTTTTAATTTTTTCTGTAAAATGTAACTTAAATATATGCCTGTTATTATTTATTTCGATTAATAAAAAATATTTAATATGATTATAATGATTATATTATACAATGATGTTATTCCCAGTTTTAAACAAAAGCTCAATCCATATTTTTATTATCAGGTTTGAGCAGTCTAGCCAAGATTAGACTTCAGAGATAAAGCCATGCACGTATATAGTGTTTTAAACTACCCGCCATTTTTTCCTATTTACGTATCTCATAACATAACCTCAATATCAGAATTTACGTTAGGGCCGTTACTTTCGATCCCGATTAAACGTTAACGGTGGGTTAAACCAATTCAGTTACCATGGAAACAATTGTACTTTCAATGATTTGGCCGACGGTTACAGTTTAATCGGGACCGAAAGTAACGGCCCTTAATCGTTTGTTATTGTTGAGATACTTAAGTGTTTTTATGTGTAGTATAAGTGATAAGTGACCGATGAACAATAAGTAAGTACATTAATCTTTTTTATAGGGAAAATTTAACAGGGTATCACGTCACTTGTAAATTTTCTTACTTAAATGAAAAGAAAAAGGGAAGAAATACTACTGGTACTGGCGCAGCTTCATAGAGAAGTTAATAGAACTCTAAAACTTTATTAGACCATAATACTGATGATATAAATCAGAGACAGTTATTGCAGTTGAACCAAAGCTTACCAACAAATTCTTCACATTTACAAGAAAGTAGTGTTGGGCGAATTCGAATTAAAATACTCGGTTAATCCGAGTATCAAAATACTCGGTTGATTCCGAGTATGAAAATTTCATCCGAATAAAATATACTCGGATTAATTTTAAGTACAAAACAAAAAAGAACTGTCAATCGTGCACTTGGATAATAAAATGTTTTTTTAAATTTCTCCCCCCCGCTCATCGATTCTGAGATCTGGAAAGAAAAATTACTAACCTCAGTGCCACTTGCATTCGCTTTAACCACGATCGCAATTACTGTTGACAGAGTCATTGAACAATCGCGATATCACCTCACTAATACTTATATAGTGAAAATTTAATTCGACATCGGATGATTAATCCGAGTATTCTTGTCATCCGATTCCGTGTAATCCGAGTACCGAAATCATCCGAATATCTGCATCACTACAAGAAAGTACTTATATCATAGCATCAGTCAAAATAATTCCCAAATTTTTAATATAGTACTGCAGGCACCACGAACTTAATAAGTAGTGTTCATTTAGAGACTATTGTTAGAAGTAAAGTTTCAAATAGTGGCAGTAAAGGTAATTTATTGGAAAGCGATTCTGGCGAAAATTTTAATTGTAGCGCTAGTTTTAATGAGCAGCATGGCAATGACATACACATTTTTCATCGAGCACTACTTCTAGTCAAGCATTTGTGCAGCAACACGATCAAAATTCAAATTAAATTATTGATAAATTACGTAACTGGGCTGTCGCACATAAAATTACTTACTATACTTCCTAGATTATGTGACTAGCAAATGATCCCTAGACTTAGAGGCAAAGACAAATAATTTGTAGTAACTTTTATTACAAGTTTTCATTTTAATCAATCTTTTCTATTATTTTTTGTAAAAGGATATTAATTACTTGTTTGTATTATTTTTTCTAGATTGATAGTATGTGTACATTGGGTGGTAATAATTACAAGGAATGTTCACGTTGCTTTATGAGTAAAGTAATGAGTGTGGACTTAGCCAAGCTTTACAGTTTACACAGACACAAAGACAAAAAAGTGTTTTCCAAAACAGCACTTTTCGCAACAGTTACAGGTAATTATTTAATATAATATATTTGTTTACGGTTCGGATATATACTTGCTTAAATGAGGAATAAGCCTGTATCTCTTTATTTTTTGTATGATTTGAATATATGTATTTTTTAAGTAGTGGCAAAAATTCTATGTGTAGGTGACAAATTTGGTTTTAATTCAGATACACGGCCTCCTGCGAAGCGTTTTTTCACCAAAAACAGTAAATCATATTAGCAATTTTTTTTTAAAACAGATATGATATATCCTTCTATTTTGATTTTTTTAATGTAATTTTTTTCTTTGATTTTGATGAAACTTACTATCGAGACATATGGCATGCTGAAGAAGAATCAACTTCAAATAACTATTTGAAAAGAAATCGCTAACATGATTTAGTGTTTCTTGGCGAGAGGAGAGGAGATGAAGTAAAAACAAATTCCGAATCCTTTGGTTCTTGTACACATACTAAATCACAATTTTATTTTTTTCACCCCCTTCCATCCCCTTTATTAAGGGGATGGGGGTGGCTAATGCCAAAAAATTTTTTGAAACCTTAGCTTCTCTTATATGTACTAAATATCAATTTTATGGGCTTTATTTACTTGCTTGATTTACCCATTTACTCCTATTTAACCCAATTTATCTCTCAACCCTTCAACGTAATAAGATCAAAATATAATCTAGTTCCAGATTTCGTTGAGATACCTACATATGTATACCGAATTTCAAGTCTAAGTATATCTTAAACGGTTCCAGAGTAATCGTGCGCACAAAAAAAAGTTAAAGATCGACAGACAGACCAACAGACAGAAATATTTTTTTGCTCAAACTTAACATCTCGACGTTTCATGACATTCTAAGCCTATTTGAACAATAAAATTTTTCAAATTTTTTTTTGCACTACTATACCACTGGACGAGGAAGTAATTACAAAATACAAAAATATGAGTTGACTCTTGGTTTTACCACTAGCTTTCTTCAATATTCAAGTTTAAATTCTAAATAAAAATCCTCTAAAATGTTTTCTTTTGTTTTAGAAACAACGAAACGGACAGAAGTTTAGTCTTAAGATAGATTCAAAATATAAATATGTTCATTAAATATAAATAATTTAATTAAAAATTCTTCAATATTTTCAATATTTTATTTTCCCATATTTGTAGAATTTTTAGGAAGAAGGCACTAATATGCAAGGAGTGGAAAGTTTTCAGGTGATTACTGTTATTATTTTACATTTTGATTTTTATATAATTTAAATCGAAAAGTAAGATAATCAAGCATCAAGCTGAAGGAGCTACTATAAACAATTGCGAGCGTCTTCCCTCATCCAGGTGCGTTGTGATGATGTATTAGTTTTATTTCTGCTTTTACCAAAAGTGACCCACGTATACCAGAGGACCTGTATACATTCTCACGGGAAGATTCCTGAAACCAGCCTAAAGGAATATCCTATATAAACCTAGATTATTCCAGGAATATAAATATATATTCCAGGCAAAAGCTGTGAATATGTTTGAAACATATAAATATTTCTGGATTATTCCTGGAATAATTTGTGAATATTCTTAAAGGAATAATCTAGGTTTATGTAGGATATTCCCATTGGCTGATTCTAAGAATATTCCCTGGAGAATTTATATATTCACAGCCTATTCTAAGAATGATTCTTTATTCTCAAGAGTATATTCCAGGAATATTCTAAGATTATATTGTGCTGTCTGGGTATAGGGGTAGATTTTGTATCGACTAAGAATAAGGTAGAACTGGGTCCCTCAAGATTCTATTCTGGAATTAAAACATCGAAAACTCCTCCATTTCCCACAATCTATTGGTATTCACGCAGTCTATTTTCATATAAGGGTGGTTTCCACCCTGTTATATGGGTGGTTTTGAGACACGCGTAAAGTTCATGTTCTGTATTCCAAACTATAAAAACTTTAACATTTCTCGCGATTTATTGGCATTTATATACTCTATGCTTGTACAGGGGGAGTTTTCAGCATATTATAAGGGTAGTTTTCCAGTCAATATTCAAGTAAGTGACTGGTGAATATAAAACATTTTCCCTTCCCATGTTTTTCACCATTCATTTACATCCATTCATTGAATCCTGATGTATGGGACGGTTTTAGCCCATAGTCGGGGTTGTTTTTGGCTGTAGCGCAAAAGTTTGGGGGTATACGAATTTTTTTGACCTCGGATTCGGATTCAGCGTCGAAAAATACATAGGAATATTATGGTCAGTCATCCAGATCAAAAACTTTTTTTTTTGTGGGGCTGTGTAATGTATGCATATGTCATATGCAATTATTTACTATTACTTTATTATATAATCATGTATATTTCGGGAAATAAAATAAACTAAAAAAAAAAACTATAAATGTTGCCTCCTTGAAATTGTTGCGTATGTCTATGTTCACTGCTGCGTAAATTATGTAAATTAAATGTAACAATAAATTATACAACATTTAATGACCTTCCCGGTCCAGGACAATTCATTGCTTTATGTTGTTTTTAATCTAATAAACATGGAATTTACATTGCAAATGGAATAATTATAATGAGTAGGTACCTATATCATTTATAAAAAATGTTGTTTACCTATGCAAAAAATAGATGAGCCAACTTCACCATTCTTTTCATCAGGATAAGCATTTTTTTGGTTGACAAAAATAGGAGGAACAGCTGATGTAATGTGTGATTCAGTTACTTTAGCGTACATTGTAAAAAATGAAAGTGAATTTACCGTCGTTGCGTGTAAAATTTTAATGTAACTTTACCCTCAAATAGAGTGTAAAATTCTATCTACTAGGGAGGATTACCCAAAATATAGGAAAAATAAAAATTTTACGCTCTTGCGGGTAAAGTTACATTAAAATTGGGTGCAATTTTACACACAACGACGGTAAATTTACTATAACAAGAAAATCCTGTTTGGATGAAGGGCAATTTCGTTACACTACAGTGTATTGCGTTATTGCTGGCAGGCTCCCTACATTTCTTTTTGCTGTAAAGCCCAGTGGCGGTTGGTGAAATTTCAATAATTTTTTTTCTCGTCTGTGGCCCATGGGACCCACACGAAATATGGGAAATAACATCTAGAGAAGCACTTCTGTAATGACCCCTAAAAAATTTTGAAAAAGCAGTTTGATAAAAATTTTTCAAAATTCGGTAGCCTCCCCTGGATCTAGGGACTCCTGTTTAATTTTTTTTGTCATATACATTTGACTTTTCATAAAAATACAACAATACTTTTTGGAGTTTATGAAAATATTTTCATTGTTAAATAAAATACAATGAACTGAAATTTTGTAATTTACAATTTAACAAATTACAATATTTCAATTCGCTGTATCTCAGTTAGTATTGAAAATATTTTTATAAACTCCAAAACGTATTGTTGAAAAGTCAAATGTATATGACAAAAAAAAAAAATTAAACAGGAGTCCCTAGACCCAGGGGAGGCTACCAAATTTAAAAAAAAATTTCGCTAACTGCTCTTTCAACATTTTTTAGGGGTCATTAGAGAAGTGCTTCTCTAGATGTTATTTCCCCTAATTCGTATGGGTCCCATGCGCCACAGATGAGAAAAAAATATTGAAATTTCACCAGCCACCACTGGTAAAGCCATACATAAGAAAAAATAGTAGAAAAAAAATAAGAGTCTCATGAAAAATTTTATTCTCTATGGAATGGTGCCAAGATCATTTTTCTATTTTCTATCGTTTTTGAGAAAAAAAAATATAGCAGATGCAAGTAGCCTCTACAACAATACTTTTTGGAGTTTGTGAAAATATTTTCATTGTTAAATAAAATACAATGAACTGAAATTTTGTAATTTACAATTTAACAAATTACAATATTTCAATTCGCTGTATCTCAGTTAGTATTAAAAATATTTTTATAAACTCCAAAACGTATTGTTGAAAAGTCAAATGTATATGACAAAAAAGAAAATTAAACAGGAGTCCCAGACCCAGGGGAGGCTACCAAATTAAAAAAAAAAATTTCGCTAACTGCTTTTTCAACATTTTTTTGGGGTCATTAGAGAAGTGCTTCTCTAGATGTTATTTCCCATAATTCGTATGGGTCCCATGCGCCACAGATGAGAAAAAAATATTGAAATTTCACCAGCCACCACTGGTAAAGCCATACATAAGAAAAAATAGTAGAAAAAAAATAAGAGTCTCATGAAAAATTTTATTCTCTATGGAATGGTGCCAAGATCATTTTTCTATTTTCTATCGTTTTTGAGAAAAAAAAATATAGCAGATGCAAGTAGCCTCTACAACAATACTTTTTGGAGTTTGTGAAAATATTTTCATTGTTAAATAAAATACAATGAACTGAAATTTTGTAATTTACAATTTAACAAATTACAATATTTCAATTCGCTGTATCTCAGTTAGTATTGAAAATATTTTTATAAACTCCAAAACGTATTGTTGAAAAGTCAAATGTATATGACAAAAAAGAAAATTAAACAGGAGTCCTAGACCCAGGGGAGGCTACCAAATTAAAAAAAAAAATTTCGCTAACTGCTTTTTCAACATTTTTTTGGGGTCATTAGAGAAGTGCTTCTCTAGATGTTATTTCCCATAATTCGTATGGGTCCCATGCGCCACAGATGAGAAAAAAATATTGAAATTTCACCAGCCGCCACTGGTAAAGCCATACATAAGAAAAAATAGTAGAAAAGAAATAAGAGTCTCATGAAAAATTTTATTCTCTATGGAGTGGTGCCAAGATCATTTTTCTATTTTCTATCGTTTTTGAGAAAAAAAATATAGCAGATGCAAGTAGCCTCTTTGAGGGAGGGTAGGGGGAGCATGCACTTCTCAAGGTGGATCTGTTCGAAAATCTACTATTTTAACTTGTTCTCTGCAAGGATTTGCTTTTACTCAAAAGTGGAAGCATCAAACACCAGAGTCACTAAGCTAAATAGATGTACCTCAAATCAATGTCACAAACGATTCTAAGATAGTCGTGCGCAAGAAAAGTTACAGACAGAACGACAGAGGCACAGATCGACATAAATATTTTTTTGGCAAATTTTCAATTTTTTTTTATTGCCGTTACCAAGTATACTTCCACGATGTGGAAGAAAAAGAAACAAATAGGTCGGTTAAAATTGTGCCGTCTTAATTCAGAGAATGTATTATGAAATGCCATGCAATGGAATTGAAGACGGCAATAACCTAATTCTGAAAAATTATAGAGTTTCATCCAGGGGCGGATTAATAATTTTTTACGAAAATGATATAGGTAGGTAAACGAAAATTCTAGTCTATTTTTTCTCAATTTTATTATATGTTTATTACGTAGCCTTTAATAATTCTGAAGATAAATAAAAGTAAAAGCAATAAAAACAATAAAAAGATCTTTGGAATTCTATAAAGGAAAATTTTTAAAATAAATAAAACAAAATCATTGATATCAAAAATGAAATTGAAAATCCAGCAGAATATTGATATATTTTATTTTTTCGTTTAAATTATTTTCAAGCGACAGTAGTAAACAAAAGGGGCCCTTTCGGGGTCCGGTTTGCTCTGGGGCCCTACGCTTAAAGCGTCTTAAGTCTATCTGTAGATCCACCTCTGTATATTAAATTAAATATATGAGATTATTAAAAAATAAATGATGTGAAAAAGATAGAGAGATGAGATAAGAACTTTACTACCGTGAATGGGGTATACCTCAATTGATTGGGATATCATGTTTGTTTGCAGGTACGCTAAAATTATCTATATTTTTCTATAATATTTGAACGGGATAAAAATTACAATTAAGTACTATTTATTGCGTATTAGAGTTAAATGACGTAGTTACTGAGTGAGAAACGTGTATTTATTTATTTATTACAGCCTTCATTTGCGTAATTTAACAGTTACGTTAGTGATAAGAAAGAAGCATTTCTACGTGCCCCTTCTGCAAAAATGAATCTTGTATAACAATAATTGTTTTGGTTTACGCAAAGTGAGTATTTCCTGGGACCTTCCCTTATTATTTGATTTAATCAATCAAATATTGTAACCGGGCAAACATTTTTAATGGTCAATTTTTTTTTACAGAAATCCGTTTCATAACGGACTTAATTCAAATATCGACTTTGTGATCAAAAGTTCTCGTTGGTTTAACTCGATCCCATCAGGCCCCCCGCATCAAATCATGGGCCCCGGCAATTTCTCTGTCGGACCCCGCGCCTATTAATTGATGAGCGGGAAAAAAATTGCTTGTCAAAATCTCTGGCAGGCCTCTTCGGAAGCCAACGCGCTTAATAACTGATGAGCGGGGGAGAAATTTGAAAAAAAAAATTGTCCAGATCTTTGGCGGGCCCCTCAGAAGCCCAGTACCCATTAGACCCTTGGTTCTCATGCCTATAGTTTCCGAGAAGCTCAAAAAATGTACAAGTGGTCAAGTCAAAAAATTTCCGAATTCATGATTTTTTTTATACATTTTATATTGTGATGCTTTCTCCCTTTAGAATATTTTCCACTAAAAATATTTTTTGTTTTAATAAAAATACCTTAGAGAAAAAATAAAGTTTAAAAAATTTTGGCGCCGGAAATTCGACCTAAAAATAATAAGTTAAAAATATATTCGGCCAAATTGACTAAAACTTTTTTTTACATAAAGTTTTGTGTCTTCCTAATCAAAAAACTCTTATTGGAAAATTTTCGGAAACCTGCTGTACTACCATCAAAGTATTAAATCCGAAATTAAATGGGTATATTGATGGCATATTGGAGGTCAAAGGAGCTATTTCTGCAAGTTTTTCAATAACAGTTTTTTGATCAGAGACACAAATTTTACGTAAACATTTTTTAGCCAATTTGACCGAATATTCTTTTCACTTGTTATTTTTAGCTCGAATTTCCGGCTCCTTCGCCAATTTTTTTTCTACGATATTTTTATTAAAACAAAAAATCTCTTTATTGAAAAATATTCTAAAGTGCTATAAGAAAATATCGGAGTATAAAATGTATGAAAAAAAATTATATCGGAAATGTTTTGTACATTTTTTGAACTATATCTCGGAAACTAGACTTGGGATCGAGTTAGATCCACGAGAACTATTAATCGCAAAGTCGAAATCTACAACAGTTACTAATTTTAGTAGCTTAAACTTAAGAAGAAACCCCTAAAATATTTTAACTTCTCGTTAATAATTCCAAAGTTACTAATGATGATAAATAGTAAATTAAAAACTTATTTAACTAATAGTGTACCAACACCCACCCATCATATAATTAAAAGATGTGCATATTACTTCCACATCCAGTGGAAGTATAGTAACGACAACAAAATTTTTAAAAAATTTTATTGTTCAAATAGGCTTAGAATGTCGTGAAACGTCGAGATTTTAAGTTTGAGCAAAAAAAAATTCTGTCTGTCTGTCGGTCTGTCTATAACTTTTTTTGGGCGCACGTTTACTCTGGAACCGTTTGAGATATTGACTTGAAATTTGGTACACATATGTACTTTAACGAGATCTAGAACTGGATTATATTTTCATCTTGTTCCGTCGAAGGGTTGGGGGTAAATTGGGGTAAATTTGGGGTAAATTTGGGGTAAATTGGTAAGTCAAGCAGGTAAGAGTCCATAAAATTGGTATTTAGTATATACAAGAGAAGCTAAGGTCTCAAAAAAAATTTTGGCGTTAGCCACCCACATTACCACCCCCACCCCATTATTAAAGGGGATGAAAAAAAATGTGATTTAGTGTGTGTACAAGAACCAGAAACCTCAAATTTTTTTTTTCTTCATCCACCCCCACTACCACCCCCTATCTCCACCCCCACCCCACTACCGATGTGGGGTATCGTTTTGTGGGTTTTTGGGGTAGAGGACTTCAAATATTATATTATTAAAGTTCCATAAACAATTATTTCCACATACAAAATTTTTTCGTTTTGAGTGACTTGGACAGAAAATCGGGATGTGGAAGTAGTGATTCCTTGGGCAGCGGTTTTTTTTAAGAAAGTGGAAGTTTTACCAATTTTAGTAGCTTGAACTTATTTAAGAAGAAACTCATAAGTTATTTTCAGGTGCGTAGCGAGCCAACTTTTTTGGGGGATTATCTTTCAAATTTGCCAACTTCATAGGACTTAAAGAGCCAACTCTAAATAATTAAATAATAATCCTTCCAAAAAAAAATTCCAACTTTTACCCAACTTTTGCCAAATTCCACCGAAATAAAAATTGATGAGGGGGGAGAAATTCTAAAAAAAAATTTTTCAATAAAAATTGACAACTTACATCTCGAATTTCCAACTTTCGCCAAATTCCGCCGAAATATTTTTGTGGAAAAACTAATGCAAAATTATTGATTAGCATGCTGTAGAACCCCTATATTCAGAATTTAACATTTTGATTTTCGAATTACGGGCCACTTAAAATTACCGATTTTAAATATTAAATAATCAATAAATTGGTAACGAATTTTTTTTTTTGAAAGAAAGTCATTCTTTTCTGTTTAAATTCGTTTTTCCTACCACCCCATATCATCGATATTTTTAAATTCGGTAATCCTTAATGTCCCAATAGTTTACAGGTCTAATGACTCAAAATGTTTAGCAATTTTTTAATGAAATTTCTTGGCCTTCGAAATTTGAAAGTTTCGATGATAAGGGATAGTAGAAAATGTGAATTTAAAGAAAAAATGAAAAATGACTTTTTTTCGAAAAAAATTTCGTTACCAATTTATTGATTATTTAATGTTTAAAATACGTAATTTTAAGGGGACCGTAATTCGAAAACCAAAAATCAAAATGTTCTTAATTCTGGATATGGCGGATCTACAGCATGCTGATCAATAATATTGCATTAGTTTTTCAACAAAAAATGGCTAATATGATTTCTCGAAAAATTGACCTTTTTTTCTTAATAAAAATGCACGTCAATGACTGAAATAAGTCTTGATATAGTAAAGATCTTTGATACCGATCCAAATTTGGTTGAAACTGGATGACCAATAACTGAATTGCGTAGGTGTTTCCATTTGAAATGGGTCACACTGTATGTTTATTTTTTGTAAATAAATATTTTTTGATATATGAATTAGGTATTTCAATTTTCTCAGTAATATGACATTTTTTAACAATAAATAATATTAACTGGAAGGCATGAGCATATTGAGCATCATGAGGACCGTACAAGAAAATAGCTTACACTCCCCTGGCTTTACTCACCTGCCTGAAAGAAATACGGCAGACGATACGAAAAATTTTAAAATTCTCCTCACTGCAAAGAAAAAAATTGCCCCCCCCCCAAGACCAAATCGCGGACCCAACTAAAATATGCCAGGACGCCACTGCTCGTATATATAGAACACGTGTTAGAATGCACAAAAATACTTTGCACTGCTATTGTATACTAATTTGTTTATCACTTAGAATCAAGTAGAAGGCCAAAAATAGTTTAATGTCTAGGTTTATTTTGCAACAAAGGAAACAACAATTCATTTCGTGACCGCTCGTGGTACTATATAGACTACTACAAGAAAGTTAAGGGTATATCATAAATTTTCGTATAACATTCTAGTCTTATTTTTCGTTTTAATCGCATTGTCAGTTTTCAGCATTGGTGGTTTATCTAAGCAGTCCTCGAAGTAGCTCAAATGAAAAGTCACACATATTGTAAAATTTAGTCTGTTTATTTTTATTTTAAGCTAGATGACCTCACGACCAACTGCCTTTTGTATTCTTACTTCCCATAAACATTTTTTTTATTAGGAACTAGCCCTATCCCGCTCCTGTATTATTAAATCATATACATTGCACAACACATAACCGAGAGGCAATGCTCGCGGCGTTGCAGTATGTTAGTGTAGAAACAATCCTCAGAATTTGTTGTTGAAATATATGCAAACGCAAGAACTCTAAATAATGCGCTAATTGCTGCGCCAAAATAACAATAGGCATGTCCACAAAATTTTAATTTCGATTGGAAATGATAGATTTATCGGTATTATAAACTAATGTAACAATAAAAAAATATATATTTCTTGATTTTGCCAGTTATTCATAACAGAAATGACCCCAATGCAGCGAAGTTAAGAAACGTTCCCAGGCAGAGGCTAGTAATATGACGTCACCTCCTTGCAGGCACGCGGACCTGTGTGTGTAATGCGGGCTCGTTGCTTTTTATTGAAAGACTAATGTAATATTATTGATCAGCATGCTTTAGAATCCCTATATTCAAAATTTAAAGACTTTTGATTTATAATTTTCGAATTACGGTTCCCTAAAATCATATTTTTCAAATATTAAATAATTAATTGCATTTCGAAAAAAAGTTATTCTTTATTTTCTATTTAAATTCACTTTTTCTACAGCTTAGCGTCATCTATACTTTCAAATTTCATAGGCCAAGAATTTTCATTGAAAAATTACCAAAAATATTAAATATCATATAATAGTCCCCTGCCAAGTGTACAAAAATATTCTCCCGTGGGCTCCTTGATGATGCAAGTGTGGTAGTAGTCTGAATCTCTTTGTTAGGCCTTGAAGAAACATAATTTAGATGTTGGCACTCTCAAAAATTATGCGCATGAGTACTGCGCGCGAAAAACAAAATGGCCGCCATCGCAAACACTTTTTCCAATTTATCTAAGTAACCATTGGGACTACGAAAAAAAGTTTTATACAAAAAATATTGCTAAATCAATTTTACACAAAAAAGGCTATTATAAGTTTTTATGCAGGACTAACCATTTTCCCAGAAACTTAACTTTTAAAATTATTTCATGGCTTTATATTTATTAATAGTTATTTGTTTGAAATTATCTTTATGTGAAACTGAAAAAATGATAGGTTTTCAAAATACAGAACAAAGTAAACATCATGAAGTGTCCGTTAAACTTCAGCAGCATCAGGATGATAACATAGTTAAATTAAAAGAAGCGTTTCAAAACACAACAAATCCCTTTCACTGCAAAACTGATGAGCTCATTAATATCCTAACTCAGCGTCTTTCCACAGGAAATAAAGATGTCTTTAGACAGTGTGGCGGAAGCTGGCCAAGATCTGTATAATTCCTTCTTAGAGCAAAGAGTTCATACCAACAACATTCAGTTCTGGGATCCGTTGAAAAAGAATTTTATTAAAACGTGTAAAACGGCAGCGAACAAAGTTAAAATTACCATCAAATACAAATTTATAGCCATAAAGACAGATTTATCTCTTATTTCAAGATTATTGATAGCATCCAGAAGCAGACCTGACGTAGATTTGAGATACTATTTGAGCAACTACGAGTTCTCAGCAGTACCGAAGTTATTATTTGCAGTTGACGGGAGTATGCACTATTGTCTAGCTAAGTACAAACTTATAGATGCTCTTGAATCAGTGCAAGGTATACCTGCCGAAGAAAACGATGATGATCATGCTTCCACCACACCTGCAGTTTTAGAAGAAAATGAGGAGCTACAGGAAAATCTGCGATAATAGATGGCATGGCGCTTCTTCACACCTACCACAAACCTAGCTCAGTGAAGACATGCCGTGACCTCGGTTTAAGCTTCAGCAAATGGATCGGGCAAAAATTCAGCAATTACAGTGAAGTCCATGTTGTTTTCGACTCTTACAAAGAAAATTCGTTGAAGAAACCCATAAGAGTGATTCGGCAGAAAGGCTCAGATCCAATCCAGTACAAAATCGGACCAGAAACGAAAATTGGAAGTAATAGCAATGAATAAATTCTTGTCCCACGATAAGAAGAAGGATGAACTGACAGAGTTCCTTTCCGATCAGATTCCTCAATTTGGCGTGACCAACAACAAAAGGTTTGTAATCAGTTGGAGGGACAAAGCAGCTTCATCACATGGCGATGATGTATCCAGTCTTTCAAGTACGCAGGAGAAGGCGGACACAAAGATCATATTACATGCAGTATATTTAGCATAGAAAGGAATTAAAACTACTTGTGTATTCTTCTCCGATACTGATGTTCTAATTTTGGCATTAAGACGGTATCCCCAACTTTCGAAAGAGTTTGCATTTTTCCTTGGCCATGGCATGAAAAGATTTGTTCAGGTAGGTTCAATTTACAGAGCATTTGGATCTCTGAAAGCCTCTGCACTTCCTGGATTACACGCACTTTCAGGAGCAGATGTAACAGGATCATTTGCTGACAAAGGTAAAATAAAGTGGTGGAAAACTTTTAATTCTGCAAGTGATAAGCTGCTAGAAGCTTTGGCTACATTGGGGACTACACTGTCCCTCACAGAAGATGTCAGGGCTAACTTGGAAGCGTTCATTTGTGAGCTTTATATCCCCAAAACAACAGTGACCGACATAGGAGCTGTGAGATAGTTGTTGTTCACCCAGAAACAATGTCAAGATGAGAACCTTCCTCCAACAAGATCTGCACTGGATCCGGCTTTGCTAAGGGCCCACCTTCTGTGTTTTGAGTGAAATCAGGACCTCATTCAGTATCCCAATAACCGAACACCCTCAGATTTTGGATGGAAGAAAGTAAGGAGCATATACGAGCCAATTGCTTGTACCAAACCTTGTGCTCCAGAGCTTATCTTGGAACTTTGTCGCTGCTCATGCTCCCAAAGGCGTTGCTCTCCTCCATGTACGTGTCAGTCGAATGGACTCCGGTGTACCGAAGGTAATATCGACCGATCTGATTATATGGGAGAGTGCGAGCAAGGCGATGATGAAGATTTGGGGTTAAGTGAGATTTGCATTGAAAGTGACGATGATTTTAATTAAAAATATCATTGTAGAAGTGAAAAGTATTGCTTCTCTGTACTTTGTCTATATGAATCTGTAACTACTGTATTTCTATAAGTTTCTTCATTAAACGTTAAATTTTTTTTCCCTTTTCTGGCCTTGGATGGGTTTCATCAGCCAGTTTCACAGATGGGGGAAAGAGAAGGAAGTAAAAGGGAAAACGTTAAAATTATATAGGTACTTTTTCTTTTAATTTCCTATGCCTACCCATACTGTAAAACATAGGGGAGATAGCGGTATTTGTTAATTTATTGATGTTTGTAATGTTTTAGTTATAATTATTGTTTCCAGTGGCCCGAGAAATAGTGTCAAATATGTTAATATGCACTGGCAAATCTCTCATCATTAGACATATTAATTTTTATTATTGGAAACTATAAAATGAAACTTTTTGAGAGAACGGTTAGTTCTACATAAAAAATGTATAATTGATTTAGCAATATTTTTTATATAAAACTTTTTTTCGTAATCCCAATGGTTACTTAGATAAATGAGAAAAAGTGTTTGCGACGGCGGCCATTTTGTTTTTCGCGCGCAGCTCTCAAACGCACCATTTTTGAGAGTGCCAACATCTAAAGTATGTTTCTCCAAGGTCAAACAAAGAGATTGGGACCACTACCACACTTGCATCCTCGAAGATCTCACGGATGTACATTTGATAGGGGACTATTTTTCGAAAAAAATCATTCTTCATTTTCTATTTAAAATCACTTTTCCCATCACCCACTGTCATCCATGCTTTCGAATTCGGCAATCCCTAATGCACGAATAATTTACAGAGCTGATGCTTCAAAATGTTTGGTAATTTTTCAATGAAAATTCTTGGCCTATGAAATTTGAAAGTGTAGATGACTAGATGACGCGGAATACTAAGGGCCCTAATGTATGGTCTTAACTAATATTAACGTGTATTATTTTTTTGTGGACATGCCCATTGGCGTGTGCTCGGTTTTTTAACACATTGAAGCTTATAAAGTAATAAAAAATTAGACTATTTCCCGATTTATATATAGTGGATCACCAAGTTGTCAAAACAAAGAAAAAAATCATAATTTTAATTTTAATCGGGTAATTTAAATAAGAAACATTTGGATTTACGTTTGTGCAGAAAAACAAGCCATCTTAAGGTTAAAGATGGTTATAAGTTCAAATATTAAGGAAGTAAAAATATATTGTTACGCCTCGAATTTGATCTGAAATTTCGTTAGATGTGGGTAACTAAAAGTATATTGATATATAAGTATATTGATTTAAGTAATAATAAAACGGGTTAATATTAGCGATTTGTAATAGTACTCCTTCAGCTGTATTGCTGGTCTGTGGGCATAGAATGATACAAGTATAAAGTTTTTTTCCTATTGAGGAAGGAAGGAATATATTGTAGCTTCACAAAGAGTTTGTTGGCCCCCTGTTTGTACGTCATTCTCCCCCCATCCTCTCGAAGGCCATATTCTAATAGCTAATTAAGCTACAGCCCTATATTTTTTTAACTCGGTCTTTTTTCTAAATTGCTGATAGTTTTTTTTTGTTTCGATCGTGTATCTAGTTCCAGATCTCTTTATAATACATAAGTGCATCAAATTTCTAGTCTATATCATAGACAGTTCCAGAGTAATCATGCGCACAAAAAACGGCGCACAGACCGACAGATAGATCTTTTTTGCATAAACTTAAAATCTCGATTTTAAATGATATTCTTACCCTTTTTGAGAGAGAAAAAAAATCAATTTATTTTACCGTTACTATATAAAATAGATAGATTGTGTACTTAATTTCAGTGGCACATTTAAACTATTTAATACATAAACACATGTTTAAATCTATATAATCTATATAATTTTACATTTTCCGGTTCGTCGAAAGTGGAAGTGAATTAAAAAAAGAATGGTAATGGTCTTCAGAAAACCGTCCTTCATTAGGAGCAGAAGTTGTTCGTATTCCCAAATCTCTTTGACTAAGACAATACATATACTGCCTTCACATCCCCCAACCGCATAACTCAAATAACTTCACTCTGCGCTTATGTAGTTGATGTTATTTGCAGTCCGTTATGTGTTATGTGAGTATTTACCTATACTAGGTACAATGATTGAAAAGTGTTTAATTTGTGAGGGCGATGTTGACAGGATAAGTGGATAAGTGAAGGTAAGTGTTTTAGGGAAAGATGGGAAATATGAAGGTTCCAGGAACAAGAAACTCGGTGTTCATAATTCGTGCATAAAAGAACACCAGAGCTAACTCAACAAAAATATTTCTGAGAGTAGCTCTTTCAGAAAAATAGCCTTCAAAATCACATGGCGCCCCATGTTTGCGTTCATATCAAGTGAAATTTAATTTTAATATTAAGTGTCTCTTTTGTGCAGAAGCTATTGACAATTTGACATGCTAAAGAAAAAGAACCTCCATTTACGTCAAACGGTTTACAAAGTTCCAACCACTAAGTTCGACAATACAATTACAGTTCATGCACTGGAGAGAAAAGATGAATGGGGAGACACCATTCTAAAACATATGAGCACAGTTGGGGATCTATCATGCGGATTGCTATAAAAAGTTCTTCATAGAAGCAAAGGAGACATGGTTAAGCTTCAGCAAGATTGCTAGCCAAATGAAAGAAATGTCCGATATCTTCACTAACCTCTCTACAACTCCAGAGAAGGTCGCACAGGCTGGAGAGATGTTTTTAGCGATCTCCCAAGCGACTGCAGATGAGCTAGATTTAAATAAACATCGATATACTGCGTTACTAAAATCATCTACTAAGCCAAAACCCGATCTAACTACACTGCCACCAACCAAAAGAGCTGCGCAACAACACTCTTTCAGAGTTTATTGGCAGGTATATGAACCCTTTTTTACAAATATTTCCTGTTACTTACAGCGGTTCGTGTACTTACTTACAGATACACCAATGGCTCAACAACCCCCTACCTCCGAACCAGTGGGGATGGAACCGAGGCACAGCTGGGAGGTGAGCATACGGTGGGAGGGTAAGGTGCCATTTTTAGGTTTTTCGATTGTATCTCGGAGACGGTGGACTCTAGAAAAATATGTTTTAAATAAAAATGAAAGCTAATTAAATTTCCTATAAAATTGCTTCCATACATATTTGTCGAATTTCCAACGGTTTTCGAAATCGATAATTTTCGAAAAAATCATGTTTACCTTTTTGTCAAACATTTACTTCTAGTGCCTCCCACGATCGTTTCTCAGAAAAATTGTTAGAAGCGAAGTTGTAGAGCATTAAATTTCCTTCACTTTGATATACTCCTTTATCTTCAACCAATCAAAAGTTATAGAATTTTTAAAATATACGCTCAATTTCGATGTTCCTCTAGAAATGACTATGTTGACGCTACCATGATGATTAACAACCTTTTAACAATAGAAATAAGGTAGTTTCAATTGACACACAACACTTTTTTTTATAATTATAGCTTTTATTATATTATTACGAATCATATAATTACATGAACTAATAGTAATTAAAAAATGAAAAAATAAGCATCAAGGTGACATTTTGGTTTTTTGAGGCGAGGCTCATTCATCTTCGTCAGCAGTGGAGACGTTGTCCAAAAAGATTGGTAGTGTATTGATGTCGTCGTCGTCGCCTTCTTCCTGAATTAATATTCCGACTCTGTTGTTGCACCTGCCTTTGCAATTCGGGCATGCGACAGAGCAGTTTAACGATGCTTTTCTACTCAAATTGAGTTTTTTGGTTCAAAAATGGCTAGAGAACGCAAATCTTGTTGGATATGAACAATTTTTCTTTAAATTAAAGCTTACTGAAATTCCAACAAATCCTAGATCCCGAATTTTGAAATAAAAATTCCTTTTTTATTATATTAAGTTAAAGGCCAAAAAAATGTTTCGGTCTTTTGGCCTCAATGTGATATCATTATATGTTTACGTGTAGTTTAGTAGAAAATATTTTTTTTATAAAAACACATTTTTATTGGTACATTATATTCTTATGTCTTGCGCCCACGAACTCTACTTTTCGAAGACCATATATAATCTTAAATCAAACTTTTAATTTGAGGGTGTTTTACCATGAAAAATTCAAACTTTTGGAACCCCGTAACCCTGCCTATAAATAAAAGGACGCAAATATATCATTGGCCTAGCGACTTAGCAGGGCCTTAATCCGGCCCTGCTAAGTCGACTGTCTTGTATAAAATGGTATAATACTATAAATAAAGCTGAGGTTAATATTAATTGCATTACTTTATTTTTCATGAAAACATGAAAACGTTATTGAAACTATAGAAAAATACAGTAATGTAAGCCAATAAAAATATACATTATTTAAAGAAAAACATTGTATTCTTGGTATATTTTTGGAGTCTAACTCTTTGTTTTGTAAATCATAATAAATCCGCCTCATATGCTTAACGTGTATCTGGCTCCTACACTTAAAATCATAATGAAGTAACTCGTTATAGCGTCAAAAACACAAGAATCATTATTTGGTAATTAGTTACATTTCTGACCCAGTCAACTTGCTGCCTACCCTGAAAACGAAGGTGCGTACCCAATCGGCATTGACAAGAGGGTCATTATCTGTCAACTAAAACAATTTTAAATACCTGTAGTTTAGAGATACGCAAAACCACGTTTACTGATTTAATGCAAGCTTTATTGACATTCCCTCGCCTTAACTTGTATTACCGAGCTATGTAAAACACTAATTACTCGAGGGGTCAACCGCACCCAAAATTTTGTACACCAGATTTCCTCTTTGACGAAGATTATACAGATTTCCTCGGATTTCGAGTCGGATTTCCCTCAGATTTCCTCTTTAATTTGATAAAAAAAATTTAGAATAGCGGCTAGAGAAATCCGAAAAAAAAATTCCTGAGGTTTCCTCGGATTTTCTGGGATTTTCGTCTTCGATAAAAAAAATTGATGGGCGAGTAGGAGGAATCCGAAAAAAAGATTTCCTCGGATTTCCTTTCCCTCGATATTACTTGACTTGACATTGGAAAATCGTTTTCCGACAGTTTGGTAAATATAGTTGACTTCAGATTTATCTGCATATAAAAAATGACGTCTTTGATCTTTACTGCACCATCAAACACGCCGACATTTTTTGTATGCGGAATAAATCCGAAGTCAACTATATCTACAAAAATATTACCTTCTATTTGCAATAGCAAAAATATTTTTTTTTGAGACAGCATTTTCTGATTCAGTTAATTTTAAAAATTAAAACTCGTTTAAGTATACCCAGTAACATTAAAATGATATTCGATCGCCTATAGGAAGTTGAAATAAAATATCTAAATTTTAATTAATTTTATTAAGTTATAATATATAGGCCTTATTGTTCAATAAGACGAGAATGGCTGCAATTAGCCATAGAGAAGTACTTACAAAAAAATGTTCGCTTTTCAGTTCTACTTCACATTGTCGAAAAATATACAGGGTGTTCCATTTGAAAAAATTGAGAAAAGTCAATTTAAAAAGTTCTTAATTGAAAAATAATTTTCTGCCACCCTCGTTACCCCCCCCCCCCACTTTGTCAGACTTGGTAAAAGTTGGAAATTTGAGACGTAAAATTTTTTTTAGAATTGCTCCCCCCTCCCGCTCGTCAACTTTTTGGAGGAATTATTATTTAATTATTTACAGAGTTGGCTTCTTCAGTTTATGAAGTTGGCAAATTTGATGTAACTAGTGTTACATACACCCCCAAAAAAGTTGACTCGCTACGGCTCTGGACAAAGTATCTTACCAAAAAATTGGGAATGGAAAATTGAGAGTGAGTTGTTACAATTACAATGACTCAGCCACCAGCCCCCGAAAATTTGCTGAAAATTATCTTGTGTTCAGATAAGACTGGATGTAGACCAGCTTGTGAATGCAGGAAAAGTGGTTTGCATTGCTCTCCAGCTTGTTCACAATGCAAAGGCGATTGCTGCTCGAATGCAATATTAGTGATATTAATGAATGAAATAGAGAGTGAGAATAATGAATAATAATTATTATTATTTATAAAAATTGTTTGAAAATTGTGGCTCAAAACTTATTACTCGGTGGTTTTTGAGGTCGCTGATTACGATGCTGATATCCAAATTTATCCATTATGAAATCCAAGATGACGGATTCAATATGGCGGATACTAACATCCAGAAATTTATCAAATGTTGAAGATTTTGATCCAAAAATTGTTACTTGGGGGTTTTTGGGGTCGCTGATCACGAATCTGAAGTCAGAATTAGAATCCAAAATGGCGGATCTAATATGGCGGACCCTTCTGAGGCCTACATATTTTATTACAGTATTTATTATATCAAACTTTTTACTGTGGGTTTTTTTGGGTCGCTGATCACGAATCTGAAGTCAGAATTTGAGAAATTTCAACTTCAAGATTTTGCCTCTCCCCATTCGGGGTGCCTTATTTTGGTGAGTCCTCTTTCCTCTCACCATCGGGGTGCTTTGTTGTGGTGAGTCCCTGGCCTCTCGCTCTCGGAGTGCTTTATTTTTCTTGAGTCCCCTTCCCTCTCACCATCGCGATCGGGGTACTTTATTTTGATGAGTCCCCTTGCCCTATTTTCTATCCTATTTAATTTTTTTCTCACAGTAAAAAGTTTGAAATTAAGAATACTGAAATAAAAAAAAAGTAGGCCTAAGAAGGGTTCGCCTTATTTGATCCGCCATCTTAAATTTGAACATTTTCAAATTCTGACTTTAGATTCGTGAACAGCGACCTCAAAGTTTTGGGCCACAATCTTCAAATTTTGATGAAATTCTGGATCTTAACATCCGCAAGATTGGATTCGCCATCTTGGATTTAGAAATTATCAAATTCTGACTTCAGATTCATAATCAGCGACTCCAAGTAACAAAATTCAGGCCAAAATATTGAGTGAATTAATATATGCATGAACGAAGGCGAAAAAGGTATTTTTAGCACTTCTAGGTTAAGTTTTCTCGTAATCCTAACGTGATGGCACAAAACGGACTACGGCCTCGTGTTCAGCACGTCAAAAACCTTCGGGGTATGATAATAGAATCCCAATCAGATACATAATATACCGAAATGTTCAGCGGTACCTATTAAATGTTTTTTACCCAACATTCTAAGTAGTTAAGTAGTGAGAGAATGAGCGCAAACCCGTCAGTAGAGTAGCAATCAGAGTTCTGTGTGACGTCATCATTCCGGCAGCCCCGCGGGGGCGGGCAGGTGATAGATGATAGATCCTATGATCTAGGTTCTAGTGTGAGGTGAGATAATGCTAGATGATAGATCCTATTATCTAGGTTGTAGTGTGAGGTGGGATCTTCTTAGATGATAGGTGATAGGACCTAATGGGAGGGGGGAGATCCAATCCCTGAGCTTAGATAAGAGATTATATCTAAAAGGACGTGGCTAAGAGTATACAGGGTGTGTCTAAAATAAGATGGCTGCTGTTTATTGACTAATAGTATTGTATGTTTACGTTAGTGGGCGTTAAGAAAATGGCTACTGACGTCCATCATTGAGATTAAATAGACAAGTCTTATAATTATGAGATAAATATTCATTTACTTCTATATGTTAAGATTTGAATGTAAAACTGCGGTCAAATGCAGAGACGTTATCGGATTCCAGGAAATTGTTAATGTAAATAAATGCGACTGTCTACGGCTATATGTATATTTAAAACGTGATTAATTACCTTTAGATAACTACAGCGGCTAGATCAAAGGAAATATCAAGAGCCAATATAAACGCTTTTCAGACAAGTCTAGACTTGTTAGCCTGAGTTTTATATAAGATAAATATTCGTTCGCTTCTCTACGTTTAGATTTCAATGTAATAAGAATATAATGCAGAGCCGTTATCGGATTCCTGGAAATTGTTAATGTAAACAAATGAAATCATTTCTGATAGCCTACTAACATAAGATAGGTATACGGTAAAGATGCATGCGAAGAATTTTGTGTCTTACAATACATGGTTTCTTATGGGAATATGTAGCCACCCCGCAGCGATATAGCAATTTAACATTGTTTTATATGTAAAAGACGAACAGATTATGAAAATTCGGAGGCCTTTTAGAAATCGTTCACTGCAAAGTCACGTGACCCTCAGCCGCCGAGTATAAAAGCAGCGTCATCTCCCCACCTCGATCATTAGCTGTTTATCTCTCGCGGTGAACGGTTGTCTAATTGAAACAGTATGTCGTCTACCGAGACCGTATCTAAACTCAGTACTGATATAATTAATTTAACTAAAAAATCATTGCTGCTCTTAAAGACCGATGATGAAATCGACCAACATATTTCGATAATTAATAGCAATATTAAACTAGTAGCCAAGGCAATTAAAATCAAAATTCATATCGATAATAAAGGTGAAAATATATTTAAATTGGAAAATAATTTAGCGCTTTTAAAATACTACCGAGAGCAATTGAAAAAATTAAAATTAAAAAATAAAATATTAGGCGGTTCCTTAAAGCCGGCAGCACGAAAATATTTAGTATATCAGGAGGTAGAATCTTGTTTTAAAAATCGTGTTAAGTCCGGTATAATAACTAACGTACAAATTAAAGAACCGGTATTATTTTTTAAAAAAGCGTTTAGGAGCTTCTCTATTCAAATTAAAAAATGTTTGAAAGATGGACTAATTAAAGTAAATGTTATTTTTGAATGTAACTTCGTACAGCCTACTAATGGCACAGTGGAATTAAAAACATTTGCTACAAGGAACGCTGTGATAGACTTAAATACGAATTTAAAGGAATGGTATAAAGAAAATGTATCCGAACGGTTATTGAAACATCTTGAAGACTTTCAAGGAAAAGATTCAGGCTGGGCCTTATCGGAAATTATCGGGCTAAGAGTAAATGTTAATAAATATTGTCCTATAACAGTGGGATTATCAACATACGCTGAAATGCCAAGCTTTATAAAAAATAAAATGTGTGTTATTAACGTTAAAAATAATGACGAATATTGCTTCTTATGGTCAGTAGTTTCGGCATTATACCCAGCTAAAAAGGATGGGCAGAGAGTAACTTCATATCCTCATTTTAAACACGTTTTGAAATATGACGACATCGAGTTTCCGATGGAATTAAGAAATATTAAAAAATTCGAACGCTTAAATGATATTTCGATAAACGTATACACTGTAATTAAAAGGGAAGTTTTACCGTTATGTTTAAGTAAATACAGTTTTGAACGGGTCGTAAATTTATTAATGATTCCTACGAATTCTGCCGATAATTTTACTGACGCTACGCAATATCATTTTGCTTGGATAAAGAATATGTCTCGATTATTATCTAAACAATTATCTTCACATAATGGTAAACATTTTATTTGCAACCGATGTCTTAATCATTTTACTACTCAAGAACTTCTAGACCGACATTCAAATGATTGTAATTCGAAAACTAATACTTGCAAAATTGAATTACCCGACGAGGATGAAAAGTTTTTAAAATTTAAAAATTACCGATATAAAGAAAGGGTACCGTTCGCTATTTATGCCGATTTCGAATGTATCTTAGAGGACTGTGATGGTAACACGAATCAAAATACGCAAAATTACCAGAAACATACGGCTTTTAGCGTCGCGTATTACTTAAAATGTTCCTATGATGACAGTCTATCACAATTTAAAATGTACCGAGGCGCCGACTGTCAGTACTGGTTTGTTAAAGAACTTGAAAAAATTTCAGACCGAGTTAATGTAATCATGTCCGACATAAAACCTATGGAATCGTTAAACGAGACACAAAAAAATGAATTCGATCTCGCGCAGGTCTGTCATATCTGTGAGGGGCCCTTCAAAGAGACGGACATTAAAGTAGCCGATCACAATCATTTAACTGGGTACTATAGGGGACCGGCGCATATGAGATGTAACATTAATTATCAAGATAGTCACGTGATTCCGGTTATATTTCATTGTTTATCAGGTTACGACGGCCACCTGATAATCAAACAGCTAGCAACGGCATTTGACGGACAAATTTCATTATTACCGATTAATAAGGAAAAATACATTTCTTTCACTAAACGAGTTAAAGATACGAAAATTAAACTAAGATTTATTGATTCGTTTAGGTTTATGGCAGACAAAATCGAAAAACTAGCTTCCTATCTCGACGATGACCAGAAACGAATCACTAAATCGTACTGTAATAATGACGAACAATTTCAATTATTAACGCGGAAAGGTGTTTTTCCTTATGATTATTTAAATTCTTGGGAAAAATTAGACGAGACATCTCTACCGGCTAAAGAAGAATTTTACAGTAAACTGACTGACGAAAACATAACAGAGGACGATTATAACCATGCTATAAATATCTGGAATAAATTCGATATTAAGACATTAGGGGAATATTCCGATATATATTTAAAAACAGATGTATTACTGCTAGCTGATATATTTGAAAATTTCCGCGAGACATGCATACAGACGTACGGACTTGACGCTTTAAATTATTATACTGCTCCGGGGCTGGCATTCGACGCGATGTTAAAAATAACTAAAGAAAATTTAGAGCTTCTCACAGACATTGATATGATACTGATGATTGAAAAAGGCGTGAGAGGCGGTGTAGCGCAGGTATCTAACAGATATTCGAAAGCTAACAACAAGTACATGGGGGATGCGTTTAATCCCGACGAAAGAGAGACTCACATCATGTACTTTGACATCAATAACATGTATGGAGCCGGGATGTCTGTTCCGCTACCTACAGGTGCTTTCGAGTGGGTGCCCGTCGAACAATTTTATGCCTTAGATATTCCAAATTTATCGGACGAGTCAGACATCGGTTATATTTTGGAAGTAGATATCGAGTATCCACTTGAATTACATGAGCTACATAAGGATCTCCCGATGTGTCCAGAACATATGGTGCCGCCCGGTTCAAAACATTCAAAATTAATGACCACTCTGTTAGATAAAACGCGATATGTAATGCATTATAGGACTTTAAAAAAATGTTTAGAACGCGGATTAAAACTCAAGACGGTACATAGAATTTTAAAATTTAAACAGTCGCGATGGCTAAAGAAATACATTGATTTAAATACGGATTTACGAAAACAGGCAAGTAACGAGTTTCAGAAAAATTTCTATAAGCTAATGAACAATGCGGTGTTCGGAAAGACAATGGAGAATGTCCGCAAGCACAAAGATGTTAAATTGGTAACTAAATGGGAGGGGAGATGGGGCGCCAAGTCTCTGCTCGCGAAACCGAACTTTCACAGTTCGACTGTCTTCGGCGAGGATATGATTATTATTGAAATGAATCGACTAAAAATTAAATTCGATAAGCCAATATATGTGGGGTTCGCCATTTTAGATCTTTCAAAAATTATTCTTTACGATTTTCATTATGATTATATTAAAAAAGAATTCGGTGAGCAAGCCAAACTACTTTACACTGACACAGACAGTTTAATTTACGAATTTAGCGACGTTGATATATACAAGTACATTAAAAAAGACATCCATCAGTTCGACACATCGGATTATCCTGTAGACAATGTCTACGGAATACCTCATGCAAATAAGAAGGTACTAGGCGTAATGAAAGACGAATGTCAAGGGCGCGTAATGACAGAATTCGTAGGACTCCGTGCAAAAATGTATAGTTATAAAGTGGAGGGTGTGTCGGTAAATAAAAAAATCAAGGGTCTCTCGCGTTCGGTAATCAGAAAAATTACATTTGAAGACTTTACGAATTGTCTATTTAATAAAGAAATTTTGACCAAAGAGCAGCGATTAATTCGATCAAAGAAACATGAAATATATACTATCAAACAGAATAAGGTGGCACTCAGTCCGTATGATGATAAAAGAATTATAAATTATATAAATACCGATACGAAACCTTGGGGATATAATTTCCAACAAGTCTCGGCTCGCCAGATGACGTCATCGACGCAGTGAAGCGCTTGGCAGTAGCCGTTCGGATTCATTTACTTTAGAGACTTTGATCGCGATGGACGGGTTAGAAAAAGAATTGCAGTACAAGCTTGTACTTATCACTCGCGACATATATGAGAGGTACATTCAAAATGCATTGAATCGGGGTAATTATCAATTAGTTCATAAAATTTTAGAAAAGATTGTTATACCGGACAAAGCCTTATACTGGATGGCTTTAAGAGATAGTTCTAATTTCGATTTAATGAAAAAAATATTTACGAAAAAACTTCAAAACGATATTTTTATTCAGCAGTTGGAATATATTTTCCAAAGAGAATGTATTACTCACCTTACCGTGTATCGATTACGAGAAGTAATTAACAGACATTATCCCGCCGCGAATAATAGTTATTTTAGAATTTTTTTAGAAGAATTATTAACGTGTAATGATGATTATATGTCAATTGATTTTTATTCGAAATCGTACCCGGCTAAAAATATTTCTGATAATTATAAAAGTATTGATTGGTCGATTAATAAAGCATTTTGCGAGGCAGCTTACTTTACACAATACGAATTTCTTGAAATTTTGTTTCGAGTAATTGGTAGGAATAATATACATTTCAAATTAGATATTAATTTCAATGAAGAGCATAAGCAGTTAATAAAATGGCTGGAGGATAATATATCCAAAGGTCGCTCTGGGCAGCCGATTGGTTGGAGCTCTGGTCCAGACAGCGGGCACTGGCCATCGACTACCTTAGAAGATTATGTTAAGACGCTTGACATAGTTCGCCTACATTTTTTGTAATTAGTATTAAAGTATTGTAATATAAATATTTTTACATTTAATAAATTAAATTATTTATAAAATGTGTGTTTTTATTTCCTAATACCTATCCTGACATGATGATCATGAGAGAGGCAGGTGAGACAGCTTGAACAGCTCCAACAGCTCCAACAGCTCCAACAGGTGTAACAGGTACCGTACCTGTTACACCTGTTGGAGCTGTTGGAGCTGTTCAAGCAGCCCATATACATATACATATACGTGTATTATATATGGGCTGTTTGAACAGCTCGAACAGCTCCAACAGCTCCAACAGCTCGAACAGGTGTAACAGGTACGGTACCTGTTACACCTGTTGGAGCTGTTGGAGCTGTTGGAGCTGTTGGAGCTGTTCAAGCAGCCCATATACATATACATATATATGTAATATATAGGGTCAGTTTCAACAGCTCGAACAGCTCCAACAGGTGTAACAGGTACGGTACCTGTTACACCTGTTGGAGCTGTTGGAGCTGTTCAAACAGCCCATATACATATACATATACATGTATTATATAGGGTCAGTTTCAACAGCTCGAACAGCTCCAACAGCTCCAACAGCTCGAACAGGTGTAACAGGTACGGTACCTGTTACACCTGTTGGAGCTGTTGGAGCTGTTCAAGCAGCCCATATACATATACATATACGTGTATTATATATGGTCAGTTCCAACAGCTCGAACAGCTCCAACAGCTCCAACAGCTCCAACAGGTGTAACAGGTACGGTACCTGTTACACCTGTTGGAGCTGTTGGAGCTGTTCGAGCTGTTCAGACACTTAATAAGTATGAGATGCTATCAACTCATTGAAATAAAAAAAAGATTATTAATAACATTTTTTATTAATATAAAAAAATTATAATTAAAATTGTGTAGAATTAATAAAATAATAAAAACACTGGTCTGGCTATCCGGCAGGAGGGCAGATCGTATGTTAATTAAAAAAAGAAATTTATTGGTCTCGCCGGCTGACAGATCGACCTCTCCAAATCTCCGAAGAAATTCTGAGTTCAATGGAGTCTGTAACAATTTAAAAAAATATCTATAAGTATTGAGTTATACGAAACAGAAAAAATATTTTAAATACCTTTCATGATGTCGGCTAAGAGCATCAGTCGGGGCATCTCCTGTGGTGGTGGTGGTGGTTGCGTTACGGGGTCCTGGGGCTGAGGCAGCCCCAGGTACCTCCAGCCCTCCGGTGGGACTTGGCACATCGAACATTGGCAAATATTGCCCGCTATCAGCTCTCTAAGCCCCGTTTGATTGTGCATCTTTGCAACGTCTAACTGATCACCGCGCTCTGACTCGAGGCGAGAGCTCTCCCCCCACTTCTCTCTCTCCCTCTCTGCCCCCCACCCCACTCGTCATTCATACACGCACACATGTATACAGAAATAAAAGCCAGTATGGTTAGCATAAATTTGTTTATTCAAAATCCTTATCTTTATTTACAATATACCACTGATATATCGAGTAGACATTCTGCCTAGAGCAGCGTAAATGATTATTAATATGTTTATGACAATGATATTCTAAATTATTTAACATTAAACTATTCATATTATTACAATTATATAAGTCTATAATATTATTATTATTAGACAGATAATGCTGAAGCCATCGCTTCTTTTCCAGTCCCTTGACATAAACTTTTGCTTCTCTCTCAAGTACGTGGCTGTCGATGAAGTCCTGCAGGTCGCCGTACCGGAGATTATCATAAGGCGTGGACCATTGGAGACCGTGCACATGATCAGTTATCCAATTAATTTGCTTCTGAATATTGTGTGTAAGAAGCCCGTAACTAACAGTCGGTTTAATTATCCGATGTACACACGAGACATCGGTAATATTAAAAATTGAAATTTCTTTACATGTAAACGCTAACTCCTTTTTATGCTGGAAGCCCTGCACGTCTATTATATACATATTAGTATGGACGAACTATACTGGTTAAAGGATTGTAATAAATCAATCTATCATGAATTATAAGACAATATGCAGCAGTGTCTTTCGGAATATTTTTATTAGTGCTAAATTCCAGCCTAATGTCCACTGCACTCGACTTTACAACCTCATTCTGACACGAACAGTCGATAACTACCAGAGGAGCTTTAGTTTTAAATTTATATTTAGTAAGCAGAGGTTCATTTTCTTTCTCATAATAAGATTTCTGAAATTGACAGAACATTTCATACAGAGTAGCACAGAAATTCTTCTCAAAATTAATATTCAAGTTATCATAGGGATATGATTCCGAATTTAAAAAAAGTTTAAAATTAGTCAACTCGCAGTGATCAAATTCACTCATACGTTTAGCGACTGCATTTTTACGACCCGTTTGAAGGCCGAAAATAATATATCGCGGTGTCTCTAACTGAGACGAAGTTTTAATATTCCAAGTATGCGTCTGCGATTCCATCAGCATGGGGTATTCATGTAATTCCCAGCTTCTAAACGGTACAGGCAAATCGATATTCCTCTCTAGATATTTCATTAATTTTAATCGCTCAACGTCAGATACAGTCACGTGTGGTACACGCCATTGAACGATTTCCAATTCTACTTTAATCTTTTCATCGGCTACAAGATTTATGATTGCGTTTGTATCAATACTACTGCGAACGAGTACCAGCTCTTGACGGACATTTAAAATAATTCTTTCAAAGGTCTCTGCGAACCCCAGACATATTTTTAAAGGTATACATGCGTCAAAGTAACCGTTCTCGTCTGCAAAATTATCATCCACATCAGTCCACCCAGCATTTTCTAAGTGATTCGCGTCATTCGGAGTGAATGATGCATATCCCTTCATAACAGTCGTGAGGCCTGGATTTCTACTGCTGTCCACAATTTTACCGCTCACTTCGTATCGTATCTCGTCAAACAGATACATAACCCCATTTTATCAAAGACCGCTGTGTTCGAAACCGTACCATCCTCTTTAAGTAACCGGCCCCGCATATACAGCGAACTAGCATACGGCGCAGTATACACATCCTGCTGCTGAATGGGTATACGAATTTCGTCGTTATTATTTAAATTTCTGATTGAATATGGTCCATGACTATGATTTTCAAAATTAGTTATCGCGGTTTCAAACGTAGGCTTCTCAAACACGTTTAAAATATTCGGATTCATATTAGCACTTTGTAACCGAGAGAGTAAAGAAAACGTCTATTTTTAGATGTTAACACCTTGAAGGTTACAGGTGAACTGTTTCGAGCGCGAGCAGGTGTTCCTTTTAAACTATTTCGGAAACTAAGACCCATTCTTCTTCAAGTGCAGTCTTACCGTGATGACCTCGCCACGGAAATTAACAAGATCACCGTCTTGATCGACTATCTTAATTGATATGTTATCTATATGCCTCTTATTAATCGGTAGGTAAATTGCATTAGCGGGACACTCTATTATTTTATAGCCGGGAGGCACGCTAGGAAAAAATTCATGAATAATGTGTACAGATCTATCATTCATGTAACTGCCCGTGATGAGATTACACTCCACGCATATAGCGTTTACTTTTTGAATTTTTGCCGGGAAATCAGATATATGTTTCTCGAGCGGTTTTAGACGACGAGATGTAAATCCTAACAAACTGCCAATACCGCCGGCCTTTTCAAAATTTATCATCTTATTGGATTTTATTTCCACTTTTAACGTATTTTTATTGGATACTATAGAAATATGACCATCGTTACCATGATTCTGAATAAAATGCTTTCTTACGTAATTATTTATATCTTCTATTTCATACGAGCCCTCCGGAATTTTTATAAACTTATCGTCTGTATCATAATATATATGATTATTTGTAGCGTCTATGTTCGGTATGGAGTTATACGCCTCGAAATTTATTAAAGCAAGCGAATATTCAGCACCGTCTTCAAGGTCTATGGGTGGGGAAAAGTGCGCGGTTAAATTAGATGATTTGCTGGATAATGTAAACGTACAAGACATGTTGCGGCTTCAAGGTTAGCTCTGAGAATGAACGTGACTTAAAAGCATGACGCATTATATAGAAATTGTAAACACAGATGTCCACAATTTACTGTGTCATAAGACTGATACTGCTTGTGATTGTATTCAATAGAACAATTTAAATATTTTATTAATTCGAGAGGAGGCTGTAAATTACCAAAACTATCATAATAAACGGCTTTCGAACCGTTCTTAAAGTATGCAGTCCAATGAGTACCATTACCGCTATCACTATCCAAGTTCACAATGCCCGTCTCAATTTTATGTACGCGTTTAGGTAGTCGGTCTCGCATAAATATTCCTCGAAAATTAGGTATATTTAACATCTTAACATATTTTTTCAGATCCACGTCGGTGAGCGCTCGATGTGGTAATTTTACTAGTCACTTGCTGTTGGTGTTTTTATTCATGTATAGTCCAAGTCCCGTTCGATAGGGACGAAGATAGAGTCCCTTACCGAGGGCGATACTCTCCATAGCCTGATTGTGACGTTTAGATTCTTTAAGCTGGGAGGATGCCGCCTGAGAATCTCTTACAGCTTTCGCTATACCTGCAGATCCGCCGGCTAGCGCTCCCAGAGCACTAAGTCCAGCAAATATTGGTATTAGTGGTAGAACGCCACCCGTCTTCGGTATAGGAATAACGCGAGCAGCCATCGGTGATATTTTTTTATCTTTTTTAATACGCTGTACTGCACGAGAGGCCTTTTTAATAGCATCCCCGACAGAGGGAGCTCCACGTACTAGTTTACGAATTTTATTGGATATTTTTTTAAACGTCATCGTACCGCCACATTTTCTTTTTTTACATCCCAAGCCTAATTTAACTTTAGCACTCATGATGCCTGCTACACCGGCTGCTGCCGCTCTTTCTCCGATGGATGAATCCCTAGCAAATACACGCTTCAGAGCACGTTTTGCCAATTCTTTATCGGCAATATGCCGTCCTTTCACATCATTGACTTTAGAATATTGTATGTCGTGGTCACGACACGCCTCATCTAGACCATTAATTCCGCGATCTCCTCGCGCCAGTCTTTTTTCTAATTTAGTACCCGGGCCGCAGAAACGATAGCCAGGGATATGGGCTTCGAAAGGTAATTTATTTATGAGAGCGTTTACAGCCATGTTACCTCTATCACATGTAATAGTAGACTGAGGTGTTACAGGTGATCGAAAGCTATTTATACTTAAACTCCTGGTGGAAATACCTCAGTGTCAATCATGCGTTTCATCAAGACAGGTAACAGTCTGAAAATCGATAATCTCGATTTCGATAGTCATGTGAAAAAAGATAGTAGACATGGTCCTCTGTTACCCGACAGCATCAGGTGTATCATTTGCGGACCTTCAAATTGTGGGAAAACAAACATCGTGATAAGCCTGCTGACTCATCCACACGGCTTGCGTTTCAAGAATGTTTACGTCTACTCGAAATCTCTCTACCAGCCTAAATATGAATATCTTAGAAAAGTACTCGGCTCGATCGTGGGATATCATGAATTCAAGGATAGCGATGTAATAATGACGCCTGCGCAAGCTAAAATTAATTCCATTTTTATATTTGATGACGTAGCTTGCGACAATCAAAGTGTGATGCGTGACTACTTTAGCATGGGACGGCATAAACAGATAGACAGCTTCTATCTCTGTCAGACCTATACTCGCATTCCAAAACATCTGATAAGAGACAATGCAAATTTACTGATATTATTCAAGCAGGATGACATGAATCTTAGACATGTATATTCCGATCACGTTAATACCGATATGAGCTTTGAGGATTTCAAACATATGTGCTCGTTATGCTGGAAAGATAAATACGGATTCCTAGTGATAGATAAAGATAGCGATATCAAACATGGCCGATACAGAAAGGGGTTTGACGAGTATATATACCTGTGATTTTACTATCTCAATCAGTTGATAATTACACATGTTATCTGACGCACCTGTCGACATGGACATTACTAATAAAATTATCGAAGCTCGGAAAGCCGTAAAGCGCAAATTAGAGGCACTCAAAATGCACGATCTGCAAATCGAAAAGTCTTTTGCCCCAATCACCGCACCTTTACATTCGATAGCTAAACATATCAAGCTTGAGACGGACGAGAATTTAAACATTAAGAAAAAGTCTGAACCCTCAGAGGATGAAAAAAATATTAATATTACACCGTCACCGTCGATTGTCGACTCTGAAGAAGGCGACCAGTCAGATGAGAAGTATCTTGAGAAATTTAGCGATCTGCCTAAAACGTATATATCTGAGATGATGCATGATACTGAAAATACACATGATTTTCGATATGGTGTACGATATAATCCCGAAGAAGATAAATATTATATTGGAAATTCTGCCATTCAGTTTGACGGTGACAATTTAATAATAAATAATAAAGAGTATCAGGGCACTCGCGGTCTTTATGAATTACTATTTAAAAAACGTTCGCATCACTATAACTATGATGATAAGAAACAGTACATTGATATTGTAAAAAGGACTAGCGCACATAAGAGAAATTATGATTCTGATAAGCAAAAGTCCGGTAGTAAGAGCTGGAAGTACCTGCATATTATTAAACCGATGCTTTACGCTCGCGAACCTCGGCAACGTGCTCCTGGTAAAGTAAAAGGCGGTGAATTAATGATGCAAGTCACCGATAATGCTATTGATTACGTATATTGGGACGATCCTAATGAACTCGTTGATCGTCTTAGGCTTTTGATAGCTTCACAGGAGGCAGGCAATTCAAGTCATACGAATGAAATAAATAGAATTTTAGAGGAACTATTAGAAAGTAAAATAATCGAACCGCTGGATTAATTTAACAGTACGTAAATTATTGTTGAACTGTAAACATGTCTGCTATAAAAAGAGATATTGTTAATGAAATACATAAGCTGGCTAGAATTAACTTTAAGAGACGAAAAGTCGTAGTTAGAGGTTTAAATGAATTGCTTCAGGCTGACTTAGTCGAAATGATTCCATATGCTAATTACAATAAAAATTATAAATATATTCTCATTGTAATTGATGTTTTTTCAAAGTACGTATGGGCTGAACCAGTTAAATCTAAATCTGGCGTAAATGTTACTCGAGCTATGGAAAAAATATTAGTCGCAGATAAACGAATCCCCGTCAATTTACAGACTGATAATGGAACCGAATTTTATAATATTAATTTTCAAAAATTAATGAAAAAATATAAAATTAATCATTATTCTTCGTATAGCACTAAAAAATGTTCAGTAGTCGAACGCGTAAATAGGACTATAAAATCTATGATGTATAAAGAATTTAGTATAAATGGTTCTTTTCGGTGGTATAATTTACTTGCTGATATTATTAAGAAATATAATAATACTAGGCATCGTACCATTGGCATGAAACCTGTAGATGTAAATAAAAAGAATGAAAAAATACTCTTGAAATCCGTTTACAATTATCCTACAATTACATACTCGCAATTACCTAAATTTAAAATTAACGATCATGTGAGAATAAGCAAGTACAGAGGCGTGTTCGATAAAGGTTATACTCCTAATTGGTCTAATGAAATATTTACTATTTCAAAAATTAATTACACCAGCCCCATAACATACTTACTGACCGATGCACGGAAACAGCCAATAGAAGGATGCTTCTATACTGAAGAACTGCAGAAGGTTAAACATTCAGACATGTATCTCGTTGAAAAAGTTTTAAGGAAGAAAGGAAATAAGGTTTTCGTTAAATGGCTTGGATTTGACAGTTCCCATAACAGTTGGATTGAAAAAAGTAGCATTGTTTAATTTTTATGCACTTATATTAATTATTATTATTATTATTATTATTATTATTATTATTGCTATTATTTTTATAGGTTATGTATTCCATGTACATATATAAGCTTTATTACTGTATTATGCGTTCAGATAAATAAAATATATTATAAAAATTAAATTATTTTTTTTATTTTTCGTCTGGGGTGGCTTTATTTTTTAAGATTTAATTTTTTTGATTGCATATTTGAATTCAGCATTAAAAAACACATAAAATGTAGCATGAACATTTTCATTACAATAAACTTGAAAAATATGAATTTTTTCATTTTTTGCCTGGGCTGGCTTTATTTTTTAAGATTTAATTTTTTTGATTGCATATTTAAATTCGATATTAAAAAAGACATAAAATGTAGCATGAACATTTTCGTTACAATAAACTTGAAAAAAAATCTGAATTCTTCATTTAATTAGGAAATGGGTAATAATAGTCAACCATTTTTTAAATTAATTTATTAATACATATAAGAAAGAGGTTACATGTTTTGTGATATAATAACAGAATATTTATGTTCAAGTACTGGATTAATTATTTGAGCGTATCGTAATATTTTAATTTGAAAACGATCTCGATCGCGGGCGTCTTGCATCCAGTTACCACATCTAGCAGTTCTATGGGCATAGCTCCAATGGTAAATGTGATGAATTTTAACGTCCTCGCTGAACTGAACTGTTCTTGGACTTCTTCGGCTGGATACTGACATGTTGAAATGTACGTAAAACTTCAACGTACTTAACGTCTTCTCCGAGTAATTTTAAATTGTTCATAAATTGCTGTAACCTCTTCTTATATGTTTCGGGATCCATCTTTAGGACTCGATGAATTCAATGTTAGTAGTCGTGCCTGCTAGCCCTCTATATACCAAGTACACTTCTTTTAGTATAATGGTTTGTTGTAGCGTTACCATATCATCATCAGAAATAATGCGTGAGTATCTGGCTGGTAGACTCACTTTACAATTTTCGAGGATTACTTGGACCTGGATACCATACGGTGAAAGTGCTTTATATATATCTAGCACTTTATATTTTCTATCGACTTCCAGCTCATAGATTTTCATGAACGGCGTGACATGAGCTTCAACATTAATTTTTGTGAAAGACATTGCTGCTGCTGCTGCTTGTATATATCGACTTTAAGATTGTGAATGAATGCAGCGATCTCAGGTCTTTACTTTTATGCTGTATTCCACCCCCACTTTTCGTATCGTGTAAGCAGAAAAATATGAGAAAAAATATGATGATTTCATTGTTTACATTATTTCTCTCCAAACCCTGAGACGCTCCTTATAATAGATCACGTGACTTATTAGTCATTGTATTATAACCGCCGGATGCTGTTATCTAAAGACAATTAATCACGTTTTAAATATACATATAGCCGTAGACAGTCGCATTTATTTACATTAACAATTTCCTGGAATCCGATAACGTCTCTGCATTTGGTCACAGTTTTAACATTCAAATATAAAATGTACGTATTGAAGTAGATGAATATTTATTCCATATATAAGACTTGTCTATTTAAACTCAATGATGGATGTCTGTAGCCATTTTCTTAACCTCTAACGCCCTCTAACGTAAACATGCAATACTATTCGCCAATAACTATAAACAATAAACGGCAGCCATCTTATTTTTATTACTAGATACACCATATCACTAGTACACCTTATATACTTATTTTTATTACTAAATACACCCTGTATACTTCTTTTATTACTAGATACATCCTATATACTTCTTTTATTACTAGATACATCCTATATACTCTTAGCCACCCCCTCTTAGATATAATCTCTTATCTTTAGCTATAATCTAATATCTAAGCTCGGGGATTGGATCTCCCCCCTCCCATTAGGTCCTATCACCTATCATCTAAGAAGATCCCACCTCACACTACAACCTAGATAATAGGATCTATCATCTAGCATTATCTCACCTCACACTAGAACCTAGATCATAGGATCTATCATCTATCACCTGCCCGCCCCCGCGGGGCTGCCGGAATGATGACGTCACACAGAACTCTGATTGCTACTCTACTGACGGGTTTGCGCTCATTCTCTCACTACTTAACTACTATTCTACCAAAGTATAAGATATCAACGCGATACCTTCATGTATTTGTCATATTTGGTTGACGGTAGGTTTAAAGAGAGTAAGAATTAATCTATTATAAAAGGAAAAACCGTAATAATGTTAAATATAGGTCTATGATAGAACGTAGTCAACGACGGTGCCTCTTCAAGTATATTTATCAACCATTTCCTTGGATTAAAATACCGCTTATTTTTTGTTCTACTGTTAATACTTTGTGCTTAGACCATAGCAATTAACAAGATCCTGTAATTACATATATCAACACTATTATTATAGGGTACTTCTCTGATCATATTATAAGATTTTCTTACTCCAACCTACGTAATACAGGTTAAAACATATTAAAGGCGTCCGTTCTCTGAATAAAAAAACCCTTCAAAACATTGACCAAACCAGAGTATTAAACAGTAATAATTTATGCATTTGAGTTCTGTGTAGTTCTGGATTCTTGGCACTGATTTTGTGGGCAATGGCTTTTCGAACAATGTAAAAATTTCCTGATCAAATTTATGGCACGCTGTAAAAATTCTTTGAAGTTACATGCACTCTAGAAGTTTATTTTGATTTTGGACCTTGACCTCCTTTATCAAGTGTATAAAAATAAAAGTTTAAAAGCTTTGTAGTAGAAAGTTACATGTGATACAATGAAATAAATTAACTTTTGAGATTTAAATAGGTACTTAATTAAATATTTAACAAGCTTTTGTAGATAAAATGTCTTTAAATATGCTTTTAAATTTATATACTGATCTGTTGACAGTATAGCAGTGGAATTTTTTTATTGAAATAGCATACTACTTAAAAATAAAGTGTATCAAAATAAAAACAGGTTGGTTATACCTCTTTGGCAAACGTATAATAACAAGCATCAGGAGATTCGAATAAAAAATAATAAATTATGACAATTTTATTTTTGGAGATAGTAGGCTCTGAATATCTTCGTACAATGACTGTATAGGGTGAGTTAAAACGATGCTGCCAAACTGATACTACAGATAAAGCATTGAAATTAAAGAAACCCGTATTGTTTTGTTTTGTCGAAATCTAATTTTTGCGGGATCATATATGGCGCTTTAAAGGGAGCGAATATAGAACAATGTTTTCTTCCAATTTCTCAAAAAGTGTCCTACCGATTTGAATGAAATTTTGTATCATCAAAATAATATACAAAATGATTCAGCTTTATCAATTTTAAAGTTTTTGAAATGCACACATACTCAATTTGATTTTTAACGTAATTTTTTTTCCGGTGCATGAGAACTTTCTGGTTAAGTAAAAGCACAAAATCATAGGTGACTGGGGGACTGAATTACAGCACTCAAAGGCAGAGTTCTGGCGTATTAATATCGCAGAAAATATTCCACAGTCAAGTGTTTTGCGGGTAGTCCATGATCTCCATCCTTTCCACATCACAACACTACAAAAGTTGCTTCCCAAAGATTATCAATAGTGATTAGAATTTTGTAATTGGATTATTGAACAAGATAACAAGATATCTTTTACAAAATTGACTCCTTTTATGGTTGAACCTTTTTTTACCAAAATGACATGTTTAATTTAAGAAATAGTTATTATTGGGAGCACAAAAAACCTCACATGAGAATAGAGAAGCATCCCCAGTTTAAAATTCAAATCTATTTATTGGATCAAAATATTGGGATACAATACTTTGGAACCATTTGAGCTTCCTAATAACTTAAGTGAAGACAATTATTTACAGTATTTAAGACAACCTCCCCGATTTACAAGAACCTTTTCAGTTTTGACTTTCCCGAAGCCCAGATTTTAACCAACTATGTGTGGAGACAACAGAGCAAAAAGTACATTCGAGTACCATCAATACAATACCATGGAGAGTTACTTAGAAAATAGAAATTTTAATATTCCAGAAGAACCTTTCTCGTCACTCGAAAAAATGTAACTTTTTCAAAACTGCAATGAAATTTGACCATCTATTTCAAGTGGCAAATGAGTCGAAGTTACATTATCCTTTATCAGGTTGTATGTCGTAAGTAGATTTACAAAAATTGGAACATCCCATATAACTTATATATTGCTTTAAAAAGCATTTGACTAATTATCAAATCGTCAATAGGGACTCAAAACTAAGCCCAAGAACCAAAATTGTATTAATTAAGTACACAGAGACACAAAAAATATTTTTTTCTTCAAGCGTATTAAAATGTTTAAATTATGTCACCAAAAACAGAAGTAGAAGTAGGACATTGTTTTACTAGTAACAAAATGTTAGTACCGAACGCCACCGTAGTGGACATTGTTTTACTAGTAACATAATGTTAGTTCCGAAAGCGCCACCGCAGTGGGTATTGTTTTACTAGTAACATAATGTTAATACCGAAAGCCACCGGTGGCGCGCTATCCACTAGCCACTTGTCATATTGTGTCAACATGTAAGACTGTAGTTTGAATATTTGTACATTTATGATAAATAAATGAATTTTTGCATTTTAATACGCTTGAAGAAAAAATAGTATATATTACACGGAGTAGAACGCCTTTTTTTGTGTTTCGCCCAGTTTGCAAATCCTGGGCTCAACATAAAACAAGAGTGCGTTCTACTCCTAGTAATATAATATACTATTTGTCATGTACCAGAAGACTCACTAGTCTTATCGTAGGTTATTTGGTACGCTGAACCCGACAATATCATTGGTCTAGTCCAATAAGATCACAGTTTTGACCTATGACTAAAATGATCCCAAAAATGTTGTTAAAATGATTTAATTTTGGCAAAAAAATATGAGAAAGTAGAGTCCTATATTTTGGATTGCTAAATCAGAAAAATATGATAATTCAGTTTTTCATTGTCACAGATAAAAAATTACCTCTATAGGCAAATTGTAGTTCAACTAATTGACAATTTTCAGAAACTTGATTGCAATATGAAACTTAAACTCCACTTTTTGGACTCTCATTTGGATTATTTTCCCAAAAATCTTGGGGATTATAGTTAGGAGCAAGGAGAAAGGTTCCACCAAGGCATCAAAAAATGGAGCAACGATACCAAGGCAGGTGGTATGAAATATGATGGGTAATTAATGTTGGACCCTAAAAAGGGTTTGAAGTGCAAGAAAAATGACCACTTCGTAGATCATTTGAATTAAAAAGGACGCGGTATAACAGAAAAAACTGAAGCGAATCTAAATATTACACACAAACTAAACTTGAAAGATTAATCCTCTACATTCTTTGTACATACAATTAACTTATTTCGTCTCATATAGTTTTTGGCTATTAACACGGTAGCTTTAACAACTTATAAAGCATATATGCGTAGAGCATATGGACATAAATTTGTCTGCTTGAATGTTCTGTTTCCCCCGTTACATTTCCTTCTGTATGTCTAGCTGCTTAAAGGTGTTGTTTTCTCACTCTCATTTTGTCACATTAGGTTGAGTTACTTTGGATTGGATAGCGGTCCTTTCTTGACTCAAATGGTTACGTACTATTTTACTGACTCTTTATGCACTACCTCCAACTCCAGAAAACGGTCACACGCCTTGGTAAAACATTTATTCTTGACTATTTTATTCCTATAAATTTCGTCCAATCAAAATCGATCATTTTAATCAAAAAATAGTTTCGCATCGACAAAATTTAACATTTAAAATTTTGCTCAACCAATAAAAAGCCATAATAAAGCAACCAACCTGTTTTTCAGCGACAAATTTTCCTTTGTTTTTTGAAAAACATAGTAATCGATTCAACAAGTCTGCGTCATTACAATAATTTTTGCAAACGTCAGTTCATGTCAGTTATAAAAATGTGCGAGAATAACGGCGCCAAATGTGCGAGAGTAATTGCCCAAAATGTTCAAGATTTGGTGATTTATTTATTTATTTTTTTAAATTTACTTCCTATATCTAATAAATTTGTTTTCCTTTGCCTAATTTTACTTCCACATCCAGTGGAAGTATAGTAACGACAAAAAAATTTTAAGAAATTTTTATTGTTCAAATAGGCTTAGAATGTCACGAAACGTCGAGATTTTAAGTTTGAGCGAAAAAAAAATTTCTGTCTCTCGGTCTTGTCTGTCGGTCTGTCTGTAACTTTTTTTGTGCGCACGTTTACTCTGGAACCGTTTGAGATATTGACTTGAAATTTGGTACACATATGTACTTTAACGGGATCTAGAACTAGATTATATTTTCATCTTGTTCCGTCGAAGAGTTGGGGGGTAAATTGGGGTAAATTTGGGGAAAATAGGTAAATCAAGCAGGTAAGAGTCCATAAAATTGGTATTTAGTATATACAAGAGAAGTTAAGGTCTCAAAAAAAATTTTGGCATTAGCCACCCCCATTACCACCCCCACCCTATTTTTAAAGGGGATGAAAAAAAATGTGATTTAGTGTGTATACAAGAACCAGAAACCTCAAAATGTTTTTTTTACTTCATCCACCCCCACTACCACCACCCCCTATCACCACCTCCACCCCGCTACCGATGTGGGTTATCGTTTTATGGGTTTTTGGGGTAGAGGATTTCAAATATTATATTATTAAAATTCCATAAACAATTATTTCCACATACAAATTTTTTTCGTTATGCGTGACTTGGATAGAAAATCTGGATGTGGATGTAGTGATTCCTTGGGCAGCGGTTTTTATTCATAAAATAGTCATGACGAATACCATTCGTGATATTGTACATGAAAAAACACCGCCGGAATGAGGTTTTTTGATCTAGTAAGAGTGATTCCCATCCACTTAGGAAAAAATGAAAGTTATCATTTCTTCCCCGTTTTTTAAGATTCTCAACCCGATGATATTGGGTTGAACATCTTGAAAAAAGGGGAAGAAACTTGATATCATAGATCTTGTCGATTTTTGAAATTTTTACATTGAAATTGCATCTTTACCCCCTTATAGTGGTAGTTTTTGCCCCGTGATTATAAAAAACTGAATTTATCATATTTTTGTGATTCAGTAGTCAAAAATATACGAGTCTACTTTCTTACATTTTTTCCCAAAATTAAATCATTTTCGGGGTTCTTTTAGGTCATAGACCAAAACTGTGACCTGATCAAGCCAGACCAATGTCATTTTCGGATTCAGCGGACCAAATTACCTACGAATAGACTGTGTTACCATTGTCACAATCCCATTCCTTTCAATCCCAAACCAAATTTCCTATGCATATTCTCCAAGAAACTTAAATCTTTTTATGACAATTGATTGTTACCCTAACTCTAATCATTGCATGTAGTAGATATTAAGCATCCTTGAAATGTATTCAAACTTACCATGGGCGTTAGGCAGATCTGATTTATATACTTATTAATTAGACTTACATATATGTTTAATACAAGCCTTTTTATTGAGGTTTTAAACTCGAGCGACTGAGTGGGTTGAATGGTCAACTGATTTTAAGGAACTTCTCTTTGTTCTTCCCGCTTATTCAGTTTATCCAGTTTCAACAAAAAATTAACGAGGTAAACTCCAAAAATATTAGTAATAAGATTGGGGGTATATCAGAAAGAAGTGCATCAATAGAGACACACGACTCATTGTGCTTTCTCATATTTTACGAGACCGAGGTCCTCAGTCGTATTTTAAGTGCTGTAATGAGCTACCCTGAGAGTGGATATACATTTTAGAAGGTACACCCTTAACAAATATATTCTCATTTTTTACTCGCCTAATATCTAACAGACAAAGGATCGACCCCATTACATCCGTTTGAATGAATGTATATCCACTAGGCAATCCTCGACTAAAATTGCATAGCTTCGTATATGCTGATATTCGAGCAGCTACAAGGTAAGACGAGGGGTTGTATATCCCTGGGGGTCACCAAACCAAATACTAACCGCAATTACGATTGCTTAACATTTGGTATATATTGACATAATAAGATTCAATTACCTGTGCGACGGTGAAATTTTATTTCACAAGATTTAGCGATCTTTTTTGAAGGCGGCTCAGTTTTTGTTCAATTTTTTTTTATCTCTATAATGTCTTTTTTGAGTAACTGTTGTTTTTTAGCAATATTACTTCCACATCCAGTGGAAGTATAGTAACGCCAAAAAAATTTATGAAAATTTTTATTGTTCAAATAGGCTTAAAATGTCATGAAACATGGAGATTTTAAGTTTGAGCGAAAAAAAAAATTCTGTCTGTCTGTCGGTCTGTCGGTCTGCCTGTAACTTTTTTGTGCGCACGATTACTCTGGAACCGTTTAAGATATTTACTTAAAATTTGGCACACGTATGTACTTTTATTTTATAGTGTCCGGTAAATGACTATTTCCCGGACTCATTTGCGGCCGGTAAATCGAACATTACAGTATCTGATACCGTAATGTGTTACTTGCGAACATTACGGTATCTGATACTGTAATGTGTTACCTAGCAACACTATCATATTATTGTTATTAGTAAGCAAGTTTTGACTTTTGACTTTTCACTTTTTCACCTAAAAATATAAGAAATAAAATATTCAAGTACACAGTTTTAGCAATTATTTAATACATGAAAGTTTATTTTTAAACTAACTACAACAATTATTTACTAACACTATTTTCAAGTGCTTTTCAATTTCTTTCAGTACTTCTTAATGGTGAATATGTGGAATAAAAATCGTCGACGTTCAAATTTTTATGTTTCATATAATAGATATAACCTTAAGATAATTCGATTTTTCCTCTTGTTTGACAGAAAGCTCTAAAAGAGCCACTTGAATTGCCATATTGTTGAAAAACGGGGATATAATAATATCTATTAATAGGTTATTCAATATTTATAACAAAAATAACTGTCATAATTCAAAGAAACACATAAGAATGGAGTCACAGCCAACTAGAAAAGTGCGTCCCAAGAAGTGTTTTATTGAAGAAAATCATTCACCGCTACTGTAAAATATACTTTCTACCAACTTTAGTAAATAAAGAATGTTACATAGCTATAGATTAGGCTTCTATTTACGAAATTTATAATATTTTGCTTAACTAAAGTTAGGCCCCTACCACTACTTATAAAACATACTTTTCTACCAACTTTAGTAAATGAAGAATGTTACATAACTACAGATTAGGGTTCTACTTACAGTCTAAAGTCTTCTATCTTATTTGGAGCCAATAAACAGATTATTTAATTTACACTATATATGATGATTTTTTTTGGATTAATTTTCCGGTTGCTTCAACAGATTTATTTTAAGTCTGCTGCCAAATCTCCATAATACAAAACAATGCAAAAATTATGGTTTTATTTAGTTGACAGTGACAAGCTAAAAACAATCATAATTAGCTATAGAAAACAATGGCTATAACATCATTACGGTGGCGGTGATGCGATTGTTAGATTACGAACTAATATTTTTTCAAATTTTAATAACTATAACTTTTTATTCATTTTAAAAAGGATTTACCGGACAGTATGAAATAAAATATTATACGATACACGTCCGGTAGGTTTCATTACAGTACTCGTTTATATTCCGTAAAACAACTCGTACTGTAATAAGTCACCTACCGGACTTATAACGTAAATTACTATAACGGGATCTGGAACTAGATTATATTTTCATTTTCATTCCGTCGAAGGGTTGGGGGTAAATTGGGGTAAATGGGGGGTAATAAGGTAAGTGTCCATGAAATTGTCATTTAGTATATACAAGAGAAGCTAAGGTCTCAAAAATTATTTTGGCATTAGTCACCTCCATTACCATCCCCCACCCCACTATTAAAGTGAATGAAAAAAATGTGATTTAGTGTGTGTACAGGAACTAAACACCTCAAAATATTTTTTTACTTCATCCTTAGAGTTCCATAAACAATGATTTCCACATATAAAATTTTTTTTGTAAAACTGTCATTAAAAATGACATTTTTAATTCATTGATAGGTGAACTAAAAATCGAGTTTTATAATGTTACGTGTTAAAAATACTTTTAACACTAGTGTCGAAAACACTTTTAACACTAGTGTTAAAAATAAAATGCTATCTATATACCATATAGTAATATGCATTCTTCTCAAGATAATAGAAAGCTGTATTGATAAAATTAGAAGAAATATATTAAGTACTTAGAAACAATACATATTTATTCAAATAGTTATAAATTATTTATTTAGATATTTGATGGAGCTTCATTCAAAAATGTTTTAATTTGTTCGCTAGTAAATATTTTCGATTTTTTTGGCCGATATCCTACACTTTTTCGCTTTAAAAACGCTATTAGCTTGTAATACTTGCTTACATCCACGTTGTTCTTGATTTGCAAATTAGCTTTTATCATAGAGAAATTAGACCACACTGTTGGCGCCTTTCATAACGTAGATTTTTCTTCGAAGTAAGCCAAAAGTATATTTTCAGTGAACTTGTCTACTACTTTCTTCATTTCACATCATTCAATAAGTCTTTTATGTGCTATACCATATTGTTGCCGCGATTTCTGGGGCAACAGATCTAAAGTTGCCCTATTTGAGGCTTCTTTAACATGTGGTGGAATAATGAAATTACTTTTATTTCCCGTATTTTCTTCAAAATCCATTTTTTTAACCACAAAATTTACGATATTTAAAGACAGCTTCAATTGTAGTTACTAATAAACACTAAACAACTTACAATTGTTTTACTTAGTTACCCTTTATCCAGTACCTGACTTGACATTTACACTTTATTGTCACATATAATTGAAACGAACGGGTGGCTCAATGCCAACGCGTGTGACACGTAAGCGATTGGCAGCGAAATCGCGATGTCGACGCTAAGGCCGAGATGGGTAGGCTGCAACGGCGGATCAGGACCGCCATCAACACCGCAAAAAACCGGAAATGGCGGGATAGGCTGGAGGCGTTGAATCCTCAGGACAACTCGCTGTGGAAACTGTCGAGGGCCATGAAAAATACGCGGGTGGCCATACCCGCGCTGACTAACGCTAACGGACAGACAGCAATGACAGACGCCCAAAAAGTGGAAGACCTAGCATTTTGCGGACATTCACAACCCACAGATACCCAACAATCCGGAACACGACCGCATCGAAAATGGCATTAACGAACTAATTGGCCATGACATCCAATTGACCAGACGTGAATTTCTAAAAGTCATGGCCAAGCCCTCGGAGGTAGCAGGCATTGTCCGGACTCTACCCAACGACAAGGCCCCGGGGGCAAACTGTATCGAATACAGGCTGCTCAAATATCTTCCGCGGAAAGGCATTGTACAATTGACGTACATTGTCAACGCGATCCTGCGGCTACAACACTGGCCAAGTCAGTGGAAGTGTGCCGTGGTCGTGCCGATCTTGAAAGCGAACAAAGACGCCAAACTCGCCGGCAGTTATCGACCGATCTCGCTGCTGACGGCGATTTCTAAGTTGGTGGAGAAGGTCATCCTGGTCAGACTAGACTCTGCCCAGGATGAACTCCACATCGACGACGAATGTCAGTTCGGTTTCAAGAAAGGCAGGGGCACTGTACACCAGGTCATCAGGATCGTGAATGACGTCAAAGTGCAGTGCAACCGCGGAAAGAGCACCGTGATGGTGCTCCTCGATATTGAGAAAGCCTTCGATACCGTATGGATCCCGGGGTTACTCTACAAACTGAACACGCTCAACTTTCCGACGCACATCATCAAACTTATTCACTCTTTCCTGACAGGCAGATCGCTGCGGGTCAGGGTGAATAACAAACTCTCAACTCGGCGGGACATCCGCGCGGGCGTCCCCCAGGGGTCGTGCCTGTCGCCAAAACTGTACAACCTGTACGTCTCCGACTTCCCGGAGTTCCCGAATACGAACCTTGCCAAGTACGCCGACGACACGGCCATGTACGCGCATTCACACAACGCACAAGCAGCGAACATGCTGCTGAAGGCGCACATGGCTCGCGCCACGGCGTATTACGACAAGTGGAAGATTCGGATCAACGCCGAGAAATCGGAGTCGATTCTTTTCACGCGCCGCTTCACCGAGAACAGAATTCTCACACCACTTTCGATAGGGGGCCGCCAAATTCCAATTAAGCGGTGCGTGAAATATTTGGGGGTCAACTTAGACAGACGGCTGACTTTCAATACACACATTAACGAGACGGTACGTTAGGTCTACTCCATGTCCAGGAGTCTGTACCCGCTCCTGGCGCGGGGTAGCGGACTAAACAGGACGAACAAAAAGCTGTTGTACACGATGGGCCGGCCATCACATACGCGGCGCCGGTGTGGTGCAGCATCCCGGCCACGACAATGAACAAATTCAAAGTCTTGGAACACAAATTTATGCGCCTCATTTCAGACTCAGACAGGTACACCTCCCTCAGAGACCTCTATGCACGTTGCCACGACATAACCCCACTAGCGGACTTCGTCCGGGAATCCTCCCAAAAATTCTATCAATTCAAATTGGGCGACAGTCCGCTAACCCGAGACATCACACGAATCAGACAGCATAATGCCATACTTTTCGATCTAAAACATACATTACCATACCAGGCGTTGCCTATCTTTCGGCAACTTCCCTAGCCAAACCTATCCTATACCACAATTTCCCTTTCACCACCCTTTACTTTAATTTCACCACCTTTTCCCTTTATTCATTTTTTGTTGTTTTGTTACATTTTTGTTCTTTTTGTCCCTTTTTGTCTTTCCAAATCCCCTTTAGACCAATAACCTCCAGCAAATCCCAACTTTTAAAATCACACTCTCCCCTTCACCCTACCTTTCCGGAGGCGGGCAGACCACCGGATGAAGACTGTGACTTGTTCGAACGGGTTTTTTCATTGAGTTTTTCCCTGTGTCACCAACCAAAACTGCATAAAAACAAGTGCGCGTGTGTTGTGCGCGCGCCCTTAACACAAGTTTTTAAATCTAGTTTTAAGTAGCTGTAAGTGTTTTTAAACTATTCTTAGTTATATCACCCAAATTGTTAGGCGTAAGTTTTCTCATGCAAGACAGGAGGCCTAACCAACCCTCGTGAATTATTGTTATAGCCAAAGCCGAGTGCTCTTCACCCGACCACTCATCTACCACGACGTTGCGCGCCGTGGTGGTGTGGTCGGCTCTAAATTGGGCCTCGACTGAGGCGCATTATTGTAAACTAAAACTTATAATAAATTTGTTTTGAATTTGAATTTGAATTTGACACGTAAGCGATAGATCGGGAGTTCAACCCCACATACGGCATTTTTTTTAATAACAGTTTTACAAAAAATATTGTATGATACATTTGTTAAAAGTGATATTTTGTTCGTGGGGTTGCTCCACTCGCTACGCTCGTTCCGCAATATTCCCCACTCACAAAATAAAATGTCACTTTTAACACTTGTATCATAAATAACTGTTTCGTTGTGAGAGACATACTGGATAGAAAATCTGGATCTGGAAGTAGTGATTCCTGGGGCAGCGGTTTTTTTATCTTAATTCTGTTTCTATCCTTGTACTACCTTACAGATGAGTATATATTATACACGATTATTATTATATTTCTGTTTTTTCTTTTTTAATGTTGAGGGTTAAGATGTATTGTCTTAATATTATATTATAATTTAATATTACGGTTAATAGGCCAATAAAGACGATTATTATTATTATATGTTTGACTCATAAATAAACTCCTAAAACTTGAATTAACCATATTAACCATAATAAACATAAATGCAGCTTATATATTTTTTAGGTCAAAGTTCCACATTCAAGCAGCCTTTGAGCATATTTTATCACGCGATCTATAATTTCAAAGAATATTGTTTACATAATAAGTTTCCAATAATAACAATTAATATACAATTATACGTCAGCGAATTTCCCCGGAACATGCAACGGGTATTTTGCTAAAGGTTATTAACAACAATCATCCATGCTTACATTTTTGTCAAGATATGTTATTAGGTTTAATTGATGGAGAACATTATTTATCTGAATGTATTTATTTCTGATTGATTTTGAGTTGAACTTCTATAGTCAACACACTCTTCTAAGTACACTTCATAATTTTGTTCAGATCTGAGAATACTCCAATACGCCAATTATAACTTTTTGCATTCATTCATGAAAAGAACTATAAAACTAACAGAGCAGTCATTTCTAAAGTCAATATATCTGAAATTAAGATTTGCTTTCATTCAGAAAGACGAACACTCCACAGTCACATTTACTTGCTGACTGCATCAACATACAATTTTACCAACTACTTTTAAAGCTTGATTGGGGTAGTGAAGTACTAACGTGTTTCCGTAAAAAGAAATCGATGATCTACTTCTATAGTAGTCGCTCACTGATATTTGATATGGCAGGTAATATATTAATTACTAGACGTAAATCATTAAGAGACGTAAGGAAATTTTTGGAAGTGGAATGTTATTGGCATACTTCCATATATCTTGGGAATTTGCCATTTTTTTTTTGAACTCATTAAAGTTATTTTAAATTACGTCAATGGAATACGGAATTACTATACCTGTCATATTTATATTAATATTCTACCCAAGCATCCGATGTTATGCTTTTATTATTTGTTTAGATTTTTTATTTACTAATACAATATTTAGGTATTTACATAGTGATCTGCTTTTTACAGTTTTCTGAGAAATGAACGTTATTCATTTCATCAATGAGAAAATGAATAAATAACCAACATATATCTCACTCTAGTTCTTTGTTTACACATCGATCCATTAGAAATAGCACCTCCGCCAAAAACTCAAATCATTTAATTTCATCAATAGAAATTATTTTTGATCCGTTTGTAAAAATGTAGAATAAAAAACGTCGTTATTGAATATATAAGTGATTACATAATAAATTATGTTGCTGTACGAGACGAAATATGATATTATTTTATAATGGAGTCAAATTAAACATCAAAAAGGGTGAATAAGGAATTGTCTTGCTGCGGCGATTTTATGGTTTTAATTTATTTTGGGTATGACAATAAGTCTAATGAGAAGTTTTGGATTAAATCTGTCCATTATTGCTTCTTATAAAATATAAACAATTTTTAATGCAGAGCTAAAATTTTCTTCTATTTTCCTTAATATCTCCAGACCGCAATGGAAGTATAAAAATACCAAAATGTTTGTAATAAAATTTTGAATAAAACTAGACCTACAGATAAACTTTGTGACAATTTGTTAAATTGTAAAAAATAATAACCGTAAAAATTTGACCCTTTCGTATAATTTAAGGAATATGATGTAATAATGTAAACATTTTGAAGAAATTAGGTGAAACGACGCCTAAACCATCCTACCAAATTTTAGCGTAAAATATTTATTCAATCGGCTGAAAATAAAAAAAAAATTAATCGCCTATTGTTTAAGTTCATCAGACCGACAATTGTTTGTAGGTTATTAATGTATTTTACAATGGTATTAAGAAAAGAATTTTTTTCGTTTAAACCGTTTTTTGGAATTTCTTAAAATTTTCGAAATTGTAGTTATAAATAAATTCAAATAACTGTGGATCTTTTATCAAATTAATCTCAACCCGTGTCCATAAAGGGCAAAATTTTCATATAATCCTCAATATTCAGGATTTTTTGTATTTATTTTAACCCCTAAATTTTAGTTAAGATGCATTTTGTGCAAAATGAAATGGTTACACCGGTCTGCACAAAAAAAGGTATTGTCCTAATAGTCTAGGTGCCCGCGTACATAAATGCAATTTATACATATCCTCGTATAACTTCTTGTATGGCATAATTGCGCCTAGTCTATCACTTTTTTTCTCTGCGAAAATTTTCGTAAACGCGGCGTTCCTTCTCGGCATGAAAAAGACGATTTCCACGCGTCGGACTGGAAAATCGGCGAATATATTTTGTCGGACAATTTGAGAATTGGATTCTACATATATATTCTATACAGGGTGTTTCGAAAAGATTGGGATAACGTTTAGCCGTAGATACTTGACATCAAAACAAGTCGATTTAACTTAAAAAGTAGTGGTCTAACTCTTTTCGTTTTCAAGATATAGGGTGGCAAAGTAAAAAAAATTATTCGTAATTTGTTTCTTTCTTGGAGACTATTATATGTATCTACTTCAAAGTTGGTAACAACATGTTTTTCAGGTCGCTAATTACAATGGTGATATTGCCGATGCCATATTTTATAGATGGCGCTAGTTACAGGACTTTTACGTGACACTTTAAGCGATAACTTTTTTGATGTTAGGTTTCGTCTTCTACTATAATCGAAACGCAATTGTTTCCTAAAGAAAAGGTGTACTTGTTTAAACGCGATAAAATGCACCTTTTCAGAAGAATACGCGATTTACAACTTTGTCACATACCAGTTCGAAGAAATTCGACACCTCGGGTGTTTTGAAAACTTTGAGACAACGCTTAGCATAAACTCTTGACATCAAAACAAGTTGACTTAACCCAAAAAGTAGTGGTCTAACTCTTTTCGTTCTCAAGATACAGAGTGGTATAGTAAAAAAATTGTTTTCATATTTTGTTTCTATCTTGGAGAATATTATACGTATCTACAATAGGGATTGCAATTTACCGGAAGTTTTAATAACCGGTAAATCGGTAAATAAAAATGTAAATAACCGGTTAACCGGTATTTACCGGTAATTTTTAGAATGAAAGATTAGGGTGGCGAAAATGGCAATTGCCTTTTTCCATGTACAAAATTATCTAAATTTAACAAAAACATTTTTATATACGTATATTTAATATAATGAACAAACAAAAGATTTTTATCAAAAGGAAAAAATATAAATGAAATAAATTTAAATAAATAATTATTCGGTAAATAACAAAAATATCAACTTAATTAACAAAAATTATAAACATAAACTCAAGTATACTCCAGTGAAATTAGACTTTTCTGATCTAACAAAATATATCCTTCATTTTTTTTTTAAATCGATTTATTTTGATGTTTTAAAGAAAATATTAAAAATCGGTAACGAAGTCACTACGGAATAAAAAATTATTCAAGGTCAAAGTTCACAAGAAACGGTTTTTTGCGAATACGCGCTTTCTATGGCTCGGAGGCTGATTGAGGTTATTATGAAAATGAAATTCCGCACAAAAATGGTCTCTTCCATTTTTTTATATAAAATGATCGGTTTAAGCATTGTACCTAAAAAATGAATAAAATATTTTTCGTTCAAAATTTGTGTACCTATAATGTGTAAGCACATTATACAAATTTTTATTGTACAGTACAGTAATTTTGATTGGATTTTTTTTTGTATATATTATATTAACTGAGGTTATTATGAAAATAAAAGATAATCAAATTTTGAACGAAAAATATTTTATTAATTTCTTACGTACAATGCCTAAACTGTTCGTTGTACATAAAAAATGGAAGAGATCATTTTTATTCGGAATTTCATTATCTTTCATTTTCATAATAACCTCAATTGGCGTCCGAGCCATAGAAAGCAGCGCGATATTCGCAAAAAACCGTTTTTTGTGAATTTTGACTTTGAATAATTTTTTATGCCGTAGTGATCTCGTTGCCGATTTTGAATATTTTTTCTTTAAAACACCAAAATAAATCGATTATAAAAAATGAGGGATATATTTTGTTAGACAGAAGCCATATTTTTGTCTAAAATGACTGGACTAATAGGGCATTTACTGAATATCCAATCTAAAAATACAATATTTTTACAAAATAGCCCGTTAAAAGGGTTAGTTTTTCAAAGTTATATCTGTTAGTCGTCTGATATTTGTGCATAGAATACCACCAGCTGAAGATGCCCTTCCTCAATCGATACTGATAGGTCGATAAATTAATAAGAATTGGTAATAACATACTTCTAAATGTATTCCACGGATATTTGAGGCAGTGAAATATTCAATTTCCTGTCGCAAGATATTGTCAATGTCTCTCTTGTAGTTCTTAGGACTTGGTGTTTGGATTTTACTTTTTATAATATTATTTATTTATTGTTAAAAGTGCTCAGTGTTGGTCACAGTCACTCTGTATTTAGTGAGTGCTAGTCACTGACAAATAGAAACGTTGAATACGTGACATATCGTAAGTTCAGAATTTACCGAAATAACCGGTAAAAAATTTAAATAACCGGTAATTATCGTCATGTGTTTTTTGTTCTGATAACCGGTTAACCGGTTAAACGGTATTGCAATCCCTAATCTACAACAAGCACTATTGATGACTTCAAGACATCGTACTTGACGTACACCTACTAGATAAGAAAACCGCTTTTAGGTATAATTGAACTTCCTCGATCTGGAAGGGTGCATTTTATCGCGTTTAAGCAAGTACACCTTTTCTTTAGGAAACTAAATTGCGTTTCGATTATAGTAGAAGACGATGTCCAAAACCTAACCTCAAAAAAGTTATGGCTTAAAGTGTCACGTAAAAGTCCTGTAACTAGCGCCATCTATAAAATATGGCATCGGTAATAGCACGATTGTAATTAGCGACCTGAAAAACATGTTACCAACTTTGAAGTAGATACGTATAATAGTCTCTAAAATAGAGAGAAATTACGAATACAATTTTTTTACTTTGCCACCCTGTATCTTGAAAACGAAAAGAGTTAGACTACTACTTTTTGAGTTAAATCGACTTGTTTTGATGTCAAGAATTTACGGCTAAGCGTTGTCCCAATCTTTTCGAAACACCCTGTATATTTCTACAAACTGTGCGACAAAAATTTTGGAAGGGTGTCTACCACCCTAAACATAACATCAAAACATTTATTGATAACCAGCTGATTTTTCAAGATCGCTTAATAAAAATATAAAATATGTAGAATCCAATTTTCGAATTGTCGGAAAAAATATTTGCCGATTTTCCAGTCCGACGTGTGGAAATCGTCTGTTTCATGTTGAGGAGGAACGCCGCGTTTACGAAAATTCTCGCAGAGGAAAAAAATGATAGACTAGGCGCAATTATGCCGTACAAGAAGTTATACCAGGATATGTATAAATTGCATTTATGTACGCGGGCACCTAGACTATAAGGTTCTCATCGAACTTTTCTGAAGTATTTTGACGCGTTGAAGCCAATTTTGGACAAAAAATGTTCTATCATGTCAGTTTTGTCTACCACCACTTTTATCCCCTAAAAATGGCAAAAACAGTGTTTTTTCCCTAGACCACCAGGAACATTCATCAGCATTGACCTCTGAATTAACTCTGAGGATAAAAAAGTTAGGGGGGGAGGGGGGGATTGGATTGAAGTGCCCCAAAAAGTAGCTGTCTTAAAAAAAATTATAAATTAATATTTCGCCTCAGAAATGAGCTCTAGGAGGTTTTTTGGCTCGTTGATCACGAATTCGAGGTCCAAATTGAGAAATTCCATATTCCAGTATGGAATTTGTGCAATTTTTTGATGAAAATTCCACTTTTTCGGGCGGAAATTGAAATATGAGTATTGTGCTGCGGAAGTGTGCTCTAGGGAGTTTTTTGAATCGCTGATCACGATTCCTAGGTACAAACTGAGAAATTCCGTATTCCAGTATGGAATTCGTGCCATTTTTTGATGAAAATTCCACTTTTTCAGGCGGAAATTTAATTATGAATATTGTGCTGCGGAAGCGTGCTCTAGGGAGTTTTTTGAATCGCTGATCACGATTCCTAGGTACAAACTGAGAAATTCCGTATTCCAGTATGGAATTCGTGCCATTTTTTGATGAAAATTCCACTTTTTCAGGCGGAAATTTAATTATGAATATTGTGCTGCGGAAGCGTGCTCTAGGGAGTTTTTTGAATCGCTGATCACGATTCCTAGGTACAAACTGAGAAATTCCGTATTCCAGTATGGAATTCGTGCCATTTTTTGATGAAAATTCCACTTTTTCAGGCGGAAATTTAATTATGAATATTGTGCTGCGGAAGCGTGCTCTAGGGAGTTTTTTGAATCGCTGATCACGATTCCTAGGTACAAACTGAGAAATTCCGTATTCCAGTATGGAATTCGTGCCATTTTTTGATGAAAATTCCACTTTTTCAGGCGGAAATTTAATTATGAATATTGTGCTGCGGAAGCGTGCTCTAGGGAGTTTTTTGAATCGCTGATCACGATTCCTAGGCACAAACTGAGAAATTCCGTATTCCAGTATGGAATTCGTGCCATTTTTTGATGAAAATTCCACTTTTTCAGGCGGAAATTTAATTATGAATATTGTGCTGCGGAAGCGTGCTCTAGGGAGTTTTTTGAATCGCTGATCACGATTCCTAGGTACAAACTGAGAAATTCCGTATTCCAGTATGGAATTCGTGCCATTTTTTGATGAAAATTCCACTTTTTCAGGCGGAAATTTAATTATGAATATTGTGCTGCGGAAGCGTGCTCTAGGGAGTTTTTTGAATCGCTGATCACGATTCCTAGGTACAAACTGAGAAATTCCGTATTCCAGTATGGAATTCGTGCCATTTTTTGATGAAAATTCCACTTTTTCAGGCGGAAATTTAATTATGAATATTGTGCTGCGGAAGCGTGCTCTAGGGAGTTTTTTGAATCGCTGATCACGATTCCTAGGTACAAACTGAGAAATTCCGTATTCCAGTATGGAATTCGTGCCATTTTTTGATGAAAATTCCACTTTTTCAGGCGGAAATTTAATTATGAATATTGTGCTGCGGAAGCGTGCTCTAGGGAGTTTTTTGAATCGCTGATCACGATTCCTAGGTACAAACTGAGAAATTCCGTATTCCAGTATGGAATTCGTGCCATTTTTTGATGAAAATTCCACTTTTTCAGGCGGAAATTTAATTATGAATATTGTGCTGCGGAAGCGTGCTCTAGGGAGTTTTTTGAATCGCTGATCACGATTCCTAGGTACAAACTGAGAAATTCCGTATTCCAGTATGGAATTCGTGCCATTTTTTGATGAAAATTCCACTTTTTCAGGCGGAAATTTAATTATGAATATTGTGCTGTGGAAGCGTGCTCTAGGGGTTTTTTTTTGGGTCGCTGATCACGATTCCGATGTCCAAATTTAGGTATTCCACACTCCAGTATGGAATTCGGGCCATGGAAAATTCCATTTTTTCAGAAAAAAATTGAATATGAAGTTTTTCCTCGAAAATATGCTGTGCGATATCGTTTGGGTCACTGAATACGAATTCAAGTAATTCCAAATATCTCATCAAAAGTACTGTGAATTAGATTTGTCTATGTTTTTTTATATGAATAGGTGTTTGTCTATATCTGTGCACATATTTATGTGTTTATGTGTGTGTATAATATATAATTAAATTTAAAGTTATGAAACCTATTCCTCCCCTCGTTTTCGAGGGTGCTGAACACCAATAATGGGGTGAAAAAAGTGTTTAGTCTTGCGGATTCGTGATCAGCGACCCAAAAAACCACATAGGGCACACTTCCGCAGCACAATATTCATATTTAAATTTCCGCCCAAAAAGGAGGAATTTTCATCAAACAATGGCACGAATTCCATACTGGAATATGGAATTTCTCAATATGGACCTCGGATTCGTGATCAGCGAGTCAAAAAACCTCCTAGAGCTCATTTTTGAGGCGAAATATTAGTTTATAAATTTTTTTAAGACAGCTACTTTTTGGGGCACTTCAAACCCCCCTAACTTTTTTATCCTCGGAGTTCATGCAGAGGTCAATGCTGATGAATGTTCCTGGTGGTCTAGGGAACACGTGAAAAAAGGAATTTTTCAAATCGGCGCTGTTCCACCACTTTTCCACATTTTCCGACTTATTAATTGGACTATAAGGTTTTGATGTAACCTATTTTGAAGTATTTTGACGCGCTGAAGCCAATTTTGGAGAAAAAAAATTCTATCGTGTCAGTTTCCTTCTACCACCTCTTTTTATCTCCTCTGGGTGGTAGAGGGAAACTGACACTATGGAAGTTTTTTTGTCCAAAATTGGCTTCAGCGCATCAAAATTTTTAGAAAATTTAGATCAAAGCCTTAGGACAAAACTTTTTTTTTTTTGCTCTTTTTAGGGGATAAAAGGAGTGGTATAGAAAAACTGACAAGATGGAAACATTTTTTTTGTCCAAATTTGCCTTCAGCGCGTCAAAATACTTCAGAGAAGCTAGATGAGAACCTTAGGACAATCAATACCTTTTTTGCCCTTTTTCGGTAGATGAAAACTGACACGATAGAAATTTTTTTTGTCCAAAATTGGTTTTAGCGCGTCAAGAACTTTTTTGTAGGCCTACGTTATTAAAGGAATTTTTAAATACCAAGTGAAAATTCCTTGAATGAAAAATTTGGGTAAAATACGGAATTTCGAAATCTTCCACGAATCGATATATTTTACAACAAAAATGCATTGGATCGTTTTTATAGACCATGAACTACGGAATAAATACTATTCTATATATTTTTTTGTATTTTCTTTAATTCTGAATTTTGTCACAATTCACTCCTCTTCGGACACGGGAAGGGGTACTCAAAATTTTGGTTAATATTTTTTCTCATATTTTAACACACTGAGCGGGTGGGAGAATTAAAAAAAACCTGTTGACTTCTCTAGCTAAGGACCGCCCAAGATTGTCCACTCTGCATATTTTCAACTAAAAGTATATCCCATTTCTTCTTTGGTAATCGTGGCAACTACATACCTAATATTATTTTCCTCTGTCAAATAGCTTCGTAAATATAGCGCCAACAGAGGCGCCAGAGCGACAGACAGACTGACGCAATTAATTTTCGGAATCTACATAGCTTTAAACGTAAAAATTTGAAGAAATTTCAAAGACGATTACAATATTTCCTTTCGGTAAGCGAAGGAAGTTAAAAAAGAAGAGATGACATTTTCTTTCATTATTGTGAAATGCGATAGTTATTTTTAAAGAGTGTGGAATTGTATAATGAGATTGTAAAGCAATAGCCACAGCCAAGACGTGGTGAATCTATTTTTAACGCTGAACTAGGAATCACTCTTGGACACACTGTCTGTTTCGGTAGGTGGTCACTATTTGGAGTGCAAAAATCACATTTTGACGATTTTCCGCCCATTCATTTCATCAGTCTGTTATTATAAATATTTTTGTGACTTTCTGCAGATTGGGAGGTAATATTAGGATAAAAAGAAGAAGAAAAATGAGAGGGCCGCGCAGGCTATCTTATTATTGAAGAAAGGAATATGCTGTGAGTGGACAGATGACATTGACTAACGCTCGACGTTTATAGATAAGCTAACATATGAGCTAATAGGAAGCTTCTGAGTGAAGCTTTTGAAATCAGGTGCTTTTAGTATATCTAAAGGACCCGACGCTTATCTTATGGAAAATGGCTCTCGATAAATTTAGCTGTCAAACCTTACTTAAAGTCGGATCATTCTAATGAGCTCATTTAGCCTTATTTTTTTATTACATTTTCTGAAAGATCTATTAATTCTAGAGCGAAATGCAAAAAAAAAAGAATTTTCTAGGGTCTCTATAAGGCTTCAAAATTAATCAAGAACATATCAACACGTGGCGCTTTCATGTTATAGCTGTGTGACGTCAATGTCTCTATCGCATCGGGAAACATAGACGTAGCTGACCCGCTTGCCTAGTAGTCCAAGATACGGCATTAGAAATTAATACCCTCATCTGTTATTCAGATAAGAAATAGTTTTTATAAAAGATAACATGTCGGTTAATAGAAAAATGCCAAAAATGTCAATTTTGATTTGTTCGTGTCGAGCCGAATTTTCGTCTTCCTCTTTCCGTATCAACATGGTACGGGCGTCACGGTATCGTATTTTTGATAATATGAGTATATTTAGATGTCGGGTTTTCGACGAAAATTTCTAGGTACTGTACTATAATACTAACACTGACATTCGATTGCGGTGGGCGAGGTTATTAGGTAAGCGAGGTAGGACTGTGGAGACATTTACGTCAGCGATTCGACTGCCTCAGCTTATGAAGAATTATATTTTAAAGCAGTATATTTCTGGAACTACATATCGGATCGAGCTGAAATTTTCAGTGTAATAATTATTTGATGATTACTTCGCACAATTGTAATAAAAAGTGCAATATTAAATTTGACTAAATGACCCCATTCTATAGGTCGCGTGCGCCGACGTCACAGATTCTGAGACCTTAGGAAAACAAACAGCTGTCATCGAGTGACGTGCCGATTGAACGTGTTGTTTTAAAGTATGTTTTGCCGTTTTTGTGATATTTTGAAACTTAATTTTGGATTATTTAACATCCACAACTATCCTTAATTATTTCCTGTGGTGAATTTTGTTCGTTAATATGGAGATAAGTTTATATTTTACAAAATCGTCTCATAATGTAGAGGTTAAGTACATGGAAAAAGTTGGTGTCATCGAATTAAATCTTTTATATTTTGAGAAATGATGACTTCAGTACAAATATTGGTGTATTTCATAATATTTCACATAGGGATATTGTGAATTACTTGGTTTTGTGAGTAATGCATAGACAGAAGGATGAGTTCAAGGCATTCAGAAATCTTGAAGCTATTTATGGTTGGGTGAAAGAAGTACTCTCCAAGAAATTTAGAGGATAAAAGCTTTTTGCAAAGGTAAGAATTCGTTGTTGATGATCAACCTTTTTTTTTCAATATATGCTTACCTAATTAAATGTTGCTTAATGAGTAATTGCTAACATACAAATTCATTTTTCAGGTTATGAATTCTTAACTTACCATCTTCAACAAAAGCCATCAACTACTTGGACTATTACTGATCCAGATGATCCTTCAGTACTCATTGTGACTGTGTTACTAGTCTAGACAAAATTTGTTCACTACCCAGTTTTTCCTTTCAATTTTTAACAGTAAACGGTGGCTATGGTCAAAGGGTTAACTGTTTGAAATTTTATGAAAAATACCATATAAATTAAAGATGAAGGACTGAAGTACTGTGAACTACTTGAAATATGTAAACAGATGTACATAATTTCTTCCAGTGTACCTATGATATACTATAGATTGAACTATACAAACCATTGTAATTTGTGCAAGAACTTTTTCTTATCGTGTCTTATTGTTGTATAATATGTCTAACATGTATTTTATTATTTCGTGTAGGTAGGTCAATTGTGAAATATTTATTGTATTTGATTAAACACGTATATTCACTTTTTTATTTATCACTCGTATTATTGTTGTTAGCAGTGAATTGAAATAGTCGATTATGATGAACTTATATATACATGCATCTTTGCATCTAACTGAAAGTAAAACAAAATATACTTACTAAATATCAAATTTTTTATTATCCAAGGTTCCATATGTTCCATTAGTACTCGTAAGAAGAATCAACAAGAAACTTAACAGGAGATACAAAGAAAGATCTATATTGCAATAAAAAAAATAAATGATTATACTTATTATACACTTATACAGGTACGAAGTTTCTAAATAGTAACATTGTAATTGCATAATTCAAAGAACATTTATAGCTACAATTTGACAGTTTCAACGTCCCATTTGGACTTTATTTATGTGTTCACTCACTTCAGATCACTTTGTCTTAGTTTCGTAGTTTTTGAATGTTAAAAATCCAACACTGGGTTTTTAAGCACCACACAATATAATTTAAAAGGATGTTTAGTTGCCAGATCAATCAATGACAGCCAGCGGCGGCTGGTGAAATTTCAATATTTTTTTTCTCGTCTGTGGCGCATGGGACCCATACGAAATTTGGGAAATAACATCTAGAGAAGCACTTCTCTAATGACCCCTAAAAAATTTTGAAAAAGCAGTTTGCGAAAAAATTTTTGAAAATTTGCTAGCCTCCCCTGGGTCTAGGGACCCCTGTTTACTTTTATTTTTTTTTGTCATATGCATTTGACTTTTCATAAAAATGCATCGACAGATTTTAGAGTTTGTGAAAATATTTTCATTACTAACTGAAATACAATGAACTGAAATTTTGTAATTTACAATTTAACAAATTACAATATTTCAATTCGTTGTATCTCAGTTAGTAATGAAAATATTTTCACAAACTCCAAAATCTGTCGATGCATTTTTATGAAAAGTCAAATGCATATGACAAAAAAAAATAAAAGTAAACAGGGGTCCCTAGACCCAGGGGAGGCTAGCGAATTTTCAAAAATTTTTTCGCAAACTGCTTTTTCAAAATTTTTTAGGGGTCATTAGAGAACTGCTTCTCTAGATGTTATTTCCCAAGTTTCGTATGGGTCCCATGCGCCACAGACGAGAAAAAAAATATTGAAATTTCACCAGCCGCCACTGATGACAGCAATACTTTGAATTTCCTTAACTTATGCACTTCATCAGATATCTTAATGTAGCCTGTGTACTTTCCTCTTGAGGTGTACAACAATTTCTGCTGTTATACTTCTTTCTCCCTCAGCATCAGTTCTACCCTCACTCAACTAAAATTTAAACACAAGAAATGATTATTAAAAATGCTGACAAATCAATATAAAGTGTTATTTTTTTACCATGAATTGTTTCTTGTTTGGTTTAGCAGTAGTTATTATTATCACAAGCACTTTTAGTTTCACATTTGGGTTTTAAGTTGTATCCCATATTAACAGAGAACACCTAACTGGATGGATCATCGTGGTCTTGAATTACGGCTGTCTTTCCTACAACATAAATCCACAATAAAAATCAAATTCTTAAATTAATAAGCAACAACTTACTATTAATAAAATTCGTGGAATACCCCAGTAAAATAATTCCTTTTAATTGCCTGGAATCTTTTAATCCTAACCTCTTCTGGCTGTAAATCGACGTTATTTTATAAAGACTGATGTCTCGGTATTGCCACACTTCCACAATTAATAATACAACAAAAACTTGCCATTTTGTACGATATAATGTCCATAAAAACTCTAATATTATGAAAAATTCAATTCTTAGGTTCAGTCAGTAGTCATTTGACAGCAATGACAGCGGTTTGTTTTCCTAAGGTCTCAGCTCTGTGACGTCACGCGCACACGACCTATATGAATTCGACGTTACATTGTAAATAAACATTTTTTTCATTTTTGTGTACCGTCAAGTAATATTACCGAATTAATTAATAAAACCAAATTCATTATTTGTCAACCATATAAAAAATGTGAGCAAAGAAGTCAGATAGAGATTGTTGTTACCATTCCTCTTTAATATATGATGAGCATGTGATGTGTACTAAGTGAACCTAGTGATGGGCGATATATCACGAACTGTGATTTAATCACTGATATTAAGAAATCACAGGTAACGACTGTTAGTAAAGTTGGCAGAAAAGCGTGACGTGATCACGACTTTCCGTATTTCGTTCCCTTGCCGTGGTCTAACCAAGACGATATTTCACGATATTTACTTTGAGTCGATTATTGTTTGCGGTCGTATGTATTAACACGTAAAGCAAGCGATCCCGTGCCTTATTAGCGTTATTTCACATTATTTAGATATTTATATAAATATCTTTCTTTTATTGACTGGCGATGCGATGTGGCGATTCGAGGCAGGGCGGTCATGACGGAACATTTTTGTTATAACACCATAAGTATAACTACTAAAACCATGCGTAAAAATATTTTATATGATTAAATATACTAGCAATTTTATTGAAAATATTGAGCATTTACGTTTCGGCATGAAATATGAATAAAAATATGGAATATTCGACAATAAGCAAATGAAAACATTTTTAAAAAACATCCTTATAGGTATATTATAAAACAACAAAAATAACATTAAAAAATAAATATACCATTTTAAATTAACAAAAATTCTTATAAAATAAACATAAATATAAACAAGAAATTTATTGAGGCTTCCGAAATGTTAATGTTTGTACTATGTCGTGAGCAAAAAAAAAATAGGACAACTATTTTTCTAATGTAAATCTGTCTCTATTTGCACAAAAATCAAAGTTAGATGTACACAACTAGATTTTAGCAAAAATGCGTTATAAGACCTGTCCCATTTTTTTTTTGTGCACGACAGTACAACTTTACAAAAATATCCTATTATCAAGTTCCATTCAAAACCTAGTATGCTTTTGCTTTATTACCAATTCATACATCAGATAGGTTATTTGGATAAACAAATCATAATATATTATACATATTATGCATATCTGCGGCAGCACAGATTACCAAAAGTAGCTAATTCACCATTCACCGTCTGTCGGCGCTTATTTAGGGATAGGGAACAATTAACAATTTCTCTCGTACGTCGTTATATGAAAGTCGTGATCACATCACGCTTTAAATTCACTGATATAAGAAAATCACAGTAACGATTTACGTTGTGATTGAAAAATCACGATATCGCCCATCACTAAGTGAACCGGAAAACTAGCAGGGTGACACAGCTATAGGCTGAATCAAAGAATATTTACGTTTGTAAACGAACGAGAAGAGAAACTCCCCGAAATTCTTTGGTTGAACCGACATCATAGGTTTGTTTTGGTTCTGAAAAATGAACGGTTACAGACCTTTTCTGATATTGCACAGCACTAGTACGCACTAAGACCTAAGTTCAAGAATAGCTGTGTCATCTAGCTTCATTGGTGTCTACACATGATGCGGCCATGAACACAAAAATTGTGTATTTACAGGTGCAGTTATGGTAGGAAAAATTGATGATGGAAAATTAAGAGTGAATTGTTACAGGCAATTACAATGCCACCCAGCTCCCGAAAATTTGCTGAAATGGTAAGACCGGATGTGAAGCAGCTTGTGAATGCAGGAAAGGTGGTTTGCGTTGTCCCCCAGCTTGTTCACAATACAAAGGCCATTTCAGCTTGAATGCAACACCAGTGAATCAATGAATAAAATAGAGAATGAGAACAATAAATAAAGATTATTATTTATAAAAATTGTTTACTTATAATTCTTTTTTCCGGATTTTGTCAAAATAAATATTTCATATTTTTTTATTTGACTACTCGAGTTGATATATTTTGTGACGTTATATTCGCTATTTCAATAATTTTTAATTTTGATTTGTTGAACATAGATTCATACTCAGCAGTCCCGTAAACCATAAGAATCCTATTTTTTGTCGATCACATTTGCCGATCACAATTAATTTTACTTCCACGTCCAGTGGAAAGTATAGTAACGACATAAAAATTTTTAAAAATTTTTATTGTCCAAATAGGCCTAAAATGTCATGAAACGTCGAGATTTTAAGTTTGAGCGAAAAAAAATTTCTGTCTGTCGGTCTGTCTGTAACTTTTTTTTGTGCGCACGTTTTCTCTGGAACCGTTTAAGATATTGACTTGAAATTTGGTACACATATGTACTTTAACGAGATCTAGAACTAGATTATATTTTCATCTTGTTCCGTCGAAGGGTTGGGGGGTAAATTGGGGTAAATTTGGGGTAAATGAGTAAATCAAGCAGGTAAAAGAACATGAAATTGGTATTTAGTATATACAAGAGAAGCTGAGGTCTCAAAAAAATTTTTGGCATTAACCACCCCCATTACCACCCCCACCTCCTAATTAAAGGGGATGAAAAAAAAATGTGATTTAGTGCATGTACAGGAACCAAAAACCTCAAAATATTTTTTTACTTCATCCACCCCCCTATCACCACCCCCACCCCACTACCGATGTGGGGTATCGTTTTATGGGTTTTTGGGGTAGAGGATTTCAAATATTATATTATTAAAGTTCCATAAACAATTATTTTCACATACAAAGTTTTTTCGTTGTGAGTGACTTGGATAGAGAATCTGGATGTGGAAGTAGTGATTCCTTGGGCAGCGGTTTTTTTCATAGTATCACTTTTTTCGAAAAATTTTTGGATTTTCTTTTGTGTTTCTGTGACTAATTAGGACAAAAGAAATTAAAAAATAATCAATTTTATTGCGAAGAACATGAAGATTCATTCGATAATTAAGAATTATTTGTTTAAATAATTAACTAATTATTAGCAATATTTTTATAAGAGATTAAAATTCTTACGATTAGGAACTCAATGAAAAAAGTTTCATGAAAATCCATTCACTATAGAGGTTTTACATTTTTTACGGTTAACTACACTGGACTTATTCTGTATTCTTAATATAACATGAATAAACATTGATCGTATTCGCATACCATTGTTTTATTTTATCATATATATTTGAGTGAACAATTTAAAACATTCTAAGTAACACTTTTAGTTAATTAGGGCTAGAGAAAATAAATAATTATACTAATTAGCAAATGCCTATTTGATTAGCATTTTGGTCGATTGTGGCACAGTTCACTTTTACATGGTACCACTGAGATTAAATTCGCTTATCTTTTTCATTTTTCAAAACTTTGATTGCAAAATGTGGAACAGATGAATTAATTTAAGTTAAAACAATATTTTGATGCTTATGTATCTGTTTTCATGGAAATACAGGCATTCGCAGTGAGCAACGCCCGACTGTATAATTTGTTTCACAATAATCTTTTTATGAGTACATCAATAATATTTTAAAGAAATATTGAAGTATCATCTAATCTACCTAATCCATATCTTGCACATCTTCATATTTTTCCGTGCTTAATCAAAAACATTAGTATAATAGTACAGTAACTAGAGGTTTTAACTTCGGAATAATGTCATATTGAACGGATTTCGTTCATTGTTGGCAGTATAATAGTAAATGCTTCACAGAAAAGTTTCTATATTGTGCGGGGGCTTGCTAATTTATAGGGGGTGGATGCCACCCCCTCTCAGGAGGTGGCACTTAAAAAATATATATGTTTATTGGAGCTAAAATAGAATCAAATTTTAAGAAGAAAAGGTGCTATGCAATTTTTCACATAAATCGATAGTTTTTAAGTTATAACGACTTCAAAATTGTGATTTTAGCTTAAAAAAAGATATTTCCAAACGGTTTTCGTCAAGTATCTCGAAAAGTATTACTTTATCGAAAAAATGTTACAGACCAATTATAGAAAGTACAAACTGGGAATTAATTATATTTTTTGTTTATTGATGTAGGATTAATCATTTCGGAGATATTTAAGTTTATATTTGGTATCCAAGTGTTTCGGAAGTTTAAAACGCATTTTTTTCTAAAGCAAGTGCTTTAAATCAGTAAAAAAATTTGAGCATCTAGGTAATGCTACATGTTAACGAAAAACTGTATTTGAGATAATTTTTTTAAATTACTGGCTAATTAGAGTAATAAAATGGCGACCTTTTTATATAAAAAAATATAAATACGCATATTTTTCCGTCATAACTTCTTTATTTCTTATGCTACAGAAACGAGTAAAAAATAATTTGAAAGGGAAATTAATTGTCTTTAATTTCATTTCTTAACATGCGTGACGTAGGTGTCACAATTTCTGAGATATTTAACATTTAAACCGCATTTTTCGTCTCATAAACGTTCGGACGCCATTTGTAAACTTTCGTATCTCCGAAACTATTAAATCTATGTAAATAAATAAACAAGCGAAACTCATTATCAGTTTATGAGCTTTATTTTTTGATCTCTACCCATTTTTCAATAAAACTAATATTTATTGAGATATTTGGAAAAGGAAAAAAAAATTACGTTTTATCGAAAATACCTTTATAGTTTAAACTGTATTTTTTTTAAAGCAAGTGCTGTATACAAACCAAAAAATTTGAGCATCTACGTCATGCTGGATATTAATGAGAAACAGTGTTTGAAATTCCTATTTTTCAATTACTGGCTAATTGTAGTAACAAAATGGCGACATTGTGATTAAAAAAATGTGTAGACGCACATTGCTTCGGTCATAACTTCTTTGTTTTTTATGCTACAGAAACAAATAAAAAACAGTTGAAAGCCTAATTAATAGCCCATTATTCTACCTATTAGCATCCTTGACGTAGGTGTCACAGTTTCTGAGATATTTAACTCTCACTTTAAATAATTATCTTATAAACACTTGGATGCCAAATGTAAACTTAAATATCTCCGAAATTATTAATCCTACATCAATAAACAAAAAGTATAATTAATTCCCAGTTTGTACTTTCTGTAATTGGTGTGTAACATTTTTTCGATAAAGTAAGACTTTTCGAGATACTTGACGAAAGTCGCTTGGAAATACCTTTTTTTTTAAACTAAGATCGCAATTTTGAAGTCGTTATAACTTAAAAACATCAATTTATGTGAAAAATTTCATAGAACCTTTTCTTCTTAAAATTTGATTCTACTTCAGCTCCAATAAATATATATTTTTTTTAAGTGCCACCCCCTGAGAGGAGGTGGCATCCACCCCCTATAAATTAGCAAGCCCCCGCACAATATAGAAACTTTTATGTGAACGAAATTCGTTCAATATGACATTATTCCGAAGTTTTGCATATTTTTTACCTCTAGGTACTGTACTATAATGTTTTGCTCTAAAATTATAAAAAGTATGACAGTTTATGCACACCTAATGAACATGATAGTTTACACGCCTATTATTATGATCACCTCGGTGTGATGGTTACGACCCAATTTCAATTCTGAAGTATTTTACCATGGTATTTTATCTATATACTAAATAAGAAGCATAAAAGTCTTGCTGGATTTAAACTCGAATTTAAAAGAAGTTAACGTGTTTAGAAACGTTTTAAATAATATACATACATACTTTTATTGTATTCTAGCTGATGCCCATGACTTCATTCGCGTGGAAGACTTCTTGTGCGTGAAATTAAGAAAATTGAGATACTAACTTATGCCCATAAAGAAGTATTACATACTCACTGAGTACTTCTATATAGTATTGAGGCAGTACACTCGAGAGAATCCATTGCGCATCCATGGTACCGGGGAAACCCACTGCGCATTTATTGCACTCAAGGAAAACTTCTGCGCATTCATGGTACTCGGAGAATCTACTGCGCATCCATTGTACTCAAGGAAATCCACTGTGCATCCATAGTACTCGGGGAAACTCACTGTACATCCATTATACTCGACGAAACCCACTGCGCATCCACGTTACTCAGGGAAACCTACTGCGCATCTATTGTACTCGAGGAAACCCACTGCACATCCATGGTACTCGGGGAAACCTACTGCAAATCCATTGCATTCAAGGAGACCCACTACACTCGGGAAAATCCACTGAGCATCGCAATTTGATAACAAATCTATTTTTGTGTTAGAGCGAGCTATACGAAAAAATAATTATTTTAATCGGCAATATAGCACGTGGGCGGGTATGTGTCAAATTTCATGCTTAAAAACATCCCTTTCCCTGTTCACCCGTTTGGGGTGAACCCGTTTGGGGTCTCTTTTTGAAAACCGTGGAATACGTGTCTCCTTATTTTCTCAGAAGAGCCCCTCGCTGGAATATCGCATTTCTGACTTACGCGATTCCAGAGATACAGGTACCCTTTAGACCATCTACCACCCTCGCTTTCACTCCTTCAAAAAGGGAAAATCGAAATTTCGTGTTTCTCGTGTCTAATAGACTTCAGTAAAGAGTATTTCTGCCACATTTCATTCTTCTAGGTCTAACCGTTTCCGAAAAGCTTAAAACCCCCCCCTCCCTCGTTCACCCGTTCGGGGAGTCTCTTTTTGAAAACCGTCGAATACTGTCTCCTTATTTCCTCAGAAGAACCCGTCGCTGGAATATCATGTTTCTGAGATACGGGTACTCTTTGGACCATTTACCACCCCCCATTTCACCCCTTCAAAAAGTGAAAATCGAAATTTCGTTTTACTCGTGTTTAATAGATTCCAATAAAAAGTATTTCTGCCTAATCTCACGTCTAACCAAGCGCGGATCTAGAAATTTCAATCATTTTTTTCTCGTCTGTGGCGCATGGGACCCATACGAAATATGGGAAATAACATCTCGAGAAGCACTTCTCTAACGACCCCTAAAAAATTTTGAAAAAGCAGTTTGCGAAAATTTTTTCAAAATTCGATTACCCCCCCCCCCAGGTCTAGGGACTCCTGTTTAAAATTATTTTTTTGTCATATGCATTTCACTTTTCATAAAAATACAGCAACACGTTCTGAAGTTTATGAAAATATTTTCATTACTAACTGAGATACAACGAATTGAAATTTTGTGATTTACAATTTAACAAATCACAAAATTTCAATTCGTTATATCTCAGTTAGTAATGAAAATATTTTCATAAACTTTAGAACGTGTTGCTGTATTTTTATAAAAAGTAAAATGCATATGACAAAAGAAATAATTTTAAACAGGAGTCCCTAGACCTGGGGGGGGGGGGGGGTAATCGAATTTTGAAAAAATTTTTCGCAAACTGCTTTTTCAAAATTTTTTAGGGGTCGTTAGAGAAGTGCTTCTCGAGATGTTATTTCCCATATTTCGTATAGGTCACATGTGCCACAGACGAGAAAAAAATTATTGAAATTTCTAGATCCGCGCTTGCGTCTAACCATTTCCGAAAAGCTTAAAAACCTCCTCGACCTCGTTCAATCTTTCGGAGTCTCTTTTTGAAAACCGGCGAATATGTGTCTTCTTATTTCCTCAGAAGAGTCCATCGCTCGAATAATCACTTTTCTGACTTACGCGAGTTCAAAAAGTGAAAATCGAAATTTCGTCTTACACGTATCTAATAGATTTTAACAAAAAATATTTCTTCCAAATTTCACGCATCTAGATCTAATAACCGTTTCCGAAAAAGCCTAAAATTTCAACCTCCTCATTTCGAAAAAAAGCCCTTAAGGGTTGCCTGCATCGTTCAAGGAACCTCTTTGCAAAATTTGTTTCTAGACCCAGCGGTTTGAGCTGTGCGTTGATAGATCACTCAGTCAGTGAGTCAGTCAGAGTATTCTTTTATTTATATAGATATAGATTTGAGTTAACATATATTATAAAGCGAATTTCTGTATTACATTTCTTTTCTACGATGATTATTAATTTATAATATACAACGTGATCTACCAGGACATGCGGAAAATTTAACAGTAGGTGGTCCCCACCGAAAGGAGTAAAAAAAATGAAAAATTTTGAAAAATTAACAAAAAAATTGCGCCGCCAATGACTTCAACTAATCTAACGTAACGCGGTACAACCATATCACTTTATCAGACGTGGGATTGACACTACTGACAGCAAAGCTGGATAATAAGATAGAAGTGACTTTTTGGTTTTAATCAAATCACACTACAAAAATAACGAAATAAATCGAAATAAATCGAAGACATTGATCTCATCCTGAAATGACAAGCAGATATACGAGATATTTAGTTAAACCGGTCAATGACACGGCCGTGTAACTATTGTTCGACCGGAAGCAAAAAACTCAGCTCTCTAGGGGTCTACACACGATCCAGCGGCACGGAGCCAGCCTTGTCGGCATGCTTTGAACGCATTCGTAAAAGTGAATTGGTCCGCTGGAATTCCAATTATCTTCAAAGCGTACCAACAATGTTGACTACCTGCCGCTGGATCGTGTGTAGACATCTTTTTTTGATCTTGCCGGCCGGCTTCACTTTTTATGCCAATTAAGGAAATGTAAACAACTCGAATACGTTCTTTCGAAGTTCGTCGACCTCTTCAAAATTAGGTCAGGATTTACAAAACATCAGTAGTGTATCTTCCCAAATTGACTAATAATTTAACATACTAATTACCTCAGAATCCTCTAAAATTTTGCAGGGGCTTTCCCACATTGAAGACTAGCACACCATTTTATTTTCCGCATTTCTTGGTAGATCACGTTGTATATACCAATTTGATGAAATCAAATATGTATGGGATTTTGACACTCTCTTTAGTTAGAACAAAATGACAAGTTCGGCACTATGTCATACCAAAACAACTTTTAGAAAATTAAGGAAGAGTGATTTTGGAAATTTGAGGAAAGTTTAAGACTTGCAAAATTAAATTATAAATTCCTAAATGCGGTCCTGATCACGCCATTATAAAATACGCCCCTGATATATATTCCAACAAGATGGACGATTCTGGAGTTAAATTATACAAAGCATATGCCCAGGGCCGTCCTTAGTTCCTCAAGCACCCACGTACGACATTTTAAAAGGCGCTCCTTTTTCTGGCCAAGTCAGAAAAAAAATTTTATCGTCCTCATCTCAAAATTGATGAGCGGGGGGTGGGGGGGTGATAAAGCTTTATTATATATCCCCCCGCTCGTCAAAAATGTATTTGGTACTTGTCCTCCCTGCTCGTTAAAAATGTTTTTAGGATTCCCCCTTGCTCGTCAAAAATATTTTTGGGATTTCTTCCCCTTCCTCGCTCATCAATATTCCAATTTTTTTCTCACCGGGCCCGTATTTTGTGTTTACCGCCCTGGTAACAGGTTAACTAAAAATAAAAATTAAGTCAAATCAGGGTTTGCCCCCCCCCCAGGATTAATTTCTGGATACGCCACTGTATAAACGTATGTTTTACGCACAAAAATAATGAAATAGGTTTTTTTAACAGTCTTATAAAAACAAAATAGTTATTTTTGTATCTAGGGTGCAAAATACTACTTTGGTGATCGAGAACGAAAGTTTTTTGACGAGGCGCAGTTAAGTTAAAAAATCGTTCGAGATCACCAAAGTATTTTGCACTCGAGATGCAAACAATATTTTTTCTACAACTTTCATTTGATTAAACTAAAACCATTAGTTAAAAAAATCATACTGTTTTGAAAATAAAATAATTTAAAAAATTCTACTTTCAGTTGATTTATTTGATAAAACAATAAATATTTTTGTTTAATTCTCGTGTATACATTAAAAATTATAAAAAGTAGGCAACAATAGTATGTGATGTGCAAAATATTTTTTCTACGATTGTGCTGAAAGTCAAATTTTCTAACTTCAAAATGAGTACAGAAAATATCACTTTGCCGCATGCCGTGCGGCAAAGAATTTGCCACACGCCTTGATTAGATCTTCACGCACCGGAATAAAATAGTGTGTTTACCTTAAAGAATTTTATATTACTTACTGGTAATAACAATTACATTCTATAAATGTACATTAATTACACATGAATTGCAATTACAAAGTCAAATTTTCTTACTTCAGATTGACAGCGGAAAATGTCACTTTAAATAAAATCTGACAAGCAGCAAATTTTAAATTTTGGAAAGACTTTGAAAAGGGAAATAACTTCACAACCGTAGAAAAAATAGTATGTAACACACGTGTGGCAAGCTTCATTGCAAAACTCGTATGATAGGAACACTCGCTGCGCTCGTGTTCCTACTTTCATACATCGTTTTGCAATGAAGCCCTTGCCACACTTGTATTACAATCTACTATTTTCTACGATTGTGCTGAGAGTCAAATTTTCCAACTTCAAAATGAGTGCAGAAAATATCACTTTGCCGCACGCCGTGCGGCAAAGAATTTGCCACACGCCTTGGTTACATCTTCACGCACCGGAATAAAATAGTGTGTTTACCTTAAAGAATTTTATATTACTTACTGGTAATAACAATTAAATTCTATAAATGTACATTAATTACACATGAATTGCAATTACAAAGTCAAATTTTCTTACTTCAGAATGACAGCGGAAAATGTCACTTTAAATAAAATCTGACAAGCAGCAAATTTAAAATTTTGGAAAGACTTTAAAAAGGGAAATAACTTCACAACCGTAGAAAAAATAGTATGTAACACACGTGTGGCAAGCTTCATTGCCACACTTGTATTACAATCTACTATTTCACCTTAATGCGCAAAATATTTTGCGCACGGTGTCATGGTAACGCAAAAAAAATAATGTCAATGAAAAAATGTCTCATTTTAGACACTGACATTAATGCGCAAACATAGCCTTTTTTTAACGGTTGTAGAAAAAAATAATTCACTATAATAGTAATTGGTTACACAATATTAATCAACAAAATAGGGCTTGTTCATCTGTTTGTCAATAGTAGTAATTTAAATCATCATTAATCAACTTGTTCCCCAAATCCGGTTCATTAATTCTAATAATAACAACTACGCTAAGTACAGCAAAACTGATATGGCAACAAAAAAACTAAAACTATATTTATTATAATCAAGTAAACATACAAAACATGACTGTTTACTTATATATGTCAGATTACGCAGATTAAATAAAAATGATAACAGAAATATAGTTTATTATTACTACTCATCACAATGCAATAATGCTCGTATAATCAGTAGCGAAAAACAAGCCGTACACGCCTCCGGCACGTGAACAGATAAGTTGAATATATTTTTTCATGCTTTATTTATAAACGTGAATCTGTTAAAATTAATATCGCGATAGCTATAGCTACACCCACTTTTAGAATGAAGTTGTTGGTCAAAGTTAAATTAGCAACTAGTAACTATAAACATTGTTTATTTTTATTTGTATATTATGTATGTTATTCAGTACAGTAAAATCTACCATAAAACAACGAAATTCCTTTGCAGGAATTACCACAACGTGATTTAACAATATTTAGTCCAGGAATATTCGAAGTTATTGCTTTAAATCCTGGAAAAATAATAGCTGAGCGGATCTGGTTTTGAAATGAAACCAACTTTTTTAAAAAATTTTTTTTGACAATTCGGTTACACGCGTTCTCTTTTATCATGGTATCAAGTTAGTTCAGCTTAATCACACGAGGTGGGGCAGGAATTCGCATTTAGAATTCGCAAAGACACGTTTTTTCACGATAACTTTGTTATTATTGACTTGACGAAAAAAAGTTAAAAAGAAATTAAAGACCTCGGGGAAGCGCATAATCTGGTAAAATTTTTTTCAAATCGGACGGTAACTTTTCATGAAATTGTTTTTCTAAAATATACGTTTTTTTAACGTAAAACTAATATACAAAAAAGTAATTCCTTAATTTTTTCGCGAAAAAAAGGAGTTAGGGGGCTGAGATTTTGTTGAGGTAGGTGAAATAGATAAGACTTGATGGAGCCAGAGGATGGGGGTGGTGGGCCAATTAGAGGAGGGGGAGGAGGTAGGGAAAGGAAAATTATTAAACCCCCCCAGAACTTTTTTCCCTGTCGTGCGATTTTGAAAACCAAAATGGAATTTGTTCGCTGTTATTTTTGGTATTTGACTGATTAATTTTTTTTATTTTTTTCAAATAAACAAATTTGTGGGAGGGGAAAAACTATTTGCATTTTTTTTGAAATGCGTTTTTTTACATAGGAAGGGGTTCAGGGAGACACTTTTTTTACAGGTAAGTGAGGATCTTTTTTATCTTTATTTAAAAAAATACCGCAATCCAAGCAATAGGAAGGCAGGAAGGGGGCATAATGCGTTTACGGGAATAATGGATTAAGGAAAAGGTTCGAAGTCCCTTGATATTCGGCAATATAAATATTTTTCCATCTTAATATTTTGTCAATGTACCCTTTATCAAATACTAAACTTATTATAAATCTAATATATCAAAATCTCGTGTCACAGTGTTTGTTATCGAACTCCTCCGAAACGGCTTGACCGATTTTTATGAAATTTTTGGTGTGTATTTGGTAGGTTTGAAGGCTATTTTTTATACCCCTAGGTGATAAGGGTGGCCCTATCCAGAAATTTTCTTTTTATTTTTTGGACAAAAATTTATAAATTATATGGCAAAACAACGTTTGCTGGGTCAGCTAGTAATTATTTAACGCCATCAGGAGTTTTCGCGTCCCATTTCTCTAGTTTTAGGTGTCTATTGGATATATATAACAATTATTATTTTTCCGTTTAACTCGCTCTAACTCAAAAACGGCACAATGGATTATTCTCAAATTTTTATCGTGTTGTCATTATATATTTGTTAATAAAATGTGTTAATATGTAGGTCAAATTTTAATAAGTGTAGAAATCATTACTTTTTTCTATGTCGAAAATTTGCATTCTCAAATGTAACATGCGGGAATTTTTTTTTTCTTTCGAAATAGATACCAAGTATATCGAGGGCATATGGGGATAAAAGATTGGCGTAACCTTTTTTAGTTGAGACTTCTTTTTCCTAGCATTAGCAGTTTTCGAGAAAATTGCATATCAGTGATTGTTGGACCAGTACTGCAATTAATTGCTATTAGACTTCCACGTTCATTATAATCTCTTTAGCATTAAATAAGTTTTGCATATATTCCCTCTTCAATCTGTAAAAGTGTCACCCCTTCACGGTTGGTAAATTAAAAGTTAAAAAACTAGAGTAAAAATCATGCTCCTCGCCGATTTATTTAACTTTTTATATAATTGTTGCACATTCTTTAGAATACTTTTCCCAGTTTTTTGGAAATATTAATTTTTGAACATTTTAAATCTTATATTGACGACTTATTTGATAAAACACTTGTCAGTATAAAAAAAAGTAAAAAGGAACAATAATCTGCCTGTGTTTCAAACTTGCGATCCTTGGATTTCAAGCTATAATTCTACCCTATTTCCGAAAGCGATAATATAGCTAATATAATGTCACTATTTGAAAATCATGCCTACATTTTAATATTATATTGTTATGAAATATATATTAATTAACTATATAAATAAATGATAGAAAATGGCATTTAAAAAAAATTGTATTCGATTACAAATCTAAAAAAATCAGAAAACAATTTTTTAAATTTTAAATGATTAATAACTTTTTATTTACTGATCGATTTTGTTAAAATTATGTTTGTTTTAAACATTTTTAATACTATAACGTCAACTTAGTTGAGTACTCGTCCAAATCTAAGGTTTGTGCAATGTGTACTCTATAGTAATACCTAGCGCAATTTATTTATAAACTGCCGTTTCGGCAGTTTAATATTTGATAAAGGGTACATTGACAAAATATTAAGATGGGAAAAAGATTTATATTACCGAATATCAAGTTCCGAAGTCCCTATCCCTTTTTCTTAACCCTTTACTCCCGCAAACGTATTATGCCCCCTCCCTCACTTCCTATTGCTTGGATTGCGATATATTTTTTTTAAATAAAAATAGAAAAGATCCCCACTTACCTGTAAAAAGGTTTCTCCTCTGAACCCTTTCCTATGTAAAAAAACGCATTTGAAAAAAGATGCAAAAACTTTTTCCCCTCCTACAAATTTGTTTATTTGAAAAAAATTTAAAAAAATAATTAGTCAAATACTAGAGATAACAGCGAACAAATTCCATTTTGGTCTTTCAAAATCAAAATTTTACCTACCTCAAAAAAATCTCAGCCCCCTAACTTCTTTTTTTCGTGAAAAAATTAAGGAATTACTTTTTTGTATATTAGTGTTGCGGCAAAAAAACGTGTATTTTAAAAAAACAATTTCACGAAAAGTTACCATCCGGTTTGAAACCAGATTATACTCTTTCGCGAGGTCTTCAATTTTTAATTTAATTTTTTTTTGTTAAGTCAATAATAACAAAGTTATCGTGAAAAAACGTGTTTTTGAGAATTTTAAATGCGAATTCCTGCCCCACCTCGTATGATTAAGCTGAACTAACTTGATAACATGATAAAAGAGAACGCGTGTAACCGAACTGTCAAAAATTTTTTTTAAAAATTTGGTTTCAAAACTCTTCTTTTTCTCGCCAGATCCGCTCCAGTATACTGCAAAGCTGAAAATTTGTAAACAGTCTTTTAGTTAAGCATACTGAAGAAGAAGAACATGAGTGCACGATGAAAGGAATAAAAGTGAAGTGAAGTGGCATTTTTTGGTCTACAGGGTCATTCAATATCATTTCCGATTTTGGCGGAAGTGACACCTACTTTGTTATTTTAAATACAATACGCTGCATATTTCTGGAGTTGTTGGGAGATAAAAAAACGTTTTTATTAAATCCCCTATAGACACATATTTATTATGAATAGCTGTATATAAAAAGTTTCGTCAAAGATATGTAATTTACTAAATATCATTATTAACAAGTTCCATTCTGACGAATCCAAAAATATGAACATTCTAGAAAATTGGATTTCATTGAGATTTAGTTCGTGATTCTTACTAGTAAAAATACTAATTTACGTCTCTGTCTATAAATATCAGAAAGCAGTTTTATCTTGAAAATGTGGCACGAACACAATTATAATCGATTACCTGTACGTGGAAAATTGTCCTCATTTGTGTGGTAAGTTAAATATATTGTTGTTTTTCTTGCCTACGATCAGTTAAAATAATGTTCATTGACGTACATTTTCACGCATCGAAGGCGTGGTGCGTGGCGGAATAAGTGGAGTGTGTATTTGGATATTTTTATTAAAGTGATAAACACTTTTATCTGTATTTTATAGCACGGCAACTTAATTTCTATAACAGCCCTAGTTTTAATTAATTGTGCAATTATAAGAAACTTTGTTTATTTGCGACATTTCGCACTGATAACGGTAATACGGAATATGTGAAAACGGAACATTTAGTTGGTAAAGTGAATATTAGAGTCCACGCAAATTAAAAAGAAATTATTTATAAAGTAATATTTGAGATGCGTACTCTAGATAGGGTTAGAAATAGATACCCGAAATGCCCCCCCCCCATTTGGGGGTGGAATGTCCCTTTTTTTCGCAAAAAACCACCTCTAACGGGGACTTAAAGCTGCTTTTTCACTTTTATCGTGTAAACCGTTCGTCGAAAGAGAACAAAGTATACGTAATAAAAAATGTATCGTTAAATTCTGCATAAAAAATGTCCTAATAACCTTGTAGCTTATCCTCACCTATTTCGTGCTAACAGCTTCCGAACAGAGGAGTAGTTTGGAGCGTAATTTTACTACAAACAAAACAGAAGGAATTCGCATTATTTACACAGTTGTGCAAATTTCTTGTAGCCCTATATTCATAGGAAGCCGAGTTTCCCACTTCACTAGAGCTGCAGTTGCATGATGACGACGCCCACGGTCCCGCTTTCCCAACCTGACCGGCCGCCGTTACTGGGGTTTCCCACCCCTGCATCGTAAACGCTTTCTCTACTTTTGCCATGACGGCATTTTTTTTACCTAACCGAAATAATTCGTTGCCGCCGTCACCACGTGGAGGTGTCCTAGTCGCAAAAATAGAAAAAGAAACAAATGGCATATGATGACAATCAAACAGAATAAAGAAAACTATACAATTCTAAACAGCTCTAAGAAAAAAAAAGTAAAAAATCATCAAGGGAGGGTGTAGGTAAATGTTAAATCCAAACGATATTGCTCTCTCAACAGAGCAAACTTTGTCCGAAAAATTTTTCCTAAAAATGTCACTATTCAGTAATATTTTCCTTTAGACACTTAATTTAATTATTTATATTTAATTTTCAGAGTATCAGGATCTGAGAGGGTAATGTCAATGTAACTCCCTTAACCACCCCCAAACATTCAAATCAGTGGCGGCTCGTCAGGGGAGGCAGGGGAGGCTGAGCCTGCCTTTGGAAGAAGCAGCGGCATATCTTCCAATGTTCCAAATTAATATCTTTTACTTGTAGAAATTTCTCTAATTGTCTTTCAAAATATCAAGCCTCCTCTGCAGACAATATCACGAGCCGCCACTGATTCAAATACTTTGTTATTTCATTAATTTCTCGGTCATTACTCGCTAAATGTGACATTTTTGAATCCTTTTTGGCATAATAATCGGTATTTGAATGTTTGGGGGTTTTGAGGGTGCTTTGGGAGTGGTTTGGGGGGGTTACATTGAGAAAAAAATGTTGACACTCACAGAGACTATTCTTTGGTACAAAAACTACAAGTTTGAAAGTTTGTTTTTGAAAGCACCAATTTTGGCCCGTTTTAGGCCAAAAGTCCAATTTTTGGTCGAAAAATCTGGAAAATGGGCAAGCAGAAAATATTGGCATCAGCAATGAGCATTGACAACGAAAATTTTCCGCCTGGGACCCAATTCTTGAAATCGTAGGAATTAATTCTCCTGAGAAAATTTTCTCATGCTGTAATTCTCATGCGAATAAACAAATCAAGAGAATTGCTATTCTTGAATCTCGTAGGAAACAATTTCCTATGATAATGACGTATGTCAAATTATATGTTTGTACTAATATTTGCAACAGTCAATGAATAGATTGAATTTTTAGTAATCCTTGTTTATCCATTATTGACAACACTGAAGACACTATTATTTTCTTGAAGTTTATATTTTGGTTTGCAGGTTAATAGTCTTTATATATTTAAGTTTGTTATAAGAATGTTACTTATAATGGTTTTTCAGTTTGTTTTTTATCAATAATATAGATATGAAATTAAAATTTCTTTATTGCACTCTGCGCAATTTCTCCTTATTAAAGATCTATATTTTAATAAAAACACTTTTTGTAATAGTGGTTTAAAATGAACAAAAATATTGAAGAAAAAAATAAGCAATTGAATGTGATTAAGAATATTGTAGTGAATTCTAAAATTATTTATACTTAATTTGTTGTTGCAGTCAAGATCATCAACACCTAAATCTGGATTTAGATTTGCACACACACCTCAGCTGGTATAGCATTACCATCATCTTCAAATAATCCAAAATCTAATTCCTCATCTCCCATAATTAACCTCGCAATCTGTATACATAACCTAAAAGTAAAATTTATTGAGAATTTTCGAATTCCCCGTCAAAAACTCTTGGGAATTTTTTCCATCAATATCGAGAGAAGTATTTCCTACGATTTTTTTCAAGAATACAGTTGTACTTAAATCTCACAAAATCGTGAGAAAATGGCGTAATTAATTTTTTCTGAAATCAATAGGCAATGTCTACATTTTCGGCGCGATTTCAGATCGAAAAATGCACAATTCCAGTATTTTAGTCCGTTGCTAAGAAACTATCCTAAAACAGACCGGAAAAGATCCGTTGCCAAGTAACGATCAACAAAACTGTACGGGAATGTTAATTTCCCGGCCTAGGCCGGGAAAGTAACATTCCCGTACGGTTTTTTATATATATTTTAGACAGTAAATGAATACACGCAGACAAACCAACTCGCGTTAAAATTGCATTTATTAGTAAGCAGTTAGATTGTAATGAAGAAATGTTATGCATTAATACAAATTCCTTAATTTATAATAATATTTATTGTGATTTCAGAAAAAATAGTATGTGTACTTCGGTGTGAAAGCACATTCCCGGACTTCGATGCTTGCATCGTCGTCCGGGAATGTATTGCTTTCACACCTAAATACACAATATACTATTCTCATGAGAATAAATTCCTACGATTTCAAGAATTGAGTCCCAGGCGCCGTATTTTCGAGCTTGATCGAGGCGATGTCGTGCACGAAAATGTGAGATTATCGCATGAAAATATAAGTTTCGTATTTTCGAGCGTTATGAACTCGGATGCGAACCTTTCGCATGCGACTGATTTCGGGCGCGATGCAACGGATGGGGGTTTAGTACACGATAAAGCGATTTCGTGTACGAATGTAGGCAAAGTGATCGTTTTGGTTTGTTTTATTTCGTACGACATAACCTCAATATATCCAGTTTAGGTTTTTGCTGTGGTTTGTTTATTATTTAGGGACTTTATAAGACTTATTTAAGGTAAATCTACCACTCTTCAATTCTGGGTGAGCCTCAAGAAAATCCACCATTTCTTTTTTCTGACCCGCACTAATATATCCCACCTGCTTATCCGCTGATTACTTGTGCATTATAAATTATAATATTCAGTTTTGTAATTCAATCAACCCAAAATCTAGAAATCAATAATAATGACATACAATATCATAACCTGAAAATATCGCCGCATACACGTATAACAGCTGATTAATATTAGTGACATTAGTGTTTTCTAGGGGTTTCAAGTCCATTTGGTTGTACAAAACAGCGTTGCCACATTTGCCATACAACATTTTTACGTATGCGAAAAACAAATCTCGGATGGTGTTCGAAAATACCACTTCAGAACTATAAGCGAAATTTTTAAACGAGTCGGGTGCCTAGTATTTCGCATGCGATAAATATCGATTGAGCTCGAAAATTGGCCTCTGGTCAGAAATCGCCAGTGCTGCCAATTGCACTCCTTCCTATCTGATCTTTGGTGACGCCAACACTCAACGTCCTGGAAAGCGTCTACTTCGCCTCTTGCCTCTGGTTTTCCCTTTATCAACCATTCCATATTGTCCTCCCTCCGGTTGATGTGGCCCAAAAATGAGAGAACACGAATACTGGAGAGTCGGTTTTGGGGTCGCATTTCCTGGAGAATCGAGGTATCAGTACGATGGGCTGTCCATAGAATTCATAACAAACGTCTTCAGAACCCCATTTCGAAAGCATTAATACGCCGTTTGTCTGCTTCCCTAATGATCCATGTCTTAGAGGCGTAAATAAAATGGAGAAAACTAAGACGTTAGCAAGTCTCATCCTTGTGCGCCTCGTGATATTTCTGTCACGCCAAATTTGATCATTAATACGTGTACCTTTTTTGAAAATTTTCTTAATTTTTAGTTTTTTTTTTTTAAATCTTTTTTTGTACATTTTAGCTATTTCTAAAATCCATCAACGTTATTTAAAAGTTAGTTAAAAACACAATTTAAATATATATTTACTATAGGTATTATAAAAGATAGCGAAGGTATATGTATTAAAATAGCTTATAGCTAATAACTGACGCAAGGTTAGAAAACAAAGCACTTGGGTTTTATTTTGTAAATATTTATTAAAAACATCAAAATTATTACTTTAAATTGTTACAAAATATTTAAGCCAACCGGATTCGCTTACAACTAATATCTCAGATATCTACTACTGACCTTCCGTGTTAGATGTCTCGTAACTGCATGAAAACATATAATTTTTATTTTCAATTAATCGTCATTATTCTCGAAAAAAATTGAAGATGTACCACTTGTATTATCATCAATAATTGAGGATTCTGATTGTAAATTAGAAACATTTCTAATGGTTTTTTAGCACCAAAATAGGTAAAATTTTCCAAAAAAAAATGGCGAAAAGATTTTTTATTTCTTTATAGTATCATTATACCATCTTAAAGTACATACGAAATGTACAATTGAAAAGAAAAAATGTTGCTCTATGATGCTTTTCCTACAAATGATCAATATTTTAACGAAAATGCTATTTTTGGTCGTTCTTGTAATATCTCAAAACCAAATTGGGTACACATGATCATTAATAGTATATACCTTCAAATTTTCGTTAAAATTAATATGCAAAATCACCAATAGCTGCGGTTTTTATTGTTTTTTGAGGTTAGGAAATTCGTTAGTTCTAACCAACAAAGCTGTATGGTGACTTTTTGCGAACAATTTGAATTTCTCTTGTACCGATCCGGGTTATAAAAGCTAAAATATTTTTAATATCCTACAAGTCTGTTATTTTACAATAACCACCCTATTTTGAGATACATTAAATGAAAAATAACGCCCTAGGGCGTTATGAATATCTATAACGCCCTAGGGCATTATACAATTATAATACAACCCAAAGCAAGCAAATTATGATAGCGTTATTGACAAACAAAATGCGTTGCTATACAACGGCGGCGTTTACAAACAATTTTGATTTTTACTCTCTTTTAAATCAAATCGTTCTGAACATAATAGATGTCAAATTAATAAATCGTAAATGTCAAAAAAAAATTCGAATTAAATAACAGACTTGCAGGACATTAAACGTTGAAGGCACCACGGGTGTTATAGGATAATGATGCCCTCGGTCGACGTACATTCCTTCGGGCCAGAGGCCCTCGGGATGTACACTGCCGACCTCGGTGCGTTATTATCCTTATAACACCCTTGGTACCTTAATAATTATAAAAAAACTGAACCGGAAACACGAAAAAAGCACTTTAGGACTTCCGCTGCACGCCGTATGAAAAGATTTTAGTTATTGTCTAAAACGGTCTATTTCCAGATTTTTCTTCTACTTGAACTTTCTCCGGTATATGACTCAACTATGTAGTATGTAAATAATGTATGTATCCTTCTTCGTTTCAATTTAAAACTTTCAAACTCATAGAAAAATGTATATAAATATTCATTTTTCATTTCAGGGCTCTACCACATAATGACGTTTTGAAAATTCGATGTTAAAGAATACGGGAAGGAAAATCTATATTTAAATAATAATAGTGCCTTTCCACTTTTAGTACGTTCAGTTTGAAGTTATTTTTTTTTCACTATATTACAATAGACAGGTTCGTAATACACAGATAAATACACAATTATATAATATCATGAAAGTGTTTATTTACGCTCTCCAAAGACAAGAAAAGATAAGGATTATTTAAAATCAATTTTAAAATAGCAATATTTTCTAGTTGTTTTTATTTAAAAAACCGCAAGAATGGAAAATTTTTGCAACTAAAACACTTAATTCATGATTAAATCAACATTTTGAAGTACTCGAAATTTGTAGTGCTAGAAAAGGATAAACTTAATTTCAAAGTTCAGAGAATACTTGAAATCGAACTAAAGATAAGTATGAGGTAGGTACGTAGATACGTGATTTTGTTAATATTTTAATTAAAGACCATATACATAACAGAAGGTAAGTGGCTGCATCATATAGGCATTAATTTGGTTTTCAGGATATGGTTCTACTCGATTTCTTCTTCAAGGAGTCTCAGCCAGCTCAAACAACTTGATACGTAACCATTATATACATAGCCTCTTTTAATGTTTAAATTGAATGTAAAAACTGAAATCACGTGAAGTCACGCAAACATAATATGATCGATCAAGAGATATAAGAATAAATAAGTGCAGCATCAAACATCTAGGTGTATGAGTTCATGTTTTATTACACTATTCGCAAGTACGAAAACGAAGAGTAGGTATATTGCTTTTGATCGGCGCATTACTAAAACCGTCAATATCACTCATAGTGGAAAACATTTCATAGCATAATGTTAGTTATCAAATTCTGAACAACTTTCAAAATGTCCATTTGACGGACAGACAGATGGTCCGTCCGGTACGATTCGTGTAAGCACAATAACTTAAGACAGAAAATTTTGATAGTAAGTGTTAGCTAGAGGAAGAACCTTACTGATTTTGAAAAGAAATTTATCAGTAAATAAAGAAGTTGTGAGACATTTTCAAAAAAAAAATGCACCTGAACAGTGTTGTAACCTTCGGTAAAATTCTACAAACACAAAAAAATACTGCATGGTATTCCGACAAACGTTTCGCCAATCAAGATGGCATCATCGGGTGATGGTTAAACTTATATGTATATTTCAGAAAATTCCAAAGAGTACACCACAGAATGTTCAACAATTATATATAGAATTCAATACTCTGGCGGAGAGTATAACAATTATATCTAATTTCATTTTAAACATACAAAGTATCTTGGAACATTTGGTAAAACTGTTTTTCTAAAATTAGATAGATCAGATTATTTAGTTGTTAAGTCACAGTTCTAACAAAGATATTACTTTATAATTCAATTATGTAAAAAGGGAATTGGATTTAAGATTGAATTATTTGTTTGACCGACTGCAAAAAGAATCCTTTAATTCAGTTGCGTACTTATTATTATGACAGGTATTAACTGAGAGAGGTAATGGGCTCTATCATCACGGTGACAAAGATGAGATGAATAAAGTTTTTAAAAGGGTTTTAAAAGTTCCGGATTCTCCACTATTTTTTAGAAGTCAACGTGTCTATAATTAACATACTATTCGACTTAAAAAGAAAAACGGTTTTGATTAAACTTCCACCAAATTAATCACGATATTCAGGAGAATGCTTTAAACACACCCATGTCAAGAGTTTTGAATTTATTGTCACTAAAATGACTATTTCTTTTTATTGAACCGCTTTTAAAGAAGTCCCTAAAATTTATGTGTGGCATGATGGAGCTGCTATATAGGTGGAGTCAAGATTTCTAACTTGAGATTTGCCGCCTTGGTAACAGCAAACGAGAATGAGCTCATGCAACTGATGGAAAGGCTTCAGACGAAAAGCTCCGATTATGGTTTAAGTGTAAATTACAACAAAATGAAAATTATGATTGTAGACAGAGTAACGGATAATCACCCAGACAGGTTAAGGATGGCGTATATCTTGAAGCCCTTGTGGACAATATAGTCAGGAATCTACCTTCTCGTAAGACGCTCCTAAAATGTCAGGGTGTGCACTTGAAGTCATAATTTAAAAAAAAATTAGTACATTATCTGGGATGACCTTGCGGATCTAAATGTGGCTGCCATCTTGGCAGCCATTGCAAAAAGGCGTAAATATTTATTTATGCATCTAGGCACTGAAGTTAAACTATTTATCACGATGTGGAATTAAGTTGCAGAGTCCCGTAGTGCCGAGGCAAGTAAACCACATAAGTGATATAAAGAAGGTGCATTTAATTTTTTTTTGAAGTCCAGAAATTGTGAAATTAAGATTAACTATTCAGAACAATGGCACGTAGTGTAGTCATCGATTGTAGTTATGTCTGAAATTTGGTATTTGGTTTGCTTAGTTGATTTCGAAACACTTTTTCCTCTACGAAAAGTTTGGTAAATGGATCCGAGGGGAGATAAGGAGGGGGGGGTAAAAGTCGAAAAAAAATTTTGCAGTTACAAACGAAACCGCGGTATTATGAAAGTACATCAACTCCAAATCCTCTCACCAAAATTTCAGACGAAAACTACGGGACGTTTTTTGGCGGGAATTTTTTAAAAATTCTTGATAAACCGGCCGTGGCGATATAAATTACAGCCAGTAATTAATAAAGGCAAGCGGGCCAAATTTTAGATGAAAAATAAGAAGCTATTATAATCAGTCTAGGTTAGTCTACTTAGCTTCTTTTAACCTGGCTGGAGTAAATACACGTGCGCTTTTTCCGTTCCGTATTTATATTTAGATATAAATAACGATTATTACGACTAACCCGGTTTTCGTTTAATTAAACTATCCATTCATTTTCAGGTCTGCATTTCAGTATCAATTTTAAATGTATTTTTCATTAGGAAGTTCTAATTTTACGTGGCCAAAATATTTTCACGATATATTTTATTTTTAATATTATGTAATATCACATTTTATGTTTGAATTACCACTTTTAACCAGTTCTTTTATTATTTTAGACTGGGGCATTCCGTGTTTAAAATAATTTGGCACAATATTCTAATGTACTATGGACTCTACCTAGAATGCCCCGAGTGTATTCCTAACTAATTATATCAGAGGCTATCGTTTGATTGTAAAGAGCATTGCCTGCAAGCTGCCGGCTTGTTTCCAACATTATTTCTTAACAATTTCAAAATTTTCTGTATTTAATTTTTCATAATCACGTGCTTCTTATCTTGCTAATGAAAAGAAAAATACCAAACTAATTTATGATTATAATAATAATGACGGTAGTATTCTTTATTTGTTAATATTTTACTTTCGTTTACATGCTGAAGGAACGAATATTAACTTCGTTGGTACATGGTACATACTTTGAAAAAAAATACCTGAAAATGTTAGAAAATTACCTGGAGTTTGACTGAAACTTTCTTTCTATACAGACTGGTTGAGTACTATACGGCAAGGCAGTTCTTAAAGTACCTTTGCATATCCAGATAGATACACACGCCTGGATACGCAGTAAAATGGTAGTAAACTTTGGGCCCTCGGCCCTTTAAAATAGATACCTGGTTAGGCAGTAAAATGAAAATAGATCGAAACTAAACTACTAGTATTTAGGTCAACAGTATAAGAAATCAGAATAACTAATAACTAACACGGAGCAAGAACTCGTTAATTCAAGTTGATCACTGACGAGGTCCCTAAATTTCAAAGATTAGTTCTCTAAAAAGGTGCTATTTTTTTCTGTAAAGACTGTGCAACTGCTGGTCTAGGGTCACAATTCGCTGTTCCAGTTCCATTGTGTGAAATTAAGAGACGATCACAGTGAGACACTGACTCATGTCTAGACTGGGCCTCAACTTAAGAATCGACTAAACACTTGCATCACAGCCCTTCATAGTGGGAATTCGAGGGAAATACTCCGAAAAATCTCGCAATAAGTATAAATTTATTTAACTATTCGGGATCCGTTGTTATTTTTATCAATATTTAAAAAAATAAAGAATATAGTAAATTAGTTTAACTGTTCCAAATTTAACTGATTAAGATGACAGCGTTAATCGAAAAGTGTATTTGTATTAAAAATACGACTCTATCTTCGAAGTCAACACGGAAGTTCAATTTTGTGTCATTGTAGTACGTTGATAATAGCTTATTTATTTGAAATTATTCTATCTCGTTTTTCACCATTCAAAATTAATCATATTCAAAATTTACTCATTATTTAATTCTTTAATTATTTTATTTTTTTTAATTACCGGAAAGTTCTCTTTGGGTTTTAAAATGTTATTACAATGATTATTTATTGTTTTAATCTGAGTACTATTCAGCTCAGTTATGCAAATGAATTGATGACAGCCCCGACTCGTTGATTTCAGTGTTTGCAATTCTCTACCTTTTGCATTAAAGTGTACTGAGCTGTCATCTTTGTAGTTATAATTGACAAAGGTTTATTATTTACATATTTGAACACAGCTTTCTTTACTATAATTCATCTATAATCTAATATTTTCGAAAGACAAACGCAAAATGTTGTTCCTTGTCACTTCATCTAAACAAGTAAGATTTTTCAGGTGTTTAATTAGGATAAGTTTATATTTTTACAATTAATTATTTTTTATTTATTTGCTTTCATTATGATTAGAGAATATTATTTAGGTATTATGCAAATCACAACTAACACACTTTTTTATTTATCATGAACATACCTACTTTCTGTATATTGTTGCCCTAATCTGGGCACGCTAATATACTAGTCAGGTAAATACTTTAAAACACTTATTATTGGAGAACCAATCAAAACAACTACTCTTCTAGCTAATACTGACGAAGTATCGAATTACATGATAGCATTCTTAGCATTTTAAAGGAAAAAATATATATTAAAAATATTTAAATCATTTATTTAAATTCACATTCACATATTTTTATTCCAATTTTTTTTAATCTTTATGTTTTTGTAAAAAATTACATTTTTTACGTGTTAGGTAGTTCTTACGCTTTTGACTCGGAATCCAAGGGTCCCAGGTTCGAAACCCACACGGGGCATATGGCATAGTTTTTTTATTTTTACTTTATTTTACACTGAGTCTTTCACCAACTAAGTTCGTACTATAGAATTAAAAATGTCTAAAACTAACATTCTTTACGAAAAACCGCTGCCCAAGGAATCACTACTTCCACATCCAGATTCTCTATCCAAGTCACTCACAACGAAAAAACTTTATATGTGAAAATAATTGTTTATGGAACTTTAATAATATAATATTTGAAATCCGCTACCCCAAAAACCCATAAAAGGATACCCCACATCGGTAGTGGGGTGGGGGTGGTGGTAGTGGGGGGTGGATGAAGTAAAAAAAATATTTTGAGGTTTCTGGTTCCTGTACATATACTAAATCACAATTTTTTTTCATCCCCTTTAATAAGGAAGTGGGGGTGGTAATGGGGGTGGCTAATGCCAAAAATTTTTTTGAGACCTTACCTTCTCTTGTATATACTAAATACCAATTTCGTGAACTCTTACCTGCTTGATTTACCCATTTACCCCAAATTTACCCCAATTTACCCCCCAACCCTTCGACGGAACAAGATGAAAATATAATCTAGTTCTAGATCTCGTTAAAGTACATATGTGTACCAAATTTCAAGTCAATATCTTAAACGGTTCCAGAGTAAACGTGCGCACAAAAAAAAGTTACAGACAGACCGACAGACCGACAGACAGACAGACCGACAGACAGACAGACCGACAGACAGACAGAAATTTTTTTTTCGCTCAAACTTAAAATCTCGACGTTTCATGACATTTTAAGCCTATTTGGACAATAAAATTTTTTTTAAATTTTTTTGTCGTTACTATACTTCCACTGGACGTGGAAGTAAAACTGCGAAGAGTATCCTATAGAATGTGTAACAGTTATATAAAAGGTTTAGTAAACTGGCGAAGAGTACGTTTTTAGCTTGTTTTATTATGTGGCCCCAACGAATATTTAATTGAAACTTATAGCAAATTATTGAGACCATTGTCCTAACGAATATTTTCATTTATTTTCGTGTACAATGTGGTAGTTTTTCCAAGGAATATTTAATTTGTGCAAATGAATATGACAACTGGCATCAAATAAACGTTTTCAAACGTTTTCTGTGTTTCTCTTCAATATTTCAATTTTTCAAGAGTAAGTGAGACTAAATAAAGATAAAATGCTTTAGGCAAAGTAAACCAAATACAAAAAAAGTGTAATCATTATTAACTAAACTACAGAGAAATAAAAGAGTAACTGAAGTAGAAATAATTATTAAGTGATTGTTTTTCAAAATTGAGACAAACTTTATTCAGTAAACAGAAACAAGTAATATCAAACTTTATAAAAGAATCTGCTTAATAAAATTAGTATCACAACGGTCCTACTTTTAAAAATCTAGAAGATCACGTAAACTGCCAGTTTTGCATATTTTTTTGTCTCAGTCAAAAGAGAGAGATATAGATTATATGAGGAGGTGTGGGCTGTTTCAGCTTTTATAATTGGCTTGGACGGTTGTGTAAATTGCAGTCGTCTACATCACACGCAACATACATTAATTTAAATAAACTTTGTCAAAACAGTTTGTCTGTATCTCGAAAATAACGTCAAAAGTTACAAAGGGTGCAAATTTTTGGTCCTTCTTTTGCTGCGTGTTGCTTATAGTCTAAGAGGTAGTGTCAAATTTTAGGGGTGATTTTGGCACGATTTCTATGAGTTTATGATGATAGTTAATACGTGTTGAAGAACTAAAATTGATGTTAGCTGGCGCGACTCCGTGACTTTTGGGCGTGGGAGGCTGCGAAACTTGCAGAAAAAAAATTTTTTGGACCATTTTGGCAAAGACGAAAAAGTATGAATGATTATGAAATGCTGATCTTAAAAAAATGTATCAGCTGCATCGGATCCATGGAAAAACGTGTTAGCTGACCATGTAAACATGTCGGAAAATTCAGGAAAATCGGAGCATTTTGGCAAAGCTGAAAATTTTATATATTAAAGTTTATGATTTAATAATTGCATTAATATGTGTAAGCTGGTATTCCGATGTGGCAAGACCTGTTAGCTGGACTTTCAAATTGTGGCGTAGCGTTTAGTTGGGCGCAACGCGCAGCAGTTTCGTGACTCAGCTAACGTATTTTAGGCAGCTGTTAATGTTAATAATTTTGTTAATGAATCGTATCAGTTTATTTTTTATTATAATTCTCATACATAAAATATAATCATAATTATTCATCGCTCGAGTCTTCATCATAATCTACTTCTTCTTCATCAGAATTATCTTCAATAATGAGATTCTCCTCAGCCTCTCGTGATTCATTGTTTTCATTCGTATTTTCCACAATTTCTGTAAAAAAATATGAATATCATTAACGTTTAACGTTAAGAAAATAGAATTCATTAGGAATATAAAAAATGCATATATCCAATACCTCGTATGTCTGTAGTTTCATTTACAATGCTGGTTAATTTCGGTAACTGTTCACCCTGGAACCATTTGAACATGAACTTTCCGTCGTGCTCCTCCCATCCATAATCAGTTAGCAAAGATGAAGTTGGAGTTGGAAGGAAATCATGGAATATTTATGATTAAGAAAAAATTGCAAAAAACAAGCGGAAGAATATAAATGCATAAATTGCATAAATGCAAATAATAATAATAATCTAGGTTTAGATATAAAACATTCATGTTTGGATAATACATGCGAATCATTAAAAAGAATTCAGAATATTATCTTAGCTAAAGAAGAAAAAGTATAGCAATTAGAGAATAGCCATTTGTTTACAATAAATTATTTCAACTGCAGAAGTTATCTAGCACATTTGGAAGAAATAGCAAACTTTGCACAAACAGTAAAACCATGCCTATTGTTGTTATCCGAAACGCGAATTACTAGTGACATTTTTGAAAATGAATACAAAATTGAAAATTATAAAGCATACGTGGTGAATTCACAAAACAGACATACCGGTGGTGTGATGGCTTATGTGCGTGGAGATGTAAATTGTAGTGTACATATGAAAGACTGTATAAATAAAAAATGGTGGACATTAATACTTAAAATAAAAATGTACAATAAAATCATATATGCTGGAGTATTATATAGATCACCAAGTTCAAGTATGGGTGAATTTATAGGGTATATAGACAATTTATTAAGTGATCTTGATGACAAACAGTTCTTGTTAACAGGTGATTTCAACATTGACATTAGCAAAAGTTCATTTTATAGTAATAAAATTAATAATGTTATAAAAAATTGTCAAAAAGTTCAGTTGGTTCAACAACCTACAAGAATTGAAAAAAATTGTGCATCAATAATAGACCTGGTTATAACGAATAAGGATGATGAAATATTTTCTGCTGAAGTCTTAAGCTCCCCTAAAATAACAGATCATAATATTATTAAAATTAATGTAAGAATTAACACTAACGATAATATGCATCAGGTGAATAAAATAAAAAAATATCGACAACTGGATGAGGCAAATATTAATGAAATACAGGTGAAACTTATAGGCTGTAAGTGGGATTTAAACAGTACTAATGTAGATATATTATATAATGAATTTATTGATAATACAACAAAAATTATAGAAAAAGTTGCCCCAATAAGATATAAAAAATATCGAGATGATAAAAAGTGGTGGGATAATGATATAAAAGTAAAAATTAAAATTAGGGATGAGTTATATAAAAAATATGAACAAGTGAGAACAGCAAAAAACTGGATAGCATATAAACAAAAAAGGAATGAAGCTGCAACATTAATAAGAAAAAAGAAAAAACAATACTATGCAAACAAAATTGATAATCAAAAGGGAGATAATAAGAAAATGTGGCACACTTTAAAATCATTGGTAAACACCAAAATGCAATCAGAAGTTCCTGATGAAATAATTTTTCCACGTGGAAGAGAAAATGGAGAAAAAAATATTGCTGAACACTTTAATATATATTTTGTAGATAGTATAATAGAGATAGTCCGAAGTATTCCTGATTCAGATTTAATTTTAGAGAATAATGAAATAAACTACATTGAAATAAAAGATTTTAAAATGATATCATTGGCAGAATTGAGAAAAATAATTTTAAATTTAAAAAACAAAAGTTCCTCTGATGCAATTTTAGATGTAAAGCTGCTTAAAAATATTTTTATGGTTTCGGGGCATGTCATGCTAAATATTATTAACACGTCACTGAATGAAGGTGTTGTTCCTGAACAATTAAAAGTGACAACAATACATCCAATCCCTAAAATAAAAAATACTTCAATCGCCTGTGAGTTCAGACCATTAAATGTGCCTCTTGTAATGGATAAAGTTTTGGAATGTGTTGTTTATGAACAAATACTGAATCATTTCGAATTAAATAAAATATTTTATGAAAACCAATCAGGATTTCGGTCAAAACATTCATGTGAAACAGCTATTCAAGCTATAATAACCAATTGGAGGGAAGTTATTGATACGGGTGAGACAATACTTGTGGCTTTTTTGGATTTGAAACGTGCTTTTGAAACTGTAAGTAGGGATATACTGCTAATTAATTTAAATTCATATGGTGTAAGTGGAATTGTATTACAGTGGTTTGAATCATATTTGTCAAATAGGAAACAAGTAGTTAAAATAAGAGATACAAGTTCTGAAGAAATGGTTAATAATTATGGTGTTCCGCAAGGTAGTGTGTTGGGCCCATTGCTGTTTTTGATTTATATAAATGATATGCATAAAATAATTAAAAATTGTAAACTACATTTATTTGCCGATGATGCACTATTATCGATAAATGGGAATAACCACAATATATTAACAACTGAACTTAATGAAGACTTGTATAATTTATCGAGGTATTTTGAATACAAAAAATTAAAAATAAATGCATCAAAATGTAAATGTATGGTGATATCAACAAAAAACCAAGTTGATATATATAATAATAGTAATCATATAGTGACAATAGGCAATGAAAAAATTGAATTTGTAAGCCAACATAAATACCTAGGAGTGATATTAGTAGTTATGCAGTACCAATACTGGCGCAAACCCGTCAGTAGAGTAGCAATCAGAGTTCTGTGTGACGTCATCATTCCGGCAGCCCCGCGGGGGCGGGCAGGTGATAGATGATAGATCCTATGATCTAGGTTCTAGTGTGAGGTGAGATAATGCTAGATGATAGATCCTATTATCTAGGTTGTAGTGTGAGGTGGGATCTTCTTAGATGATAGGTGATAGGACCTAATGGGAGGGGGGAGATCCAATCCCCGAGCTTAGATATTAGATTATAGCTAAAGATAAGAGATTATATCTAAGAGGGCGTGGCTAAGAGTATATAGGATGTATCTAGTAATAAAAGAAGTATATAGGATGTATCTAGTAATAAAAGAAGTATACAGGGTGTATTTAGTAATAAAAATAAGTATATAAGGTGTACTAGTGATATGGTGTATCTAGTAATAAAAATAAGATGGCTGCCGTTTATTGTTTATAGTTATTGACGAATAGTATTGCATGTTTACGTTAGAGGGCGTTAGAGGTTAAGAAAAATGGCTACAGACGTCCATCATTGAGTTTAAATAGACAAGTCTTATATATGAAATAAATATTCATCTACTTCAATACGTAAATTTTATATTTGAATGTTAAAACTGTGACCAAATGCAGAGACGTTATCGGATTCCAGGAAATTGTTAATGTAAATAAATGCGACTGTCTACGGCTATATGTATATTTAAAACGTGATTAATTGTCTTTAGATAACAGCATCCGACGGTTATAATACAATGACTAATAAGTCACGTGATCTATTATAAGGAGCGTCTCAGGGTTTGGAGAGAAATAATGTAAACAATGAAATCATCATATTTTTTCCCATATTTTTCTGCTTACACGATACGAAAAGTGGGGGTGGAATACAGCATAAAAGTAAAGACCTGAGATCGCTGCATTCATTCACAATCTTAAAGTCGATATATATATATATACAAGCAGCAGCAGCAATGTCTTTCGCAAAAATTAATGTTGAAGCTCATGTCACGCCGTTCATGAAAATCTATGAGCTGGAAGTCGATAGAAAATATAAAGTGCTAGATATATATAAAGCACTTTCACCGTATGGTATCCAGGTCCAAGTAATCCTCGAAAATTGTAAAGTGAGTCTACCAGCCAGATACTCACGCATTATTTCTGATGATGATATGGTAACGCTACAACAAACCATTATACTAAAAGAAGTGTACTTGGTATATAGAGGGCTAGCAGGCACGACCACTAACATTGAATTCATTGAGTCCTAAAGATGGATCCCGAAACATATAAGAAGAGGTTACAGCAATTTATGAACAATTTAAAATTACTCGGAGAAGACGTTAAGTACGTTGAAGTTTTACGTACATTTCAACATGTCAGTATCCGGCCGAAGAAGTCCAAGAACAGTTCAGTTCAGCGAGGACGTTAAAATTCATCACATTTACCATTGGAGCTATGCCCATAGAACTGCTAGATGTGGTAACTGGATGCAAGACGCCCGCGATCGAGATCGTTTTCAAATTAAAATATTACGATACGCTCAAATAATTAATCCAGTACTTGAACATAAATATTCTGTTATTATATCACAAAACATGTAACCTCTTTCTTATATGTATTAATAAATTAATTTAAAAAATGGTTGACTATTATTACCCATTTCCTAATTAAATGAAGAATTCAGATTTTTTTCAAGTTTATTGTAACGAAAATGTTCATGCTACATTTTATGTCTTTTTTAATGTCGAATTTAAATATGCAATCAAAAAAATTAAATCTTAAAAAATTAAGCCAGCCCAGGCAAAAAATGAAAAAATTCATATTTTTCAAGTTTATTGTAACGAAAATGTTCATGCTACATTTTATGTGTTTTTTAATGCTGAATTCAAATATGCAATCAAAAAAATTAAATCTTAAAAAATAAAGCCACCCCAGACGAAAAATAAAAAAATAATTTAATTTTTATAATATATTTTATTTATCTGAACGCATAATACAGTAATAAAGCTTATATATGTACATGGAATACATAACCTATAAAAATAATAGCAATAATAATAATAATAATAATAATAATAATAATAATTAATATAAGTGCATAAAAATTAAACAATGCTACTTTTTTCAATCCAACTGTTATGGGAACTGTCAAATCCAAGCCATTTAACGAAAACCTTATTTCCTTTCTTCCTTAAAACTTTCTCAACGAGATACACGTCTGAATGTTTAACCTTCTGCAGTTCTTCAGTATAGAAGCATCCTTCTATTGGCTGTTTCTGTGCATCGGTCAGTAAGTATGTTATGGGGCTGGTATAATTAATTTTTGAAATAGTAAATATTTCATTAGACCAATTAGGAGTATAACCTTTATCGAACACGCCTCTGTACTTGCTTATTCTCACATGATCGTTAATTTTAAATTTAGGTAATTGCGTGTATGTAATTGTAGGATAATTGTAAACGGATTTCAAGAGTATTTTTTCATTCTTTTTATTTACATCTACAGGTTTCATGCCGATGGTACTATGTCTAGTATTATTATATTTCTTAATAATATCAGCAAGTAAATTATACCACCGAAAAGAACCATTTATACTAAATTCTTTATACATCATAGATTTTATAGTCCTATTTACGCGTTCGACTACTGAACATTTTTTAGTGCTATACGAAGAATAATGATTAATTTTATATTTTTTCATTAATTTTTGAAAATTAATATTATAAAATTCGGTTCCATTATCAGTCTGTAAATTGACGGGGATTCGTTTATCTGCGACTAATATTTTTTCCATAGCTCGAGTAACATTTACGCCAGATTTAGATTTAACTGGTTCAGCCCATACGTACTTTGAAAAAACATCAATTACAATGAGAATATATTTATAATTTTTATTGTAATTAGCATATGGAATCATTTCGACTAAGTCAGCCTGAAGCAATTCATTTAAACCTCTAACTACGACTTTTCGTCTCTTAAAGTTAATTCTAGCCGGCTTATGTATTTCATTAACAATATCTCTTTTTACAGCAGACATGTTTACAGTTCAACAATAATTTACGTACTGTTAAATTAATCCAGCGGTTCGATTATTTTACTTTCTAATAGTTCCTCTAAAATTCTATTTATTTCATTCGTATGACTTGAATTGCCTGCCTCCTGTGAAGCTATCAAAAGCCTAAGACGATCGACGAGTTCATTAGGATCGTCCCAATATACGTAATCAATAGCATTATCGGTGACTTGCATCATTAATTCACCGCCTTTTACTTTACCAGGAGCACGTTGCCGAGGTTCGCGAGCGTAAAGCATCGGTTTAATAATATGCAGGTACTTCCAGCTCTTACTACCAGACTTTTGCTTTTCAGAATCATAATTTCTCTTATGTGCGCTAGTCCTTTTTACAATATCAATGTACTGTTTCTTATCATCATAGTTATAGTGATGCGAACGTTTTTTAAATAGTAATTCATAAAGACCGCGAGTGCCCTGATACTCTTTATTATTTATTATTAAATTGTCACCGTCAAACTGAATGGCAGAATTTCCAATATAATATTTATCTTCTTCGGGATTATATCGTACACCATATCGAAAATCATGTGTATTTTCAGTATCATGCATCATCTCAGATATATAGGTTTTAGGCAGATCGCTAAATTTCTCAAGATACTTCTCATCTGACTGGTCGCCTTCTTCAGAGTCGACAATCGACGGTGACGGTGTAATATTAATATTTTTTTCATCCTCTGAGGGTTCAGACTTTTTCTTAATGTTTAAATTCTCGTCCGTCTCAAGCTTGATATGTTTAGCTATCGAATGTAAAGGTGCGGTGATTGGGGCAAAAGACTTTTCGATTTGCAGATCGTGCATTTTGAGTGCCTCTAATTTGCGCTTTACGGCTTTCCGAGCTTCGATAATTTTATTAGTAATGTCCATGTCGACAGGTGCGTCAGATAACATGTGTAATTATCAACTGATTGAGATAGTAAAATCACAGGTATATATACTCGTCAAACCCCTTTCTGTATCGGCCATGTTTGATATCGCTATCTTTATCTATCACTAGGAATCCGTATTTATCTTTCCAGCATAACGAGCACATATGTTTGAAATCCTCAAAGCTCATATCGGTATTAACGTGATCGGAATATACATGTCTAAGATTCATGTCATCCTGCTTGAATAATATCAGTAAATTTGCATTGTCTCTTATCAGATGTTTCGGAATGCGGGTATAGGTCTGACAGAGATAGAAGCTGTCTATCTGTTTATGCCGTCCCATGCTAAAGTAGTCACGCATCACACTTTGATTGTCGCAAGCTACGTCATCAAATATAAAAATGGAATTAATTTTAGCTTGCGCAGGCGTCATTATTACATCGCTATCCTTGAATTCATGATATCCCACGATCGAGCCGAGTACTTTTCTAAGATATTCATATTTAGGCTGGTAGAGAGATTTCGAGTAGACGTAAACATTCTTGAAACGCAAGCCGTGTGGATGAGTCAGCAGGCTTATCACGATGTTTGTTTTCCCACAATTTGAAGGTCCGCATATGATACACCTGATGCTGTCGGGTAACAGAGGACCATGTCTACTATCTTTTTTCACATGACTATCGAAATCGAGATTATCGATTTTCAGACTGTTACCTGTCTTGATGAAACGCATGATTGACACTGAGGTATTTCCACCAGGAGTTTAAGTATAAATAGCTTTCGGTCACCTGTAACACCTCAGTCTACTATTACATGTGATAGAGGTAACATGGCTGTAAACGCTCTCATAAATAAATTACCTTTCGAAGCCCATATCCCTGGCTATCGTTTCTGCGGCCCGGGTACTAAATTAGAAAAAAGACTGGCGCGAGGAGATCGCGGAATTAATGGTCTAGATGAGGCGTGTCGTGACCACGACATACAATATTCTAAAGTCAATGATGTGAAAGGACGGCATATTGCCGATAAAGAATTGGCAAAACGTGCTCTGAAGCGAGTATTTGCTAGGGATTCGTCCATCGGAGAAAGAGCGGCAGCAGCCGGTGTAGCAGGCATCATGAGTGCTAAAGTTAAATTAGGCTTGGGATGTAAAAAAAGAAAATGTGGCGGTACGATGACGTTTAAAAAAATATCCAATAAAATTCGTAAACTAGTACGTGGAGCTCCCTCTGTCGGAGATGCTATTAAAAAGGCCTCTCGTGCAGTACAGCGTATTAAAAAAGATAAAAAAATATCACCGATGGCTGCTCGCGTTATTCCTATACCGAAGACGGGTGGCGTTCTACCGCTAATACCAATATTTGCCGGACTTAGTGCTCTGGGAGCGCTAGCCGGTGGATCTGCAGGTATAGCGAAAGCTGTAAGAGATTCTCAGGCGGCAGCCTCCCAGCTTAAAGAATCTAAACGTCACAATCAGGCTATGGAGAGTATCGCCCTCGGTAAGGGACTCTATCTTCGTCCCTATCGAACGGGACTTGGACTATACATGAATAAAAACACCAACAGCAAGTGACTAGTAAAATTACCAAATCGAGCGCTCACCGACGTGGATCTGAAAAAATATGTTAAGATGTTAAATATACCTAATTTTCGAGGAATATTTATGCGAGACCGACTACCTAAACGCGTACATAAAATTGAGACGGGCATTGTGAACTTGGATAGTGATAGCGGTAATGGTACTCATTGGACTGCATACTTTAAGAACGGTTCGAAAGCCGTTTATTATGATAGTTTTGGTAATTTACAGCCTCCTCTCGAATTAATAAAATATTTAAATTGTTCTATTGAATACAATCACAAGCAGTATCAGTCTTATGACACAGTAAATTGTGGACATCTGTGTTTACAATTTCTATATAATGCGTCATGCTTTTAAGTCACGTTCATTCTCAGAGCTAACCTTGAAGCCGCAACATGTCTTGTACGTTTACATTATCCGGCAAATCATCTAATTTAACCGCGCACTTTTCCCCACCCATAGACCTTGAAGACGGCGCTGAATATTCGCTTGCTTTAATAAATTTCGAGGCGTATAACTCCATACCGAACATAGACGCTACAAATAATCATATATATTATGATACAGACGATAAGTTTATAAAAATTCCGGAGGGCTCGTATGAAATAGAAGATATAAATAATTACGTAAGAAAGCATTTTATTCTGAATCATGGTAACGATAGTCATATTTCTATAGTATCCAATAAAAATACGTTAAAAGTGGAAATAAAATCCAATAAGATGATAAATTTTGAAAAGGCCGGCGGTATTGGCAGTTTGTTAGGATTTACATCTCGTCGTCTAAAACCGCTCGAGAAACATATATCTGATTTCCCGGCAAAAATTCAAAAAGTAAACGCTATATGCGTGGAGTGTAATCTCATCACGGGCAGTTACATGAATGATAGATCTGTACACATTATTCATGAATTTTTTCCTAGCGTGCCTCCCGGCTATAAAATAATAGAGTGTCCCGCTAATGCAATTTACCTGCCGATTAATAAGAGGCATATAGATAGCATATCAATTAAGATAGTCGATCAAGACGGTGATCTTGTTAATTTCCGTGGTGAGGTCATCACGGTAAGACTGCACTTGAAGAAGAATGGGTCTTAGTTTCCGAAATAGTTTAAAAGGAACACCTGCTCGCGCTCGAAACAGTTCACCTGTAACCTTCAAGGTGTTAACATCTAAAAATAGACGTTTTCTTTACTCTCTCGGTTACAAAGTGCTAATATGAATCCGAATATTTTAAACGTGTTTGAGAAGCCTACGTTTGAAACCGCGATAACTAATTTTGAAAATCATAGTCATGGACCATATTCAATCAGAAATTTAAATAATAACGACGAAATTCGTATACCCATTCAGCAGCAGGATGTGTATACTGCGCCGTATGCTAGTTCGCTGTATATGCGGGGCCGGTTACTTAAAGAGGATGGTACGGTTTCGAACACAGCGGTCTTTGATAAAATGGGGTTATTGTATCTGTTTGACGAGATACGATACGAAGTGAGCGGTAAAATTGTGGACAGCAGTAGAAATCCAGGCCTCGCGACTGTTATGAAGGGATATGCATCATTCACTCCGAATGACGCGAATCACTTAGAAAATGCTGGGTGGACTGATGTGGATGATAATTTTGCAGACGAGAACGGTTACTTTGACGCATGTATACCTTTAAAAATATGTCTGGGGTTCGCAGAGACCTTTGAAAGAATTATTTTAAATGTCCGTCAAGAGCTGGTACTCGTTCGCAGTAGTATTGATACAAACGCAATCATAAATCTTGTAGCCGATGAAAATATTAAAGTAGAATTGGAAATCGTTCAATGGCGTGTACCACACGTGACTGTATCTGACGTTGAGCGATTAAAATTAATGAAATATCTAGAGAGGAATATCGATTTGCCTGTACCGTTTAGAAGCTGGGAATTACATGAATACCCCATGCTGATGGAATCGCAGACGCATACTTGGAATATTAAAACTTCGTCTCAGTTAGAGACACCGCGATATATTATTTTCGGCCTTCAAACGGGTCGTAAAAATGCAGTCGCTAAACGTATGAGTGAATTTGATCACTGCGAGTTGACTAATTTTAAACTTTTTTTAAATTCGGAATCATATCCCTATGATAACTTGAATATTAATTTTGAGAAGAATTTCTGTGCTACTCTGTATGAAATGTTCTGTCAATTTCAGAAATCTTATTATGAAAAAGAAAATGAACCTCTGCTTACTAAATATAAATTTAAAACTAAAGCTCCTCTGGTAGTTATCGACTGTTCGTGTCAGAATGAGGTTGTAAAGTCGAGTGCAGTGGACATTAGGCTGGAATTTAGCACTAATAAAAATATTCCGAAAGACACTGCTGCATATTGTCTTATAATTCATGATAGATTGATTTATTACAATCCTTTAACCAGTATAGTTCGTCCATACTAATATGTATATAATAGACGTGCAGGGCTTCCAGCATAAAAAGGAGTTAGCTTTTACATGTAAAGAAATTTCAATTTTTAATATTACCGATGTCTCGTGTGTACATCGGATAATTAAACCGACTGTTAGTTACGGGCTTCTTACACACAACATTCAGAAGCAAATTAATTGGATAACTGATCATGTGCACGGTCTCCAATGGTCCACGCCTTATGATAATCTCCGGTACTGCGACCTGCAGGACTTCATCGACGGTCACGTACTTGGGAGAGAAGCAAAAGTTTATGTCAAGGGACTGGAAAAGAAGCGATGGCTTCAGCATTATCTGTCTAATAATAATAATATTATAGACTTATATAATTGTAATAATATGAATAGTTTAATGTTAAATAATTTAGAATATCATTGTCATAAACATATTAATAATCATTTACGCTGCTCTAGGCAGAATGTCTACTCGATATATCAGTGGTATATTGTAAATAAAGATAAGGATTTTGAATAAACAAATTTATGCTAACCATACTGGCTTTTATTTCTGTATACATGTGTGCGTGTATGAATGACGAGTGGGGTGGGGGGTAGAGAGGGAGAGAGAGAAGTGGGGGGAGAGCTCTCGCTTCGAGTCAGAGCGCGGTGATCAGTTAGACGTTGCAAAGATGCACAATCAAACGGGGCTTAGAGAGCTGATAGCGGGCAATATTTGCCAATGTTCGATGTGCCAAGTCCCACCGGAGGGCTGGAGGTACCTGGGGCTGCCTCAGCCCCAGGACCCCGTAACGCAACCACCACCACCACCACAGGAGATGCCCCGGCTGATGCTCTTAGCCGACATCATGAAAGGTATTTAAAATATTTTTTCTGTTTCGTATAACTCAATACTTATAGATATTTTTTTAAATTGTTACAGACTCCATTGAACTCAGAATTTCTTCGGAGATTTGGAGAGGTCGATCTGTCAGCCGGCGAGACCAATAAATTTCTTTTTTAAATTAACATACGATCTGCCCTCCCGCCGGATAGCCAGACCAGTGTTTTTATTATTTTATTAATTCTACACAATTTTAATTGTATTTTTTTTTTTTTATATTAATAAAAAATGTTATTAATAATCTTTTTTTATTTCAATGAGTTGATAGCATCTCATACTTATTAAGTGTCTGAACAGCTCGAACAGCTCCAACAGCTCCAACAGGTGTAACAGGTACGGTACCTGTTACACCTGTTGGAGCTGTTGGAGCTGTTGGAGCTGTTCGAGCTGTTGGAACTGACCATATATAATACACGTATATGTATATGTATATGGGCTGCTTGAACAGCTCCAACAGCTCCAACAGCTCCAACAGCTCCAACAGGTGTAACAGGTACGGTACCTGTTACACCTGTTCGAGCTGTTGGAGCTGTTGGAGCTGTTCGAGCTGTTGAAACTGACCCTATATAATACATGTATATGTATATGTATATGGGCTGTTTGAACAGCTCCAACAGCTCCAACAGCTCCAACAGGTGTAACAGGTACCGTACCTGTTACACCTGTTGGAGCTGTTGGAGCTGTTGGAGCTGTTCGAGCTGTTGAAACTGACCCTATATATTACATGTATATGTATATGTATATAGGCTGCTTGAACAGCTCCAACAGCTCCAACAGCTCCAACAGCTCGAACAGGTGTAACAGGTACCGTACCTGTTACACCTGTTCGAGCTGTTGGAGCTGTTGGAGCTGTTCGAGCTGTTGAAACTAACCATATATAATACACGTATATGTATATGTATATGGGCTGCTTGAACAGCTCCAACAGCTCCAACAGCTCCAACAGGTGTAACAGGTACGGTACCTGTTACACCTGTTGGAGCTGTTCGAGCTGTTGGAGCTGTTCAAGCTGTCTCACCTGCCTCTCTCATGATCATCATGTCAGGATAGGTATTAGGAAATAAAAACACGCATTTTATAAATAATTTAATTTATTAAATGTAAAATATTTATATTACAATACTTTAATACTAATTACAAAAAATGTAGACGAACTATGTCAAGCGTCTTAACATAATCTTCTAAGGTAGTGGATGGCCAGTGCCCGCTGTCTGGACCAGAGCTCCAACCAGTCGGCTGCCCAGAGCGACCTTTGGATATATTATCCTCCAGCCATTTTATTAGCTGCTTATGCTCTTCATTGAAATTAATATCTAATTTGAAATGTATATTATTCCTACCAATTACTCGAAACAAAATTTCAAGAAATTCGTATTGTGTAAAGTAAGCTGCCTCGCAAAATGCTTTATTAATCGACCAATCAATACTTTTATAATTATCAGAAATATTTTTAGCCGGGTACGATTTCGAATAAAAATCAATTGACATATAATCATCATTACACGTTAATAATTCTTCTAAAAAAATTCTAAAATAACTATTATTCGCGGCAGGATAATGTCTGTTAATTACTTCTCGTAATCGATACACGGTAAGGTGAGTAATACATTCTCTTTGGAAAATATATTCCAACTGTTGAATAAAAATATCGTTTTGAAGTTTTTTCGTAAATATTTTTTTCATTAAATCGAAATTAGAACTATCTCTTAAAGCCATCCAGTATAAAGCTTTGTCCGGTATAACAATCTTTTCTAAAATTTTATGAACTAATTGATAATTACCCCGATTCAATGCATTTTGAATGTACCTCTCATATACGTCGCGAGTGATAAGTACAAGCTTGTACTGCAATTCTTTTTCTAACCCGTCCATCGCGATCAAAGTCTCTAAAGTAAATGAATCCGAACGGCTACTGCCAAGCGCTTCACTGCGTCGATGACGTCATCTGACGAGCCGAGACTTGTTGGAAATTATATCCCCAAGGTTTCGTATCGGTATTTATATAATTTATAATTCTTTTATCATCATACGGACTGAGTGCCACCTTATTCTGTTTGATGGTATATATTTCATGTTTCTTTGATCGAATTAATCGCTGCTCTTTGGTCAAAATTTCTTTATTAAATAGACAATTCGTAAAGTCTTCAAATGTAATTTTTCTGATTACCGAACGCGAGAGACCCTTGATTTTTTTATTTACCGACACACCCTCCACTTTATAACTATACATTTTTGCACGGAGTCCTACGAATTCTGTCATTACGCGCCCTTGACATTCGTCTTTCATTACGCCTAGTACCTTCTTATTTGCATGAGGTATTCCGTAGACATTGTCTACAGGATAATCCGATGTGTCGAACTGATGGATGTCTTTTTTAATGTACTTGTATATATCAACGTCGCTAAATTCGTAAATTAAACTGTCTGTGTCAGTGTAAAGTAGTTTGGCTTGCTCACCGAATTCTTTTTTAATATAATCATAATGAAAATCGTAAAGAATAATTTTTGAAAGATCTAAAATGGCGAACCCCACATATATTGGCTTATCGAATTTAATTTTTAGTCGATTCATTTCAATAATAATCATATCCTCGCCGAAGACAGTCGAACTGTGAAAGTTCGGTTTCGCGAGCAGAGACTTGGCACCATATCTCCCCTCCCATTTAGTTACCAATTTAACATCTTTGTGCTTGCGGACATTCTCCATTGTCTTTCCGAACACCGCATTGTTCATTAGCTTATAGAAATTTTTCTGAAACTCGTTACTTGCCTGTTTTCGTAAATCCGTATTTAAATCAATGTATTTCTTTAGCCACCGTGACTGTTTAAATTTTAAAATTCTATGTACCGTCTTGAGTTTTAATCCGCGTTCTAAACATTTTTTTAAAGTCCTATAATGCATTACATATCGCGTTTTATCTAACAGAGTGGTCATTAATTTTGAATGTTTTGAACCGGGCGGCACCATATGTTCTGGACACATCGGGAGATCCTTATGTAGCTCATGTAATTCAAGTGGATACTCGATATCTACTTCCAAAATATAACCGATGTCTGACTCGTCCGATAAATTTGGAATATCTAAGGCATAAAATTGTTCGACGGGTACCCACTCGAAAGCACCTGTAGGTAGCGGAACAGACATCCCGGCTCCATACATGTTATTGATGTCAAAGTACATGATGTGAGTCTCTCTTTCGTCGGGATTAAACGCATCCCCCATGTACTTGTTGTTAGCTTTCGAATATCTGTTAGATACCTGCGCTACACCGCCTCTCACGCCTTTTTCGATCATCAGTATCATATCAATGTCTGTGAGAAGCTCTAAATTTTCTTTAGTTATTTTTAACATCGCGTCGAATGCCAGCCCCGGAGCAGTATAATAATTTAAAGCGTCAAGTCCGTACGTCTGTATGCATGTCTCGCGGAAATTTTCAAATATATCAGCTAGCAGTAATACATCTGTTTTTAAATATATATCGGAATATTCCCCTAATGTCTTAATATCGAATTTATTCCAGATATTCATAGCGTGGTTATAATCGTCCTCTGTTATGTTTTCGTCAGTCAGTTTACTGTAAAATTCTTCTTTAGCCGGTAGAGATGTCTCGTCTAATTTTTCCCAAGAATTTAAATAATCATAAGGAAAAACACCTTTCCGCGTTAATAATTGAAATTGTTCGTTATTATTACAGTACGATTTAGTGATTCGTTTCTGGTCATCGTCGAGATAGGAAGCTAGTTTTTCGATTTTGTCTGCCATAAACCTAAACGAATCAATAAATCTTAGTTTAATTTTCGTATCTTTAACTCGTTTAGTGAAAGAAATGTATTTTTCCTTATTAATCGGTAATAATGAAATTTGTCCGTCAAATGCCGTTGCTAGCTGTTTGATTATCAGGTGGCCATCGTAACCCGATAAACAATGAAATATAACCGGAATCACGTGACTATCTTGATAATTAATGTTACGTCTCATATGCGCCGGTCCCCTATAGTACCCAGTTAAATGATTGTGATCGGCTACTTTAATGTCCGTCTCTTTGAAGGGCCCCTCACAGATATGACAGACCTGCGCGAGATCGAATTCATTTTTTTGTGTCTCGTTTAACGATTCCATAGGTTTTATGTCGGACATGATTACATTAACTCGGTCTGAAATTTTTTCAAGTTCTTTAACAAACCAGTACTGACAGTCAACGCCTCGGTACATTTTAAATTGTGATAGACTGTCATCATAGGAACATTTTAAGTAATACGCGACGCTAAAAGCCGTATGTTTCTGGTAATTTTGCGTATTTTGATTCGTGTTAGCATCACAGTCCTCTAAGATACATTCGAAATCAGCATAAATAGCGAACGGTACCCTTTCTTTATATCGGTAATTTTTAAATTTTAAAAACTTTTCATCCTCGCCGGGTAATTCAATTTTGCATGTATTAGTTTTCGAATTGCAATCATTTGAATGCCGGTCTAGAAGTTCTTGAGTTGTAAAATGATTAAGACATCGGTTGCAAATAAATACTCGATGTCCGTCTGAAGATAGTTGTTTATTTAATAATCGAGACATATTCTTTATCCAAGCAAAATGATATTGCGCAGCATCAGTAAAATTATCGGCAGAATTCGTAGGAATCATTAATAAATTTACGACGCGTTCATAACTGTATTTACTTAAACATACCGGTAAAACTTCCCTTTTAACTACGGTGTATACGTTTATCGAAATATCATTTAAGCGTTCGAATTTTTTAATATTTCTTAATTCCATCGGAAACTCGATGCCGTCATATTTTAAAACTTCCTTAAAATGAGGATATGAAGTTACTCTCTGCCCATCCTTTTTAGCTGGGTATAATGCCGAAACTACTGACCATAAGAAGCAATATTCGTCATTATTTTTAACGTTAATAACGCACTTTTTTTCTTTTATAAAGTTTGGCATTTCAGCGTATGTTGATAATCCCACTGTTATAGGACAATATTTATTAACATTTACTCTTAGCCCGATAATTTCCGATAAGGCCCAGCCTGAATCTTTTCCTTGAAAGTCTTCAAGATGTTTCAATAACCGTTCGGATACATTTTCTTTATACCATTCCTTTAAATTCGTATTTAAGTCTATCACAGCGTTCCTTGTAGCAAATGTTTTTAATTCCACTGTGCCATTAGTAGGCTGTACGAAGTTACATTCAAAAATAACATTTACTTTAATTAGTCCATCTTTCAAACATTTTTTAATTTGAATAGAGAAGCTCCTAAACGCTTTTTTAAAAAATAATACCGGTTCTTTAATTTGTACGTTAGTTATTATACCGGACTTAACACGATTTTTAAAACAAGATTCTACCTCTTGATATACTAAATATTTTCGTGCTGCCGGCTTTAAGGAACCGCCTAATATTTTATTTTTTAATTTTAATTTTTTCAATTGCTCTCGGTAGTATTTTAAAAGCGCTAAATTATTTTCCAATTTAAATATATTTTCACCTTTATTATCGATATGAATTTTGATTTTAATTGCCTTGGCTACTAGTTTAATATTGCTATTAATTATCGAAATATGTTGGTCGATTTCATCATCGGTCTTTAAGAGCAGCAATGATTTTTTAGTTAAATTAATTATATCAGTACTGAGTTTAGATACGGTCTCGGTAGACGACATACTGTTTCAATTAGACAACCGTTCACCGCGAGAGATAAACAGCTAATGATCGAGGTGGGGAGATGACGCTGCTTTTATACCTCAGGTCACGTGACTTTGCAGTGAACGATTTCTAAAAGGCCCCCGAATTTTCATAATCTGTTCGTCTTTTACATATAAAACAATGTTAAATTGCTATATCGCTGCGGGGTGGCTACATATTCCCATAAGAAACCATGTATTGTAAGACACAAAATTCTTCGCATGCATCTTTACCGTATACCTATCTTATGTTAGTAGGCTATCAGAAATGATTTCATTTGTTTACATTAACAATTTCCAGGAATCCGATAACGGCTCTGCATTATATTCTTATTACATTGAAATCTAAACGTAGAGAAGCGAACGAATATTTATCTTATATAAAACTCAGGCTAACAAGTCTAGACTTGTCTGAAAAGCGTTTATATTGGCTCTTGATATTTCCTTTGATCTAGCCGCTGTAGTTATCTAAAGGTAATTAATCACGTTTTAAATATACATATAGCCGTAGACAGTCGCATTTATTTACATTAACAATTTCCTGGAATCCGATAACGTCTCTGCATTTGACCGCAGTTTTACATTCAAATCTTAACATATAGAAGTAAATGAATATTTTTATCTCATAATTATAAGACTTGTCTATTTAATCTCAATGATGGACGTCAGTAGCCATTTTCTTAACGCCCACTAACGTAAACATACAATACTATTAGTCAATAAACAGCAACCATCTTATTTTAGACACACCCTGTATACTCTTAGCCACGTCCTTTTAGATATAATCTCTTATCTAAGCTCAGGGATTGGATCTCCCCCCTCCCATTAGGTCCTATCACCTATCATCTAAGAAGATCCCACCTCACACTACAACCTAGATAATAGGATCTATCATCTAGCATTATCTCACCTCACACTAGAACCTAGATCATAGGATCTATCATCTATCACCTGCCCGCCCCCGCGGGGCTGCCGGAATGATGACGTCACACAGAACTCTGATTGCTACTCTACTGACGGGTTTGCGCCAGTATTGGTACTGCATAACTACTGATATTAGATAGTGAATTATCATTTAAGCCACATGTTGAATATTTAATAAAGAAAATCAACAAAAAAAATTATTTTCTGAAAAGAGTAGGTAAAGATCTTTCAACTTACACTAAACTTACAATATATAAAACCATTGTTTTGCCACATTTTATGTATTGCACTACTTTGTTGCATTCAGTAAATGAAAGTTTGAAAAATGACCTTCAAATCGCTCAAAATAAATGCATGCGAACAATATTAAAATGCGATCGGTATACACCTATTCACTTAATGTTAAATGTGTTACACATCTTTTCAGTCAATGACATTATTTATATTCAAACTATGGTATTTATTTATAAAATTGTCAATAATATGTTTCCAAGTTATTTGTGTGATTTAATTAAATTTGTTAAAGATGTTCATTCTTATAATACGAGACGGAAAAGTAATATGTATGTAGATCACAGAAAAACCACAAAAGGGCAAAAGTCGTTATTAATTAATGGAATTAAGGAATATAATAATATACCTAAAAATATCAGAGATTTACCTAGTTTAGAGCGGTTTAAAACTGCAATAAAAAATAAAATTATTAATAATAATTGAAATTAGTTTCATACCAGTTGTATGTTAACTTCTTTTTTTTGTTTTTTTTATTATGTGTATTTGTAGTATATATATATATATATATATTTTTTTTTTGTAAACATTTATCAGTGTAGTTTGTACAGTATATTTATACTATTAATAAAGTATTTATTATTATAAGTAATTTTTAGATTAAATAAAATATTTCCAAAAAGCGTAAGTACATGCATAAAGAGATTTTTGTATATATTTTTGAGTAATATTTCGAAGTCCAGCTAACAGGTTTTCCCACATCGGAATACCAGCTGACAGCAATTAATACGATTATTGAATTATAAACTTCAATATGTGAAATTTTCAGCTTTGCCAAAATGCTCCGATTTTCCTGAATTTTCCGACATGTTTACATGGTCAGCTAACATGTTTTTCCACAGATCTGATGCAGTTGACACATTCTTTTAAGATCAACGTTTCGTAAATTAATAATCCTTTCTTTTTCAGCTTTGCCAAAATCGTCCGAAAATATTTTTTTTTCTACAAGTTTCGCAGCCTCTTCTCATCTTAAGTCACGGTTTTGAGCCAGCTAACACTTCATTCCTTAATAAGCTATAGAACAACAAGCTATGTTAAAAAAAATCAGCTTTGCCAAAATGCTCCATTAACAATAGTCTTAGACTATTAATTTGCAACTACTAACGAGACCCACAATATTTTTTATTAACAAAAAATTTTACACTTTTTGCACTCTCCAACTAAATGCAAGTTTTTTCAGTTTATTATAAAGTTCAACGATGATGCAAAGTATTTCAAAAAAATTTATGATAATTATTGGTCTAAAAGTTATTCAAAAGTTTTGCAAACTGGAGGGCGAATAGACAGACCACTTACACAGGTCTACAAAAAAAAATCTGCTCCAAGGACTAAACCTATCATGCCTTAAGTATTTTTGTGTGCTAAATCCGAATTTTCAATTTAAAAAATTTTCTACCGCATATATTTCGAGTAAATGTCAAAAATTGTCAAAAAACCGTATTTTGATGATAAAAACCGGGATTTACTCGAAATCTGTGCGGCAGAAAATTTTTTTAATTGAAAATTCGGATTCAGCACACAAAAATACTTAAGGCATGATAGGCAGTCCTTGGAACAGAATTTTTTTTTTGAAGACCCTGTGCACAGATGCACTGCGCACAGGTTCTACAAAAAAAACAGAAGTTTTTTTATCTTCGATGGTACGAACTTTCTAACAGTCTTCTTCTTTGGGGCGGTTTGTCTTGCTTTTAAGATCCTTCTGTAACCAAGCTCCAGAATATGTTCTCTTTCATCGACAAGCATTGCCAACAGAACATTATCTGGCAAGAACATGGATGACATACATGGTGTGGTTTGCCATAAAAAAGAGCAAATATTTTACTGACGGACCAAAACATGTCTTTCAAGCAATCCAAACATCACTGTATTTATCCGGCGAATTACTTAAAGTTGTTGATCCAGTAATAGAACGAAATGCGTTCTTTGCGCACCAAGAGAATGTTCTGTTGGCAATGCTTGTCGATGAAAGATAATATACTTGGGAGCTTGGTTACAGAAGGATCTTAAACGCAAGACAAACCGTCCCAAAGAAGAAGAAAGTGCGTAACACCGAAGATAAACTTTCAAGCTTCCGATTACACTGAAATTGTTAATTGGAATTCTTGTGTGTTGTATCCTCCCCCAATGCCGCGGATTCTAAGTGAAGATGATATTATATCACTCATCAATTCTGACACTGAGTCCATCAGAGAAATACAAAAGTTTCCCTGTCACACCCAGGCTGTGGAGAGGTGCGTCAAACTTGTGACAGAGGCCTCGAATAAAATATGCGGACATGAAGCTAGAGATGGCTATATCCGAGCATCACTCCAGTTTAGATCGGTTATGCCTCATTTTTCCAAGAAATCAGACTTTAAATGTGTAGTAGATATAAAAAAGAAAAAGTAAAAATGCAGTAAGCCAAAGAATCCTACTCATAGTACTCATATCTTTGGCTTACTGTGTTACATATGGAAAATGTTTGTAAATAATTGTAAATATAATGTAAATACCTCCCCCAACAATTGGATGGATGGTTGGGTAGGGTGTGGGTGGAACTCGACGTGCAACCACCTCCATGTGGTGAGTTGTGGGTCGTTTTGTTCTAGCAACACGAGCGAAGAGGTGCACAGTGAAAATGCGAAGAATTGGTAAATTTCTGTTTTTTCTAAGACGTTGCGCGAACGGAAAAAATTAGATTATTCATCAGAATTTAATTTATTTAGATCAGTTAAACCTTAAAACAAGCATAAAAAACTAAAACATCTTTATTTTATAAGTTTTAGCTAACAGAAAAAAAGTACAAAAATATCGTTATTTTTGCAATTTTTCAAAAACTTTAAGTACGATGCGCGAATGGAAGATGTTAACCGATTTTAATTTTTTTATGCCGTTTTTCTTTTTATTACAATAGGTAACTTTTCCGCTCTAAAGCGTTCGGAAAAAAAAATGTTTATTTTTTTCGACCCACCCCAATTAGTAATTCCCTAAATTTTCAAAATTTTCTGGTGTGTACTTTTCTCTATATCGATCGATGTCTCCAGTGGGACGGCCTACTACTTACTATCATCTAATTTTGTACATAGCCTCATCGTGACATTGTTCAGCCACCAAATATGTAGGTACTCTTAGGTTCTATGAATTTCTCTTCAATAAAAATATAGGCTTGCTCTTTATCAGCAAATACAGAAGGAATTTATTTAGAACTTCGATCTCGCGAGATTACGGCTTTCCAGTTTTTAATTTTCAATCATTAAACCTGAACGTGAGAGGTATTCACAACTCGTGGTCACCATTCAATATTAGCGTGATACAATAATTGACAATTTGAAATTCATTATCAAGGTTTATTAGACCGAATCATATACGATTCTTTTCAAGTAGGTATGGCCAATAAATAGCTATGCAAAAGTGACGTTTTCGTTAGCTTCTTTAAAATCATGCAAAATGATACATATGAATTCAAGTACTTTGATCTGAGATTAAAAGAATAAATAAGATAAATTAGCAGAAAGTAAGTTAAATATGTTAGATTCTTGATGATGATTGTTGAGGACCGTAAAAAAATGTAAAATATAGAATATACATTCTAGCGCAGTCATTTTAGCTTGAAAACCACTGAAAATTCGGACAAATTTACATAAAGCTGTTTTCACCGGAAATGGGTATAGGCATATGTACTTAATAATATACTAAAAGTCCCCATATGTAGAAGTGCCGGAACCCTAAAAAAAACGCAATTGTTTAATGAGAGGCGCAAGATTTATGTAGATTCGCGCACTGCGTCTGTAATCCATGTAAAACGTGGGGTTTGACGCTCGGAATGCCCCCCTCATCGGGACTATTGTATATTTTTTGAGTCGCTGATTACGAAAATCGGAGTCCCGCGGCTCTAAAAATAGTACGTCACCCCTAAAAATGCCAAAAAACCACCCCTTTTTTCGCGGTAATGTGAATAATACTGTAAAATAATGCTATGAATGTGGTAATTGTAATGATATTTTGCTAGTTCAGTATGCCCATCTAAAATAAGGACAAATTTTATGCTGAGAGTTAATCAGAGGGGGTAAAACTACCCCTAAATTGACGTAAAATTGAAAAATGACGGATTTTTTTTCTTTCACTTTTTGATTTGAGTTTAGATGAATGGGGATTGTACAATGAAGAAAAAATTTTTCCAACCCCTCAGGGGTGAAAACTACCCCCAAGCTTGCAGGGAATTGAAAGAGAAGGTAGAAATATTGTTGATAATGAACATTTCACACATTCATAACATTATTTTACAGTATTATTCACATTACCGCGAAAAAAATCCCAAAAGGGGTGGTTTTTGGCATTTTCAGCACTAATTTTAGAGCCGCGGGATCCCGATTTTCGTGATCAGCGATCCAAAAAACATGAAATACAAGTGGTCCCGATGAGGGGGGCATTCCGAGCGTCAAACCGCGTTTTACATGGATTACTGCGGTCGATCTTCACAGTAGATTACTTCTTGTTGCTTGTGTTTATGGCCCGTAGTTGTTTCCTAAATAATGAGTATTTATTAGTATTATACTTAATACAAATAGTGTGTTAATAAGTTATAATAAGTGCATTGGATTATATTTGACAAAGTGATCGTTTAAAAATTTGTTATTTGTTGTTATTCCTGGTAAATATTTTTAAGGCAATATGGAAGCTAATACGTATATCTTATGCAGTGTTATGGACTTCTGACACTAATTATTGCAAGCAAACGAGAAATGATGATAAGTGGAAACATTTTGAGGGTGTTGAACAAATTTCTGTACATAAAACATACAGGAAAAATTACATTCGTGGCATAGTGGCACATTAAATATTAAGAACCAAGAACAACGAAGAAGATCTGTTAAAGCAAAATGTAACATCGAAATTGCTGTGACTGATGAAACAATGTCTTCAATTTATCAAGCTGATTTCGTCTCGAATAGGAAAAATAAGAAACATTTGATTGAACAATGATTGACAATGATTTTAAGAAAATTTGAAATCCCCGTTATACAGGCCCCAGATGATGCTGATACAGTAATTGTATCTACAGCTATAACACTGGCAGAAACCAATAAAAATGTCATTGTAGTAGGTGATGATTCTGAAAAGATTGTCCTTTTAATACACCATTGTAATAAAAACCTTCATATGCTAAGACCAAGACAGCATCTAAACCAGATCGATTCACAAATATTTCGAATGTGCAATGCTTGCTAGGCCCAATAAAGGAAGTTTTGCTATTTCTACATGCCATAAGCAGTTGTGATACAACATCTTCTTTTTATAAAAAAGGTAAAAACGCTGCTATAAAACTTGTCCGAAGGAATAAGCATATTAAAATATTACAGTTTGAGAAAATTTTATAATGCGACTCAATGGTAATAAAAAAGAAAATGTTAAAACTATTGATGAGTTGAGATTTTATGCATACAACACCATTACGACATGTCACAATCTTCATGGAAATTTTGAACTTGCAAGACTTTCACCCACCAAAGATGCTGCGAAATATCATATAATGAGTGCTTTTTATTAGATACAGAAGTGGATCATTAAATTCTAAAGATTGGGGCTGGAAAGAAATAGAAACAGATCTGGTTCCTATTACAACACTGAGGCATCCAGCTCCAAATTATGAATTATGAATTATGAATTTAATACTTTGTAGCTGCAAAACTGGTTGTGGATATTCCTGTAGCTAGAAAATCAACTTTGTGTTTTACGGCTTTATGTAAAATCTGCCAAGGAAATTCTTGTTCAAACATGACGGTTCAAGACGATGAAGAACTAGAACTGCCTTAAGTTTTGTGGTAAAAGTTTTCTTTTACAGATAATAGCATATAGTTAATGAAATTTTTATCTTTTAGGTCTTCAAGTTGTTGAAAATCATATATTGCTATTTTTTAATCAAACTAACTAAACATATTTAAACTACTTATTTTTTTAATCTGCAGTCAATTTAATTGTGTTGATTCGTTTATTATTAAAAAAAAGTATAGCAACTATGGGTCATTTTACATATATTTCAATTTTAAGTAAATTTTCTATCTTGCACAATTTTCAAAAAACTGACTGTTTACGAGAAAATCTCTAAAAACTATATAATCCAAGATGGCGACTCAATTTTATGAGTGTTCCGGCACCTCAATGTTCGGGGACTTTTAATATGGTAATAATACGGTTCCCTGGAATACATTGCCGTCGAGAACAGCTTTATGTAAATTTGTCCGAATTAAAATTTTAATTTCACTGTACTATTCAACTACAGTAATCCTCTAATCGCGAAGAGTAAGTACAAGAAAATATATCTGCCCGCGGTGAAAGTGGACACCACTCCTCTCATTGTTATACAGGGTGTTATTTAGGGAAATAACTCGCATTAGTGCAGGAGCTGATTCTAAACGCAAAAATATTTAGAACACCTATATCCGAAAATGCTTCTTGTTCTAAATATGCATAGCTACAATTCCAAAATTCAGTGTCATTAACCGCATTAAAACCCGGGGCTTAATACCACTTCAGCATTATTCTGATTTCCCATGTTTGCGAATATGGTGTATTTATTGTGTTTAAGAAATCGACAACATTCAGTATAAGAAGAAATATGGCTGCAAGTATACAACGTAATCTACCATGATATGCGGAAAATTTAACAGTGGGTTGTCCCCACCGAAAGGAGTTAAAAAAATGAAAAATTAAAAAAAAAATTACCAAGAAAATTACCTTATTTTTTTCTGTAGAAATGCGCCGCCAATGGCTTTCACTAATCTAACGTAACGAGGTACAACCGTATCACTTTATCAGACTTGGGATTGACACTATTGACAGCAAAGTTGGATATGATAGAAGTGACTTTTTGGTTTTAATCAAATTACACTACAAAAATAGCGAAATAAATCGAAATAAATAGAAAAGACATTGACCCTATGCTGAACGACAAACAGATATACGAGATATTTAGTTAAACCGGTCAATAACACGGCGGTGTCCCGATTGTTCGACCGAAAGCAAAAAACGCGGCTCTCTTTGATCTCGCTGGCCGGCTTCACTTTTTATGCCAATTAAGGAAATATAAACAATTCGAATACGTCCTTTCACAAGTAAGTGCCCCTATTCAAGAGTAGGTCAGGACGTACTCAACATCAGTAGTGTATCTTCGCAAATTTACTAATAGTTTAATATACTAAATTACCTCAGAACCTTCTAAAATTTTGCAGGGGCTTTCCCACATTGAAGACTGGTACACCATTTTATTTTCCGCATATCATGGTAGATCACGCTGTATAGGGTGCCCCAGAATTGAGTTATAAAATGGAAACCTGTCATTACTAAGATCATATTGGACCCATATAACCAACTTACCTCAGTCCAGAAATTAATTCCAGAGGAACTCCTCTCAACATGCGATAGAGAAAATTTTATTTTTCAAATAAACTTGCGTTACATAGAAGATAAAATTTTCAAAGTTTTACGGAATCTGTCTCTCTGAACCCTACGGTGTGCTACAACCAGGCCCCCCGCCCCCCGGTACTAAATTCACTGGCGGGCCCCCGCGGCTAATAATTGATGAGCGGGAAATTTTTTTTTTGTCAAAATCTGCGGGCCTTCGCTACGGGCCCCTCGGAAGCCAACGGCCACCCGCACTTGATTATTGATGGGTGGGGGGGGGGCTTAATAATTGATGAGCGTGGAGGAGAAATTTGAAAAAAATATTGCCAAAATCTCTGGCGGGCCCCCACTACGGGCCCCTGGAAGCCCGGGCCCCTAAACTCAGTACCCAATAGACCTCTCCTTATGGGGGGTCATGGTTACAACCAAATTTAAATCAAAGCTGATGCCACTCGGAATTTTTTTTTTACACATTCTTGGATGTACCTAGAACCAATTTCCACGATATCTAAAATCATTCATCACAGAATTTTTTTTTTACAAGTATTTTACTTTTTTTTTTGACATAGCCACACAAAAAAGTGGTCTGACCTGTGGACCAGACCAGTAGAGCCTTATGTATTTGGACCCGCTGAAACCGAATCCGAAGTCAGAATTGTCAGATTGGCTCGTTTTTCACCATTCCCCCCCCCCCCAAAAAAAAAGACACCCCACCCCCAAAGAATCTATACCAGTATATTCTTATGTATTTGGACCCTCTGAAACAGAACAGGAAGTCAGAATTATCAGATTCGCTTGTTTTTCACCCCTAACCCCAAAGAACACCCCCGAAACAAAAAAAAAAGTGCTCTGGCCTGCGGACTTTGTATCTGAACCCGCTGAAACTGAATCCGAAGTCAGAATTATCAGATTGGCTCGTTTTTTAGTTTTTCAGACCAGTGCATCCTTACCAAATACATAAGAATAGACTGGTATGGTCCGCCGGATGGACCATTTTTTTGGGGTTAGGTGTGAAGAACGAGCCAATCTGACAATTCTGACTTCGGATTCGGTTTTAGAGGGTCCAAATACATAAGGTTACACTGGTCTGGTCCGTAGGCCAGATCACTTTATTTTTGTTTTGGGGGTGTTTTTTAGGGTTAGGGGTGAAAAATGAGTCAATCTGAGAATTCTGACTCCGGATTCGGTTTCAGCGGGTCCAAATACATAAAGATACATTGGTCTGGTCCGCAGGCCAGATCACTTTTTTTGTGTGGCTGTCATTAAACAAAAAAATTAGAATTAGAATAAAAAATATTTCTGCGATGAATGATTTTAAATATCGTGGAAATTGGTTCTGTATAGGAATCTATAGGGAACTGTGTAAATGAACTGAACACGTTTCTAAAACAAAACAGTGAATGCATTGCTGTGTGCATAACAGAGCATTGGAAAACCGACCATCAATTAGCAGCTCATGGAATGGATGGATTTAAGCTAGGTGCAAGTTTCTGTAGGGAGGAAAACAAACATGGTGGAAGTGCAGTGTATGTGAAATGTGGTTTACCACACAAAGAAATTCCAAAAGTTATAAGCATGTCAATAGCAGGTGAATTTGAATGTGCAGCAGTGGACATTAGAGTAGGCAATACAAAAATAATTGTATCATCGATCTACAGACCCCCAGATGGAAATATGAGTGTATGTATAAGCAAAATAGAGGAACTGTTAGCCTTGTTCTTCTTATATAAAGATGCAATTGTAATAATAGGAGGAGACTTTAACATAGAAATGTATAAGGAAAACAAAAACAAAGACGACCTGTTTTCACTAATAAATTCGTTTGATTTGCATGCAGCTGTAAATGAATATACAAGAATAACACATATGAGTAAGTCATGTATAGATAATATATTCTCAAACTTACAATGTCCATTTGATGCTAAAGTGGTACACTCACTAATCTCGGATCATACGGCACAAAAATTAACTTTTTGCATATCAAAAAATAAAACTAAACAACAAACTTTGAAAAGAATTTTCAGCGAAAAAAATAAAGAAAATTTTGTTAATTTCAATAGAAAACCGAAATAAAAAAATAATGCCAGATGATCCTGAGATTATCGAGTGTAAAAGAGAACTTGATGTGTTGTATATCGTGAGCAGTAATGATGAGAATTACAAAGAACAATATAAAAACCAAAAAAAAAATATAACTCTCTATTAACACAGGCCAGGGCAAAAAATATCCAAAATCGCATCAATAATTCTGATAATAAATCCAAGAGTACGTGGAAAATAGTCAATGAAATAAATGGAAAAAATGACGATAGACTTGATATTCACATAGAAGGGTATCCAAATGAAATAGCCAATGATTTAAATAATTATTTAGTTAACGCAGCTCCACAGTTAGTATCTGCACTAAATTCAGTTCCATACACATCTAACATAAAACACGTAGAAAATTCAATGAGTTTTAGGCAGGTAGATTCTCAAGAAATTATAGAGATTGTAAAAAATTTTAAAAATAAGCATAGTAGTGGAGAAGATGAGGTGCCTACTAGCATTTTAAAAGTGTGTATTCACTATATAATAGGTCCAATTCATTATATAATAAATAATTCACTTGAATTTGGGAAATTCCCACAAACTCTGAAATTGTCTGTCGTTAAACCTATATATAAAAAAGGAGAGGTAAATAAATTTGAAAACTATCGTCCAATCACTCTTATATCACCCTTTTCCAAATTATTTGAAGCTGTGGTATGCAACCAGTTGATGCGTTATATAATCACAACAAATGTATTAAATGATATGCAACATGGTTACTTAAAAGGGAAGTCAACACAAACAGCCACATTTCAATTCACAGAGAAAATTGTATCAGCACTGGAAACTGAAAGCTTGGCATTAGGATTATTTCTTGACTTGTCAAAAGCTTATGATACACTTGATCATTCAATAATATTGAAAAAATTACAGCAGTACGGTATAGAAGGAAATGCACTCCAGTGGTTTCGATCATATTTATCGGATAGAAAACAGAGAGTTTCCATCGTAAAAGATGGAAGAGAGATAAAATCAGACATAAAATCTGTTAAGTTGGGCATTCCACAGGGGAGTATAGTAGGTCCTGTACTGTTTATAATTTATATAAATGACCTGTCAGATGCAACTGTAGCTGCCACAGAAAATTCACTTACAATGTACGCGGATGACGCAAATTTTCAAATATATGCCACAGATTTTCCACAGCTGTTAACTAGGGCAAATCTTGTGCTTGAGTCAGCAAACGAGTATTTTATTAAAAATAAATTAATTTTGAACAAAGAGAAAACCAATATTGTGTTATTCAAAACAAATCATGCCAGATTTGAAACGCCAAAGGATGTCACAATTAACAAAGGTACTTACAAGACATCTGATGCAGTAAAATTTTTAGGGATTAAAATTGATGATAAACTTAACTGGCGTAGCCACATTGACCATCTTTGCATAAAGTTAAACACAGTATGTTACAGCATTAGAGTATTGGCTAAATATGTAAACAAGCAAACATTGAAAATAGTGTATCATGCTAATCTTGAGTCCAACATACGATATGGTATAATTTTCTATGGTAGCTGCAGTGAATTGGACAGAGTATTTATAATTCAAAAAAGGGTGCTACGAATAATGCTGAATTTAGGATACAGAGAGACATGTAGAGGTAAATTCAAAGATAACAGAATTTTAACAACTACTGCCATCTATATACAAGAATGCCTTCTATTTCTTTTTAAAAATAAAAATCTTTTCTTACAAAATGAACCACAACATGAATATAATACAAGAACATTAAATTACACATATCCAATCCATCGATTGACACTAACTGAAGAGAGCGCTAGTTATAACTGTTTTAATAAACTGCCACATTGTATACAAGACACACAAGTCCTGGGTAAATTTAAATCTCAAATATATGAACTGTTACTAAGAGTGGAACCATACAATTTGAACGAATTCATGACTTATCAAGTATAAATCATTTGTTAAATTATTTTAATCTTAACACGTTCGCGGACATAACGTCGTACGACGTCAGACCTGTAGGGACAGGACGTCGTATTCCGTCCTATTTTAAACCTCCATAAAACGCACAACGTCGATAGACGTCGACAAATGCATGCTAAAGGCTACTGAATGATGAATACTGTCCCAGAAGAAAATATAATATTTTGTGATTTGTCCCTGTAAATTAGTCACCACATGCCGATAGCATAACATATAACAGTGTTGTCTGGACCGTGCTTAGTGCATGTATGCAATAAATTATTTACATAGTTTTTTTAAATTACCAGTGGTTATTTATTTTTTAAGGTAAGTTTTATAATCTAAATATACGTATGGCACAGATAAACGTTTTTTCATCTTTTCATGTCACATATTCGCACAAAAATTATATTTATTGTATAAAATTACAAAATTAGGTTATATTACCACATAAATGTAAATTGATTTGCTGGTTGTCTAAAAATGGGACTCTTTTAGAGATTAGACGCGACATCTCTTTTACGGCTGTATGAAGCTTTTTCGGAAATATTCGCGATGCGAGATTAGAATACGGAATTAACTCATTGTTTTAATTTTACACTTCGATACTGTCTAATAACAAGAATCACGGACTCTCAGAAAAATTTACAAATAAATTAGAATGCATAATTTTTAGGAAATGGATTCACAAGAGGAGGGCAGACTTCGCCAACTTATGGACGAAATTAGCAGTGGAATAACTGAGTCTGAGGAGGAACCTTTTAGCAGTGATGATGATATTCTTGACCCGAATTATTCTTCTTCAAGTGAAGGTACAGCCAGTTCTTCAGAAAACGATATTGACGAGCAGGTAGGCACTGACTGCAGGCCTGATGGGCCATCAACTAGCGGTACCAATCAAAATATAATATCCGACGATGAGGAATGGTATGATGACACTTCCAGCATTCCAGATTTTGATTTTGATTCATCAAGAGTTGGAATCGATGAAAATTTAGACAATTTACAAACTGCCCCTGACTTTTTTGGAGCATTATGGAACGATGATATAATGAACATGATTCTTAAATCTATGAATCGATGCGCAGAAATTCTTCAAACTACTTCGCGACCCCATTGCAGAACAGCTTCCATAAAGCCAATTGACATGAATGAATTGAAAGTATTTTTAGCATTTTGTATACTGCAAGGGCAGATTAAAGTTCCATCACTAAGGAAGATGTTTAGCTATGACCCCTTATATTATCATCCCACTTTTCATGTTTCTATGTCCGGTAGGAGGTTTGAGCAGCTTCTACGCTGTTTCAGTTGTTGCTATGGTCAAAATGTCAACATCAGTGATAGACTGAAGAAAGTCAGCCCCCTACTGAATATTTTATTGCAAAATTTTAGAAAAGCATATATACCTCCAGAAAATTTGTCTCTTGATCAATCCCTACTTCTCTTTCGAGGTAGGTTGTCTTTTCGTCAATACAACAAAGGAAAGCGAGCCCGTTATGGCATAAAATTTTATTAGTTATGCTCCACGGATGGATATGTTTTGAATATTCAAATATATAGTGGAAACTCAGATGAAATAGAGGGCACTTCAAAGTTAGAGACGCTTGTTTTGGACCTGACGAAACCATATTTGGACCAAGGACACCACCTCTTTATGGACAATTATTACAACAGCGTAAGTTTGTCCAACAAATTACTTTCCAGGAAAACCCATTCGACTGGTACTCTCAGATCAAATAGGCGCAGAAATCCCACCGCAATCACAAAGACCAAGTTGAAGAAAGGACAATATAAATGGAAGAGGCAAAGCAAAATATATGTATCAAAGTGGAGAGATCGGAGAGAAGTACTGTGCTTGACTACAAAATATCATCCTACTATGATGGAAGTACAAAACAGGTATGGAAAAAGTAAACAAAAACCTATAGAAGTTGCAAAGTATAATGAAAATATGTCGGGGGTAGACAGAAATGATCAAATGACCAGCTACTATTCATCTCCAAGAAAAAGTGTTCGGTGGTACAAAAAAGTATTATTCCGTTTATTAGATGTTACAATTTGGAATTCGTATTTCATAATGAAAAAAAAAAACAAAACAAAATCGTCTGACACTCTTAGAGTTTCGTGAAATGCTGGTAAAAGAGTTCCTTGAAATTAGAGGAGATATTAAAGATGGAAGATCGATATCGATTGTAAAGGATGGACCTATGCATGGAGGTAAAAAACGAAAAATAGAAAATGAAGCTCGAGATGAAGCTACAACTTCTCGAAACGGAAATACCATGCATTTTTTGGAAGAATTACCTAGGCCAGGATACTAAAAAGAAATCGTCATTTCTTAGATGTAGAGTTTGCTCACAGCAAGGACTGCGTAGAGAAACTAAATATAGATGTAAAAATTGCCCCGAAATGCCACCCTTGTGCGTGATACCATGTTTCGAAATTTTTCATAAAAATATGTAAAATTTATTTTTTTTTATATATTTTATAATAAACTCGCTTCCTGTTTGTGTTTTGTTTGTTACATACTGATTTATAAGCTTTTTCATTAAATGTTTCTAAAAAAATGAAACGACGTCATCTGACGTCTTGTCCTTGAAGATAAAAAATATGAAAATTCAGGGACAGGACGTTATAAGACGTCACACTTTTTTATTAAAAAAATAAGCTACTTAGGTCAAAACAAACAAATAGCTACCCTTAAAAATACTTTGCGATTCCTAATTTAAAAGTTATGCATCTGTGTTTCTCAGTAGCACTCAAATTTGTCTACCGTCCGCGAACGTGTTAATAGCATTGTTAAATGTCTTTAATATTTTATTATTTTTAATATGTTAATGTTTTAATATCTAATGTTTTTAAATGTTTTTTAATATTTTAAAGTTAAATAGTGTAATGTTTTATAGTAAGTGCCAATTGTCTTTAATTGTCTCATGTACTGGATTTTCTGTATGTTATTGACGCAAGTTCATTTTATGTTAACATCTGAATGTAACATTCTATGAATAAAGATTACTACTACTACTACTATACATCCAAGAATGTGTAAAAAAAATGAGTGGCATCAACTTTGATTTAAATTTGGTTGTAGCACACCGTGACCCTTAATATCAATGAAATATCTTTTTTAACCCCCTCCCATAGAAATGAGAAAGTTACTGCAATTGGTCCGAAATCTAAAATTGAAATAAGATCAAATTTACTAAAACATTTTTCCTCTACTATAGATATTAAGCGAAATATTTGGCGTGGCCCTGGTAAAACAGACATACCTTTGAAATACAACTTTGACATATCAAAATATGAACTTTGAATAAAGAGCTTAAATGGTAAATTAAACGAGACACAAATAGGTTAATTTTTTTGCTTTATTTTAACTAACGAGTGTGACCAACTAAATTGGCATCATAAAATTAAAATACCCCAATTTATCCTAATTTACCTTAACCTCTCAACGGAATAAGATCAATATATAATCTAGTTCCAGATCTCGTTAAAATACATACGTATACCCTTGTCAATATCGCAAACGGTTCCAGAGTAATTGCGCACACAAAAATAAGTTACAGACCGACAGACCGACGAAAAATTTTTTTGCTAAAACTTAAAATCTCGACGTTTCATGATATTATAAGCCTATTTGAGCCATAAAAATTTTCAAAAATTTTTTTGCGTTACACAAAGAAATAGTATGGGTAAATTCAACAAAAAGAAATGGTTAACTAACAATATCGTTAATTTTGTTAAACCAAAATATATTGATGGTATTTTTAAATACGAGGTGATTGTTATTTTAATTAATAAAAAGTTGTCGTACAACAAAACAAACATTAACTTAAAAAATAGATGAATAAGACTATTATTTTGTTCGTCTGACTATTATTTTGTTGAAATCTGTCAAATTAAACTAGATAATAGTATATTTTATTTTTAACTATTATCGAATTATAATTCTAACCCAGTATTAGTTCGCTGTATTATTGTACTTGGTAGACAAACCAATATTATTGTCATCTTCTAGAAGTTCTAAAAGAATTACCATAAAATTTGCTTGCTTACCACGTAGTCTATTACAGAAATTATTCCCAGATGACGCCACATACAAATCACTGACAATAATCAATCATGCATTATCTTATACTCTTATGAATTTATAGAAAATTAATAACATGATTGCAATGTTCAAATTCTCTCAGGGATCATCGATATATTTGGATGGATCTTATAAACGATCTCTAATCTTTGGTTTGGGTGGTCTGATGTCTCAATACTGAGATTTTGGCTAACCAAAAAAAACTTCATCATACAATAAAGTGTAGATCAACCTAAAAATTAGTTGGTGAACAAAAAACAAAGTCGTTGTACTATTTAATTGTAGACCAAATTGAAAATGGTTAGTGAACATAAAAAAATGTCATTGTACTATTTAATTTGTTACAAGAAGATATGATTATTAAACTACTATTTGTTTACGAAAACAAATAAAGTTGTATGACTATTCTTTTCTGATTGATTTAACTATGAAACTGGATAGGCGCGATTTCATATGCTCTTTTTGGTTGAATTTACCTATCATTTTCTTTGAGTGTACTACATCACTGGATGTGGAAGTAAATGTCTAAAATTGAGATAATTTACAAAAAAATTTTACAATTATATAAAAAGTTCAGTAAATGGGTGAGGAGTATAATGTTGACTCTAGTTTATTGTCCATTAGATTAATGATTAATTTATATGGATGTAAATAAATGTATGCCAGATACCCTGATTCTAAGCTGAGACAGAAAAAAAAAACACGAAAGCCCACTGATGTAAACAAATATATTTTCTATTTCTAGTTATTCAATTCTGCTGAAATTTATAATAAAGTTGTACTCGGTTCATTACGTTTTTCGACATACATTTCACCCATACATTTCTCGTACAGACGATTCCTTCCTCTGTTTGAAAACGAAAGCAATGTAAAAATCAGTGTTAAACTTCACATAGCCGTAGACTGAGATGCAGATTATCGTAAATTCTGTTAGATACAGTAAAATTTAAGGGGTGGTATTGTAGAAGCTGGGAGAATTGATTAAGTTGAAAAATAGCAAAAAATCGAAAGAGACGTTCTACAGCACAACTGACCATATTTCTGGCATCAGCGCCATAATTTTGCCATAAAAAGACTTTTACACGGTCTCCGAGACGTGGGGTATGAAACCGCATAGTTCGGAAGTACGCCGAACTTTTTGGTCACTCCATGACACATGGCGGAATTAGGGAGTACTATAAATGTGGAATAAAAATAAAAGAATTTGACATTGGCAAAGTGGAAACAATGGATTCGTAGGACCAAAATGCGGTAAGTGCCGAGGCCGTCTTTTCAAATAGAAAGAATTTAAATCCATTCGGCAGTTCGACTATGGGACAGGAGCACCGGAGGATCATCAGAAGGAGGATCTCTAGTTTTAGCGAAGATAAGGGAAAAAGCCGATTAGCCAATAAATGAGTGCATGCGGGCATCTCCATAGAGATCGTTCGGAAACGAGGTCGCGGTACAAAACTTTTATTAGGTTACATGCCGTCAGTACGGTTTCGCAAGGGAGCAAGAACACCTTATGTAACTTATATACTGACGTAAAACGCATTTTCAATTGACAAGTCCTTGTGAATCATATAATCACTATTAGAACTATAAAGCTTGTGTGGTTACAAACGCAACAAAATTTTAGTAAAATATTTTTATATTAAAACCGTCAGTCGCAAGTCATAGTGCTTAGATGCACTTCTAGGAATTGCCAAGTCGATTGTTACCACACAATCTCCTTTGTCTGGTGGTTGAGATGCACGTCCTTTAAAGGATTCATTGGCCCTTGCAATGTTTGGTAGGCAGTTTCTTATAGTTTATATTTACATTTCCTGTACATTTTGGATTAAATCAATAGACAGTATTATTTGAACTTTTGCATTTTCTTGATTGAATGATTAATTTTAAGTCTAACCTCTCGGGATATTTTGAGGGTTAGGTCGATACTGAATGAACGGGATACTCAAAGAACCTACACGTTTGATATCCAGATCATCGATCAGATCACAGAACTCTAAAAAAGTAAATAAGATATCCAGAAGTGATAAATCCATACACAATATTATATGAAACCAATGAGTCATAAAAAGGTGGCGATCGATCTAGGAGAGAGCAGTTAGCAATTCACGGTAAGTACGAACCTTTCTCGTCTATTTTAGAACCCCAATCCTAGATCATATCTTGGAATTTAACGAAACCCCATTGAGGGTAGAAATTAACCACCCAAAGGAGGGAGCGCAGCTAGCGCCCTTCATAAAATAAATAGTGCTACGTAATCCAGACAATGCACAGTGTCCCCGATTTCAAATCAGTGTGCAGATCTTAGTACTTAAGCAATCGGAAAGTTTTTTTTTTAATCTTAATTTTTTAATTGCCTATCGTTCTGTCAAATCAGATTTTCGATTGTTTTCCCTGATTTTTCAAAATTTTCCAAAGAAGTTTGAATTTTCATAAAAAATGTTGAAAAATCAGGAACAACAATCGAAAATCTGGCTTGACAGATCGATGAGCAATTAAAAAACGAAGATTAAAAAAAACTTTCCGATTGCTTAAGTTGAGTTGAAAAAAAGCCACTTTGTCATTAGTCTGCAGGTCTTCATACTTAAGCAATCGGGAAAGTTTTTTTTTTGAAATCTTCGGGTTTTAATTGCCTATCAAATCAGATTTTTTGATTTTTGCCCCTGATTTTTCAAAAATTTTTGATGAAAATTCAAATTTCTTTGGAAAATTTTGAAAAATCGGGGACAAAAATCGAAAGTGTGGCTTGGCAGATCGATAGACAATTAAAAAACGAAGATTTCGAAAAAAAACTTTCCGATTGCTTCAGTATTACCTGAAAAAAAAAAATTACTTCAGAGGCACTGTGCGACGGTTGTGAGTTCTTCTACAGTACCAGGTAAATAAGGAATTCTTTTTTCAGTGAAACAGGAGAGAATAAAATACGGCGCAAAGCAGTTGCAGACAAAAATCTTCAGAATAATTATATAAAAATTTCTCTTCATTGTGTAAAATATATTTGCCAATTTTCTCTTTATTCCGTTTTCACTATCTGCCACTTTTGTAAATCCAATTTTATTTAGTTCTTCTCATTTCATTAATTGTAATAAAATGTTTTTAAGCAAATATTTTACTACTGAGTACAGTCGTTTGTTAAAAAGACAATAAATTAGTCGATTTAATTATGTCAAATTGAGTTGAAAATAGTGTTTGAATTATCCACACCCAAACCATAATGACGTTAGAATTGGAAACAACGTTTAATAGTTTATTTTACATTTTATTCGTAGAATTCCACAGGAGCAGAAATCCAGCCGTCATGATAAATATTTAACCTCTTGTATAAATAAATTCTACATTTAACTAATACAATTTTTAATAGAAAAATGCGTTTTCGTTTTCTAAATATTTTCTAATAAGAGTACAAGGTTGTAAGTAGACTGATGGTTTAATTTTAGCCAGTATCATTTATTTCCGAATAAACAGTTTCATTAAGTGACTAACTATTTAGTTCTTTGGGAGGCCAAACTTAGGAACTAACATGTACTAGGTACTAATATCACCGCCATTCAGTCTGCTTTCTTTCTGTGGCTGATATTATTTTTAAATATTTATTTTGACATACATTTTCGATAAGTCTGATTACTTTACACATCTAATGTTTGAATGAATTAAATTTTACTATTGAACCATATTTCAGTTTAATTACTCTATATGTGTTGTTTCAATCGACGATCAAAGGATTGGTCGTTATTTTTACAATGTAATGGGAATATCCGATATCATCGAATCGGTTTGGTAGAATTACCTTCATAATTGCTATTCCTCATAGTTGTTGAATATGTACAGTGTGACCCAATTGCTGTGTCATTTTTCTAAAGCTGCTATATTCGAATAAATAGGCAAACCATCACCACCTACTTTGTAAACGGACCTTATCGTATATTTTTGTGATGTTTAAATCTCTATTTATTTCTCCATTCAACTGTCATTCCTCTTTTGCAATAGTTTTCCCGGTTTTCTCCGTGACCGGCAGACGAACAAACTGACATAAAGACGAACTATGACGGATATTTTGAAATAACTACTGATACTATGACTAACAAGAGATATCATATTTTTTTCTCTACGAGCAATATTTACAATTTTTGAAGTGTGTCAATGAAATACAATATACTCTTTGCTCTCATTCCAAACAAATACGAGAAAAAATGCATATATTTTTTTCAGAGAATTTTATAAGCTTAATTTTTTATATAGACATAATTTCGATATCGCTAATGATTAGAGAGATATAAGAGAGATATAATTGGTAGAGGGGGTGGTTAAAAAATGGCCTGGTAAACGATATGATTTACGTTGTACAATAAGGAAAATATCAAACTATTATCTTCCGCGTTTTCTGATGTGTTGAAATATTGAAGTTATTTAAATCTAGTTTAAAACATTTTTCACTGTCGGCCTAGTTCCAGTATATGTCTGTTTACTTTGATCTGAGTAATTACGAAAAAATGTCCATCTTAACGGAAACAAATTGTTGTTTATAAGTTAAAATGTACGTGATTGTGTTCATGCATATACAGTGAGTATCTTACATGAGCGCATGCATATATAAAATAACTACCTAATATAAAATATATGAAAGGCTATACAAAGTATAGAAATAATTCACCTTCCTGCTGGAGGTTTCTTGTGGAAAGGCGAAGAACTAGTAGTAAATGTAATTCTATTGAACATTTAAGATAAAGTTGATATTAAATTAAGTATCAATATATTATGTTTTTAGTGACGGACAGCTCGAGTGTTCATTCATAAGAGTAATATACCTACTGTGTGAAAACAATTAGAATTGATTATATTAGTCTTGGAGGATTATATGAGTATAGAGCTGGATCGTTGGAGTGATCTAAGAGGAGCTTTCTGATCTATCTGGTCTGATCTGTTAGCCTAATTCTGGTTTGCTATCTGAAGTAACAAATTAGTTTTCTTTGCGAGTAGTTAATAAACTTTTGCATTTATCTTTTAGTTAAGTTGTAGTAGCAAGATTTTTGTTCATCCTTCCTTTTTCTTACCTATTCCGTTGTGTGATATTTTGTTATCCAACAAAACCGTTCCGGGCCTGTGAATGATGATTTAGCAATTTTTCTATTGAAATTTTTCCTTCTATTCTCCCATGCTTTTCTATTTGTAGAGATCCACAGATGAATTTAGGCTCAAAAGTAAGTGAACTCAAAGCTTTAAGTGCTACCTGGTTGTATGACTATAATCTAGCGGTGGTACGGCGTCTGTAAGTTTAGTCATTGATCCTAACAGAAAATCATTGAGATGAGTTAAATGACTAATTAATGGTGGCGGTAGTTACTTCCGTGCCTGAACACATGGATAATAGAGCACAGGTAGAAATCGTAAGGGTGATAAGCTACAACAAAAGAAAGAACAAGCACTACGTCTTAGGCTATGAAGTCCCGTCAATGTAGAATGTTCCTACCTACAACAAAAATAGGCTATTCAGTAAAAGTTATGGGTCGTCATAGACATAACAATATATTGGGGATTTCGTAGTATCGCTGTGCGCGAAAACGTGAAAGAAGTAGATAAAGGGAGAAATTGAGAAAAAGACTCACCTACCTGGAGATGGTTTAGCGTGGTTATTAACGTGTTCCTCCCTTATGTACCACGATATTCTCTAGCTTGGACCTCCCACTACATCCTGGTAGAAAGAGAACTGATTCTATTTGCGCCTTTGTTCTCTCTCTCCACGGGGGTCTGAGACCGTCTTCCGTCCTGCGGTCTATTATTATTATCTTTGTCTATTATTATCACTGTGTTGACAGCACAGGCAGAAGTCCAGAAAACAAAAAGGGAGTTTAGACTCTCCCTCACGACACAATGCGGTAACGCATCTCACAAATACCTACCATTCCACATTCCTTTACCATGCGCCATGTGGCTCTCGTTGCTGACAACAAGCATGACCCTAATCCAACCCAGCGTGGACGTAGCAGGCCCAGCTGTATACCTGGAAATGGCAGCAATGCCTACCCCACGCTGGTAAATCAATCAATCAATCAACTCTAATATTAACCTTGAATTATTTTTGTAACAAACTGTAGACAAATATTTAATAGAATTGATTTTTCAATTTCACACCCACAGTCGCACCTCTTGCCTGTATTTCCTTTTTAGTTTTTAAATGTGAGGTATTTCGGTCACTCATCGTATATAACAATTTCACCGTGTATGAACCAATTTGTTTTAAAAAGGAATGTTCATTTGCGTTTTACTTGCAACTGATTATTTTGTATGCTAATGCAGAATTCAAAATTAGATTAAACTTTGTTCCGTATATTATCTATGGTTGTTTACGTGATTTTACACAAGTTTCTAGTCTATGTGCCTACATACCTACTAATTATGTATATAGGTTTTGGTATCTTTAATTGCCACGGATTCGAAAGATTTACTAATAATATCTTTTGCTTATCATTTAAACATATTTGTATACTTTTAATACTAAAATTACTGCTGATAAAACATTATAGTATACGAGGACCTACAAGTTTTAGAAATACTTTGGATATCAGATTCTCTGACGCAAGTAGGACGAGCTCCAACATATCTACACTTACGTATCATGCAGAAACTGCATGATATGCCCACGGGTAGTAAATATTAACAAGAATTGTATAAATGAAATAGATTATAGAATCGGTTACCGAATGATATTTGATTTCTTGACTATAATTGTTGCCCCCTGAATACCTGCAAAAAAAATCGAGAAAATATATGCAAGAGAGTGGCGAAACTACATGGGGTGTACGGGCCTCAGAACTTAGAGGGCCTCTAGGAGCTATACATTGAAAAAAATGTTTTTTTATTTTAACGAAACTTACCTATTTGTTTTATAAGGTTTAAGGGGGGCAACCAGATAATCTTGCACACGGGCCTCATCGACTCTAGTTACGCCACTGGTAAGAGAATAACACAAAGTAGGATATAAATCACTTTTAAATACATTTTCAGCAATATTAGTTCTTTTTCATGCCCGTTACATCCGGAATTCATCTTTTACCAAGCAATTGATAAGCTACACGACAAAATTTATGCGTAATTTCTGAAGTAACATATCATCTTATGTCGCGGCTAGCTAAATGTTCTTTTATCGGAAAGGAGCTTTATATCGAGCAATTCTGCATCAAAGTTCTTGAGTTTTGTCTCAGTTGTTCAAATAGTAATTAAGATATCTATAGAAGAATACAGAAGAGATTTCGACATTGTCATTTTCGATTTAAAGAGATCTTTGAAACCCACTCTAAAAGTTACTGACGATGACGATGACGTAAAATATTGAATAAAGTTATTCGATGCATTCATTTGAATGTCATATACCAATAAGTGCCATTCCTTCCCAAATAACAATTGGAGCAACACAAATTGAAAATTTATGTAGTTTAACTTTTTCTTTTTAATCATTTATTATTATTATTATTATTTTTGTTTTTTTTTTTGTTAAAAAACCAGTCACCCTTCTCTGTGGCTCCGATCCTCACAGAGGGGAGCTGGTAGTACCGGCAGCCACTCCCCACACCCGTGGGGTAAGTGACTACTAGGTCCGTGAATCGTGTGCCCTGAGCAGGCGTAATGAACCGAGGATGACGACCTTCTGCATTCTGCCGGCTAAGACCTCTGCCGAATTTCGGCATGCCGGTATGATCTTAAGTTCCGAAAGCAACGTGTGTCTCGTTCCTATAATCAGTACCACTATTTTAATAGTATGGTCTGGATACAGTCTGCGGAGTTCGAAGAGCAAATCTCGATATTTTGTTCGTTTTTCCTCCTCCTTCAAGACAATGTTGATCTCCGCAGGAGCCGAGAACTCCACGACAAACATTGTCTTGAGTTGATGGTCGAGAACTATGTCAGGCTTGTTGGCTTGTATTTGCCTGACGGTGGGAAAAGAGTAGTTCCAATAAATTAGACACTTCTCATTTCCCACAACGGACTCAATATCCCCCGGAGCGTAAGGCAGCACTGGTGTCTCGTCTATCCCATACGAGTGCCTTAAATGGTAATAAAGCAACCGTAATGCTCCGTCGTGCCTTTGGATATAGGTCGAGACTGCATATGTCGGGCAAGCCGACAGCATAAGAGTCTCTGGCGCTCTGCGGCAGGCCCTGCAGCTGACATCAGGGACTTCTATACTCATGACACGACTACGGTAGACGAGGGTGTTAAATACACCATCCTGGCAAGCCATTATGAATCCTTCGGTCTCAGACTTCAGCCCGGCTGACCTTAAGAAGGCAAAGGTCAGCCTTTCGGATAAGCCAAGGATCTTTATATTTTTATAGAAAATTCCATGCATTGGCTTATCCATGTGAAGCTGCAGAAAGTTGTGTTCTGCAGCTTTAATTTGGGCTTTTCGCCGAGCAGTTTCCAACTCGCTCGACGTCGAAGGAGAGACCAAGTTCATCGGCTGCTTTCTGTGCTGTCTTAAACAAAAAGGCTCCTATCTCTCAACTCAAGAGTTCACGGCCTCCCCGATGTCGTGGGAGGTATAGCCGTGGAACGGACGATTTAGGATGCACACTCATACATCTTCTTGCGGGTTCCTACGTCGAGTTGACGCAACTCTTCTTGAGTCCATTTCACTACTCCAAAGGACTAGAAAAGGACCGAAACGGCAAGCATGTTAGTAGCAGACACCTTGTTCTTCCCCGACAGTTCTGAAGATCAGATCTGTCGGAGTCGGTGCTGATACTTGCCGCGGAGAGCGTTTTTCACTACACTCACTTCTTGGGTGGAGCGTTGCTCGACACCCAAGTAAGTGTACGACTCTCCGGCATCTAGATGATGTAAGATGCTTCCGTCCACGAGCTGCGCGTCTTCTCCGTAGTTCCCGCATCGTCCTCTCTTGAGGATTATTATATTTACCACACAATCTAAGAGAATGCTATAAATAATATTTAGACAATATTTGTGTAAAATTCATCGAAGGTAAACCGCGCTTAGAGATAGTAACAAGTAAAAAAAGGCTGTTTGAGCTGATTGTGTCAGTAGAATTATCAGACTATGCACATTAGGACACATGTCTAATATGGCTTTACAATTATTAGGACCAATGAGACAATTACTGTTTTCATATTTTTTTTACTATTTCATATTGCTTCAATGAACGTCTTTTAGATACTTGTCGAACAATAAAATTGTATTTATTCAGTTTAATATGTACAATACTTGTCTTTAGATAGAATGAAAATAGTCGCTATTCATAAGAATAATTACGTTAGGTGTTGGTGAGAAAACCTAATGAATGTCGATTAAGTGCAAATTACAATACGAAAATTATGCTTGTGCTTGTACACTGAGTATTAATGGAAAATTATTTTCATGATTAGATTTGATACTGTCCGGCCACTTGATTGGTTACCTATTTTTAAGAAAATGTGTTAAATGATGAATTAACCTATTAGACTTAGGAAAATTATTTACTCATTACCAAATGTACAACTATTCTATCTGACTCGTCAGCTGTAGTACAATATTATAGTCCTAGAGCTGGCTGCATTTTTTAACATTACTTGGTACCTGGCTATTTAATACCTGAAAAGTTTCGGTTGCTACATTAAAGGGAATTTCTGCCGCGTCAGATCGGAAGATGTTTGCGAGAGTTGGCGGTAAAATTTCAAAACCAAAAATGTGATGAGGTATATAGCTGATTTTTTTTAAATGTAGTATACGATGACACAAACAACGTGGTAGAAGTTTTAATGGAAGATAAAGCACCGAGAAAGCGATGGAGGTTGAAGTTGAGGAAAAAAGTGCTGAAAATCAACTTAACTCGGTACAATGTTTAAGTCATTTAAAGATGATATCTTGAATGGCAGAAAAAGAAGTGGAAGAAAAGAGGAGTGAACATACGCCCAACATGTACATGACCGTCCATTTAACTTTGTTGTGTTAATTTATCATTGAGTGTGATTTTCCAAATTTTTGAAAGTGAAGGATTAGAATCTCGGCAGCTGTCTCTTGGGGGCGCGTGGCCAGTAGCGTAGCGCTAGGGGGCACTCTGCCCCCTGCGTCCCCATCATGTAATATTCCCATTGTGGATAAACAAATTTTTTTTTATTTTTTACTTACAACTTTCTTATACCGGACGGAACCGGACGATTTTGAAATAGGTATTACACAAAGAATCTGCAAGATAATAAGGTTTTATTAACACCAGAATGAAGATGGATGCAGTTTTCGACCCTCTTCATGAAATCGTCCATAACACGCTCCAACATCGCCCCATCAATAGTCGTGATTTCCTGACGAATGACATTCTTCAAGTCAGTCGGCCAAATTACGACTCTTCAAATACCCCCCACAAAAAAAATCACAAATTGACAGGTCTGGAGACCTCGAGGATTACGGCACATCTCCAAAACGTGAAATGAGTTTTCCTGGGAACATGTTGCGGACAACATTCATTGATGCGTAGGCAGTATGTGCCGTGGCACCATCTTGCTGAAATCACACTTCCTTGGATTTATCAGTTTTCTGAATAGTTCTGGCATTAAAAAGTTTGATCACCTGAACGTAGCGCTTAAAATTAACGGTGACGGTACGCTGGGACTCTTAAAAAAAATGGTGACCAATACTGCAGGTACGGCCAGTGGCACACCACTCTGTGACTTTTTCAGAATGATGAGGTCGTTCGTGGATATTTCGTGGATTTTCAGGAGCCCAGTACCTGGAGTTCTGTTTATTAACTGCTCCATCTAAATGAAAATGAGCTTCGTCGCTCATTAGAAGCTGCAGACATATATTGTCTTCCAAAATCACTTGCATTCTCGTAGCGAAATCCTCACGAGCTTCAAAATCTCTTTCCTTTTATTTCTGAACAATGTGTAGTTTGTAGGGGTGAAATCTAAAAAAACATGTTTTGTCCAGATTCAAAACTGACAAGCGAAAGGGAAGAAATATGAGCGAAACATTTTTTGTCCCGGTTTCAAAATTGATGAGCGTGGGGGAGAAATCTGAAAAAAACATTTTTTGTCCAGATTCTCAATTGACAAGGGGAGGTGGAGAGATATGACAAAAACAATTTATTAACCAAAATTGATGAACAGAGAAATGGAAAAAAAGATTTGGGGACAAAGTAATTTTTTTTTAATAAGCAAAGAGCGTCAGAAACTCGGGGCGCCCCTCATGCTCTAACGCGCCCCCTTCACGCATTGTCGCCCCTAGGCTATAACCTAGTTAGCCTTATGGATAATCCGGCACTGGTCGTGGTATGTTCAACCGCTCAAACATTTTTAATGTTTACTCACCTTTCGCTGCAAATACAACATAGTTATTTTATGTAGAAACACGAGACCCTGAATTCGCTTAAATTTGCGAATTACGTTGTTTATGGTATTGTTATTATTGCCATGTTTCCCTATCTGACTTGTTCTAATTTTTTATTGAAAACATATTAACTATACAAAGAACATTAATTTTATGCTGAAATGTTTTATTTTACATCTATACATATAATAATAATTTTACCTATATTTATCATATCTAATAGTTGCTTTAGATATTAATATTTTTTCCACTTATTTTAGTTTATCAATTTTAGGATGGGATAAATGGAACTTTACAAATATATATTTATGTATTTAAATATAGTAATCAACAAGAGACATATAGGTAATAAAGGGTAATTTAGAGAATGTACTTATTATAACCATTTTATTAATAGGAGATATGGTAGGCGAAATTGTGGACAATAATGATCAAACTTTTCACCTTAATAAAACAAGTGCTTACTTCAATCAAATAAAAAAGACAAATATTTTTTGATCAGCTACAAAAAAATTAAAACCATCTGAAGAAGATTTACCGTCATATATTTGAAAGACCTAAGACCAATTACTTTACTTTGTGACATATCAAACATAACTGAGAGGCACATTCATAATCAAATCTATGAATATCTGAAAAAAAAAAAAATCATGTACAACTACAGCGTTAACACATATAGTTGATGTTTTCAGAAAAATAGACAGTAGAAGGTGCACTTGTCTGGTACTGCTGGATTTCTCAAACGTTTTTGACACCCTTGATCTATTACTACTGTTATCAAAACTACATTATTTTCGATTTTCAGATATCTCACTGTAATTAACGTCAACATATCTTAATAATGTATTGTTATAAATTGATATATACGTAAATTTCAATTTAAAACCTTAGAGGAAGGTATGCCATAAGGGTAAATCATGGGGCCACTACTGTTTTTACTATTTGTTTCAGATATATCTAAGGTCATTAAAAACACCACTCTCCATGAATGTAGCGATGATTCGCATATTTATTATTCATTTGACCCAGTAGATCATAATTCCACACAAATTAGGATCAATTATGTTTTAAATAATATATAGTGCACAGTAGGCTAGATCCACCTTTAAATGAAAGATGCATGCACTCTCTCAATTCCTACGGGAAATGGTAGCTTTATCTGTCCTGAAACAATTCCCGTAAAATCTGAAATCATTCCCTTGGCCGTTTTCTAAAAATTGGCTTTTAATTTTTTTTTTTGAAAACTGATTTTTTGCATTGATAAGCTTGTTAATATGTCAATCAAGAAAGTAAAATTAAACATTCCAATACAAATTTAAACTTAAGGCAAGTTTGGGGAAATAACATACAAGAAACCTTCATGCTCAACGTTTTGATAATAATCGGGTTATATAAACTTTCCAAGTAGTCAATTTAGACAAAATCATTAGATCTATTCCTATGTTATTTTGAATGACAGCAATTTTTGTTTAACCAATGAATAACATTACTATTTGCGTAACTTTTGCTAGGGAAATCCGAGCGCCTCTACTGGCCGTCTGAGTAAACTTTCCATTCGCTCAGTGAGATAACGGGTGAATATGAGAACCATACCACCACCGATGAAGACAACCCACAGAAGAGACATGACGATAACCCAACCACCCACCCACTACCCTGCAGGTACCGGACGAAACACCAGTACCCGTAGCCACCTAGCTCCGTGCAGACCGAAAGTGCTAACCGATGATCCGGATGGCAGGATGTCAATTGACATTCTGCGTACCGGCAGTCAATCCGAACAGACAGATGACCCGGAGGGTGACAAGCTGGCGAAGAAAGACCATCAAGACAGAAGAGCGCCAGAAGATAAAGGCCTTAGCCAGCAAGGTCCAACAAGCCAGGACCCGGGGAGGTGGGTCGAAATCATCCACACCGCTCACATTTGTGAGTGGGGTTCATGTAAAGTATGCTCGCCCAAGGGCGGATCCAGAAAGGTTACTGGGAGGGGGGGCACTAACATTTACAAAAAATTTTAGAAATCAGAAGAGAAAATTTTTTCGCCTCGGAATCTAAAAAATTTTTGTCGCCTCATGGGGGGGGGGTGCAAATGAAAATCCAAAAAAAATGTTTCGGCTCATGGGGGGAGATACAAATTAAAATCCGGACACAAATTTTTTCGCCTCATACACGGGAGTGCTATTAGAAATCCAAAAAATTTTTTTTCACCTCGTGCGGAGAAAAAAAAATTGTCGCGAGCTCGCCCACCCCGCACGAGGCCATGCAGGTCTACAGCGATGTACTAGGGTAAAGAGCAGTAGTCCTGCTCGACCTTTGATATCTGAGACCGTCATCATTGCCAATGAATATTGGCGTCGCTCGGTCAGTTACTCTTTAGAATTCACTAGGCAAACAATCCAGACTCCAAGAGTGAAATTTGTTTGTGACCATGATTAAAATCAAAGCAGTCATGCAAAAACGCACGATGAAACTAGATATTGTCTTCGTCTATTTTATAAACGTTAAGAATCACGGATTGAAGAAGATAATTGATACTTAACTGATAGGTTGTTTGAAATATGTCCGGGTGTTCAGAGACTTCAAAAATGTAGCAGATTCTTGTTTTTATCAATGCAAAAAATCAGTTTTCAAAAAAAAAAAAATTAAAAGCGAATTTTCTAGAAAACGGCCAAGGGAATGATTTCAAATTTTACGGGAATTGTTTCGGGACAGACAAAGCTACCATTTCCTGTAGGAATTGAGAGAGTGCATGCATATTTCATTTAAAGGTGGTTCTAGCCTACTGTGAGTTGTGTCCCAGGATAGATGTAACAAGAGGCGTAATGGACCAAAAATTTTGGAATTTTGGAATGGTATTTGGGGATTGAGTCCTGCTTGTTGTAAAACTAAAGTATACCAAAAATGACTTGACTTGGTATTCTACAGGGTGTTTTATAAGCAAAGTTGTAAAAATCACTACTAATAAAGTACCTTTATTTTTCAAAATATGAATAAATTCCACTAAGAAAAGATATTTAGAATGCAATTTTCAGGAATATAAAATTATTTTTTGAAACTTCCCATTTTTTGCGAATTAAGAGTTGAATTCATATTTAAAGTTGTGTAGGAGCAAATGTTAATCATCTCAAAAAGTAAGCTATTGGTAAATAAAAAATTAAATATACGAGATGTAAGAAGGTATAATGTTAATCGAACTAATTGTAAAACAAGAAACAATTACTAACAGAAGATTAATGAGGTTTAAAATTATAACAAGTAATAAATGGGAAGTTTCAAAAAAATAATTTTATATTCCTGAAATTTGGTACAGAGGTATAAAATTGCATTCTAAATAACTTTTCTTAGTGGATTTTGTTAATATTTTGAAAAATAAAGGTACTTTATTAGTGATGATTTTTACAACTTTGCTTATAAAACACCCTGTAGAACACCAAATCAAGTCATTTTTGGTAAACTTTAGTTTTACAACAAGCAGTACTCAAATCCTCCCCAAATACCTTTCCAAAATTCCAAAATTTTTGGTCCATTACACCTCTTGTTACATCTATCCTGGGACACACTGTATCATATGGATATGCATGTGACTGTAACTTAAAATCAAATGCATCTAAATCACAAATAATTTAAATGAGAACAGTGTCAATGAATAGAAAATTACAATACATAATGTAATAATTCCAATAATGATCAATGAATCAAAAAATCTGGGAATAACTCTTGATTCACTCCTGCAATTTGAAAATCACTTTAAAAATAAAGTAAAGCTGGCATATTAGTGTCTAAAAAAATGGTATCATTTTAAAAATAATGTTCCTCAAAAGTGGAAACAAATATTTTGTAATTCAATAACATTATCTCTACTTGATTATGGAGATGTGGTTTATAGTAATCCGCTGTTTTCTTTAATGAAATATGTTAGACAAAAGTTCAAAATTCTTGTGTATGATGTACATTTTATAATATTCCCTACAGTATAATAAATAATGTTTGTCCTCACATATAGTTGTCAGGACTCGTATATCAGATGGGAAATTCATATTCCAAAATGAATATTAATTTAGTATTAATTGACTTCATCGTGTTCTTAATTTTGTATTATTATAAATGGAAATAAATTGATATCTCTTTATAAAATCTAAAAAAGTTCTTAAATAAAATATATAATTAATTTAATAAGAATTTAAGTTAATTTAATTTAGATATTGATTAAAATCTTATCAGTAAAGAAATAACCATACTTAAATCAAATGTGTCTACTTAACTTTAATATTAAGGAGATAAAACACAAAATGTACCAAATTATGTACTTAACTTTAACATAACGAAATAATACACAAAATGTACAAAATAAATAATGTATCGCACTTGTTATGATTAAATCGAAATAAAGATAGAAATTGTAGTTGTGCCGCCGTAAACTGTCGGGAATCGGCAGCCACAAATTGGATCACAGGTTTTGAAAAAATACGTACATTATCTGGAATAACCTTCTGGCAGTGACTGTAAAAAAGCGTCATTTTTTTTTTTCGAAAATGTTTGTATTACTAAAAATTGAATTATGCGTTTACACCAAATCAATAGAAAGAATATTCATTCTAGATTCAGGTGCTGGTGCTACCCATAATGGCATCAATGATCTAATTCATTTTAAAAATTCGGCTCGATATTCCATCAGAATTTTGTATGGTCGGCTATCGTTTCCAGGGAATTTGAATAAATTACGTGCAAGTTGTTTCACACCTAGAAGTCTCTAAATTTACCATCTGGTGACGATTTCTTTGAGAGCTGCGTATCAAATGAATAAGGGGACTGCGATAAATTCAGAAATGTCCAGTCCAATTGATTTTGGTTGAGACTTGAAGAATAAGTTAATTAACTGTGAATTTCGTCCTAATGTAATTAGGCCAGTGGAATTAGCAAATATGCATATTGTAATTCGTTTCAGGATGCCACGTGGATTAAACGATAGTTTTATTGATTACGAAGATAACCCTGAATTTGGTCTACTTTTTGACCTCCGGAACATTGTTTATTTAACGATTTATTGTTGAAAAATTACAAAAAAATCGACTTTTTTAAAGATAACTCAAAGACCTTTGACGATACGTTTTTCAATTTGTAGATACTATTAGAACTTTGAAAAACGGTTAATTTGAGAGGAGTTTCGTTTAAAACGCTTGAAAATTTGTTTAAATAATTGCAAAAAAACGCGATAATTTTCGCAATTTGCAAATATTTTTCATTCTTTAATAAAAGCATTTTAGTGCTTGAAACTTTGACAAAATATGTCATTTATTACCCCGAAGTTCCTCTAAAATTTCATCAAAAAATTTTAGTTAATTTAAGAGATATTCAATTTATTTATTAAAAACATGAATAATGTAAAATGCAAATTCACCCAGTTTTCGTTGTCGTAGAGGGTTGATCTGGACATCATTTTTTTTTTGTTGGAACTTAAACTTTATGTTTTCATTAATGGTAAATCAAATTTGCATTATTTTCAACTTCAAAATGGCGTTTGAAAAAGTGTCACATTTTGAGGTTAGGTTTTTTGCTAATAACTTTTAAACAAATGAAGATTTTGCAATATCGTTCTCATATCTTTGTTGCTGGGGTCTTTTCACACATTTTCAAAAAAAAAAAAATGACTGTAGCCTTACTAGAAGGCGAGATGATTTTCTTTTTAATAAATTCGTAAATGACCTTCCAGATTATGTAAGAAATGAAGGACATGTTACGATGTTTGCTGATGACACCACTATTTCAACAACGGCAACTAGTGTGGATGAAATTCAGTTACAGGCTGAAAATATTATTAATATTTTAAGCGCTTGGTGTGATAGTAATAAATTAATATTAAATGCTGGTAAAACTGTAGTAATGAATTTTCATATAAGAAAATCACTACCTACAAATTTTAATATCTTGGGTATAGAACTGAAGGATGAAACTAAATATCTTGGTACTGTACTGGATTGTAAGTTATCATGGGATAATCATATTGACACTGTATGTAAAAAATTGAACAAAGCATATTTTGGCATCCTGCAAATGAAAAACACTTTGGATGAAAATGGATTACTGAATATTTATTATGCTTTGGCCTACTCACACATCTCATTAAATATTATAAGTTGGGGATGCGGCAGAGAAATGAGTAGGGTATTCATTCTACAGAAAAGACTAATTCGTTTAATATTCAATTTAAGATCTAGGGAAAGTTGTAGAACAGTTTTTAAAGAAAAGAACATCTTAACTCTACCATCCGTATACATATTTAAATGTATAATGTATACTAAACAAAATTTTAATATGTTTGTTCAAATAGCAAATACCCACCCATATCACACTAGGCATGGGGAACTCTTAAGCATTCCAGCTCATAAAACTACCACGTTCGAACATTCCTCATGGTATAATTGTGTCAATTTGTACAATGCACTACCAAACACAGTGCGAGAAATCAGCAGCACTATATTATTTAAAAAAAAAGTTAAAACCATCTTACTGGAAGGCGGTTTTTATAGTATTGATGAGTTTGTGTCCGGGATATCCTAGTTAGATCTTCTCGAAGATAATCCTTTTATTTTTTATTAGAATAAATTTCATATTACATATTTTTATGACAAAATGAAAAACAAATTTTATACATGTATTTGTTATTTATATGTGTATTGTTTTTATATAACATACTGTTTTGTATTGTTTATATTGTTTTATTTTGTTTTTATATTGACATGCCATATGCACCATGTGTATCTTTTGTGTGGTTAATAAATATTATTATTATTATTATTATTATTATTATTAATTTGTTTATTAATAAACATTAACAGCTGAAACTTGGCGAACAACTAGTTTAATAGTCTATCTTTGTAATAGAGCTGAGTTTGGGGGAAAAATTTAATTTGCAACGATAACAATAATTAATTTTAAGTCAGCGTCAGAACAGGAGTGAGAAGCATGAGTCATATCTGTAACACGTTCATAAAATGATCGAGACGAGTTCAAATCCGTCAACCAAAAATTTACCGTTTCTCCGATTTTGACTTTTTTTTTAATTTGGGGTAGTGTGATGAAATAATAATATCTGTCATGTCGATTTTTTCCAAATTAAACAATAATTTGTTATAAACAATTATTTTTTGTTAAAAATTTTTTTACGAATTTATTGAAAAAAATCATCTCGGCTTCTAATAAGGCTACAGAGTCATTTGTTTCTTTTTGAAAATGTGTGAAAAGACCTCAGCAACAAAGATATTGCAAAATCTTCATTTGTTTAAAAGTTATTAGCAAGAAACCTAACCTCAAAATGTGACACTTTTTCAAACGCCATTTTGAAGTTGAAAATAATGCAAATTTGATTTACCATTAATGAAAACATAAAGTTTGGGGTCTCAACAAAAAAAATGATGTCCAGATCAACCCTCTACGACAACGGGAACTGGGTGAATTTGCATTTTACATTATTCATGTTTTTAATAAACAAATTGAATATCTCTTAAACTAATTAAAATTATTTGATGAAATTTTAGAGATAACTTTGGGGTGATAAAAGACATATTTTGTCAAAGTTTCAAGCACTAAAGTGCTTTTGTTAAAGAATGAAAAATATTTGTAAATTGCGAAAATATTCGCGGTTTTCTGCAATTATTTAAACAAATTTTCAAGCGTTTTAAACGAAACGCCTCTCAGATTAACCGTTTTTCGAACTTCTAACAGTATCTACAAATTGAAAAACGTATCGTCAAAGGTCTTTGAGTTATCTTTAAAAAAGTAGATTTTTTGGAATTTTTCAACAATAAATCGTTAAATAAACAATGTTCCGGCGGTCAAAAAGTGGACCAAATTCATGTGTATCATGTGTATCGTAATCAATAAAACTATCGTTTAATCCACGTGGCATCTTGAAACGAATTACAATAAATGTCAGTCTTTTTTTACTAATTCTACTGGACTAAATTCCTGAAAATGAATTTTGCAAATGTAAAATTAAATAATTGATAGGTAATGTTGAATTTATTTTCTCGCACAACTACTGTACCTTAGATGTTTTATCTTCAGAATAATGTCATATGAATTAGATTTCGCTCATTTTTGGTAACTTAATAGTAAATTCACCAAAGAAAAGTTTTTATATTATGAGAGGACTTGCTAATTTATAGGGGGTGGTTGCCATCCCTTTTCAGATTGTGGCACGTAAAAAAAAAACGTTTATAAGACGAAGTATTTAATTTAAATGTTAAATATCTTAGATACTATGATACTTTCGTTAAAAATGGTAACAACCATAATGAAAGACTATTTTTTATGCTTTCAAATGATCTTTTGGATATTTCTATAGCATAGAACCAAACAGGTTATGACAGAAACAACGTTAATAAAAACGTCGCCATTTTGTTAATGTAAGTAGTCAGTAAATAAAAAAATATATTTTCATATACTGTTTTTCGGAAACATAGTATGACCTATATTAAATATTTTCGCTTGTTTACAGCGCTTGCTTTAGAAAAAAAAGATGTATTTTAAACTATACAGGGATTTTAGAAAAAACGTAATATTTTTGTTTCTTTGCAAATATCTCAGTATATATTAGCTTTAGCGAAAAAGTGGTGGATGTCAAAAATGAAGCTCATAAACTGAGAATCAATTTAATTGTTCATATATTTATGTAGGGTTAATAGTTTCGGAGATATTTAAATTTACAGATGGCCACCGAACGTTTATAGGATGAAGGATCTGGTTTAAATGTTGAACATCTTAGAAACTGTGACAGGTCCATCATAAATTTTAAGAAACAATATTAAAGATAATTAAACAATCTTTAAAATATTTTATTGTTTATTTCTGCATGTTAAAGATCGAAATTATGACCGAAACAACGTGCGTTTTCACATATAGTGTAACAAAATGTTTTGTTTTTCGTTAATATATAGCATTACCTAGATGCTCAGTTTTTTTAAACCATTTAAAACACTTGCTTTAGAAGTAATTTCCGCCATATTGGAGCCGTAATTTTGAAGTCTTAATTTTGACTTGAGATTTGTAATCAGCAATCCCAAAAACATAAATATCCTACGTTCCAAAAATATTTTGTTACCAAGATAATACTAGAATCCACTATTTGGGAAACATTTTAGGACATGTATTTATGGCAACTCTTCTTAAAATTTCTGCGTGTAGCTCCTAAATGGACGAAATTAATTCCTTAACACCCTGTATATTTGAGACAAAAACATATTTAAAAATTTAGGTAAACGAGGAATTGTATATACCTTGACCTAAATTGGAATGAAACTATCAAGGAATTATGAATTACGTCCTAAGATATACCAAGGTTAGTTAAGATAAACCGTTGTATTAAAATAAAATTTGTAAACAAAACTGTGATAAAAATAATTTATAATATTACTTGTGTTGACACGATTGTCTCTTTGTATAGAGAAATAACAAACAATTTGTTCTTTATTTTGGTGCTAGGTCTATCGCGAAGTGGATGATTTCGATTTAGAAGACCACGACAACATTCGTCAAATATAATGCGGGAGAAGACTGGGAAATCAGTACCAGGGATCGGAACCATTTCGAAAGAAGAGTTTTGGTTCCTGTTCCAGTCTGATTGCAGCATTCTAAAAATTCCGAATCCCGTTTTGGATCCAAGGAAACGACCCCGCATAATTCTAAGGGAAATTGGGTTTCCATGGAATCTTGTCTCCAAATGTTTTAAAACAGTCAGGTTGATGCTGACTGTCCGACTGACTGCGGAATGTCCAAGAATGTCGGGATTAAAACGAGAAGTTCATAAAATAAATCTAAATATTTCAAATTCCTGTACGATATATTTGAGATTAAGAGTAAGTTATTCCCATCTTCGCTAGTTTCACGAAAACCATAACATAAAGGTGGGGAATTTTTCTTTGAGCAATACTTATTGGTCAAGTCAGAATTATTCAGTTGAAATATTTTTGAAATTATACTGCTTATATTCGGCCTGTAGGACACATTTTTCGCTAAGAAATTGTCTACAATATTGTAAGGGTGGCTCCCGTGTTTCTATATGAAGAGCAATTATTGAAGTAGACTTCATTGCTCCTATACAACTATACATAGATGTAGTGCTTTATTTTGTACAGTATCGACTCTTTTCGATATAGTATTACTAGCTGAACCGTATAAAATGGATCCACAATCAATTATAGAACGAATGTAGGATTGATAAAAAACCAATAGCGTATTTAGATGGGCTCCCCACCAGGTTTTAGCGATCATTTTCAAGAAATTTATACCTGTTTCACACTTAGATACAATCCTGTCCACATAGCTTCTCCAATTGGGTTTTTTGTCAAGAACAATTCCTAAATCCTTGTTTTCATATGGATATATGTGATTACCTAATTTTAGTTGAATTAAAGTTGGTGTATTGTGCCTTGTAAATATTGTTGTGACAGATTTTTCAATCAGAAATTTCGAAGCCGTGGTTAAAAAACCACGTCTGTATGTGGCTCGCTGCAAAACATAAATTTGAAACGCAATAATTGTATTTTCTCTGTATACAAATCCATTCGTTGAATAAAACGTTTACGTTTTAGAGCGCGTCAAAGTTTTCAAAAAGTGGTTTCTGCGAATTATTTCGTAAAATGTTGTTCGTACATTAATCAAATGGAAATCTTGAAGAGCACCAATATTTCTACAATTTCTGTCATAGACACCATTTTGTAGAACTATTAGTTTATAAGCTATAGCCCGCGAAAAGTTGTAAATAAATAGTTGTATCAAAAATTTTGCTAACTGTTGGTCAGATATAAAAATATCTAGTTGCAAACTTGTAGAGCATTAATTTCTTTACAATTTTTATTTAAAACTTGTTTGCAAAAGATAAAAAATATGTTTTTCAAAACATCTCGTTAACTATTGATCGAATATAAATATATGGAGGTGATTGCAAACTTGTAGAGCAGTAAGCTGTATAGACATTTTGAAAAAACTGGTTTTTTAAACTTTTGACGGGCTGTAGCCTGTAGACTATTAGTCCTACAAAATGACGTCTGCCATATAAATTGTAATTTAGTACTATATTACATTTCCACTTGACATTTTAATGGGCAATCACAGTTTACGAAATAATTCTCAAAAACAACTTTTTTAAAACTTTATCCCCCAATAGTATTAACCAATAATGTCCAAACTACCAATAAAGTAAGAAAATATTTTGAGGTTTCTGGTTCTTGTACATACACTAAATCATATTTTTTTTCATCCCCTTTAATAATGGGGTGGAGGTGGTAATGGGGGTGGCTAATACCAAAATTTTTTTTGAGACCTTAGCTTCTCTTGTCTATACTAAATATCAATTTTATGAACTCTTACCTGCTTGATTTACCTATTTACTCCTAATTTACCCCAATTTACCCCCCAACCCTTCGACGGAACAGGATGAAAATATAATCTAGTTCTAGATCTCGTTAAAGTACATATGTGTACCAAATTTCAAGTCAATATCTCAAACGGTTCCAGAGTAAACGTGCGCACAAAAAAAATTACAGACCGACAGACAGACAGACATTTTTTTTTCGCTCAAACTTGAAATCTCGACGTTTCATGACATTCTAAGCCTATTTGAACAATAAAAATTTTTAAAAATTTTTTTTTGTCGTTACTATACTTCCACTGGATGTGGAAGTAAAACTACAGCAACTCTCAGATAATACAATAATCTGGATGAAGAAATAGCGCACTATTCCAAATCCAAATAAATCTCATTTGATTATATTTAACTATAGAGTTACAGATAATTCTTCATCAATTAATCTACTTCAACAGACACTTCGACCTACTCAATCTTGCAAATACTTATGTATAAATATTGACGGCAAGCTAAATTTTAAGTCACACACAAAATGGTGTAAACTAAGTGTTGTATGAAGAACTAAACACTTTAGATCTCTTGCATATAAAAATGTAGGTATAAATACGTCGGCGGCATGTAATATATACAAAATGATTTGCTGGAATATGGTTTCATTCTATTTGGAAATTATCGAAAGCCAGACTTAAATAACATGGAAGTAGGGGAAAGAAGTAGTCTGAGGAAAATCACGACAATTAGGCATCCCAATAATCCCTTGTATAATTCCTCTAATAACCTTCTTCACCAAAAAACCAAAATTGAATCTATACTCTCCCGATTCTAAAGACTCAAAAAAAATCTCCAGCAATTCATCTAACATCAAATTAATAAATCCTTCAATTTACACAACAAATCCCAACATCCCACTCAAAAGACTATTCCCTACCCAAACAATCTACGAATCCCTCATATCGTAATCAACAATAGTGTAAAATACATTCATAATATTATTTTTTGTGCTAGTGTTTTTTTTTTTTTGTAAAAACCTTATAAACATAAGATGTATTATATATTTGTTTTAAATTAATAAATATTGTAAATATAAAATAATGTACAAGACTTAGGTCATTAGCCAATTGGAATTTCCAATAAAGCTTTGTACTACTACTACTAAAACTTTGACGCGCTGTAATTTGTAAACAGTTAATTCTAGGGAAATGAGCATATTAAAGGACTTATAGAGAGTTTAGTGTTAAACCAAAAAGGTCCTTATCAGTTTAGTCGTGGCATCAAGGGTTCACGAGATGTTTGCATTTGAACTTTCCGCAAAAATCGTGGTTAACGTCAACCCTTGCCCACTCCACCAAATTGACAAAATACTCAAAATTAACCCCTGAGCATTAAAAAAAAAGAAATATTGACATACACTATTTTAGCAAAAAAAGATCCTATTAAATAATTTTCTAGCGCTATAAAAGGTCTGGAATTATTTTGAAAATATATGTCAATTCGGTAACAAATGATACATGATACTCTTAGTTTTATGAAACGAAGAAAATGCAAATTTTTGGAATGAACACTTCAATAAAAAGATTAAGAAATTATTCGAGAAGGGTCCATTCCACCATATATCGAATATTTCCCATATCAACAATATTTATTTAAAATGTTGAATATAAAAAGTCACAGGAAATAACTTAAATGGGTCCATTTATTTCCAGAATGTCATCCAAAGTCAAATATAGATTCTATTACACTTTATTTCTGTCTAAAATTGATTGATATTTCAAGCACTTTAGAAGTGACCGTCAAAAATCGTCCGTCGTTCCCCCTTGCTTAAGCTAGACAGGCAAAACATTCAATCACCACGTATATAAATAATAATAGTTCCTACTTTTAGCATATATTTTTATGTACTGCAATGTGTTTGAAGTACCTAAGTGGCATCGCAAGAGGAATAGGTAGTGGCGGACTGACTGTTGATGGTTGTGGCGATTTGTACCGAGTAGCGGCGGGGGCACGTGTAACAGCACTTTATGGAATCGAGGGGGGGCGTTTTGGACAGAGGGCATTGTGGCGATTGCCACCACCATGGTCAGTCCGCCACTGGGAATGGGCCGGTATTGGGTTCATTGGAATTAAGATGACCCTACATTCTCTTCGTTAATTTTTTTTATAAGATGTAGGTAGTGGCGGTTTGTGGTGTTGGAGAAGGTGTACATGCGAAAGAGAAGCAAACACTACCGCAAATGTTTTTTTTTTAGAATGACGTGGTCTATTGTACCTGGCTACATAAGCCATCCATACCATATACTTTTTTCGTGAAATTATCGAAGATATAGGTAATTCACATAGTAAAAACTGAAAGTAAGCAAGCATCTATTATATCCTGTTGATAATAATAATCTCTGATAAGAGCTGAAATATTTATTAATAAATTAACAGCAACGCACGTGACACGGCAATGATACACTTATGTTAGATTAGAATACTTGCAGTGTAGTATGCAGGCTCCCATGTAAAGTATGGGCTAAAGTTTGATGTGAGGTTATGGAACGAAGTTTACGAAAATTCACTCTGAGCGATCTGCAAATTATTCTGTTTTTCTAAAACTACAAGAATAACAAAGACAGAGATAGTGATCTGGGCACACAGAGTAAATTTTCGTAAACCCCGATAAATTATTAATTCAGAAATGGCGCTTCTGTTTGAATTTTAGAACGGTATTGATAAATCTTCTAGACTAAATCCATGAGAAGAGAATAATGATGAGCTGAACTGCCAAGAATGTCAAGCGACACATGTAACAGTGCGATGTTGCTTTATAAGCCTTTGTAAAAGTTATTTCGAATTATCCCTCCAAATTCATACACTAATAAGATTCGTTGCACATGCATTTATTACCATTCTCCTTTTCCAGATTCAGTATACTATTATATTTTAGTTTGACGACAGAGTACAATCTTATTTATATTACATCACGGGTTAAGTCACGGTATTCAAAATTAATTTAACCTAGAAGGAAATACGGAAATCTACTTGACTATTTATGAAATAAAGAGTAGATGGCTATTTAAAAAATGTGTTAATATTCACTACATGAAAAAGGTTAAAGGATGATTCGCTTTTACTTTTAGTCGATATTAAGATTTATGTGGTTAATGAGAATATCAAAAGGAAAATGTTGGAAGAAAGAACATAAAAATAAAATTAAAAATTTTCAAAACTCCCTACCAAAAATCTAATCTCAACAATTTTAAAACGAAAAGATAATTCAATCAGAGAATTTAATTGAAAAATCTGTTGAGGTATTTATATAAGTTACTACGTACATAATCTATACAATTATATGTACAGGAACCTAATAAAAAGAAAATGTAACTTGCTTGCTTGCCTGCTTGCCTTCCTTCCTTTCTTCCGCCTTCCTGTCCCCAGTGTTAGTGAACAGTGACACAAACAATCTCTTTGTACAACATGTCCCTGGTGATTCTACCTCAAACGTCGTTTACAAAGAAGCTAGTACCTAACCAATAAATTTGGTCCATGGGATCGAAAATGAGGACCAATAATGGACAATATAGGTACAATATCAGTTATTAGGTCAAATAACACAAATATTAAGTTGTATGTTTCTATTATAGTAACACATTTTAATTATACTGTATACATTACTATTTTTTTCTGAAAAATATCTATCCTACAAAGCGCACTTCAAATTAGGTTAAGAAAAAGTGCTGCAGTATGGGGGTAAAAAGAAGTCACTCCTTCATTGTCTGTTAGTTCTCGTCACTGTCCTCTAGTTCATCTGACACCTGGTTGTCACAATGCGTAACTTGACATGATCCACATACAGACAAATTACAAATTACAAAAAACGTCATCAAATGGAAAAAGTCCTTCGGATCGAAAATAGCCCTCATTTTTTATTCCATGGATCAAGTTTATTGGTTAAAATGAATTCCCTGACCATAAAAACCATAAGTTTGATAGAAAAATTATTGTTCTACGTTTAAAAATAACAAAGTTACAAGAGTTTTGCCGATTTTCTTTGTTAGCGGTGACCATCTTAAAAAGAACCACCTTATAGCTGTCAGATATTGATAGACTTTTTTTCTGTCGATCAGTGCACCTAATAATGACAAAAACCGTTCACACTTCTTTTGTTGGAATTTGTTCTACGTCTGATGGTATATTGACCCGTCTACTACTCCATTCTAAAAAAAAATTGCATTAAACTTGATGCAGCTGTTTTCGACTAGGAGAGACACATAATTAGGTAAAACGCGCAACCAGTGGCGGATCCAGAATAAATGAACAGGGGGGCACAACTATTTTATTATTATTATTTTTTTTTTGGAAATGAAAATTGATGAGCGGGGGGAGGAGAAAACCACCAAAAATTTTTCCACTCCTAACAAATGAACAATCAACAAATTTTTCATGCTCCGGCCTTTTTGCCAAAATAAACGACAGGAGGAGCACGTATAGTACATATGTATATATAATATAATAACAATCAGTATTGTTGTTCATAAATCACCATAATTTAAAAAAAAAACGAATACCAAAATAAACGACACGGAGACACGTGCCCCTGTGCCCCCCCGCTGGATCCGCCTATGCACGTAACACCTCTCTTTTTAGTCAGAGATTAAAAAAATTGTGATTGTTATGTATTACGTGATTAAAACGTGATAATATGCAAAGACATATGAGTTTAATAGGAGGTTATGAATGGAAAAATCAATACCAGAAGGCAAAGTATTTAATAGTAATTTGTTTTTTTTTTATACCTACATAACAATAATAGTGATACCTACCTATTAATACAAAACTGCTTTTTCCTCTGCCAGAATATTTTTTTAATTAGGTATATCTTGTTTAAAGAAATATATCCTGTATAATATATATAAATATAATGAAATAAACAACTATATTTATATCCATCTGAGATACCATTTATTATTAAAATCATTTCTGAAAAATCCCATATTATCTTATTTCACCTTACTCATAATTCTGAACTAATTAGAATGAGCCAAACAAACTATTAAATAATATTAAGTAAGTAAATAGCATTATATATTTCTTAATACTGTCTACCCTCATCCAACAAAAATCGATGATAAAAATAGATGAAATGTTTGTTATTACTACAATTATAAATTTACAGTTCACATCAACATGAACTTTAACGACACGGGGGATCTATCTCATCTAAGTTATGACGTCAATGGACATGCCTCAACAACGTGCAGTACCCGTGAATTCTGATGCGATGACGCCTCGATTTAGAAACAACTCATAGAGAGCGTCTCTACTATTACCACCATTGGTGTAAGTTGACCAGGATATGAATGTACGATTAATTCGTATTAACTAATTTTCACATGGACCAAGGGAGGATCTGGACCTTGGGGGGGTAAGACAGCTGCGTACTGAAAATAACAAAAATGTTTTTCCTCGAAAAATAAAATTGATGGGTGGGGAGAAGAAAATCTCAAAAAAAAATAGAATATATATATATATATATATATATATATATATATATATATATATATAGATATTCAAAAATACAAAATGAAATAATAAAAATCATGAAATTTTAAAACGAAAATTTATGGTTTGCAGAATCTTGGGGGAGGCGTAATTACCTCGTACCTCCCACCCCCCCCCCCCCCCATAAATCCGCGCTTGACATGGACTAAATCATTATCAATACTAGGGAGTGAATATAGAAAAGTGCTTTTATTTTATTGCATTGTCAAAGCAACAGATCCCTAGATCGTCCAGAAAATTGCTATCCGACCAAGTATTTTTCTTAAATAAAAAAAGGAAATGTAATTTTTTTAAATTTGTGTTTGGTAGATCTTGACACCAAATTTTTAAGTATTAAAGTTTCTATTTTAGCCGAAGAAATAAGATATATAAGGTTCCTTTGTACTCATATTTGTTAACATTATAATTAAATCACCCATTCCAAATGCCGTTGATTTATCATTCCTTTTTTTACAAAAAGTCTTATGTCTTATGATTCTTTAAACTTAAAGATATCCACTAATTTCAAACCAAGTTCAACTTGATATACCAACTAAGTGCCAATTTTATAGACTCTCGCTTGATTTACCTCCCAAGGAACAATTTTAGTTTCTTAAATGTATACAAGGGTGCTATAAAACTATTTATAAAATGCCTTGAAAAATCTATTTTGCTGTCATAATCTGCGGTCAGTGAAATGAAGAAACGAATTATTCGGCTTATTTTTGAAGATAGAAACTTCAAATTTTGTACGTATGTATTAAAATATATATTCTAGTTCGTCACGTTTTTATTTTTTTGTTTTAGTCAAAAACACGTGATCAACGAAAAAATGGACGTCGAAAAATTGGAATTTACAAAAAACGAAATCGTGACGACCTAGATAGTCCATAATTAATTACGTGGATAAAATATAACCTCTTAATTTTCAAACATAGATTCAATAAATAGTTTCCAATTTTGCCGTCAATAGATGGCACTCGCCTCGGCATTCGCATAGCTTTACACGCTCTCAGACTTTAGGGAGGAACTTGTTGTCATGGAGACCTGACGCGAATGAATGCTTGCCAGGGAAGCATTTAGGAGTTCTGGTAATATCTTAAATTTATTTATAAATTATTTTATCTTACAGGAATTACTTAATAGATGAAATTCTTTATAATGTTAATACATAAATAAAAGGTGCCAAATAGAGAGGACCGGTTTTGTATAAACACTCCTACAAATTTTATTATGAAAATTTGAATGCGGTTTTTAGTTAGGTCAGAAATCAATTTATTCGAAATTATTACCAAGCAAAATGTACAGGGTGTCCCAGTCAACGCGCTATGCTGGGTTTTCTCGGTAGTTTCTGAGATAAGTTTATGGTTCAAAATCCAATCTGACGTAGGTTTTCCGAGGAATCTCATACTGCTAAGATATTTAGGAATCCAAAATGACGGACGAATTTCGTCATCTACGATCCTATTCGACTGAAAATCGATATCTGGGGGTTTTCGGGGATGCGGTTTACGAATTTTTGGTCAAAATTTAGGAATCCAAGATGGCGGACGAATTTCGTCATCTATGGACCTATTCGACTGAAAATCGATATCTGGGGGTTTTCGGGGATGCGGGTTATGAATTTTTGATCAAAATTTAGGACTCCAAGATGGCGGACGAATTTCGTCATCTATGGTCCTATTTGACTAAAAATCGATATCGGAAAATTTAGGAATCTAAGATGGCGGACGAATTTCGTGATCTATAGTCCTATTCGACTGAAAATCGATATCTGGGGGTTTTCGGGGATGCGGGTTACGAATTTTTGATCAAAATTTAGGACTCCAAGATGGCGGACGAATTTCGTCATCTATGGTCCTATTTGGCTGAAAATCGATATCTGGGGGTTTTCGGGGATGCGGGTTACGAATTTTTGATCAAAATTTAGGACTCCAAGATGGCGGACGAATTTCGTCATCTATGGTCCTATTTGGCTGAAAATCGATATATGGGGGTTTTCGGGGATGCGGGTTACGAATTTTTTATCAAAATTTAGCACTCCAAGATGGCGGACGAATTTCGTCATCTATGGTCCTATTTGGCTGAAAATCGATGTCTGGGGGTTTTCGGGGATGCGGGTTACGAATTTTCGGTCAAAATTTAGAAAACCAAGATGGCGGATGAATTATGTCATCTGTGATCCTATTCGAATGAAAATCGATATCTGGGGATTTTCGGGATGCGGGTTACGAATTTTTGGTAAAAATTTAGGAATCCAAGACAGCGGACGAATTATAACTATATTTTGACCCCCTTTATTTATGTTATTATTGGAGACAAAAAAAAGTTTCGTATAAGAGTTGTAAGGTTGTATACATATTTTTTTAAATGCAATTAAAAAACAATTGCTTGGATATGTCACGTGATATAACAATGAAGGTTGCTTTTTAAATGAAAAACCCTGTATATTTTTACATATTCTTTTAGATCCTTTATCCCTGATTTCAAACATATAAGGATCTAGCTGTAATATTTTTTGATATATCGGACATTAAATATGCTCCAAACATGCTTATAGGTATTTTAGGGTTTCTGACGGAGCGCAGTCAGTGGCGGATTTAGGGGGGGGGGCTATAGGGTAAAATCCAAGCGCGGCAATTTTTTTGAAAAACACCAAAGACATAAAAACAAAAAATTATTATTATTAATATGTTCTATCAGAACATGTTTAATTTATTTGAGAACGTGTTTTTTATAATAACTAGACTAAAGTTCCTTATTATAGTCAACAGTACAGGGTGGTTGTGCAAACGTTAAAACCTCATTTAACTTCTTTATTTTTGGAGTTACGTAAATACGTTCAAAAATAAAAGTTATGAGATATCACATGTATTTTCCAAACATCATTTCAGCAAAACAATTCAAACAAGTCGAATTTCGGAGATATGAGCTTTACCTTGGTTTTACTTCCACATCCAGTGGAAGTATAGTAACGACAAAAAAATTTTTTTAAATTTTTATTGTTTAAATAGGCTCAGAATGTCATGAAACGTCGAGATTTTAAGTTTGAGCGAAAAAAAAATTTCTGTCTGTCGGTCTGTAACTTTTTTGTGCGCACGTTTACTCTGTAACCGTTTAAGATATTGACTTGAAATTTGGTACACAAATGTACTTTAACGAGATCTGGAACTAGATTATATTTTCATTTTGTTCCGTCAGAGGGTTGGGGGGTAAATTGGGGTAAATTTGGGGTAACCAGCTAAATCAAGCAGCTAATAGTCCAGAAAATTGGTATTTAGTATATACAAGAGAAGCTAAGGTCTCAAAAAATGTTTGGCATTAGCCACCCCCACCCCATTACTAAATTTTTTCGTTGTGAATGAGTTGGATCGAAAATCTGGATGCGGAAGTAATGATTCCTTGGGCAGCGGTTTTTTTAAATAGAACACCCCCATATATTTTTACACTATTTGAAAGGCCATAGAAAAATCTTTTCAATGATATATGACCCAGTCTGTTCACTTTTTAAATTTTTTTTCCGATTTGAATCTAATTTTACTTATGGAACAAATTAGGATCTACTTATTACCAGAAAAAAATTCACGTCCTACAAATGCAAAGCCACCTGCGGTACCAAAATATGCGGATAAAATCAAAAAATCATATTAGGCATATTTTTATTGGAAAATTTTGTTAATGAAAGAATTGTTCAGAAACCTTAAGTCCAAAATTTAATCAAAAAAAATATATAAATTTTTATTAAAATAATGTCCAAGTCCGAAAATATCATTTGAATGGGTTTTTTCGTTTAGAAAACTGTACTATGACAATTTTGTTTGAAATTAAACCCAAGCTGCAGGTAGTTGTAAAACAGTTTTTTTTTAAATACCTAATTATTTTCAAAATTTTTTAAATTTCAAGTTTTTCATTTTTTAATTTTGATTAAATTTTGGCCATTTTGGACAATTCTTAACAAGTTTTATTAACAAAATTTTCCGATAAAAAAATGCCTAATATGATTTTCCGATTTTCTCCACATATTTTGGTACCGCAGGTGGCTTTGGTACCGTAGGAGGCGAATGTTTTTCTGATCATAAGTAGATACTAGTTTGTTCTATACTTAAGTAAAATGCGATTCAAATCGGAAAAAAAATAAAGTTATTGGGATGTTACCATTTCAAGTGAAACACACTGTATCAATTATTGAAATTCTCCATTTTATTTAAAATAAAGTGAAATTAGACAGAACTAACATATTGTTTATTTTAATTTACATACTTTTGTTTTCCATGGCTAATTTGATAAATTGTAAATTTATAGTAAATTAGACAAAATTTGTTTAAGATAAGTACCATGTATTATATTATAAATACAAAGCTTTTTTTATGGCGTTTCAAATGGTACATATATGGAGTGTTCCTTTAAAAAAAAGCAAAGTAAAGTTCATATCTCCGAAATGCGACTTTCAATAGGCATGTCCACAAAATTTTAATTTCAATTGGGAATGATAGAATTATCGATATTGTACACTAATTTAACAATAAAAAAAACCGCTGCCCAACTTCCACATCCAGATTTTCTATCCAAGTCACTCACAACGAAAAAATGTTGTATGTGGAAATAATTGTTTAATAATATAATATTTGAAATTCTCTACCTCAAAAACCCATAAAACGATACCCCACATCGGTAATGGGGTGAGGGTGGTGATAGAGGGTGGTAATGGGGGTGGATAAAGTAAAAAAATATTTTGAGGTTTCTAGTTCTTGTACACACACTAAATTAAATTTTTTTTCATCCCCTTTAATAATGGGGTGGGGGCTAATGCCAAAATTTTTTTTGAGACCTTAGCTTCTCTTGTATATAGTAAATACCAATTTTATGAACTCTTACCTGCTTGATTTACCTATTTACCCCAAATTTACCCCAATTTACCCCCAACTCTTCGACGGAACAAGATGAAAATATAATCTAGTTCTAGATCTCGTTAAAGTACATAAGTGTACTAAATTTCAAGTGAGTATCTCAAACGGTTCCAGAGTAAACGTGCGCACAAAAAAAAAGTTAGACCGACAGACAGACAGAATTTTTTTTGCTCAAACTTAAAATCTCGACGTTTCATGACATTCTAAGCCTATTTGAACAATAAAAATTTTTAAAAAATTTTTTTGTCGTTACTATACTTCCACTGGATGTTGAAGTAATATATGTATCCTTATTTTGCCAGTTATTCGTAATAGGCATCGCCCCAACATAACGAGGATTTTTGGTAATTTTTCAATAAAAATTCTTGGCCTATGGTAAAAAAATATTTTGAGGTTTTTGGTTCTTGTACATACACTAAATCACACTTTTTTTTCGTCCCCTTAAAAAGTGGGGTAGGGGTGGTAATGTCAAAAATTTTTTCGAGACCCTAGCTTCTCTTATATATACTAAATACCAATTTTACGGACTCTTACCTGCTTGATTTACCTGTTTACCTCCCCATTTACCCCAATTTACAACCCAACCCTTCGATGGAATAAGATGAAAATATAATCTAGTTCCAGATCCCGTTAAAGTACATAAGTGTACCAAATTTCAAGTCAATATCTTAAACGGTTCCAGAGTAATCGTGCGCACAAAAAAGTTAGACAGACAGGCAGAATTTTTTTTTTGCTCAAACTTAAAATGTCGACCTTTCATGACAGTCTAAGCCTATTTGAACAATAAAAACATTCAAAAATTTTTTGTTACTATACTACCACTGGATGTGGAAGTAATCAATATTCTATTTTCAAGAAAAAGAACGCCATTGCCATGTAAACCGGAAGTGATATTTAAAATTTACATGCCTTTTTTTAATTTCCTTTAATGCTTTAATAGTCAATTAAGAACATAAATAATCCGATCAATTCTTCTTTGATGTTCAATTATATGTTTCTTAGCGGCATAGATTCCCCGAAAAAAAAAATACTTATCTCAAAAACTACCGAGAAAATCGGACATAACACGTTAACTAGGACACCCTGTACACTGTAAATATACATTATGTACCTACAGATAGTTTTTTCTTTTAATTAAAAACCACTGCCTAAGGAATCACTACAACCGCATTCAGTTTTCCTACTCAAATTATTTTAAATAAAAATTCTTGTGCACCCAACGCGAAATTCGACTCTGTACGACAGAAATATATTTGAACTATTTCTCTTATATATTACACAATATGTTATTCTCCGCCTTTTTACTTGGTCGGCATATTTCATTGGTCAAAGGTGCACGCCCACCCGTATGTACCCTTTTCATATATATCAATGAAAATATGTTTTGTCTTACTGCAGATTGTCCTCTTAAAGCGACTTGTAGACTAAAAGGGCCCACCCTTATGAAGGTTGTTAAGGCCTATTTTAAATTCCATCATAAAACTCCTTAGTGAGGCATAGTGCTGCTCTTGAAAACCTCGTTTGGGCCGTTTTAAAACCTTTCCTAAAACCTATTTTAAAGCTGTCAGAAGCTTTTCTATTAGCTTCCTGCATTTCTAGAAAACACCTAGAAGGCTACCTTAAAACTGGTTTTTAAAACCATATTAGAACTGAGAAGCTATAAGAATGTCCACGAAGGAATCCAAATAATTTTATTATTGCATTTATTTTTTCTAAACTGATTTAAGCAAACACACCATCAGACTTATTGAAGATAAAATGGAATTTGAAATGTATAAAGCGTAGAGCACTATAACCTCTCTAAGGCCGATTAAAAGGTAATAAAAAGCCATCAGGTATGACAAAAAAATTAAAACCAACGGCAGTTTATCGTTAAAACTACATAAGAAAGGCCCAAAAAACAAGAGCCCCTCAGAAATAATAATGATTTTAATATCCATACAAAATTTGCATAGACACACGTAATCAGCAAATTTAAAAAAGTGGGCTGCTTCTCGGTTCCCACGGTAATTTTCAGTCGTTTCTTGTAATTCTACCTTAATTTGCTAACGAAAAAGTGATAATTATTGATAATTATAATTGTGAGATTGATCTTGAATATTTTTATAAAACAGGAAAAACATGGCCGGCCAACTAAAAACCTAATTGTCATTTTACAGTTCTCTCCAGTGTTGCCAGGTCTAGTGAAATTTCACTAGATCTGGTGATTTTTTTAAAATCTAATGATTTAGTGAAAACTTTTATGAAAATGCCCATTTTTAATGATTTTTGAATCATCCAATTTATTGCCCTCTTCTGATAGGTAGACAAACATTAAATTCGAGTTGCGATTCATTTAATACAGAACTGTTCACGTTAATCGCTACCACGGTCAGTAAACTCTACGGTTACCTCGATCAGCAACTCTTAGACGAGAGAGACGCGTGGAGCGGGGAATCGAATGAAAGAGACAGACATATTTGATTTCCGTGCAAAAGACACAGACAAAGATGCCTGTAGTGTCTACAGCTGACGTAGGCTGTAGACCGTAACAGAATATCTTTCATTCGACTCCCCGCTCCGCGCGTCTCTCTCGTCAAAAAGCTGCTAATTGAGGTAACCGTATAGTTTATTGACCGTGAATCGCTACAATCGAATAGCCTAGGCTCGTTGCCCTCTAGCGTCTCGTAGACAAACAGTACTTTCTAGTTACAAACCCTTTAATACAATACAAAGTACGAAGTCTGGCAACGAAATAATCAGATAGAGGACGCTCAAAGCTATGCTGTGGTCAAAGAGCTCAAGAAAATTACGTGTCCTACAGACACTGCAACTTTTGAAAATTAAAGATGAGAGCTTTAATTTCAAATCTAGTGAAATTTTAGTAAGATTTAGTAACTTTTTAAAGCGTCGCCTGATAACTTTTAAAATTTTGATCTGGCAACACTGGTCCTCTCATTAAACTACATATTCTAATAACCTAGAACATTTACTCTAAATGAAGCCCTTTTAGTCTTTTTGTGTACTATCACAAATAATCCCTTCCTTACAAAAATGCAAATGCACTTGGCGAAGATCACATGGACTTGATAAAAGCTATAATAAAACGTTTGGGACGTTGACATTTGATACAAAAAACTTAAAACTTAACCTCAAAATAATTTGTATGTGTGTGTGTTTTAACAGTCCTTTTAAAATGGCCACTCTTTTTTATTTTCTTCCACCTTTCCAAAAAAGACTTAATTACACATCAGTAAGTTGTGAAATGCTTTTAATTAACACACACACACACACACATGCATCAACGACACTTCAGGCAGACATATTGTTTATTATTTTTATAATAAATGTTTTATCGAGGTTTTGGAAAGTGTTTTATGGAATTAAAATTTGCCATTTAGATTTATAGAGGCCTTTTTTTCTTCATAACGGTTTCATCACAACATTTATCAAGGATGTTTTAAGAGTCTAGTTTTGTAATGGCCTTTAATAAGTACTAATAGGCATTGAAAATGTCTAGTTTTAAAAAGGATTTAAAATGCATTTATTGCAAATATGTTAAAACCATAAAGAATAATTTAAAGCCTCTTTAAATCTAAATGGAATTTAAGACGTTCATAAAACTAATTAGCTTTATGGAGAGTTTTATGTAGGTTAAATAAATCCATTACAAATACATATTATCCTAGAAGCAAATTAGCTTTATAATTAGGTCTTACAGAATGCTTTAAAACTTACTATTAAGAGCAAGTATACCTGAAGCCTAAAAGGCCTTAACTACAACATCAATAAAGCACATGACTATTTTCTAACCCTGACAAACCTTTCTTAAAACCTCCTCAAGTCCAAATGACTTTTAAATTGGGCTATTTACCTCTATTTACTCCAACCCCCAACCCTTCAACGGAATGAGATCAAAATATAATCTAGTTCCAGATTTCATTAAAATACATACGTGTACCAAGAGTGGATGGGGTTAGTCCAACCGGCCCTGGCAATTTTAGGAAATTGGCCCAATCGCGCATGGAACTAGAATTTCAAATTTGAGTGGGCCAGGGAAGAGTAATTTTTTTTTGTGGGTCAAGGTCCAAGGGGGATAATGCGCCGCAGGCGAAAATTTTGTATTTTCAAGGTCAAACGCTCTAAAATGAAAAGTTAGAAATTCAAGTAGCAAAAACATTTTCTTCGAAAAATAGGTTTCGTCAAACGAATTTTCCTTTTTTTTTATGCAATTGCAAAAATTACTTAAAGGTTCAAAATACTAACACGTAGTCTGACTTAACCACGATCTAAAGCAGACTGCTACCGTCTTGGTAACATTTTTAAAAACGGCACTAAACATCCTTACTCTTTATTAAAATTTATTTACATTGAAAAACAAAGAACGAAATAAAAAATTTAAACATTTTAACAGTATAACAATAAATAATAAATCAATAATAATTATGACTAATATTGTCTAAATAGACATCTGGAAACATCAAAAAAAAACAAAAAAATAATTCTAAAGTTTCAGAGGTCAAAAGAAAAATAAAGAAGACTCCTTAATACATCAGACTTTCTTAAGCAAATTTGCAGAATTTGGGACGAACATGCAAAATTAGGTTATTAATTTAATAACTTATTATAAATGACATCTGACATTTATGTCAGTGGCCGATTTTTTAACATAGCAGCATGAAAATTACATCTGAGACTTCTGTCGTTCTAAGTAAGGATTAAGGAGGGAAAAGAGCTGCCTAAACGGCAGCAAATTTCTTTTGGCCGTCGGGTTTCTTATCCGCCGGAACAAATGCCTATTTACCTCGGACCGGCCCCAGAGCCACCGGCCCGACGGCAACGAAGTAGCAACGTCTTCCTTTTCCCAATTTCTGTATTTTCTTGCTTGCGCTCGTTAATCTTGCGATCCAAAAACTACATTTGCCGAATTTGTATAACTAAATTCTTTTAGCTTTTAACAGTGAATCGCTCAAGTATATGCAAAAGTTTCTGAATTATCTAAATTTTCCTGTGGAAGTTATGGCATGGTGTTTCGCAAGGGTAGGCTGTTAATATTAGGCCAAGATTCAACAGACAATTCGACAATTTATCCTACATCCCTGAACCGATTTTTTGATGGGCTCTTAGAGACAACTTTATAGAATGGTACACTTGATTTCAAAAAAAGTAGTACAAGTCTTAGATAAGAAAATGACCTTTTTTTAGTTGTCTAAATTGTTCTTTTGGCAGTAAATTATTGAAATTAACTTAATAATGTAATTATAGATGTCAGTCAGTTGTAATTACGTAAGTTGATATTGATATGTGATAAAAATTAAAAAAAAAACTGCATATAGACCAAAAATAGAACCGACATAAGTTCAACAATATCAAACTAAAACTACTTGATAAAAACTTGATAAAACGAAATTTTCTGCAATTTGGTTATTACATAAATAAACTTTCCCAATCAGGGTACGAAGTTGTTCCGCATTTTCAGGACGATAATTCAATTTCTTTATATGCTTCACCATAGTTCCTCAAATATTCTCCGTGAGATTAATGTCGGGACTTTTAAAAGGCCACAGTAGCTCTTCTATTCCACATTATTATTCCAAACTCCGAAGCCATTGGTTTGCATTTCGCGCAGTATGTATAAAGCAATTATCATCTTGGAAGATAAAATTATCATCTGATATAGTTCCCTTACTGACGGCAACATAACATTTTCAAGTATATCAATATATTTAATGGAATTAAGATGACCATCAATAAACCAATACATTCCCATTCCTCTTTTACTAATCCATGTCCACGAGGCCTATAAACATGAATATATCTATCATTACACGACTGGAAAACTTTTTCATCAGAAAATATGACTTTTGACCAAAAGTCCTCATTGTTGAACATATGGTTGAGCTCAAAAATGACCGTCCTTATTCTTGTCTTCCGTAAATTTGTATTTTTTAGCAGTAGAACTACACTTCAAGATGCTATTTTTAATTCTTCTACAAGCATTAGATCTTGAGACAGGAAAATTTTTTTCCAAAACTGCCTCAATTGCGGTCTCAAATGGATTTTCCTGAAAGTAATTTATAAGGGCTTCTTGTTGCTTATTACTTCATTTAGGCCTACCAGATCGATGTTTGCGGGATACAGTTCTTTTATTTTCGTATCTTTTTTCAACTTTCATTACAATTCCTATTTATGTTATATTCAGAAGCAATTGTTCACAACTCATTTTCAAATTTGGAAAGAGTACTAATCTTCTGAATATCTGTTAGTTATCCAACCATTATTAAACAAATGCAGTACTTCAGATAGTCCCTCCCCCCCTTAATGGGCTCCTATTTCATATTTTCAAAAAAAAAAAACGAAGCAAAATAAATATATTTATCAGGCGAAAAAAGTATTTGCTCTGTGTTTATGAAATATGTACAAAAAAGATATGTCTTAACATTTACAATAAATCTTGTAAGGTAGTATTTTGTTTCACTAACTACTACTAACTAGCTTGAATTCTTATTTAACCTCCTGTTTAAGTTACATCGATTATCTCATCGCATACGGGCGGCCAGCGTCAAGGTCACAATTGATTTCTAGTATTTGCCACAACCCACACGTCTTGACGGCATATACCACTCTATCTAATTTAGAAAAAAATGTTATTTTTAAGTGCCTGAAATAACATTCAATAATATAAGCAGAAATTTAGAAAGTATTAATATAATTATAATATAATATAAAGTGAAAGTAAAGAATACGAATACACAGATCTCTATATATTCCTAATTCCTCTACCGAATATACAGAATATACCTACTGATGATAGTTACTTTGTCACATACATATTTGTTATTCCAGAAATATTCTAAAAACCTGTTCAAAATATTTAAATTATCAGACAAGGTAATTTTCTGTTATCACATCAAAAAATACTTTTTAAATTAAAAAACATGTCGATGCTTGTGAATGTAAAACAGGCTTTTTACTTTTTGATTTTGCTACAATTGAAATTATTTAAGTAGGATGACATGAAAGACAAAAAAAATCTGGTTTGTAAACTCATGCAACAAGTCTTGTTTTAGACCTCAGCTTTTTATTTTGAAGCGATGAAACCACCGCAATTTTATTTTGGATTTTCACACGTGTTTATAAAAATACCCCGTATTGTGGAAAAATCCTCCCGTTAAGAATATCTATGAAAATAGATTGTTATTTATATGGTTCTATACATAGATTTGTATCCAGGGGGGGTGGGGAAAGTTATATTTAATTTTTCTTTAAGTAGTGTAGAGGTGAAAATTTGGAGATAAGTATTTACACTTCTAACCTTTCTTGAGCTGCATCCTGGCGTGAGAAAATTTAGGCGGAAAGTTAAAAACTGCCTACACGTTGATAATAATTCTCATCAATCGTGGTTAAAAGTGATAAAAATAACACACATTCGCAGATGATATAAGAAATAGAAATAAAATGTTTAATTTTGATTTGAGTACACAGAAAATGTTTACATATGATCTGTTCAGTCGATGCTGAAAACATTTATCTGAGAGAAGTACCAGATATATATAATCTTGCTAAAGCGTTTATTTTTCTTGATTCATCTTGTGTATTGAAACAAATTAATTCGACTTACAGCACTATTATTTCAACTACGATTTTGCTGATTAAATATTTTTTATAAAATTGTAAATTTTGAACTATAGTGCATCTTTTATCAAAACTATGCAGGATCAGTTATTTGAACTTAAAATTTGTTAGGATTCTAAGCAAGCAATTAATTACACACCCCATGTTTTCGTTTGAAATATAAGTTTTGAACTTATATAGGGATATGACAAAATACAGAGCAAACTATTATCAAATAATGTAATGTCATTGAAGTTAAGTTTATGTTTTTACTTTTCAGTACAACTTTCTTAAATTTCGCTTTACGATGTAAAATAATTCAATAGATGAATAAAAATAAAAAACAGTGTAATTTAATAAAAAATATATTCGTAAAAATGTTTTTTAGGACTTTGATACAATTATAATACTTAAAAAATAATAATAAATAATGTTATAATCACAGATACAAATGTAAAACCTTAATCATAATTTTATGTTAGAGAATGGAATGTTTTATATACAAATGAAAAGAAAACGCAGCAGTCATAAAAAATATGTACAATTATGTGCAAAATTCGTTAACGTTAGAAAACTACAACGAAAAATGACAAAGCACATCACAATTTTTTATAAAAATAAAAAAGGCTCTATACAATAGCTTAACTATATTGAGCTTATTTCTTAAGTCAAAAAATTTAAAGTCTATAGAGAAAGTGGTACAGCTGCTGGCTGCAGAGGCCTCAAAACCGGCACTATGTTAATTCTGGGGCCATTAACCCTATCTTTAGCGTGCCTCTTTACGTGTTTCGCCAAATGGTCCGATCGCATGAACCTCCTTTGGCAAAAATCACATTTAAATTTTTTTTCACCAGTATGAGTCCTTTTGTGCCTCGACAACTCGTCAGATCTAGAAAATCTTCTACCGCAATCCTCCCATTGACAAACGAATGGCTTCTCACCGGTGTGAGTTCTATTGTGAGCTTTCAAATGGGACGATTTGAAATAGTTCTTACCACAACCCTCGTAGGTGCACTCGTACACGCGTCTGCGAACCGGCTGTACGGGTGGTGGAGGTGCCAATAGAACTATCTGAGTTGGTAACACTGTGCCATCCGCAGAAATAAAAATTGTTTGTGGGGGATGGCCAGAAGTAACCAACTTCGGTGCTAAGGCGGGTAGAGACGAAATACTAATTTTTGCCGGAGGCGCGGGTTTGGGACTTTCTTTAGATATGTCCTTTTCACTGTTGTACACTTGCTCTTTTCTGTTGCCCATTTTGAATTTCAGGCTTTTCAAGATGTTCACTTCCTTCGGTGGGGGTGGAATTGGAAGGGAAGTGCAGGTGCCGTCCTGGTTTACTCTGGTAATTACGGATACGGTCCTCTCGAACTTCGGAGGTGGAGCATGTCTTATTGGCTCCTCTTGAAGAGGTAAAAATTGTATCAGAGGCTCTGGGGGCGGTGTGTTGATTAGCAGCTGGCGGGCCAATTCACTATCATTTCTGCAGCGTCTTTTTTTTAACGGAAAATCCAATTCTTCGCTTTCTGAATCTGAGGGGTGTGGAGTTAGAAGTGTGGGTAAAGGAAGTGCCCTCTTCTGTCCCAAGAAGTTGCGAAGTTGAAAAATTGTTGACTGTTGTGTGGACTCGTCGTCTGACACCTAAAAATAAAATAATTTATTAGTGACTTAGGTATATTTCGTTGCCATTTAAATTCCATTAAAAATATCTACACTATACCTGTAGGTAGGTAAGTATAAATAATTTCTGATTTTATTTAGATATATAAAAATTATAAAACAGAACATATAATTTTGTAAAACGTGTGAAACAGATAAGTACAGTTAATTCAGTAATTAAATTATCAACACGTGAAGTATAAATATAACAAGAAATAAACAGAATATCTTCGGTGATTGAAGTATTTTTAAATGGAACATAAAAATTAATCAAGTTAGTTATTTGTATTTTTACTCGTATAAAATTTTGAAAAATAAAAACCAGCTTACATTTTTTAGGGGTGGAGTGCTAGGTGGTGAAAGAAGACCTGTCTCTGCACGAATCATTTTTGAACTTATCACTTAAAACTTTGACTTAAAACTGTTTAAACAACCGTGACTGTACTCAACGGGATATTAGAATTAAAATGATTTCTGTATTTTGAAGCTTTCAGTGATGTTATTGCTTTGGCATGGGTTATTGGGGTGTGTTGTGAGCTGCATCCGCAAACTGGCCAATAACGGTTGGGGGCTCGTTTCCTTGCGCCAATCGTGGCAGGCTGATCACTCGAGGACAGCATGATCGCATGCATGATGTTCACGTGCACACCGGCTGATAGCAGCAGCGTTCGACCGTGATTGTGACGTTACAAAAGCGTGCTAGCTTTGTGAAACGTCAGAGGCAAGCCCGCGCAAGGTGTGTTAACCGTTGAATGTGTAATGGTCTCCGACGTTGCCAGATGGTCGAAGTTTGCCTTAAAATACGAAACATATTCAGTGTTTGATGGATCACTGAAATTAATTGTAATCGTTTCAATATTTCTATCTATTTATTTTTTAAATAGGTACATTGATATATAGGTATAACAAATTAAAATAATAACGAATAATACGGCAAAAATTGATTATTAGATAATATACCTAGTTGTACGAAGTAAATACCTACCAAACACTTGAAACACGTTTATTTATTTAGTCGCATCAACCAAAATTCGAGGTTGGAAATAACACTTTATTTGACCAATAAAAATATCTAATTGCCAAAATGTAAATACAAAAATCTGTGGAGCTTTGGCAACACCGTTTGTTGTGTAAAGTTGGACGGCGTATTTTTTGCTGGTCCTGGTGAAAAGAAGAAAGCGTACTTTAGCAACGCACCTCTAACTGATTTGACTATTTTTTACGAGTTTTAAACAAATACCTAATTGGTTCGATTACACATAATATAAATTTTGTAATTTTCTTTAGTGTTACGATTCCCATCTAAAAATTATGTAGGTATTTGGTGACCTTAGAACAATACCTATGAACTTGACATTAATTTCATATAGTATACGAATGTTCTACAAAAAATTGTTTTTCATTGTGTAAGAATGCCCATCTAAAAATATGTATTTGGTGACCTTAGAACAATATGAACTTGACATATTAATTTCATATAAAAATGTTCTACAAAAATTTGTTTTTCATTGTATAAGATTTTCAAGAAAAAGTCCAACACTTAATGAAAACTATTAATAACAAAATTAGAAAATAGTACACTTTCAATAAAAGTTATTATAACATGCGTTCTATCTAGGGTTGCCGGGCCTAAAATTCGAAAAGCCGGACTTAACTTATAAATTTGGCCGGACATTCGCTAAAAGAAGCAGAACAGCATTCGTTCGCCATAAAAAAATAACTGAAACACAAAATCAGTCTTTTAATATCTCTATTAAACTTGATTAATAAACATTTGTTACACGGGAAGAAAAAAAATCATCGTAAAACAATAGAATATATATTATTGAGAAAAACGACTAAAAACGAAAAGAAGAACGAAAAAATCACGTTTTAGAGCCTAAGGAAAAAGCCAAACAAAAGCCGGACGAACAGGGCATGTTAATTTTTAGCCGGATGAAACCGTAAAAAGCCAAACATGTCCCGGACGCCTGGCAACCCTAGTCCTATCTGAGAGTTGGTAACGGAGTGTCCTGCTCAGTGTGTTGCTGTAGAAGAACGCACTACCGGGCGTCAAAATGACGCGACACCAATTTAGTTCTCGGGGGGCGCCAGTCGCGTGCTACCCCGTTCTTCTACCTCCCAGGGCTCCTATTTTCAAACTCATGCGAGGCGATTCCGTGTGCGAGATTTACTGATTGTCGAACGAAATTAGCAAAACCGTATTTTCAAATCCCATTATACGATAATTTTTGCATTCGTATGCGATTATTTCCGTTTAATTACATCGGATGGTCAAAGCTAAGCGAAATTGAAAGTCGTATGCGAAAACAGGCGATTATTTGAAGGTTATGTGAATGTGTTTTAATCATGGGAGTAAATGATTTGATAAATTTAGCAGCTATAGAAGCCCTGGAACAATATTAATATCAACTTTAATAGTTAAAACATTCTCTGGCTATTTCTTCGACATACCTATAGTGAAAACAGGCTATTTTTCTCAGTAATCTACTAAGTATAACCCCATTATTAAAATTTGATTCAATTTAAAAAGTGAGATTTACTAGTTCATGTGATAGAATAATAAGTCCCAACTAGGAAAATACAGAAAAATATCTGTATCAATGTTTTTTTTTTCTGAAAAACAGTATCCAGAGCCCAAAACTTCAGTAGCATGTCTAATAGCCCCCTCCAAATCCTATAACTTCTTTTTAAATGTTTTTTCTAAAATGCATTGTTCTGCAAATTTGGCCAACTTAAACGGGACACTTATGGATATATGTATATTTTTATCTTTGCAAATTTTATTAAGGTAACGAAATGTTCATTGTTTAACAATAATCATTTTTTTCTACGATTGTGTAAAAAACGGCACTTTAGCGCATCATTTTGAGTGCAATAAGTATCACTTTGTTGTACTAGTGCAATTTTCTGTTTTTATTGCACTATTTAACACTCAAATATTAAAACAGTATTTGTTAAAAATGCCAAAATGTGAAAAATGACATTTAATGCAAAATTTTAATTAATTTATTTTGGTGATTTTTTGACTATACGATGGCATCCCGTGTCGTATGCTATGTTGTCAAGTCTACTTATACGAAATTTAAGTCGCATATAATTTTAAAATCGGGTGATGTTTGAAAATCCTGATTTTAAGTGATACTCGAAAAAATTTCGTGCACGAGTACTCGCACACGGATTAAGACGCATGAGTTTGAAAATAGAAGCCCAGGGCCTCTATTCTTGACCGTGATAGAATAGAACGATCCCCGGGGAGCGTTCCCCGGATTTGTTCTACTGCCATTCTATTGCAAGCATTAAACTGTATTCTTGAACAGAAAGGAGGGAACAAAATATTAGGGAATGTACCGCAGCGTTGCCAAACTTATTCACCAATCATAGACGAGCAATTTCTGACAATCGGCATAACCAAAGTTCATAACAATAACAATAACAATATTAACAAACGTATTCAAAGACACGCAGAGCTGCTAGAACCTGAAAATGAAGCAGTATTTTGAAAGATTCGGTGTAATAAAAAATAAGCGGCAATATAATTATTATATTTTGAAAAGAGATGTGAATGTTTTCATATGTGCAGGGGTACCAATATGTTTTCTTAAGAACAGAGTTGAGCCCAAAGTAGGTATTATTATTTGAAGAGTAATGCTTTCCCTAAGAAGACCACAAAACCCCAATATAATATTATCATCAACGACGAGGAAATAATATGGAATCCTGCAGACATAGTGCAATTAAATATCTAGCAGTATAGTTAGATAAACGACTAACATGGAGTTACCACATCAATAAAAACTTATTGATGGTTACGCAAGGTTATCAATGCTATATCCCATTATTAATAGAAAATCGAAGCTCAGAGTTAAGTGCGCGACATTAATATATAAATCGATCTTAAGACCATTGATAACTTACGGCTGTGTGATAAAGGGAACTGCTAGCAAAACCAATATTAAAAAGGTGCAAACATTTCAAAATAAAGTGTTGAGATCTGCTATAAATGCCCATTGGCTTATAAGAAAGTCAAATCCATCGAGAGCTTGACGTGCCACAAATTGAGGATTTCATGAAATCATGTGCAGACATTTTTCAAAACTATAAAGAACTGTACAAGTACCAGAAATTTAAACCTAAATGAAAAGACTCGTAATAATAGGTTAAGAAAAAGACTACCACAAGATATCTTACTTCCAGTAGCGTTTCCGATTGATATTAATATCAATATTCTTCTATTGTTATGTTAAACCAAATATTTTGTTTCTGTTCTTTATTTTATTTTCAATTGTTATGTACTGTCTTACTACAACACACTACCATGTATAATATTAATTTGTTGATCTGGATTTTTAAATAAACAAAAAAAAAATAATGCTACCTATTATTACTTAAAATATATTTTGTACATAGTTTGTACAGACAGGGAAGATTTCTATGTATTTAACGTCGGCCTATTTCCGCTACCAGGGCCTATCACCGATGCCAGGAGACTGGCTACCCCCAACCTGGAAATTTTGCCGAACCTCTTCTCGTAAGAAGAGTAGGAATCTTTTACTTGCCTAACATAGACAAGGGACCGACTGCTTTACATCTCTAAGATCTCTATTAAATCATGGCAAACGGGCTTAGTCAGACAGAACAATGTCATAAATTTTTCATTTGATAATAAAAACTGATCTCTGGAAGAATCTCTCTCAACAGTCTCAACTTCTAGGAGTTCTTGAGAATCGTTCACGTTGTGGATTATTTCGTCCCAATATATTATTTCAGGCAGATTCATCTTTATATTAAGTCCAAAATCACAAGAATATTAATTAAAAGTGAAATAAAACATTCAGTTTTTGACAACACTTTTCTAGGTTAGAAAAGCAGAAAATGGCGGCATTCCCCGACTGTTCCCTGAAAATAACCAAGAGAAGCATCAGGGATCAGTTTTTGATAGAAATGACGATAGAAATAAGTTCAAGAATACGGTTTTGTGAATTTCAATAGAGACACGCCCACTTTCTCTTGATTGTTCTATTCTACTGCAGTCAAGAATAGAGACCCTGGCGGGTTCGAGATAAGATGCACTGAAGATAGTCGAATAATGAACCAAGGCTGCACTACCCCAGATCTTAACGGCGCTCTCTCTGGCCGTGAATTCCTCTTTTGTCTGCTAGGAATTCTGAGAAAAACGCATAAAAAAATCCCTTTCGAACCTCCGTACAGCAACTAGACGGTCGAGTGTGGTGCATTAACTCGACACATCCGGTTTTCGGTACGAAAATTCCAGGGAATATAGACTAGCAACAAGTCTCAAGATCAATTAAGATGCAATAGTTCAAAGAATCCGTTTATTTAACAGATAAGGTTATACAAAAAAGGGGGTTATAGCAAAATTCTTATTGTAAGAATCGCGCCTTCTCCAATTAAGACAAACGGCCTTCAAACCATACAAGCGAGATTGCTTACGCTAACGATCGATTAGGTAGAAAAGATTCATGCATACCTTCTCAGAATCAAAATGCGAGCTTTTTAGAAACGTCTGAGACTATTTGTAATTTCATAATTACGGCTGACTGATTTTAACTTAAAAAAGTTTTACTAAATAAATTTAGTTTCGCTAGAGACTACTTAAGCTTTAAAATTCTTGTATCGTGGCGATTCACGTACTCAAACAGATTCGTGAGGACTTATGACTGCATAAGTTTAATGGCGTTCAATCAGTCCACAACTTACTTGCCCCTATGCAGTTATTCAATATTATCGATATGGCAGCAACCCACCTTCGAGCGACTTTTAGACAAAATTGAATTTTTGGTGTTTTATACACAAGGCGTTTTCCTCTATAACTTTGTCATTTGAAAAGCCCCGCTATTGGCTTTCCTACCGTCGCTTTGTCGAGACCACTCAACGCGCTCGACCAAATTGCGAGCCGCTGAGTTAATCCAAACTCTTTCTATGCGAGAAACCGGCCTTGTGTATGTGCATTGATTTTTTATCAATTTTTGCTTATCGGCACTACGCCGGCTTTGTCAAAATCGCCTATTTTGCCTTTTAGATGCAATGCATCGCTAAAATTTCATGCTCATACTTTAGAACAGGGAATTCAATGACCATACCTCAATGGTCCATGTCTTTGGTTGAGGAATAAAAATGAAAAATATTTCAATATTTTTTAAAGTACATTTTCGGAGTACTTTTTAAACTAGCTTCGGGGTACATTTGAAAAATTAATTTTCAAGCCAAGTGAAATTTTGGCGTACTTTTGATAAATCGATTTTCGAGCCAAATTTCGACGCACTTTTAAGAATATTATTTTTCAAAGTCCAACTTTGCTGCACCTCTGAAAAAAGTATATTATACTTTCACTCTCGTATCCTGAACCAAAACATATTTTCCTAAGTGAAAATTCGGCGTGTCTCCGAATTTTCACCTGGTTATTTCTGACACATTATAGAACTCATAACGGTCCTTATGGACTGATCTGTGCCTCTGCAGACTTCTAAAAATGTCCTTAAATGAAATATTTGCCTAAGTCGAATTCTGATTCTGTCTTCAACTTAGAACGATTTTGGAGAGTTTTTCAACATTGCCATTGGCTAAGAACAAAATTATGCACCCCTCGGCCCTAAATTATGCGATTTAATAAAAAAAAATGATGAGCGGGGGGGGGGGGGGATCCTCGTATTATTTGGCGCGGTTTGTTTTTAAATCATTCGTCGGAACCTGTGTTGCCAAGCCCACTCATCGCAAAAAAAAACTAAAAAAAACTAACTTTTTTTCGCAAAATATTTGTAGAAAGCTAGAGATTTGCAGTGGTTCGTTTTTATGCAATTTTTGTGGGAATATGCGAAATTATGCGATTTTATTTAGAGTGCGAAAATTATTATCTGGCGATTAAAATTATGCGCCAATCGGCAACACTGGTCCTGCTCCCCTTGTCAGGTTTCCTTGGCTTCGAGTCCTGCCAATTTCTAACACGGCCTTTCCTGACCCAAGAGTGTTCTCACTCTTCAAGTCCAGGGGAACTGAAACTCAAATTGTTTGTGTTAGATCTTCGAGATGTGTCTCAGAAACATATTAGTATAACAAACAAAATACATATAATAAACAAAAGAAGAAGAAAAATAATAATAATCAGACATCACATGTGACCTAAAGTTCTGCAACTTTATGGTCCAAAGTCTCCCACAGTCTGACCTAATCTGTAAATTGATCAGTGAACTTGGCCAAGTTTGTTAGTAAAGATAATTTAAAAAAATATAAAAATAAGATAACTTTTAACTAAATCTTAAACTAGAAACTTGCACTAAGCGATGACTTAGCCTAATGGTCAACTTGTACCACTAATGGCCCCAAAAAGTACGCTTATGTCCAGTACCACTACTACCCGGTAAGAGAACCCTTCAGTAGCATCTTCTCTTCTAACCTCCTTGTCCGGTAGCATGACCATCATTCTGTGATTTTCCGTCATTCTTTTCTGCTCTTATTTTCCAATGACTCTTCCATCACCCGAACATCCTATTGCCACTTACCGCGATACCTACGCTAATTGTTCTCTTAAACCCTGGTATAGCTGTGACAACGTGACCTACCCTATCCGCTTCCTTTGATCTAGGAGCAATTTGGGACGATTGTACTTACTGCAGAAGAAAACATAAAAATATGAATTTACTGTAGGAACATTTATAACTAATCTCTCATTTACAACTTTCTTAAGTAGAATAGGTAGAAAAAGTTTTACCAATTCGCAAAAAAGAAGAAAAAACGGGCATATCAAATTATACACCAATTTCAGTTCTATCAGTGTCCTCAAACATTATTAGGCGTAAATGGTTTTTTAAATATATCTTGAAAACATAAAAGATTTGTATCAAGCTTTTTTGAAAATAATAACTACAACCTATTAGCAACTTTTCCTTCTAACAATAATTGAGAAGTTATAAGCAAAGTTATAAGCAAAAAATATTGAATATTTAGGAATGAAAATCTATTATTGTTGATAATTTTTTTCTATTAATTTTATGAACAAAATGCATCAGGGCTTTTTTATAGACCATTTTGTAATAAATAATTTGACCTACTAATTCTTTATATTTTGATTATTTTTAAGGGCCTTTAAGAGCTGCAAAGGGGGGAAGGCCAAAGGTAAGTGAGTATATAGGTAGAATAAAATTATTGGTACTTTATTTCTACCTACATACAATTTATATTATTATATTTTGTTTTACTTCCACATCCAGTGGAAGTGCAGTAACGCAAAAAAAAATTTTGAAAATTTTTATTGTCCAAATAGGCTTAGAATGTCATGAAACGTCGAGATTTTAAGTTTGAGCAAAAAAAAATTTCTGTCTGTCTGTCGGTTTGTCTGTCTGGAACTTTTTTTGTGTGCACGATTACTCTGGAATCGTTTAAGATATTGACTTGAAATTTGGTACACGTATGTATTATATGTATTGTAACGAGATCTGGAACTAGATTATATTTTAATCATATTTCGTTGAAGGGTTGGGGGGTAAATTGGGGTAAATGGGGGTAAATAGGTAAATCGAGCCAGTAAGAGTCCATAAAATTGGTATTTAGTATGATGCAGTATGTCCCAGGATAGATGTAACAAGAGGTGTAATGAACCAAAAATTTTGGAATTTTGGAATTTTGGAATGGTATTTGGGGATTGAGTCCTGCTTCTTGTAAAACTAAAGTATACCAAAAATGACTTGATTTGATATTCTACAGGGTGTTTTATAAGCAAAGTTGTAAAAATCACAGCTAATAAAGTACCTTTATTTTGCAAAATATGAAAAAATTCCACTAAGAAAAGTTATTTAGAATGCAATTTTATACCTCTATACCAAATTTCCGGAATATAAAATTATTTTTTTCAAACTTCCCATTTTTTCAATAAATTAGTATTTTATTTTGAACCATTCAATTAAAACTGCATAGAAATTATTTTTTGTGAATTAATATTTAAAGTTATGTAGACGCTAAAAGTAGGCTATGAGAAAAGCAGTGGATGATTAACATTTGCTCCTACACAACTTTAAATATGAATTCAACTCTTAATTCGCAAAAATGGGAAGTTTCAAAAAATAATTTTATATTCCTGAAATTTGGTATAGAGGTATAAAATTGCATTGGAATTTTTTCATATTTTGAAAAATAAAGGTACTTTATTAGTGGTGATTTTTACAACTTTGCTTATAAAACACCCTGTAGAACACCAAATCAAGTCATTTTTGGTATACTTTAGTTTTATAACAGAAAGCAGAACTATCCCCAAATACCATTCCAAAATTCCAAAATTTTTGGTCCATTACACCTCTTGTTACATCTATCCTGGGACACACTGTATATAATAGAAGCTAAGGTCTCAAAAAATTTGTTGCCGTGAGACTCATCTCATCGAGAAATTGGTTTTTCTCGTCTCGTCTCGATATTGTCGGGACGAGATTTTACAGCCATCTCGACATATTCTCGTCTGCCCAAAATCTCGTCTGGAGGTCGAGATCTCGTCTCGTCTCGACAAATGTGAAATTTCCCATTTTTTGCTTTTTTTTAACAAGTGAAATCTCTATTTATTTAATTTATAAAGTTACACTTCAATTTATATGAATATTTGACTTTTGTTTATTTTTAAACGTACCTCTTTAACTAACTATTTGAAATATTGTGAAATTCAATTTTCTCCATATTTGAATTTTTTTTGCCTCTATACCGTATATTCTAAGAAAAAATTAATCAAGTTCGTATTATACTGAAAATATATACGTTGTTCTAGTCACTATAGTAAGTAAATATATAAGATTAATTGCAAAAATTTCGAACAACCATTTCTAAAACTGAGTTCGACTTACGTACTCTTTTAACGCTTTTCACTCCAAGAGTACTATTTCCGTTCAGCTTTTGGCATTTGGAGTGAAATTTGCAATATTTTAGCGTTCGGGCATTACGGAGTGTAGTGAAGAGTTCACTCCTTAAGTCCCACCTCGTGAAGCCAAAGTTCGAAAAATAAAGTAGAATTTTATATTTAATTAACTTGACGTTTTTTGGTTTGGCGAATGTTGGGAGTACGTGTACGAATTGTTAATTAATGCTTGCTGGAAAGTATTTCATCAAATACCCATTCTCCATAGGGTTTGCAATCCCTAAATCTCGAACCCGAAAATCCCAGGATGCTGGGATTTTCGGGATTTCCGGGATTGTAAAACAAGATGGTACGGTTTCTTAATGCTACGACATTTTAGTTACCTCCGGAATTGCGTTCGAAAAGCAATGTTAGTGAATATTTGCACGATATACTAAGGATGTATATCACTCAACGCAGAAATTGTTACCCGGGCATTCTCCTATACCTACTTGCACAATTTCAATGAGCAAGAATCAGACGCACTATTCCAGGTTCCTAAAAAATATCATTACGGAAATATTAGAGAATCTTATAAAATGTTTCCAAAAAATTCCAGAGGTAACTGATGAAGAAGACCATGAAGAAGATAAAATTCTCCTCACAGCGCAGAAAAGTCATTGGAAACAAAATGTTAAAAAATGCAATGCACCTAATTCGAATACGCCCTGAAACCGATTTGATATCAAATAAAAAAAAAACTGACACTTTTTGAAAATGAAGGCAACACGGATTGACGCTTTATTGCAAGATGATTGAGCCATGCCTGTCAAAACACAAGTAAGACAAAAATAACAAGGTAGGCCATGAAAATAATTATTTTATTGTTTATTCAATTTTGACATTTCAAACCGTCATTCCATAGCAACTCCATAGCAACAACCGTAAATAGTTGTTTATTCACTAGTAAAATAAAAAGTATTCTTTTCTTGCGGCGCACTTATTTTTTATTATTTTTCACAAAAAGAGAAAATATTTCGACCTTTTCAGCCTCACTATAACCCATTTTGATTAAATAAATGTTAATAATGACGGTTTGAAATGTCAAAATTGAATAAACAATAAAATAATTATTTCCGTGGCCTACCTTGTTATTTTTCTTTCACTTGTGTTTTGACACGCATGTCTCAATCATCTGTCAATAAAGCAGTTTATTTGAATTTTGAATGTCAAATATATCAAAAAGTATCTAAGATAGACCTATACAATGTTATATATTTGAAATCAGGAGAAAAAGGGCTTCTCGAAAATGCAATAATATATAGGGTGTTAAAAAAACATATTTATTTCGTATAACGTAACCTATACATGATATTGTTTTTTTATCACGTTTCGTTAAAATATAGGTAAGATCCTACAACTTTTATACGAAACTTTTTTTCTACTTTTAATAATAACAGAAATAAAGGGGGGGTCAATATACAACGTGATCTACCAAGAAATGCGGAAAATAAAATGGTGTGCTAGTCTTCAATGTGGGAAAGTCCCTGCAAAATTTTAGAGGATTCTGAGGTAATTTAGTATATTAAATTATTAGTCAATTTGCGAAGATACACTACTGATGTTGAGTAAGTCCTGACCTACTTCTGAAGAGGTCGACGAACTTACTGGTGAAAGAACGTATTCCAGTTGTTTACATTTCCTTAATTGGCATAAAAAGTGAAGCCGGCCGGCGAGATCAAAAATAGACACGATCCAGCGGCAGGTAGCTAACATTGTTGGTATGCTTTGAAGATAATGAAGGAATTCCAGCGGACCAATTCACTTTTACGAATGAGTTCAAAGCATGCCGACAAGGCTAGCTCCGTGCCGCTGGATCGTGTGTAGACCCGTAGAGAGCCGCGTTTTTTGCTTCCGGTCGAACAATAGTTACACGGCCGTGTCATTGACCGGTTTAACTAAATATCTCGTATATCTGCTTGTTATTTCAGCATGAGATTAATGTCTTCGATTTATTTCGATTTATTTCGATTTATTTCGGTATTTTTGTAGTGTGATTTGATTAAAATCAAAAAGTCACTTCTGTCTTATCCAACTTTGCTGTCAGTAGTGTCAATCCCAAGTCTGATAAAGTGATATGGTTGTACCGCGTTACGTTAGATTAGTTGAAGTCATTGACGGCGCATTCCTAGAAAAAAATAAGGTAATTTTTTGGTCATTTTTTAAAAATTTTTCATTTGTTTTACTCCTTTCGGTGGGGACAACATACTGTTAAATTTTCCGCATGTCCTGGTAGATCACGTTGTATAGTGAGCTTCAGCTGACATATATGATCATCTGATAACAATACCGCCAACTAATGTAGAATCTGAAACGAATTATAGGTAAAAAACTTTTTAAAAACAGGCTTTTATTATTATTTAGGTGTACTAAAACGAAAAAAATAAAATTAATTGTCTTAAGAGCTTGTTGTGCGCGAGAAGTTAATAAAGGCATTAATTTTGTTTAACAGATATTGTAAGTGCCAAGTAAGTATTTTTCTTTCAATTCACGCGACAAGCTTTTAAGACAATTAATTTAACTTTTTTCGTTTCCTAAGTAAAAATAGAAGCTTGTTTTTAAATTTTTTTTATATATAATCTTATTTTTAAATTTTTAGTTACGTCTTAATTATCACTTTTATATTCATTGCATCGCGTCGTCCTTACTTAAAAGTACCGAATCCTCTGGCATTTCTTAGAATGCAACGTCTGAGTGAATATACTATCTAATCAAATTGTAGTTTAAAAAACTAAAAAACACTTTTTGGTACCATACTATTGTATTCTCAACAGTGTAGTTACACGTGTATGCAAGATTTCAGCTGAATTGGACGTCGTTGAGTGGTTCAAAGTTGACTTGCAAGATTTGATCTAAACATTAACATGCAAAGTTAAATGAAAGCTTGTAAATACGTTTTTTGCAACTAGTACCATTTGTATGAAAATTAGATCTCAATTTAACACCTCCATAATTAAGACCCTTAGCGAATTGATTTTTTTACGCTACAGGTTTAGTCAACACTGTCACTAATAAACATTCGGCAAATTTTTGTTCATATTTTCATGTATTCATTATGTATCTACTACTTACACTATTATTTTTTCAATTCCTAATCCTGATCCCGAAATCGCGGGATTCCCGTGTGTAAATTTGATCCCGAAATTCCGGGATTGTATTATGACTCCGTGATTGCAAAGCCTAATTCTCCAGTCACAGATAAAGGTGTTGTTATCAAACATAACAATTTAATATTATTGCAAAATAATACCAGTGAGTTTAGGTTGATTTCATGGAGGCGTTATTATTATATTTTTTTCCTTTCTTTTTTTTTATCTTTTTATTTATTAACGTTGGCCTATTTATTATTATATTATTATTAACCGTATTACTATGATGCATATTTAAGTTATTAACTTTAAGAAGTAAATCTTCGAATGTGTTTGGAAAATCCGGAAATGCATTTTAAACTGATAATCATCCATATCTGGAGCCGTTAGCTCTGCATAATTGTCCACTTTTTCTAAAATATGGGAAGAATCATTCTCGAAATACATTTCCCATGCAAAATGAATGATGATTATTCATGATTATTTATGTAACTGATCACAATAAGTTACTAAATCTAAATCATAGATATTGAAGGTTTGGCGAGAAAATACCTTTTGACAGTAGTTGGAGTATTTCGCGTTCGAACAAATACAACTCGCAATTTTTACTCTGTGATCACGTGATGAAAATCCACTCTCACTCCACTCTAGTACCGTGTGTGCAAGCGAAATACGGAAGTCGGCAATATTAAAAAGGCGCCGTTACACGGCGCGTGGTTCGCCGAACCTGGCCCGACGAACCACGAACCACACGCCGTCTGACAGGGGTGGTTCGCTATTAGTTCGCGGTTTGTGGTGCGTGCTGCCGCGATCCATCGGATGTCGGTAGACTTGCACGGACCAAAGGATACGACCAAATGCAACACAAATCTGAATGAACTACGTACTGTATTGACATCCTCAATTTAAGACGCTGTTACACGGCGCGTGGTTCGCCGAACCACGAACCTGGTGCGTGGTTCGGCGTCTTAAATTGAGGGTGTCAATACGGTACGTAGTTCATTCAGATTTGTGACGCATTTGGTTGTATCCATTGGTCCGTGCAAGTTTACCGACATCCGATGGATCGCGGCAGCACGCTCCACGAACCGCGAACTAATAGCGAACCACCCCTGTCAGACGGCGTGTGGTTCGTGGTTCGTCGGTCCAGGTTCGGCGAACCACGCGCCGTGTAACGGCGCTTTGCCTAAATTATATTCATTTCCAAGACGTAGCACCAGTAAAAAACGGCAAAGCGTAATACGATACAGACGTGATTGATGAATCTGTATTATTAATATTTATATTCTCAATTTAATTCAAGTTTATCTTATTCATTCGAAGGTCAAGTGTAGAACAATTTTACAATAAAAAAAGTCGAGAAATTCTTGATCTCGTCTCGTCTCGGCGAGATCTCGACTTTAAAAATTCTCGTCTCGTCTCGATTTTTCGAGACGAGAAAGAAATTTGGCCTCGTCTCGAAAAGTCGAGACGAGACGAGACCGAGAAATGTCTCGTCTCGGCGGCATCACTATAAGTAATAAAAAACAATTATTTGGAATATTACATTGTGCATCTAGTAGTTAAAGAAATACATTCCTGGACGACAATGTAAATTGTTGGCCGAGGCGTTAAGCCGAATCCAACAAGAATAGAAGTCCGGGAATCTGCTTTTACTACGAGGTACACACACTATTTTTTTCTGAAATCGCAATCAATATTATTATAAATTAGGGATTTTTTATTAACGTATTAAAGAAAAGAAAAAGTCAGAGATTCAGTGCTTATTATTTACTATCCAAAATATATATAAAAGACAGTCCGGAAAAATAACTTTCCCGGACTGTTTTCTCATAGTTGCTTAGCAACAGACTAAAATACTAGAATAGCGTATTTTGAGATCTGAAATTGCGCCGCGAAAATAGGCATTCTTGATCGATTTCAGAGATAGCACATTGTGTATATAGTACTTAGTAAAAGCAATACATTCCAGGACGACGATGTAAACTGAACAAACACTGAAGTCCGGGAATGTGCTTTTACTACTAGGTACATATACTGTTTTTTCTGAAATTGTAATCAATATCATTATAAACTAAGGATTTTTATTGTTGTGATAAAAGTCAGAGATTCAGTGCTTATTATTTACTGTCTAAAATATAGACAGTCTGGGTAAGTTACTTCCCCAGCCTAGGCTGGGAAAGTAACTTTTATATATAAAAAAACAGTCCAAGAAAATTACTTTCACGTCTTAGGCAGTGAAAGTAACTTTTCTGGACTGTTTTCTGATAACAACTGACTAAAATACTAGAATAGCGTAGGAGTAAGTAGATGTTTTATATTTATTTTGCATACCTACATGATTAATATCCAAATAATCATTCATGCAAAACTAATTTGCGAATATAGGCATTAATTCAGTTTTGTTTTATTGTTTTTTTTACTTTTCAACAAAAAAATTGGCAATCCTTTCGTGACGACGTAACACGTGGGTATCCATAATGTAATAGTTTGAATCAAGTTTTATAACTAAAGAGATATTCACCAACAATTTAAAATTGTCCTAAATGTGACTTATGGTATAACGTGCAATTAAAATTCAATATTAATTGTTAACTATATAATTGCTTCTGTAAATCTTTGCAATTAACACAAAAAATTATGATTTACAGGGTGATGAAAATGAACGGATACAGGGGTTGAAGCAATGATTGAAGACAGTGAAAGTAGTTCTATTCCACTTCAGGGAGCACCTAACATCCGAAATTTGGGTAAATGCTGGGAAGAAAGGAGATGAACAATTTATACCAGTGGATGATTTGGTAATAGATCAGGCGTTTTTAAATAGCTTACCACTCTTACCAGCATTTCACGCAATCACAGGGTGTGGCACTACTAATCAATTTTCTGGTATGGGTAAAAAAAAGCTGCTATTGTGAAAGTATATTTTACATATTACAAATTGCTTGGTCGTATTGGAATAGCTAATTTTGACGATATTTTGTTTAGAGAAATTCATACCTTTGTTCTAAAATTATATACAAGCAATGAGGAGGTATCGTCGGTGAATAATTTACGTGGTATCCTAGCAGCTTCGAAAACGCTGGATAAACTACCACCTACTGAGAATAGTTTAAAACAGCATTATTTACGAGCGCATTACCAAACCATTATTTGTCTCAATGCTCTTAGTCCCATCATAAACACCCTCAATGTGCTCGAATATGGTTGGCAACCTGATAATGGTAAACTTCTTACTGCTCTTTCAAACTGCTCCACCTTTTTCACAAGATCTCACCATCTTACGCAGCTGGGGATGTAAAAAAGGTACCTATAGTTAAAGTTATCATTTCTTCAGAGAAAAAAATAATTTTTATTTTCAAATTGTAGATATAAATGGTGCAGCTGTAAAAACAATAAAATGCCTTGCATAGGATCTGGTAATTGCATCTTGAGAGGCCGTCCATAAATGATGTCACGCTTCTTTTGACAATTTTTGACTCCCCTGTGTCACACATTGTCACACTCGCCCGATCCCCCCCCACAACTGCCTGTCACGTCACACTAACTTTTACGTAAATTAATAAAAACTGTAAATTTTAATTTGACATATTTTATAAGGAAAAATTCTTTCTCAGGTTTTAGTTTATTTGTATAAAATATTAGGCATAAAATTATTTTCTTGTATTGTGACATCACAATTGCTTGAGCTCCCTCCCCCTCCCCGGTCACCAAATGTTACAACATTCAGAACCCCCCCCTAAAAGCGTGACATCATTTATGGACGGCCCCAAATGTCTCCTCCAAAAAAAAATATAACTGACGATAATATGTGTGAAAATTTAGAATAACCTTTTTTGTGAAATTATAGTAGTAATTAGAGTAGTATTTTCTATAAGTTTAGACGTTACTCCCAACATCGCTTAATTATTATGATAATATTAATTACTGCTGTAAAATAACTGATACATACACATCACATCACAGATCGTAGACACCGCTTGACCGCGATCGAGGTTTGCAGTTCTAACCGCTTGGAGATTTTGTAACCGCGTTGGTTCTAAATTCATAACCCAGTTATTAATTCACTAAAAATATTTCAAAAATACCGTCATCGTAAGAAAACATAGGCCTTCATTTTATAAAGAATATTTTTTCTTTATTTAAGACTTAGTTTCCAAGTAATTGAGTGTGTAATGTAAAAAAAAAACGGCAAATGAATTAATTTTTAGCGAAGGGCGAACAGAGATACAGGCATTTAAAGTTTGCGTTTCCCATAAAGCACAGTGCTTTTTTGAAAATAGTTAATTTTTTTACAGCTTTAGAGCTACAGAGAATATTATACAGTTTTTACCAAAGAGAGATATGTACTTCGGCTAGGTGATGCACTACATAACTCGAAAATTTTGAATAACGCCCTTTTACACAGGACAATCTTTGGACAACTTTTTTTAGAAGTTTACCTATATATATATGCTATCGATTTATCCAGTTGTCAGCTTTTAGTATTTAAAGCCCTACAGGATGAACATTTTCAGCCTCTGAGCTCTCTTCTATGATTTATGAACCCGAACGAATTATTTTTAATAGCCTTACAAAATGTATTAAGTCGAGCAAATATAAATATACAACTACGCACAATAAATAACAATAACCGGCAAAATATTCACGCGCCCGTCTCGTGTACCCATAATGTACAAATATATGTGATATAAACAAAGGAAATTCTGGGTGCCGATGTCATGCCGTGGCCGTAGGTGTGCGGCTCATCCCACAAAGTCGGGGTTACCGCGTCGTCAGGTAGTTCAGGGCCGATGTCGATATACAAATGAATGATACATTTCATATATTAATAAGTCGCAAAGTCCTTATGTAAAGCAGCAGTATAATTTCAATACGGATTTAAAGTTCAATAGTATGAGTAATTTTCAAGTAATTGAGGAGAACAATGACATTAGCCTATAAAAAACAAAGTGTAGGTTGTACAGAGCCGTACTCCCGATCCAAAGAAAAGAGCAAACACACAAATATTTATTGATAATAGGATTAATAGTTATTATACAGGGTGTTCGGCAGAGGGTGTGCCAAACGGGAATGGTGGATAGGTGGGGCCATTTAGAAGTTAGTTAGCTCTAATGGTCTCTATCCGAAGTATCACCGTTTTTGAGATATTATTATTTTATTTTTTTTCGAAAATTTCCCTCAAATCAGCCTTTTAGCATGTATAATAATTTTTTTTATGGTTGTAACAGTTCAAAATAATTTTTATTATTTTCTGCAATGTATCTGTGTTCTAACAAAATCATATGGGATGCTGATAATTAAAGAAAAAAATTATTATGGGCTAACAGAGTGTCCACAATTGGTAGAAAGGATCATAAAGTTCAACTTTCCCTTGCATTTGCTTTCAAAAACTTCGCCTTCTCCCTTTAATGCCATTTTTAACCGTATGCCACATGCAATAAAAACGTTTTAAATAACATGAGAAAATTGGTGGTAATTTGTTTACAAGGATACGGGGCACGCTAACAGTAACAAATAACGATGGAAGTTAACTCGGTTGCGAGATACACAAATACACATGTAACGAGCAGGTAAACAACCCTCTTGGCGCAGGTAAAATAATTCTACTGTCTTTGTCTTTCATGGGGTACGTACGATCGGAAGACTCGCCCGCTTCCCTATTTTAGTATTGACTATTTCTGCTAATTGATGTGTCTGTGACTCGAGAAACTATCTCATTTTATTAACTTTATTTCGTTTAATTTTTTTAGTGCTGTTGTTAGTGTTGGTTAATTTCGTAATAAAATTGTTACATACGGATGTCTACATTTACTAGGGAAGGAATCGTAAATTTACACAATTTACACCATTGGGCCACAAAGGGCGAGAATCCACATGTGATCAGGCCGACCTCATTTCAACGAAAATTCAGTGTAAACGTTTGAGCAGGTGTGATCGGAAGGTCCCTTATCGGACCGCACTACTTGTCGGGTAACCTCAATGGTAATAATTACCTGGACTTCTTACAGAATGACCTATTGTTTTTCAAAATGACAGTTGTCCGGCACACTACAGAATAACCGTCAGGGAGCACTTAGATAAATAATGTGTTTCCCAATTCGTGGATTGGTAGACGTGGCCCTATTCCATGGCCCACACGGTCCCCAGACCTGATTTGATTTCCACGCCTGAAGATGGGCTAAAGAACTTATGTACTCACAAGAAATTCATAAACAAAACCAATTAATTGAAAAAATTAACGCCGCTTTAGCAATGATGAGAGAAGAGATGCGGCTCGGTACAATAACGGTAGAAATCCGAAGGTTTCGCTCGTGTATAAGAAACGGGGGAGCGCAATTTGAGCAAAATTAATGAATAAAAAATTTACAACAAATTTTTTGTTTGTTTTTACTTTATTTTCCCCTAATGTAACTCAGACAGATATCCTTTTAAACAAATTACCACCAATTTTCTCATGTTATTTAAAAAGCTTTCATTACATGTGGCATACGGTTAAAAATGGCATTAAAAGGAGAAGTTTTTGTAAGCATTTGAACATCTTGATACTTTTCGTTTTTTTGCAAATGCAAGGGAAAGTTGAACTTTATGATCCTTTCTATCAATTCTGGGGTCTCTGTTAGCTCGTAATAATTTTTTTCTTTAATTATCAGCGTCCCACATGATTTTGTTAGAACACAGATACATTGCAGAAAATAATAAAAATTATTTTGAACTGTTACAACCGTAAAAAAAATTGTTATACATGCTAAAAGGCTGATTTGAGGGAAATTTAAAAAAAAAATAATAATAATATCTCAAAAACGGAGATACTTTGGATGGAGGTCATTAGGGCTAACCAACTTCTAAACTCCACCCCACCTATCTACCATTCTCGTTTGGCACACCCTCTGCCGAACACCCTGTATAAGTGTGTAAAAGTGATACTTTTTTTCACGAATGAGAATTTTGTCGCAATCGTCTATGGCTCGTACGGCAATCCCACGAGTAAAAAAAGGAACTTTACACACGAGTTGCATACAATATTTTTTCTCCTACCGAAATGGTTGCCAAAAAATATATGCATAAATTAAAATATGAACAATCTACTTTACGCACTAGTGCATACAGTGTTTTACTTAAAGTGAAATAATAAGTCTAGGAAATAGCGTGCAAATTTGACGATGAAAGGTTACCGTCTGCCAGTCGGTAATCTAAGAGACCATATAAGTACCAAAGTTTTTTCTTTCTGGAAATTTTTGGTATGGGGGGGGGGGCATTTTTTTAATCGAATGGTTACCGATATCTGTCCGCACAGGTAGTTAGTAGGTATTAGATTAGATTAGATTGAAGGGAGGAGCTGGCCGCTTAGCCTTGGCCACCGCGACCCCTTTGGATCTATTGTGGCGCTCCTAATCTAATTCATTTAGAGTTCCTCATCCAGCTTTGTCTTTTGTACCAGACTCCATAGCCTTGATAGGGGCTCCTTAGTATAGCTATCCGCTCTTGGTTTTTCCTCACCAAGTATTTGGAATCTCAGTCTGGCTAGGCCTTCACAATGGCACAGCACATGTACTGAGGTTTCCTCTTCCTCTTGACAGAATCTGCATGTTGCATCATCTGCCAGAAACATTAGACTCATATGCCTATTGAGTCTACAATGTCCAGTTAGAAGACCCACTATTATCCTAATGGCCTTTCTACTTTGGCCTAGTAGATCTTCCGTGAATTTGGCCGACCGTTCTTTAATGAACTCTTTGGCCTGTCTCTGTCGCGGGAAACTGTTCCACCATTCTAGAGATTTGTCTTGTACCCATTTATTAATGGATTCTCGTTTGCATGGCTTAGCCACGCCACAAAAGGGTTCGGGGCCTACCAAGGCATTAGATGCGCCTTCCCGAGCCAGCTCATCAGCCTTTTCATTTCCCCTGTGTCCCTCATGTCCTGGTACCCATGCCACGGTCACTTTGTTCTGACTTCCTAGGTCCATAAGGGCGTTAATACAATCCCATACTAGTCTTGAGTCGACCTGCATGGAATCGATTGCCTTTAGCGCCGCCTGGCTGTCGGAAAAAATGGCAATTGACTGGTTGACAGTTCCTTGCCTCATTATTTCCCTTGCACACCACTGTATAGCGGCCACCTCTGCCTGAAATACTGTGGCATGCATTCCTAGACTTATCGAGATTTCCGTTTTCGACCTTATCCCGTAAATCCCAGCTCCTGCTCCATGTTCTGTCTTGGAGCCGTCCGTGTACCAGACTATTTGTGCTGATATCGGAGGGCCATTCTTCCAGTCCCCTCTGTCTGGTATCTTGATTTGAAAGTTTTTATAGAAGTTATACTTTGGGACCATGCTGTCCGTGGGCATTCCCAGAATGGGGTCTGCCTTCAGCTCTGAGTATAACTTTTGGTGCTCTGTACCGTGTTGCTGCCTTATGGGCGTTGTGCCTTGCATTAGCCTGTGCAACACCGAACGAGCTTCCCCCTGGATGAAAATGTGTAGTGGTGGCAAATCTAGAAGGACCTCCAAAGCCGCCGTGGGAGCAGATTTTATGGCCCCTGTGGCGCACAGGCAAGCAAGCCTTTGTGCGCCACTTAATAGCCTTACTGCTCCCGGCTGCAATGTCTTGGTCCACCATACCACCGATCCATAGGTTATCATGGGTCTAACGACCCTGGTATATAACCATAGGGACATCTTGGGGTTTAATCCCCAGTTTTTTCCACACATCTGCCTGCACCTTCCCAGGGCAAAAGTTAGTAGGTATATGCAGTATGCACTTCCATACTCCAATTACGCTGGCAGACGAAACTTCCGGTCGGCGCGCGTAACCGGAAATTGAAAAAAAAAATTTAATTACCGGACCAAAGGAGGAGGGCCTATAAGGTCGGTTCTCGGCCCTTGTTTGGTCAAAAAATTTCGAAAAAAAATTTTTTATCATATAAATTTAATATTTAATCTATTCCACTCCAAACGGAACTTTCCCCAACCCATCCCCCTCCATGTAACCCCATTAAATTATTATAGAATCAGTTTACATTATCACACATGCTTAGATGTTTTTGAACTTGAAAATCATATATCCTTTGAATGAACTGCACCCCAAGCTCCCCCTACTTCTATACAATACCCCAACACCCTCCCCAACACCGCCATCCCCCAATGCCAAGCACGCTCTCCTCCCATAAACCTTTATGCTGCTACCAGATATAAAATAGCTTTAAAAGGACTTTTATGTAAATTATTAATAAAATCCCAATTCCTCTTATACCCTCCCCCCAATCCTCTCTCCCGAACCATTCTGTTGTGTAGAGAAGGTTTAGGTTAGATTTTTTTTGTTGTTTGTCGTTTGATTTAGAGCTTATAGTATATGTACTTTTGTCTAATTTTTCTTCGTATTTTTATTGCTTTAGACGTAGGGAGAGGGAGTAAAACAGGCGCAAGGTTATATCTTTCTGCCGAGAAAAAAAAGTATAAGAAAGTCTTTGTTATACCATTTTCAAGCTTGTAGCAGTATGATGATGGCGGAAATGGTTCGGGAGAGTGGGTGTTGGGGGGGGGGATATAAGAGCAATTTACATTTTATTAATAATGTAATTAAAAAATCCTTTTAAAACTATTTTATACCTGGTAGGAGCATAAAGGTTTATGTTAGTGGGGGGAGAGGGTGTTTGTCATTGGGGGTTGGGGGTGCTGGAGTGTTGTATGGTAGTAGGGGGAGCTTAGGATGCAGTTTGTTCAAAGGAAATATGATTTTCAAGTTCAAAAACATCTGAGCATGCGTGTACTAATGCAAACTGATTCTTTAATAATTTAAGGGGATACATGGAGGAGGATGGGTTGGAATAGATTAGATATTGAATATATATAACAAGAAAAAAAATTTCTAAATTTTTTGACCAAAAATAAAAAGGCCGAAAATCGGCCTTATAGGCCCTCCTCTTTTGGTGTAATATGTTTGTTTTGGCATGTACTGTACTGTACTGTAGTGTAGTGGCAGATATTTCTATCGGTCGGTTTTTGAACAATTTGCCATCAAAGTGGCGAAAAATGGACCAGAATTTTAAATTTTGACAAAAAATAGTTAAAAGTGAAAGAAAACATAACAGGACAGGACATATTAGGACAGTCATTTTTTGATTTCTTAAAAATTATTAAGGGATTAAACAATGATATGCAAGTTACGTTTTTTTTTTATTTCAATGATTTCTCAGTGTTTTTTATTTTTCAAATCAGCCGCCAAGCGCTCCGCTTTCAGCCTCAAGCGGATAGTGACACTCACTGGGCGGCTAGCCCCCCACCACCACTACCAGCAGTTTCCCTACGCTGTTACATTCATTTAAACATCGTGCATGTTTTCAACAATAATAATAATAATGATAACAATAACAATTTTTATTATTGCTATTATTATTATCATTATTATTATTATTATTATTATTGAAAACATGCGCGATGTTTAAATGAATGTAACAATGTAGAGAATCTGCTGGTAGTGGTGGTGGGAGGTTAGCCGCCCAGTGAGTATCACTGTCCGCTTGAGGCTGAAAGCGGAGCGCTCGACCGCTGTTTCGGCTCTAAAGGGTTTTAAACACGAAAATTTACCATGTTAAACGTCATATAACGAGTACTGAAAATCAATTTTATGTGATTCTGCGAGCCATTAAACAATAAATAAACCTTTGTAAGAGTAGATAATATTTTTGCTTGAACCCTACCTGAAAGTATCCATATCCAAAAATTATATTTTCAGGGTGTGCCCTATGAAAAAAAAAAAGATAAAATTGCTCATATCCAAACACAAAAATACACACAAATACAAACAACACTATTTATTTTAATTAATAATATTACACACTTTATCACATTTATTTTCATGTTTAGAACCCTCCAGAGCCGAAAATATGGGGTTTCATAGGTCACGAATTACAACCTATACTCTAAACTATCTTCTTCCAAAATTACGAAAAGTTTCAACCAATATAATATATTTCCATGTAATTTTTGCGAGGTCTTTTGTAAAATTATAAAACCTGCTTTTAAATTAAATAAAAAATGGTGTTAAATTATTTTGTAAATCGCGAAAATAACCTAAAGAAAACTCATAATTTAGGCTATTTTCGCTATTTACTAAAAATGTGTGTTTTTTTCACTTTTTTTTCTGTGTAATATATTTTCTAGAAAATGGCGGAGGTTCCGGTGATATCATATATTACAGACACACACACAAAAAAAGGTCTGTTTCTGGGACTCCATTGGGCAACCCCTATGTATTTCGACATGCTGAATACGAATCAGGTATCTGTTTAGCTCCGTTACCCACCAATTTATAGTAAATCCCGACAATAACCTAAATTATGAGTTTTTTTTAGGTTATTTTCGCGAATTACAAGAAAATAGTGGGTGATGGAGCTAAACGGATAGATTCGTGTTCAGCACGTCGAAATATATATCCCAATGGAGTACCAGAAAAATACCACTTATTTCATTTTGTGTGCTTGTGCTATTTAATTAAGAACGTTAATATTTTGACTTGAAATCGCCTCGAACACAAGCATAATGTAGTAAAAATTTACTACTACTTCATGAGTGAGTCCCAAATTACTAAATGCTTTAAAAGTGCGAATCAAGAAAGAAAAGTTGGAGTGGTAACTCTAATGCTATATTTGCAAAATACACAAATTGTTTCAACAAATAACAAGTATATCCGTCTTTAAAACTTGAAATTATTAAGTTTTTTGGAAAAATATTGTCTAGAATATATCGAAATTCTATTCAGAGGATGAATATATCGGTGACGGAGAAACTATTAATCAGTCCTAAAAGAACCTATAATTTATAGGTTCTTCAGGAACCTGGAAAATAATATCAAATTCCAGGACACTGAGAGCCGAATTTCTAGTATCTGAGGCAATCACTAAAGGAAAAGAGAAGAAAAGAAATAAGTAAGTATTAATGTTTTTTTAACTGTTTTACTAATATTTTGTTTTTGTAATAATTCGTTTTTTTTTGAATACTGAAATTCGAAAACTGTTTTTTTAAAAGTTGATTTTTGTATAAACCCTAGAGACCACTATCAATCGCAAAATCAAATGATTGGTGTACCATCTTGAATATTTCAGATGAGACTGAAAAAATATGTACAACTTTTTGGCGACTTGAGATCTTTCGGTGCTACAAGGGAATATTTTACTTGTTAAGATTATTATTCTCCCATTTACCCCTGATCCTTTCAACGGAATAAGATCAAAATATAATCTAGTTCCAGATATCGCTATAGTACATAGGTGTACTAAATTTCAAGTCAATATCTTAAACGGTTCCATTATAACCGTGCCTACAAGAAAGTTACAGACAGACTGGCAGAACAACAGACATAATTTCTTTTCTCAAACTTAAAATATCCACATTTCAGAGCATTCTAAGGTTATTTGAAGAAAAGAAATTCAATTTTTTTTTACAATCATTACTAAATTTCCACTCCTCTGCGTGGATGTGGAAGTAAAAGAGATGAAGTCATGTGTTCTTCCTTTGTTTTATTTATTTACTCCGCTTTATATCACCATAAAGGACCCCGCACACCACTTATGGAAATCCGGTATCCATTAAATTTTTCCAATGTTTGATATGTTGTTCTACTGGTCCAATAGATTAAAAGTCTCAATGGGCACGAGTCCCAAAAACACACCCTTTTACTCTTTTTTACCCTCTATGGAAACTAAAGAAAAAAAAAAGGAAAAAATCCTGTTATACGCAGTATGTCGTTTTCATCAACTTTTTTCTAACTTGTTAAATTAGACTTCTAGAAACAATCATATTTTACCAACTAGCGAGTTTCTTCTTTTCTCTTTGTATTTTTAAATGGCAATTTTATAAATCATTCGCAAAGCCATTGTGTTTTTTTGGTCAAATTTTAGATTGGTATAAAACACGATATACCGGGTGCCACAGGCTAGTGACTCCTTTATTCTTCCTTTATTTTTCAACTTATCCATTTGAAATTTATGGTGCATAAACTACCTGTAAAAATAGACTTTTGGACATAAAAAACGGTACGAGACCATTTCCGGTTTATCCGGAAATAACAGCAACTTTCGATTTTTAAATGGAACACCCTGTATATTTTTATATATTTCGATTCAAGATAACATTCTGAGTATACCATGAGATTTTCGCGAATTTTTGAGTCGATATTCAGTTTTTTTTAAGCATTTTGAGACATTCGTCTAGAGTGCTTTGGAATACCAAAATTTGTTCTAAGGCAGGTAAAGTCCAAGGAAAAAATATAATTTTTCATTTAATTTCATTAATAACTATTTACGAAGCTTCCAAAATTGAACTAATCACTTTTGTATCGAAAACTCTTTTTTTTCAAATGGGAAGGTGGTGGCTCATACTGTTCAATAAATTATAGATTTTTCTCTGAATTTATTGATATCCATTTCATGTCCTATTTGTTTTTCTATTTTATTGAATTTATTTAAAATTAAAAAATCACTTTCAACATAATTTTTCTTGAACTGTAACGTAGTTGCCTTTGCAAAAATCATATGTCTAATAATGAAATGTGAATAACTACCTTTTTGTGAATAGTAGCCTTTTGATTCTCTCTTTTGTTTCTTAATAGGTATAAGTAGTAGTGCAAACACTGCAAACTATAAGTATCAATAAAAATTATTTTGAAAGTGATTTTTTATTTTTAAATAAATTTAATAAAAATAAATTTATTGAACACTATGAGTTACCACCTTCCCATTTGAAAAAAAAAGTATTCGATAAAAAAGTGGTTTTTTCAATTTTGGAGGCTTCGTAAATAATTATTAATGAAATTAAAAGAAAAATTATATTTTTCCCTTAGACTTTATCTGCCGTAGAACAAATTTTGGTATTCCAAGGCACTCTAGACGAATGTCTCAAAATGCTTAAAAAACTGAACATCGACTCAAAAATTCGCGAAAATCTCATGGTATACTCAGAATGTTGTCTTGAATCCAAATATGTAAAAATATACATTTAAAAATCGAAAGTTGCGGCCATTTCCATTTAAACCGGAAATGGTTTCATACCGTTTTTTATATCCAAAAAACAATTTTTACAGTAGTTTATGCACCCCAAATTTCAAATGGTTAAGTTAAAAAATATAAGAAATGTAGGGGGGGCACTAGCCTGTGACACCAGGTATTTGACTCACTCACATCATTAAAATTCGCCTTTAGCGATGTAATAAATTTTATTATATTAGAATCAATAAAAAACATTATAAAAAGTTTGCTTTTAAGGTTATTAAACTATGATGGGAAAATATTTCTGTGGTACATAGTTTGTCAAGCTAATGAGAAAAATTTCCACAATTCATTCAGTATTAAAAATTCTTACTTAAAAAAGTAATCAATTTTCAAAAAAAAATGTACAGAGTTCATTCATTTTTACACTCATTGTTGCCTTGAAAAATATAATGATTCAATCTATACTATAAGTGTATTTCATATTTCTTTTTAATTTAGGATTAATTTATAATGACTAAGATGCTCTCCCAGAAAAGTGAACCCAGGGGTGTAAAAAAGTGATTATTTGGGAAGTTTTCGAAACGATTTTTTCTTTCCACTACTAATGTCATTAAATAAATAGTATTTTTTAACATGTTAGCATCACCTTTTGGAGATGGTCTCTTAGCGGGGTATGCAGGGACCGGGACGGCCTAATTGCTGCATCGACAGGTTCAGGGAAGCTGAGGGAAGAGCTGATATTTATGATTCAACCTTTGAATTATACTGAAGTGAACACTTCAGTATAATAATTGTACCCGGTGGCCAAATAAATTGTATTAACTTTGAGTTTAACTTTATTTTTTTAATTAATAATTTCATTTTATTTTAATTAATTTAACAAACACTTTTAAAGCACACAATTATTATTCATTAATAATTAGTAATGTATAGATATCGGAAAGTAGATAGCGACTTATCTGATTTTATTTACGAGCGCATGGCAAGCATTGTTGCTTCTCACTGCCGAAAAACACACTACCAGACCGTTTACGTCTACACTGGGTTGATTTTGGGTCATGCTTCTTGCCAGTAGTGAGAGCAACATGTAATGGTACAGGAATACAGGATGGAAAGTGTAGGTTTTTGTGAGATGCATTTTCGTATTGCGTCGTAATTTGAATCGTTTATACTCTTCTATTTGTAGTTTTCTGTTTCTTTCATGTTTCTCATTTCGGCAGCGTATATATACTTGCGAATTCTTTATGGGATTACATTTTTCCCTTGCTGTTCATTCCCAGTGTGCTAGGATCTTTCCTAGTTTGTTCATTAAAGTCTGTTCGCTGGTAAAGTCCCGGTGTGATCTAACATGCCGTAGGCTCGTTGATGTTTTCGAATACACAGTGGCGTCGCTTTGTTTTATACTTTACTTGATGCATTTAATTAAATTTATTTAAAGGAAAATAAGCATATATAAATCTATTGTAAATTTATAGTAATTTAAGTTAAATAAATAAATTATAATATTGAATTGTTTTGGTTTCAAGTAAAAAATATGATAAAGCAAATATACAAAATAAACACACTTAAATGTTGCAGCTAAATCTTATTTATTCATTAATAGAATTTTGCAGAGATGGGTAAACTCCCGGAGTTTTGATTACTCCGAAAGTTTCCAGGAAGCTTTCCTGGAAACTTTCCATTGGGAATATTCAGAGTCTATTTTATGGTGAAATCTGATTCGTAATGATCTAAGCTTCATTTTGATACCAAATAAGTGCATATAAATATATTATTTACATTACTTTTACCGACTTTTACCAAATAACTGATATTATATGACACCCGCTATATGTGCCCTGTGCTATATGAAGAATATGGAGCAATTAGGTGGTTACCCAGTAATTTGTTTTGTTTGAATTATTAAATAATTAAATATAAATAAAATAATTTATAGAATGTGATAAATATGTGGATTATAAAATTACAAATTTATGTAAATAATGTCATATGTAAGTCGTAACTCCTATTTTGTGCAGAAATGGAAATATAGAAGGCAAGACAGAAATAACATCTACATATTATTTAATTAAAATAACACTAAATATATCAAATTAAATAATATCTTATAATTTGTGAAAAAATAAAAGTATATTTCTTTTTAATCATTTTCGTTTTTAATGTAACAGAAAAAAATGCTAGATATTATTCATCGGGAAGCGATAGTGCGGGTATACAAATAAACGTAACTTATCATATGTCTGTCGACTCATCCTTGATCATAGCCAATAGCACGAAATTAGAGAAATTCTGTGCCAATGCCAATAGTAATAATCCGAGCGGTGACCATATGAAACCCTACGTCATCAAATATCCGATTAATTTTTGATAATTTCGAAAAAATATCAACAAATTAAAACTGGATTTCTGGCGTTTGAGGTTATGTTAGATCATCGTGGCGGTAATTTCAAATTTATGAGTAAATATGTGTAAATAATAACTGTAAATATTCGTGAAAAATTTGGAAGGAAACTTTCATTTTTATCAAAACTCCGTTCCGGAAACTTCCGAAATTTTCCTGGAAACTTTCCAATGGAAAGTTTCCTTGACCCATCTCTGGAATTTTGTCAAATAAGTATATGTAGTATTTTTACAATGAATTATTTTTTATTTATTTGCTTTTATTATGATTAGAGAATATTATTTAAGTATTATGCAAATCACAACTTACACACTTTTTATTTATTATGAAAATACCTACTTTCTGTATATTGTTGCCCTAATCTGGGCACGCTAATATACTAGTTAGGTAAATACTTTAAAACACTCATTATTGGAGAATCAATCAAAACAACTAGTTTTCTAGCTAATACTGACGAATATATATTGAATAACATGATAGGACTCTTAGCATTATCTCCAGCTATTTGAAGCAATTCTGCTTTAAATGCGGTATCACTGAAATCTATGTTTTTGGTCTTTAACCATGTTTGTATTTTTCTTTCGCCCAAGATCGGGTTGGTTGTTTTTCTTCAACTCGAGAGTGAGTAGCATTATCTAAAACAATAATGCTTGGATTTTGTAACCTCGGCAAAAGTCTCTCTGCCAGCCATTTTTCAAAATTTTCAGAGTTTATGTTCATCCATTTTTAAAGCCTCACCCACTCGCCTTTGAACAGGTTCTATTAACAATGAAGGTCCACCATTTTTATTTTCCTTTTGAAAATATTCCAACAAATTCAAAACTAACTGCTGTGATTGCGGATTTAAAAATTCACCAGGATGCATGTTTACTATTTTAACAATAGAACAAGACTAAAATTGCATTCTTAGGCACTAATTGAAATAAGAACACTATACCTGTTCTACCCAACTTCCGAGAAAATCGACCCGCCTCTGGAATCGCCAGCAGCACTTGGCGACGACACACGGTACGCAAATTGGTTTGCTGTCGAACAATAGAAATGCCGCACGTCGGTCATAACTTGATCACAAAGATTAAAACTTACGTTACAGATTAGGCTACAAACAATATTTCAATAAATACAAGGAGGGATAGAGCTCCGGACGATATTCCTTACACTATACAACCGGGATTCTATCAGCGAACAGACTTTAGTACTAGTGCTTTCTTCAGAAGATACATAGGGTCCCTTCTTTGGATATGTTCACAATAAGTACTTTCTTGCATATGTTTCTATTCTTTTTGTTACCGTTTTCCCCTCCTATTAATGTCAACGTTTTTTGTCGTTCCTTTGGTCTTATTGTGTCTTCGAGGAGTTGGACGGTGTTACTTTCAGTTTTTTTCAGGCTTCTCTTGGCTTTGGTCCTGGCTGTTTGCCCGTTAATTGGCCTTTGATGATATTGCCTGGTAGTTTCTCGATAAGTTTCGCTAGTTCTTCGAGCAGGAATTATGCATAGTATTTGTATCCTACATCGCAGAGTGGTATTCTTCTGTAATCATCTATATTTATGTAGTGAGTGGATTTTGGGGAAGGGTATTTATATGATCATGTTCCTGTCTGTAGGTGGAGGTGTAATTTGCAACCATGCTCTGGTAATATTTTTTAGAATTTGCTTCTTTGGGCTTTCTAGTCCATAATCCGTTCATTTATTGTTGGATAAACGAACAGGCGCAGCATTTGTTCTAGCTATTGTTTTTAGCAGTTGGTCCTTTGCCGATCGCTTGTCCGAAGGTAGTGATCCGTATCTTTCTTATTAGTTCTAGTCATTAATCTTCCTTTGCGTCTCTATCTTTCTCCAATTCCTTAGTCCAATGTTCCAGATATATCTTCTAATGTTGTTTCTTCCATATTTCTTTAGATATGTGAAGGTTTGGTTTAGTCATTGTTCTGCTGTTAGTGTTTTTATGTTTTCGAAGACTTTTCTACTCTTTTTGTTTTTCTTTCAATGTCTCCTTATTTCGTTTACGTTCCGAATCCAATATTTTCTGCCTGCGGTCTTCATCTTTTTTAGCTGTTTATATCTATAATTTGATTCCTTTCTTATTGAGCTCATAGCTATTTTTGAGATTATTGATGTTCAATCTAAATCTTCTCCTATTTGTTGCTTTCCTATTTTTTCGAAGCATTTGTTCTGATAGGTACTCTTTGTGCTGCAGTGGGGAAATGTGTTTGATGTTTAGTTATTTATTCACGTCTTTCCTCCTGTATTTACAGTTTCCCATAGTATTTTGTGGACTGTATTGACTTCTGCTGTCCTTTTTTGCTTTAATGTTTTTGATTTGTTCCCCTATCTTTTAGCTCACCAGGATATGATCTGGTCATCTTTTTAACCAACTTCATAAAATTTAAAAAAGCAGGAGATTCCCAATTCGCCCTGTACGTATGTTTTTTTATATCTGTTCAGTGGTTATTCTGGCATAGCTTAAGCGATTTCTGTCGGACCTGTTGCAAACTGTAGGTTATGCTCCAGCGATGGTCCCACAGTAAATTTATCAAGCTTCATCTAGTGTAAGGTGAACAAAAATTTGAAACAATTTTTTATATTACGAGCATATTCGAAGATTTGGCGGAGTCGCCGGTGTTTTCAATTAAAAACTTAGTTCTCGATTTATAAACATGACAATTTTTTGAGAATCTCTTCCTTTTTAAAATTTTACGAAATCGATTAAAAAGTAATAATACTCTTTTTTGACCAAATCAAATAAACATAATAATGGAATTTTGCTGCATATGAATTTGTTTACGTTCAATTAATTCCAAGAAAAAATTCATAACTTATACTTTTGACTTGCAAATTTGTCGTACTTTGGCTCTAGAACGTTGTTCTAATTCGCCTAGTTTACATACGCTAATAAATATTGATAGGATTCTTATTTTTTGAACGGAAATGTTTTATTCTGCTAACATCATAAAATTATTTTAACATTATTAAGTATAGTTGTTTTACTGAAACTTAAAGCATATATATATGTAGTATATACATAAAAGTAGATTAGTGAAAATGGTAATTGATGTTAGGCAATGAATAGGAAATAAAATTTAAAAAATAACTCGATGAAAACTGATAAAATATAATATCTATAAGTATAACAAGTAAGCGTGCAAATAACTGTTCTCTTTGTCTAGTTTCTTTAAAATATTTTTGTTTTTAAATAATTCTGTTATTAAACAAATTAGATTATGAAGCCTCTAGCAGGACCTGAGCTCTACCACACCACACGTTCATCCATTGAATCGTGTTATGCAACAAGGATCTTACAAACAAAATTAAATATTTTGAGTTAACCATATTTTACCCTAATATACGTGTGCCTACATCTGTTGAAATATACTATAACTTATTTTCACTGCTTTTGCATTTAATATTTGACGTGGAAGAAAATGTCGATATGGTAAACCTTAGTTTCTCATTACAAAATAAAGACAAAAGCTTCTAGGCCTAGACATACAAAACTATAATCATTGCAATATCGAACCAGGCTGTTTAGGTTACCTCACAGTCCATATTCCACAGCTATATTAAAAAACCGCTGCCCAAGGAATCACTACTTCCACATCTAGATTTTTTATCCAAGTTACTCGCAACGAAAAAATTTTGTATATGGAAAAAATTGTTTATGGAACTTTAATAACATAATATTTGAAATCCTCTACACCAAAAACGCATAAAACGGTACCCTACATCGGTAGTGGGGTGGGGGTGGTGATAGGGGGGTGGTAGTGGTGGATGAAATAAAAAAATATTTTGAGGTTTCTGGTTCTTGTGCACACACTAAATCAAAATTTTTTTCATCCCCTTTAATAATGGGGTGGCTAATGACAAAAATTTTTTGACACCTTAGCTTCTCTTGTATATACTAAATACCAATTTTATGGACTCTTACGTGCTTGATTTAAGTATTTACCCCAAATGTACCCCAATTTACCCCCAACCCTTCGACGGAACAGGATGAAAATATAATCTAGTTCCAGATCTCGTTAAAGTACATATGTGTATCAAATTTCAAGATTTTTAAAAAGTTTTTTGTCGTTACTATACTTCCACTGGATGTGGAAGTAACATAACAATAACAAAGAACCAAGTGACTGGATCCATTCTATGAATTTTATCAGGGGTTATACATTTCTGCAACAAAGAACTAACACCCATAACTATGTGTTGGTTCTTTGTTGCAGAAATGTATAACCTCTGACATGTGATAAGGAAAACTTCCAGTGATTTAGAGAGATTCAGTGATTTCTTTCAAATTGAAGACGAAAAATTTTTGCCGACAGTATTCTAAGTAGTGCATAAACAAAGGTCATTGTTTTCAAATAAGTTCGACGAGAAATAGGAAACACTTATTTAAGTGTATCAACATTTTACTTTTTTTTTTATTATTTACGTTTACCAGAAGTTTGACATATCCTTTTTATGAAGAGGTATTTAGAAATAGCCGATGATTTTGATATTCATATCTGTTTTTAGTTTCCTAATAATAGATTTAATAAAAATTCATTTACTTCGGTCAAATTAGACGACGTTTGGTGGAAAAAAACTGACAAAGTTTTGAAACTTGGCAAAGATGTTCATTAAAGTTTACTATTGAACACACTAATAGTCCTGAACTCAATCTGTTGCGCTCGAGCCGCCATATTGAAAAGATGGCGCTCTGATTCAGTTTTTTGCTTATATCTCTCTAACCCTTAGCGATATCGAAATTATGTTTATATTTATACAAAAATGAAGAATATAAAATTGTCTACAAAAATTGTTATATGCATTTTTTTCGTATCTATTATTATACCTACTCTTTGAGACTTTATCAGTTTTCTCTTTAATTTTCCCTATTTGACTGGATAATTAGAGTGTTTTACTGTACACTGCATAAAAAGGAGTCTCATTCTGTGGTAAAGATACAACCCATATTTTATCATATTTTAACAAATAAAAAGTACAATATATTGACAGACATTATTGATGCTACATGCTGTAAAAAATTGCAGCTGAAACTCGACACTGTGCACGTGGCAAAGAAGGAACCACACAAACTTTTATACATGATGATTGATTCTTAAATTTGTGTTTATGTAGGTTCCTGTTGCATAATCCGATTCCATTAATGAATGGGTACAAAGTAATCTCTGGAATGGTAGGTATTTCCCTCCGATTAAAGAACTTATATCTAGATACATAACAGGCTATCTTTTCACTATATACCTTGTTTGCTCCTAACATAGTCACGTGATATGTCCATTAAAATGGATAGATGAACATCACATCCCATAGGCAACAGTGGCGTTGTGTGTGTAGAAAATGTGTAGAATGGTAAATATTTTCATGAATTATTGCAATTCCTGCATTACCGGCTCTTTATATAACGTGACGTAGGCATACGATATTACAGTAAGATAAAACAGTAAGATAAATATGTATTGAAAGGATATTAAAATTTAATTGCTATTTACTTTATAACTGTAAACTGAACTTCATCATGTTACGACTATGGAACGATCGATTTTCTTCTTTTCTAAACTGCTTTCTGCAAACGGCACAGCACTTCACTATTTATTTGCACAAAATATATTGTCACTAAACTGTGTAAATATGAATAGAGAATATTATTTAGGCATTAAGCAAATCACAACTTAAAATAAAATTACTTTTTCACCAGTTTTTGGTCAGAGAACACGAAAAACATTTATTGACATTAATGGTCGAACTGTCAAACTGATATTACGATAACCGAACTGAAGCCGATCGTGTACGAGCGGCCGCGAATACGCCGATGGGCCAATCAGCAACTTATGGCAAGAAGTGCCTTAGAATGGGAGTCTTTCGGGATCATAAAATTCATGCCATTATGTTTCCAGATATAAGTCTTTAATCGGAGGTGTTTCCTATGACGGAGATGGGCCAAAGAGTTCATTAAATTTACATAAGACTTTTAGGCCACAACAGAAAGCCTATTAGGATAATGGTCTTCTAACTGGACAATGTCGACTTAATAGACATGAGTTCAATGGGCCTAACAGAGGATGCAACATGCAGATTCTACCAGGAGGAAGAGAAAAACAGTTCATTACCATGCCACTGTGAAGGCCTAGCAAGATTGATATTCCAACTACTAAATTGCAGCTGAAACTCGACACTGTGCACGTGGCAAAGAACCACACAAACTTTTATACGCTATTTTCTTAAATTTGTGTTTATGTAGGTTAGATTCCTGTTGCATAATCCGATTCCATTAATGAATGAGTACAAAGTAATCTCTGGAATGGTAGGTGTTTCCTATGACAGACATGGGCCAATGAGTTCATTAAATTTACATAAGACTTTTAGGCCAGAACAGAAAGCCTATTAGGATAATGGTTTTCTAACTGGACAATGTCGACTTAATAGACATATGAGTTCAATGGGCCTAACAGAGGATGCAACATGCAGATTCTACCAGGAGGAAAAGAAAATCTGAGTTCATTACCATGCCACTGTGAAGGCCTAGCAAGACTGATATTCCAACTACTTTGAGACGAAAAACCAAGGGCCGATAGCTATACTAAGGGGCCCTAAGCTGTGAAGTTTGATATCAGGGAAAAAGCTCTGAAGAAAACTAGAACAGAAGCACCACAATAGATCTACAGGGTGTTGTGGTGGTCACGACCAATCATTCAGCTTCTCCTTTTTAAATTTAAAATCTAATCCACTGAAAAATTCAGAAAGCGTCCTTCAAGAGTTTCCTTTTTGCGAAATTCTGGCTTCAAAATCAGTTTCAGCGTAATGGCATCCCATTTACCTTGTAGAGAACAATATTAACTACAAAAAGGTATCTTGACATTTAATTAAAATTAGCTACAAAGAGTCTCTTGACATTTAATTAATAGTTTTTTAACAATATTTTTTAAAAGTTGAGATTTCAGGGTATGCCGAATAATTCATTTTTATTCAATTATAGAAGACAGTTTCGTTTAATTTGGCTGCATCTCATTTTGAATCCGGTCGACAAATGACTGAGCGACTATTTGCATTTTATATAGGGACCTATTGAAATCATCACTATTATCTATCTATCTCTATAAATGCGCTAATCTTGAGAAGCGATTTTGAGAGATTTCGCCATTCTACAGCTTATTTTTGGGAAAGGTTTGAGTATATAAAAAACTACACGATCTCTAGAAGTTGGAGAAAAATTGCTGTTGCCACCAGCTCACGTTAGATTCATTCTAATAGAATCTTTTTATGTTGGCTCCTAATAGACAAATATAAAATGTTTGACTATCAGAAACCAGAAGGTCCTTTCACAAATAGCGCGAATCGACAAAGTGAAGTTGGGGTGGGTCACTAGTTTTATCATATTGTTAAGTTTTCCCTAACTTCTATTTATTTAATAATTACATGTATTCGTTTCGGTGGTTAATTACGTGGTTAACACTATAGTAGAAACCACTTTCTTTACAACTGAGCACTATGCGTCGGTTCAAAACCATAATTAATCAGCAACTGTTTTTAATTAAACACTACGAACCGCGTTACAGCTCCTACACATACACATACATACATATAGGGGCCCAAAAAATCTGAAGTAAAAGTATTAATTCCACTTTTAGGTAAAAATACTGTATTTTTTTGGAAGGGCAATAATAATAATAACAATAATGGGTTATTAGTCCGTTTTAAAAAATTATAATAGGAAAGAATGGACGAGTCAAAATGTATAGAACTTATTTAACACTAGTATTCAAATCTAAAATATCATGTGTTATATCCAATAGTACAGTATGTCTATGAGAGATAGAGCTTATGTGGGCTCAAGCTATATATGCCCCAAAATATACAGGGTGTCCACAAAATGAAGTCCAACTTCGACCTCCATTAAATCGCTTATTTCAAATGGAACATTCTGTAGTTTATAAACTTATTCGCTTCCCTCTTTTATTACCTTTCAAACTATGTGAGCATTCGTTTATTAGAAATGTCAAATTATTATTACACATTTTGACGTTAATTCTGAAATTAATTTATTTAAATATGGAAACGGAGGACAGTCGTAGAAAAAGCATAGTGTGCAACATGTATGAAAATCACTTTTCAACACTTATTGCACAATATATTATATCGGCTGTTGTCGTGCTTTTCATTTGTTGACGAAAAAACAGAAGTGGTATTGGAACCACTAAACCAATCTAGGAAAAAAAAGCTCTGGAAAAAATCCGCAGATAAAAAAGCCACTTTACACAAAACACATGAGCACAAGAAACTATCAAATATCTAACAAGATATGTAAAAATAGAATTATGACAAAAGTAAAGACTCGTACAAGGAGCTTCTTAGGAAGACGATTTTTAACTCCATTCCGCATGCATAATTAAGAAGCTCGTGCGGGGTTGTGGAGACTCAGATTCCATTCCACCGGAGTTTTCGATTAATGACACCCAAATGCCTCTATCTATACTTTCCTAGTATTTGCAATACACATTCACGAGTATTTTTAAAATCGATCGAAAATTTTGAGAAAATTGCAAAATTTTAGTACTTTACCCCTATAAAATCATATGCCAATTTAGCTTTATTATATTTGGATGATATATAATACAATAAATCAAAGATTAATAAAATGTAAACAATTTATAGTCACTTGTGTAGTTATCGTGTTTTTTGCCTAGGTTTGCTTCTGTAATCCATACCCATATGCCAATTTGCCTGACTATTTAACAGTCGATATATTCAATAAACCGGCACGGTAGCTCAATCGGTTAAGGCGTATTGAGTGGCGAATAAGCTGATCGACTCGCTACCGCGCTCTGGGTTCGACCCCCAGCCCCGGTATTGACAATACCGGTGGGTGTGGATGTATGTCTGCGTTTTTCCGAATGTGTAACCCCCTTCCGGACAGCCTTGGCTTTGGATTTGGGGGTTGTCTACTATTTGTGGTGTGTGTGGTGTGTGTGGTGTGTGTGTTTATTCAATGACGTACGAATTTAAAGAATTTTTCTAGTTTTTCTCCAATATCTTGCGTTTACCCGGATAAGGAAAATTGCTATATCAATGTCAGGACCTAAGTTATCAGCTGACCAAATGGCATAAATACAGCGATGGCCGCACAGTAGCTCTTACACTATTGTTATTTAAAACAAAATAGGTTCAAATTAAACTACCTAAAAATATAAAACTGATTTAAGAATCAATAGATCTCAAAAATGATATCAAACTAGGCGTGATTGAAATTGATGCCAATTTAAATTTGTCATTTCAATGTTTTATATTAAAAACTGAACAAAACTTGCTACAGTATAGTTATAAAACTTACAAATTAAGTGAGAAATCTATAGGGAATATAAACAATTTCGAGGTAATTGCTAGAACTGGATATCTTTTTTGGGGAGCAACAAACACATAAATCTTTTCATCGAACAAAAAACCGCTGCCCAAGGAATCACTATTTCCACATCCAGATTTTCTATCCAAGTCTCTCACAACGAAAAAATTTTGTATGTGGAAATAATTGTTTATGGAACTTTAATAATATAATATTTGAAATCCCAAAAACCCATAAAAGGATATCCCACATCGGTAGTGGGGTGGGGGTGGTGATAGGGGAGTGGTAGTGGGGGTGGTGACGTAAAAAAATATTTTGAGACTTTTGGTACCTGTACACACATTAAATCACAATTTTTTTTCATCCCATTTAATAATGGGCTGGGGGTGGTAATGGGGGTGTCAAAATTTTTTTTGGGACCTTAGCTTCTGTTGTATATACCAAATGCTAATTTGTTGGACTCTTACCTGCTTGATTTACCTATTTTACTAATTTACCCCCCAACCTTTTGACGGAATAAGGTGAAGATATAATCTAGTTCCAGATCCCGTTAAAGTACATACGTGTACCAAATTTCAAGTCAAATGGTTCCAGAGTAATCGTGCGCACAAAAAAGTTACAGACAGACAGACCGACAGACAGAATTTTTTTTTTCGCTCAAACTTAAAATATCGACGTTTCATGACATTATAAGCCCACTTGAACAATAAAACTTTTCAAATTTTTCTTTTGTTGTTATTGTACGTACTTCCACTGTATGTGGAAGTAAATAGACATGTAAGATTAGATAAAAACCAAAATGGAATTTATTCGCTGTTACCTTTAATATTTGACTGATTAATTTTTAAAATTTTTTTCAAATAAACAAATTTATGGGAGGGGAAAAATCTTTTCCATTCTTTTTCAAATGCGCTTTTGAGTACAAAGGAAAGAGTTGAGAGGAGAAATTTTTTGACAGGTAAATAATAGGCAGGGAGGGAGGGGCATAATGCGTTTGTGGAATAAAGGTTTAAGGAAAAGGGATAGAGACTTTGGACCTTGATATTCGGCAATTTAAATTTTTTTTCCATCTTAATATTTTTTCAATATACCTTTTGCAAAATAAAAGTCACTCACTTCCAAGAGATCTTCAATTTTTGATTTAACTTTTTTCGTCAAGTTAATTAAAACAAAGTTATCGCGGAAAATCGTGTTTTTGCGAATTTTAAAAGCAAATTCCTCCCCCAACTCGTGCGATTAAGCTGAAGTAACTTGATAAGATGATAGAGCACGCGTGAAACCGAATTGTCAAAAAAAAATGTTAAGAAAGTTCATTTCAAAACTTCTCTTTTTTGCCAGATCCACTCCACTAGGTCTCGGGTGTCCATCATCACTGTTCACATTCTGTACAGCATACAAAACAAAAGGGGCACCACAATACTTTATCACAAACGTGCACACGAGATGTAGTTAGAAAATCCTCTGTTTTATCACAAATTCGTTTCGGCTTTTTTCCTCGGCTTCTTTTTCCGCAGATTTTTTCTCCTAGATTCGTCAAAGGGAAATAAACTGTGTTTTCTGTAAAGCAGCCTTTTGTTCCGTTGCTTTTTTTATCAAGGCTATTTTTCCTTCGAATTTTTTACAGGATATTAATTCCACAGAATTTTTTTTCGTTAACGCATGGGTAAACAGAACGATTTCTTTACAGTTTTGCAAAACTCTTGAGGGTTTCAAATCGCAAAGAAATATACGTTATTTTCTTTATATTTCCTTAAGCATCTCTTAAAGATCGGACGTCTTTATCTTCAGGAGCCAGATCAATAAAAAGCATGGGAAGATCGACGTCTCGACCATCGATGACCACTGTCTCATTCCGATGAGATTCGTAGATGACAGTTTGAACGATCAGCGTGTCGGCATCATCAGCAACATTAATCGTTTTCGTCTCCTCGTTTTAAAATTTTGTCATCAGTTTTGAAATTAAAACCTCCTATTAAAGATATTGCTTAATAGTTTTTTGAGGATCATCCTCATGCAGATGTGTTTTTAAAGACAACGTTATAGACAAGTCTGTGTCTGCGACATGTCTATATTTATAGACAATAAGGCAACGTTTTTTCGCAAATGAAATAATTATTTGTGGGCTCAATGCCTACAAATATACCTTTCCATACTTTTGACCAGTCCAAAAAACAATTATTATCCAGTTTCTTTTCACTTGATTACACTGCTTAATGATGTGCTCCAATTACCATGGGAAAAGGTGCTTAAATTCAGTAGAAGAAAAAAAATTAACCGAAGATGACCCCGAATAAAACCAAACAGTGAAATAGATCCATAGAAAAGCCATTTAAAAGAAAAATTCCCAAGTGATGTTGAAACAAATCCAAATAATAAAATCCGTATTTGCAAGAGAACAAGAACTAATGAAAATTGATTGAAACAAATTTTGGTAGACATGCAAGTTATAGTGCAGATTCCACTTTATAAGTTCGTTCTTAACGATTTTTTTCCTGTAAAATCAGCCATTATGGAGTTATTTGGTGTGTAAGACAGCATTTGACTCTTTATGGGCTACGTTCTCCAACTACCCTCAACTTTGAACGTTATTTGCAAGAGTTGGATGTGGATTAGCTGAAAGGTCAATAGAAGGTTTATAATGTAGAAGTTAATGCAAATACTTTCTTTTCTATATTATTTTTTCGCCAGAACGGCAGTTATTAAGAAAAATTAGAAAAATCAGTATAAAGTCAATACTGGGGGTGGTATTTCGCAAAATAAGGCGTGTTTCATCTATTCGATAGGAGGGAACTTTTCAAATCTTTATTCCTGCCTATTTTATTCGAAATTTAAACTGTTTATACATTATTTCTCTTAAAATTCTAATTTACGTGGACTCTAACTAAATATGTTGATTTCAAAATAAGATTTCTGTGTGCTGTCTCGCAATACATTAAGATCTGTTCTAATAAGAATTAAACACGTAAACGGCAAAAATATTAAAAAATGATTTTTACCATGTGTCTTGTGAGAAGGTTATGTTAGGAAAATTGATTCCTCTCTATGCTATTGAAAATAAGGATTATCAGGAAAAAATAAAGGTCAATAATTTTTAGTGTCCAGCGTCCTGTCATATATTTTGGAGAAATTAAACAATAATACTAAAAGAAACCTTGCTGTCTGCTTCATATATTAGTTTATTAAGAGATGCACGATACTTTAGGTGCATATTGCACCACAACCACTGTTATCGCATTCAGGTAAACCACTTTCAGGTCAGGTCCGCGTAATTACCCCGTCCACTTAGAATAAACGCCCATGTCCACTGATCAGTTCGTCATCAGTTTCAATGTTCGTAAAGCCCCTCGCAAGTGACCTTTACTAAATTGGGTCGCTTGTGATATGCCTGTCATCTGATTCTCTTCCTGCATTATTTAATCATAACTTTTTTCTAACCTACCCACAACATCACTTATTTTTAAAAATTTTAAACATCAGTATATTTTTTATTCTGCGGAGTGCACTCAATTTATATAAATTCTTGCGGTCTCTAGATTATCCTCGCCTAGCATCGGCGGGTTGAGACACTTCACGTCTCCACGGCGTTTGTAGCGTTTTAACTATACTTGTGGTTGTAAAATGAAATACGAATTAGATACAAGTCCTTGATATGTAACTTATTAATATTCAATAAAAACATTTTAATGGTTAATGGTTAATGGTTAATGTCCTCTGCTTCGATCGAAGACCAGAGATTTGGGGCCTCAGGATGGTTAGCCCAGAACACCCACAAACGACATTAGTCAAGGATCAGAGAGGTTCTCTCTGTACAGGATACACCGAGACTAGGTTGTCGATCGGATTCTGCAATTATACCCCTCTTTAGTTTTATTATTATTTATGTATTTTTATAATAATAATTAGCACGTAGTTCTCTAGTGTGCGAGCTTACGACATTTACTATAGCCACGAGAAGGCAGAAACGAAAATAACATTGCACTGCCTGTATACCGCTCTCCAAGGAGTACCATCCTCATATATTTTCATCTGACATCGACGGCAATGTCTACATGTCTCTGATGACGTTGTGATGGTCAAAGTTCTTCACATGTGAAAACAAGTTTGTCACTGATATGGGAACAAACTGAAGAATGACTGATCTAAATAGAGTATATTTTCAAAAAGTGAAAGAATATTATATCTCCATGCTCGTCAGGGTGTGATGTCACACACACAAAGTATTTAGAATGACAGGAAAGGCCTTATTTGATACTCTCGGGATACTTGGATGCATTGAAGAGTTTAAGAATGAAGGTCAAAATATCGTTAAAAAGTCCCTTTGTAAGGTGTATGTACCAAAAGGAATATATCAGACATTGGCAAGTATGATGTTTTCCAAAAAAAGACATGTGAAAACAAGTTTGTCACTGATATGGGAACAATCTAAACAATGATTGATATAAATAGAGTATATTCTGAAAAAGTTAAGGAATATTGGGTTTCCATGCTGGTCTTTTCAAAAAGGGAAATTATTTAGAATGGCAGGAAAGGATTTACTTGATGCTCTGGGGAAACTACATTTGAAGAGTCAACATATTATTTCGCACCATCTCGTATTTCACCTAACATTGAATCTTCAATATTTTCAATAATTTGTCCTTTTGCAAATCTCTCCCAGTTCTTCCATTCATTTGTCAAGATTTCTGGCGGTTCGTCATCTAACACAGTTCTTGTTCAACTAGCTAGCACATTTTTGTTTTCCAGTTTTCGCACTTGAAACTTTCACTTAATTAGCATTTTTAACTAACACTGTTCCTGGGCCCATAACCTCTAGGAATTTATTATTTAGCAGTGGTGAATTGAATTAAAAAACAAATCTAAACACGCAGCTTTTTATATTTTCAATATTGTTCTTACAATGGGTTATAGAGAACTAACTCCGAGTAGGTCCATTCCTTTGCACAAGAAGTGTGACACTAATTTTGAGTGACAGAGATGGCATCAATATGAGTATCATAAGTTAAAGACAGACGAAAATACACTATTGCACCTCAGTGCCACACTTTTAGTGCAAAGGAGTGTGTAGAGAGGACTAACTTAGATTTAATTACTTCCACATCCAGTGAAAGTATAGTAACGACAAACAAATTTTTAAAATTTTTTATTGTTCAAATAGGCTTAGAATGTCACGAAACGTCGAGATTTTAAGTTTGAACGAAAAAAAAAATTTCTGTCTGTCGGTCTGTCGGTCTGTCGGTCTGTTGGTCTGTCGGTCTGTCGGTCTGTCTGTCTGTCGGTCTGTCTGTCTGTCGGTCTGTCTGTCGGTCTGTCTGTCTGTAACTTTTTTTTGTGAGCACGTTTACTCTGGAACCGTTTGAGATATTGACTTGAAATTTGGTACACATATGTATTTTAACGAGATCTAGAACTAGATTATATTTTCATCTTGTTCCGTCGAAGGGTTGGGGGGTAAATTGGGGTAAATTTGGGGAAAATAGGTAAATCAAGCAGGTACGAGTCCATAAAATTGGTATTTAGTATATACAAGAGAAGCTAAGGTCCCAAAAAAAGTTTTGGCATTAGCCACCCCCATTACCACCCCCACCCCATTATTAAAGGGGATGAAAAAAATTGTGATTTAGTGTGTGTACAAGAACCAGAAACCTCAAAATATTTTTTTACTTCATCCACCCCCACTACCCCCCCATCACCACCGCCACCCCTTTACCGATGTGGGGTATCGTTTTATGGGTTTTTGGGGTAGAAGATTTCAAATATTATATTATTAAAGTTCCATAAACAATTATTTCCACATACAAATTTTTTTCGTTGTGAGGGACTTGGATAAAAAATTTGGATGTGGAAGTAGTGATTCCTTGGGCAGCGGTTTTTTTCATACGTTCTGCTTGGTCAATAGTTTATAGTCTACAGTATCTCGTTACACAGATTAGAAAGACTGCGTTACAAAGATGATGTAATTTTTGTAAACAATTCCAATAACTCTGGGCCCTTTAAATGCTTATATTCGTTCAATATCAAGAAAGGATAAAAGAAATTACAAATATAAAGGTAAATATAGTTAAAAATTAATTATAATGATTATTATTGTAAAACCTTAAACATTAGTAACATTATACCAGAAGAACGAACAAAACAATTTAAAACAGCCATGATGTGTTAATAAATTTGTTTATAGTGGTGTTGTCGAGGCCGACAATATTTTTAATCTAAATTCGGCTAAGACGTCACACGTTACAAGGTGATCCCCTAAATGGGAAACTGGAAATTAAAAACATGAATCATTTAAAGTTGTCGTACCTGAGAAACTTCAACTTGAATGGAATACACAGTTAATGATTTCCTACACGTAATTTGTTAAACTTAATTTAAATTCCAAGATGCACAGTCGAGATGAAAGCTCAACTTATATATATTATAATGAAGCAATATTCATATTTTAGTATTGTATACATATAAAGGATGTCCCACCGGGAACTGCATCGATCCATATAGGAAAACCGCTGCCCAAGAAATCACTACTTCCACATCCAGATTTTCTATCCAAGTCACTCACCACGAAAATAATTTGTATATGGAACTTTAATAATATAATTGAAATCCTTTACCCCAAAAGTCCCCAAAAACCAATAAAGCGATACCCCACATCGGTAGTGGGGTGGGGGTGGTGATGGGGGGTGATAGTGGGGGGTGGATGAAGTAAAAAATATTTTGAGGTTTCTGGTTCTTGGACACACACTAAATCACATTTTTTTTCATCCCCTTTAATAATGGGGTGGGGGTGGTAATGGGGGTGGATAATGCCAAATTTTTTTTTGAGACCTTAGCTTCTCTTGTATATACTAAATAGCAATTTTATGGACTCTTACCTGCTTGATTTACCCACTTACCCCCAAATTTACCCCCTCACGGAACAAGATGAAAATATAATCTAGTTCTAGATCTCGTTAAAGTACATATGTGTACCAAATTTCAAGTCAATATCTCAAACGGTTCCAAAATAAACGTGCGCACAAAAAAAAAGTTACACAGACAGACCGAAATTTTTTTCGCTTAAAATCTCGACGTGAGAGAAGTAAAAAAAAATTGTTGAGGCCTTTGGTTCTTGTACACACACTAAATCACAATTTTATTTTTTTCACCCCCTTTAATAATGGGGTGGTAAGGGGGTGTCTAATACAATTTTTGGAGACGTTAGCTTCTCTTATTTCTACTCATTATCTTAAGCGGTTCCAGAGTTATCGTGTGCAAAAGCTGATTTTCGTTGTTCTCGTGGCATTTGGTTATTGGGTGGGGGTAGTTTCAACCCCTGGGGTGGGTTATGTCACCTGTGGTCAATATTTACCTATTTTATTCAAATTGACAAAAAAATCCGACCCGGCAAGTCCTCGCATGCCTAGCACCGGAAAATCGAAAAAGGGGGTAGTTTTCAGGTTTAGGGGTAGTGGGTGAAGAGTAGGTCGGGAAATATTTCACCATCGTATTCCTCGCTCTCAAAAACGGGGGTATACCGCTTTTCAACTGATTTTCGTTGTTTCCGTGGCACTTCGTTATTGAGTCTGGGGGTAGTTTCAGCTCCTGTGGGTAGATTAGGTCACCTGTGGTCAATATTTACCTATTTTATTCGAATTAAAAAAAAACCCGATCCGACAAACCCTCGCACCGAAAAATCGAAAAATGAGGTAGTTTACAGGTTTGGGGGTAGTGGGTGAAGAGTAGGTCGGGAAATATTATCACCATCGTATTCCTCGCCCTCGAAAACGGGGGTATACCGGTTTTCAGCTGATTTTCGTTATTTTCGTGGCATTTTGGTATTAGGTTGGGGGTAGTTTCAACCCCTCGGGGTGAGTTAGGTCACCTGTGGTCAATATTTACTTATTTTATTCAAATTGAACAAGAAAAACCCGATCTGACAAGGCCTTGCAAGCCTAGCGCCGAAAAATCGGAAAAAGGGGTGGTTTTTTTGGTTGAACGGTAAGTCGGAAAATATTATCACCATCGTGTGAACTCCAACTAATCTTGGTGGTACGTCCATCGATTTCCCACTTTACAATTGTCAAGTTTTTTTATTTGATTTTTTTATTATTATTCCGAAACACTTCGTGGTATTTGATTCCTTATCAAATTGTGACAGACTTCAAGAATGAACATGTTTTGAGTCAAAAACTGTTGCCGGCGTCGAAATACGCATGCCCGGGTCCATAATCCATTATTTATAATATTAAACCTTATACATGCTTGTGTTAATGTGTATTAAATAAATAAATTATTATCATATTATTATTATTAAATTACATAATTTAAGTGTAACTCAGTGACAAATACAAACGCACATAAAATTTTCACTAATAAAGGCAGCTCCTTCGAACAAAAAGTGCTTTAAGAGAATTTAGTTAGCTTTCAGAACTTATACAAATTTGACATGAAGGAAGGTCCCCTAGTCCTAATTTTTAGCAATTTCTAGGGTACTCAAATGTGTTTTTTCTGTACGATGGGTGGGGGGAGAAATCGGAAACAAACCTTTTTTATCCAGATTCAAAATTGCCGAGCAGGGGGGAGAAATATGAAAAAAAAATGTATCCCCATTTCAAAATTGATGATGAGCGGGGAAAATCTAATTAAAATAATTTTTGGGACGGAGACAAAATAATTTTTTTTAATAAGCAGAGAGTGTAAAGAGCTCGCGACGCCCCTCACGCACTGTCGCCCCTAGGCTATAGCCTAGTTAGCCTTATGGATAATCTGGCCCTATGAACGCTTTATCATTAAAAAATGTTTTATTGGAAAACGATAAACAAATAGATAGATAGAAGCGTTAGTGCATTATTTTGTCTTTAGTTCACAGCTAAACGCTAAAGTTTAGAAATAAAGTTTAGGCGCCCTCTTACGGGTTAAGAAGGCTTGCCCCGATTTCGATAAACCAAAAGATGGCAATCTGATGGTGCCCTTCTCCCATAAGCTGCTCATATTTTTTGTCAGAAACTTTTTCAACTATTTCTACTAGTTGTTGGCCAACAAACTTTTTCTTGGAGCAATGTTACTCACCCATTTTACCCATTCCATTTCTCTGGTTATAGTGCCTAGAGATGAGTTGCTATTTAACAACCTGTTATTTTATAACTGTTATTTGCAAATAGCATTAACAGACTGTTATTTCTGTTCGAAAATAACAGGTGAGAAAATAACAGATAAACAGCTGCGGCAGCAGCATGATGTATAAAATAACGTCTCTGAAATAACATTTGCAAACTGCGCGCTGCGGTATGCGCATGCCAGTACCACAGAAAAGAGAACTACCAGAAACGACACTTGAGCTACCCGCCAAAATTCCATTGCCGCCATTTTGTTGTTAGTACATCCGTCAGTTCATTTATTGTTTTAGGTTAAAACAATAAAGTGCGGTAAATGACAGACTGTGACATAATACCGAAATAAATTCTTAAAAGGTTTTAGTATTATTGTGCTGTGTTAATAGTAATTTTTATTAGCGATATGAGTAAACGAGGTGGAACCGTTTGCGCTGTTAAGGAATGTGCAAGTAGTACGACAGGAAAAGACATTAGTTTATTTGGGTTTCCTAAGGATTCCCAAAGGTATTTTATTATTGATGTAAATTATAAGATATTTCCAAGTAGTTGTGAACCTTTCTTCTTTTAAGGTCCGTATTGTGGTTGGAAGCATGCGATCGTGGGGATTTGGCAAGTAAAAGTTCAACCGAACTTTATAACAATTTTAAGTTGTGCGCACGACAAATATGTATCAGAATAGATTGCTACCAATAGCACTTGCCTACTATTTTTCCTCAATTTGGTAGTTTAAACAGAAAAAAAATTAATATTTCCTCAGAACAACCTCCCAGTAAGAAATTACAGATTTTCTCGAGATATTGTATTGATTATAATACATTTTGTGACTTTATTTATATTGAGAATACAATTGTTCATAGAGACAAATTTATCCAGTTTACTTTAATAGTTTTAATGTCCATTATAAGTAGATTTCTTCGAAAAGGTGATTGTATTCAGCTTGTGTAAAGTTTGTTTATAAACATGCTGTTTAAATTTCCCGCCAAAATTACCAACAACAAAATGGCGAAGGTCACAAAAAAAGATCAAAGGCGGTGCTGAGAGTGCCGCTTCTGGTAGTTCCTTCTTCTGTGCCAGTACTTCTCAGCGATCTGTTATTTTGAACTGTTATTTTAAACTGTTATTTGAAAATAGCAGTAGCAGTTTACACTGTTATTAAAAAATAACTGCTTTTACCCATCACTAATAGTGCCTAATTGTCTCCAAAAAATATGTGTCTAGATTAAAGCAGTATTGAGAAAAAATAGTAAATATAATTTAGATATTCCAATACTACTGCTGCCATCTCTTGGGTTCTTTACTGACTACAAGAGGACAAGAATAGAAATCTACAACATACGACAGTGTAGCAGCTGTGGTTATAGAAATCTTTTTAGCCACAAAACAAACTTCTCACTATGAAGTGAAGGTTACTCTAGTAAGTACCGTTTGAAATATATTCATCCATTACGTAAATAAATTACAAAGTCGGTGATAGTAAGGAATCACACGTCATTTATAAATAATATTAAACTCCCTCAAGAATGGGCGGTCTGCGGTTTCGAGAATTAATTTATTCATCACCGTGCGTGTTATTATCTCTTTAGCAATAATAACTATCTTCTTGGTTTTAAAATACACACATTTAAATTTTAGTTTCAAATGTGATTTAAATTCGATTAAAGATTAAATAGTACAGAAAAGTAATAGTTCAGGCCCCAGGCGAGAGTTCAGCGTTCAATAGTAGGTATGTCGCCGAAATAATTTTGGTGGAAATGATAAAAAATGATCTTCGCATCAAGAATATTTTGGTTGTTTTTTCAAAAAATGACAGATTTTACTTTTAACATGATACCACTTTTAAATTGATTTGAACATTTATTAAGTTCTAAAATTCCTATTAAAAATTGGCACACGTCGCCATCGCTTAGTCTATATGTACGTATGTAATGTATGGAAACACTTTACAGGTCGCAATCCTTAACGGATTCAACTGATTTTTTAAATCGTTTCATCCGCCATTAGAACCCTACTGAATTTCATAATGATCCGTCGAGTAGTTTAATTATTAATTATTTCACATGATCACGAGTTTTCGTGGAACTTTTTTTTCGTTCTCGGCGTCTATTGGATAAATAACACGGTCCCACAAAAAAAAAGGTGATCTGGATGACTGGCAATGGTATTCCTCTGTATTTTTTTACGCTGAATCCGAATCCAAGGTCAAAAAAATTTATGTGCAGAGCCAAAAATAATCCTTGAATAGGGTTATGAATATCAGTATCATTACGGAAAGGAATATGAATGGGCACTTTGCAACCCTCGTGCTCTCATTTATTAATTTCAAGAGCGTAACAACCCCCCCCCCCCCCATCTCCGAAGGGGTTGGCACTCCTTCTATACGCTTCCGGACATATATCTGCGTCATGGAAACTTCTAGCTTACAAGCTCTTGAGAATGCAAGGGAGACATGGTGGAGGGTGAACACAGCTAAAGAATCAACCCCCTAAAGGGGCGCAAACTATCCTCTGCCGAAAGGGAAGATGATGTGGGAGAGTAAATTTTTCTCCTCCAAATTCACAAGAAGTACCTATTCGAAAAATTTTTTAAGATTATTTTTTTTCAGTGCGGAATTTATCGAGCTCTCACTCTTCTGCTATCCCTTCTCAAACCCTCGAACATTAGCTCCACCTTGTCTGGCTTAAACTTTTACCCGACCTCTGCGTTCTATACTTTAATTGAACACACGCTTTTTCTAACACACTTCTTTAAAATTTTCCTCACTTATTTTCTCTGCCTTCTTGTCTTCGCCGCATACTCTTGCATTCGCCGACACCATGTCTCTCAGTCTCCATTGTCCGGCCTCATACTCCCTGCGTCCTTTGTTCTATTTCATGAATTCTCTCATGATATCACCAGTAAATCATGGTTTTTTCGTGCACACACGTCATTTTATCTTCAGTCATACTTGGTTCTCTAAAATTCTTATCTCTCTTCAGGGCTTCCTCTTACACTCTATACACTCTGTTACTATCTTACAAACTTACCTCCCCTTCTATCACTCTGTCTCGATCTCTGATGAATCTTCTGCCACTCTTTCATGCCTTATTACTCATACATTTTTGTTCACTCTCTGGCACTATTTCACAAACTTTCTGTATGCATCTGGCATGCGTCGTCCATACTTACACTCTCCTGTGCTCTCTCACTCCTGCTTCGCTTACACGATTTCAAATATTATACCATTAAAGTTCCATCTTAGTGGAGTGCAATTATAGTATTTTCGTTGCAAGATACTTAAATAGGAAGTCTGGATGTGGAAGTGGTGATTCCTTAGGCAGCGGTTTTTAAATTAAATATATTATATTTAATCCAAAAAATAGCTGGTCTCAATTTAACACAAGATTTTTTTAAAATCAATATTATAATTTTTTTGTGTATAATCTCTTGTAGTTTAAATAAAAATTAATATCAATTTAAATTGAAAATCAGGATTGTTTCCTTTTGAAATGAATTTTTCAAGTCAAATTCTTGTCGACAGCAAGAATTAACTTATTTAATTATTCGTCCATCATTTGACCACCTGATGATTCAAGAAAGTCTGATAATATTGTGATAGAGCATTTATATTTTGATTGCCTATACGAATTTCCGAGCGAATACTCTCATAGAACTGTAGTAAGACTAAGTCAGCGAATTGTAAGTAGATACAGTGCGTGTAATTGCCCATTAGGTATGTACATTCACGTAGCGCGATAGATATGACAACACTGCAGAGCAAACTCGCCCGTCCGCGAAGATCTCAGCAGTTATTTCATTTCAGCCAGCTGGCACACGCGATGTTGTAATTCTTACTCCCTATACCTAGCCCGCCACTACACACAGTGTATGTTCAAAAGAAGAATTATATTCTTATTTCACATGTAAATAATATTTGTTCCATTTTTAAGTTGAAATTATGCATATTTTATATTTACAAAGCGAATGTTTTGATTTGATTATCCTCATCTCAAATTAAAGAAATTTATGAAGATTTTGCTTTAGTTTTCACAAATATGTTTGCTTCGTTACCCACCAATTTTTAGTAAATCGCGAAAATAACCTAAATTATGAGGGTTTTTTAGGTTATTTTCGCGATTTACAAGAAAATGGTGACTAATGGAGCTAAACGGACATCTGATTCGTGTTCAGAACGTCGAAATGCATTTGAGTTACCCAATGGAGTACCAGAAAAAGACCATTTTTTTTTAATTTTGTGTGCCTATGTAATTTGAGGAACAAATGGAAATGAAGATTGGGCAAGAGAAAGTTCTTGGAATAAGAACAGATTTATAAAAATCTTAATGAAAAACTAACAGAAATTAATATTTTGTGTGAACAAGCTACTGACTATGCTGATTTGTCAAAACAGCGATAAAAGTGACCTGCACAAGTGCCACAGTAGTATCGAAAGATACTGATGAGCTTGTATTCATGATTGCATTAACTTCACCAAAGAAAAAAATAGTTTATAAAACTAGGAAGAGGAAAAAACAAAGGGAACACACGTGGAAAGTATACTCTCCAAAAAGCTTAAATGAAAGTTTCACACAAATTAAAGAGCATGTTCTATTACTCCGCTCTTATTGGCTGCAACATGACTTTTCAAATTTTTTAATTTTTCATTTTATTTCAAATGAAAAAACCGCTGCCCAGTGAATAACTACTTCCACATCCAGATTTTCCATCCAAGTCTCTCACAACGAAAACATTTTGTGTGTGGAAATAATTGTTTATGGAATTTTAATATTGTAAAATTTGAAATTGTCTACCCCAAAAACCCATAAAACGATATCTCTAGTGGGGATGAAGTAAAAAAATATTTTTAGGTTTTTGGTTCTTGTACACACACTAAATCACATTTTTTTCACCCCTTTAATGATGGAGTGGAGGTGGTAATGGGTGGCTAATGCCAAAAAATTTTTGAGCTTATAGCTTCTCTTGTATAAACTAAATACCAATTTTATGGACTCTTACCTGCTTGATTTATCCATTCACCTCCATTTACCCCAATTTACCCTCCAACCCTTTAACGGAATAAGATGAAAATATAATCTAGTTCCAGATCACATTAAAATACATCCCCATTACCCATCCTAAACGGTTCCAGAGTAATCGTGCGCACAAAAAAAGTCACAGACAGACCGACAAACAGAATTTTTTTTCGTTAAAACTTAAAATCTCGAGGATTCATGACATTCTAAGCCTATTTGAACAATAAAAATTTAAAAAAAAATGTTGTCATTACTATACTTCCACTGGATGTGGAAATAAAATAAATTTGCTAAAGTATTATTTCATCAAATTTAAATAAATGTAAATTTATACAGATATAAATGTTTTGTTGCTGTTGGAAGAACAACAAAAGTTAGCCCCATTACCTTCTGCAGAGGATGCAGCCATAGAACATTTGAAGATAGCTTACTGTCTGGTTCAAAATAATTTTTTACGGATGTAAAAAGTTGTATGGAGTAACTTAAGACTGTAGAAGAGCTGGGTTATATTGCTCGCTAGCCTTTTCTGGTTGCAACGGTCAGAGCTGCCCAAATTGCTTTTATGGAGACACTGATGACGAGGATGAAGATAGTAATACCGAAGATTCATAAGAAATCGAATCAATGTTGTTAAATGTTGTAGCATTTATTTTGTGTCTTGAAATATGTAATTATCGACTTCAAAAACCCCGAAGTAATATACTTTCATGTAATTTTTCACGATTTTTACATAATTTTTAAGTTCAAGTCAGCCAGTTTGAATCTGTCATTTTGAGTTTATAATACGAAACTCGTAATCAGAGATCTCTAATTACAATATTTTTATGTATTCTTGCACGACTATTGCATGATTTTCAAGTTTAAGTCAGACATTTTGAATTCGATTTTTCGAATTTTGAAATTATAATTCCCAAATCGTAATCAGTGGCCTCGAAAATTCCTGTATTCTTCGTAATTTTATCTCATAAAAATTATTTGAGTTATCACAGTTCCAAAATATTTTGTGATAAAATATAGATTTTTTGAGGTTTTTGATTTGCAAACTTTTAAATTGATAACAAAAAAAAAAATGAAAATTTTTATTGTTCAAATAGGCTTATAATGTCAAGAAACGTCGGCATTTTAAATTTGGGCTAAACAACTTCTGTCTATTGTTCTGTCTTTCGTTCTGTCGGTCTGTCTGCCTGTAACTTTTATTGTGCGCCCGATTAATCTGGAACCGTTTAAGATATTGACTTGAAATTTAATACACGTATGTATTTTAAAGAGATTATATTTTGATCTTATTCTATTGAAGGGTTGAGGATAAATAGGGGTAAATAGGCAAATCAAGCAAGTAAGAGTCCATAAAATTGATATTTAATATATATAAGAGAACTAAGGTCTCATAAAAATTTTTTGGCATTAGCCACCTCCATTATTAAAAGGGGTGAAAAGAAAATTGTGATTTAGTGTGTGTACAAGAACCAAAGGCGTCAAGAATTTTTTTTTCTTCGTTCACCCCCACTACTATCCCCCTACCATCACTACCACCACCTAATTTAAGATTGGAAACAAGATAATATAGAAGTAACCTCATATATGAGAAATAAGTAAAATAATACGATTATTAGGCAATAATTATTCAAAGAATTACATTATCAGACACCTAAAGTATTATATACTTTGGTTGTAAGTTAGAGGAACCTCCTCTAATTTACAAAAATCTAAATCATATATTTTATAGATATTACTGCTCCCAAAGAAAAGAAACAGTTTATTTGCACCCTAAGGCAAATAGATAAACCATCGCAACGTACAAGCAATGAATGACAAACATTCTTAGAAAAATCTCTTTCTTTTTGATTTATATTTATGTAGTTATAACATTAATTTGGTTATCTTAAATATTAAGTGTGGAGTCTAGTATTATATTAGCTTATATTACTGAAAAATAAATTAGCACCTTGGTGTAAAAGCTTTTATAAATTAATAAAAGGGATCGGCACTTAAAATGAATAAATCGTTGGTAAAACCAAAAGTGCACGCCCCGAAATCTGTTTTATCTAATAAATATTGTATGTATAACTTTAGTTTATTGATTAAGTTATTATTATATTGTTCGCAAATACGAAAACAAAGAGTATATTACATTTGATCAGCACATTTCTAAAACCGTAAATCGCTCGTAGAGAAAATTTTCATATCATTGTGTTAGTACCGAATTCTGAACAACTTACAAAATGTCCGTCTATCTATCTGTCTGTTCATTGTGTTTTTTCTGATTACGAAATTTTGGCATCAAGAGGAATGTATAGAGATCCAGAAATGCTATTTCGTATCGTATATCTATATATTTTACTACTAGATATTTGATAACGAGTATACCTATTTGATTCATAATTTACAAAAATGCGGCACAACTCATTACATTACATTTTTATTTTTATTATTGAAATAGGTATTTGCAGTCGACTTCAACTTTCATTCGTTTCGTAATAATCTCATGAAATACAAACAGTTTATAAGTACCTACCTCTTAAAGTAAAATTGTGATATAACCTAATCTACGTAAACTTTGTTGAATAAACTTTGCCTGATAGACACACGCCCACACAGTATATGATGACTCAAGGACATCCTAAAATGATCCCGTATATCAGATAAATGATGGTTCATTAGGGATGCAGATAGGAAGTTCAGTGGTTATCCTTTGGTCCTAATAACAGCCAGAATAGGGATATCCACTGGATAACCTGTACGAATATCTACAGGATAGCCTTTAGGGTTGTTGATGTCCTATATAAAACCTATATAGAGATAACCAAAGGCTATCCCAAGGGCCATCCATAAGTCAACTTGTGGGGCTAATATAGGTCCCAAATACATGATAATTCATAATTCACCTAAAGTAAAAATAAGAAATTTTTTATTTAGCTTATATTTGCATTATATTTTCATTGTGACAGAATAAATTTTATTAGTGGAAGACATCACTTATAAAATATAGTCCTAATAACAACCAGAATATCCACTGAATAACCTATACATGGATATGAAACATAGAAGCGTACAGTAAATAAAATACGAAATTTATATTATCAGCACTAATATTAACTTTTTATGTGGCATAAAAATATGTAAATATATATCGCTGTTTCTTCGATAAATACACTTCTGCATGAAGGGCTACAAACCAAATAATAATGCCAAAATACCTTCAATGTAACTATAAATACAAGTGACCAATAACTTGGGATTCACGTATGCTAAATTTCATCGTGAAATATTAATATCGTTTTCCAAACATTACTTATCAGTCTAATTTCCTTATTAATGCAGGCATTTTTTGGAAATGTACAAGTTTCCATTTACGATTTTGCAATGAGTTACCTTAAACTGAGATACAAGTTTGAGTTGAACATAGGTAAATTGGATACCTTTATATTTATATTTTGGCTAGCCCGCTCTTAGTGCTAGTTTCAATAAGTCATGGTAGATGGCTCTCCTTGCAAGTTGCAAATTACTTCTGTTGCGATACTCATCTAATCAGCAGTGACTACTGCCAAGGAGTCAGAAACTACAGCGTAGTCTATCCACTACGCAGGAAATGCACATATTGCAAATGCATATTTTATTATTTATTATTTTTTTGCAATATGAGATTTATTTATTACGCAAGGGAGAGTGAGAATTTCAAATTGTCTACAGCAATCACGATATTTTAGGAAGAGATACTATAGTAACTATGGATGCAACTATGTCTGGATGTCTGTAGGTTGTCCACGTCCAGATTTTAATCTAAATTGGTCCCTTTTTCTTCCTATGGACAACCATAGGCTGTCCCATTGAGGATGTCTGTAGGTTGTCCAGATTTTAACCTAAGTTGATCCTTTTCTTATTCTATGGACAACCATGGGCTATCTCATTGAGGATGTCTGAAGGTTGTTCAGATTTTAACCTAAATTGGCCCCTTTTCCTTCCCATGGACAACCATGGGTAATCCTGATTAGTCTCAAAAGGATATCTACAGGAAGTCCTAAATCTGGAGTAACTCGGTTTAGGACATCCGTAGTACATCTTGCTTATCCTTTAAATATGGCCACTGGTTATCCTAAGGCTATTGAGTGATCTGTGGGACTGTATATTACAGTTCCGATATTTTATGCATTTTCATATTTCTTGTGCTTAATTAAAAGCCCAACATTTTGCTCAAAATTCTAACAAAATATAGTTTATATATAGCAAGACAGTGTAAACCCTGTATAACAGATATGACTTAGTTTCAATTAATAGGGGCATTCTACCATGCTACTCTACATTAATTATTGTATTTATTGACTATTCGGCAACGTCGATTGCAAATTCCATTCGTATTGTACATAGTCTTATTGAAGATACATAAATAACAGTTTGTGATAAAATTGATATCATCTAACCTACGTAATGGTCGCTTGAACCTGAAAAACGCTCTGTATATTGCTGTTTAGATATTATTTGCAAAAAAAACTGCAAACTAAAGTTCAATTCACTTCAATGCACTTAAAGTTCAAATTGTCCGAAGGGTATGTATGTTGTTTACTTTAATTGCTTTTCAGATTTGTATTTAATTTATTGTTATAAATAATTTACCAACAATGAACTAACGGCACTATTGAAGCTTGAAGACAAGGTAAAAAGGTTGAGGGAAGATTATGGAACTCTAGTAACAACTAATTTGCTGTACCGGGCCCACAATCACTTACCTATGTAATTTTCTCAAAAACTGCTAATCCTAGAAAAAAGTTTCAAATGAAAAAGTACCATCCACCCTTTACCTTCTTTTCTTCTTGATATAGTTGGTATCTATTTCAAAAGATAAAAGAGTTTCCCCCTTGCTATATTTGGCCCTGCATTTTAGCGACATAGCCCTAGAAAAATTACCTACTTTCTGTATATTGTTGCCCTAATCTGGACATGCTAATATAAATAGGTAAATACTTTAAAACACTCATTATTGGAGAACAAACCAAAACAACTACTCTTCTAGCTAATGCTGACGAAGTATTGAATTACATGTTAAAACAAAAAAATATATTAAAAATACTTAAATCATTTATTTAAATTCAGTCATTCATAATTCTTGTTTAATACGAAATTATCTATTTTCTGTATATTTTTACCATAATCTGGTCACGCTAATATACTACTTAGGAAATCACTTTAAAACACTCATCATTGGAGAACCAACCAAAACAACTACTCTTCTAGTTAATACTGACGAAGTATTGAATTACATGACAGAATTCCTAGCATTTTAAAGCAAAAAAAATGTATTGAAAATACTTAAGTCATTTATTGAAATTCAGTCATTCACAACAATTATTGAACCTTACCTTCTATTTCAAGTCTAGAAAAGTTTTTTCGAACTCGTTAGTTCTTATCAGTAGAGTATAGAAACTTTCATTCATTATTTATAAGCCTATTCTTGATTTATTTTTACAATTAATTATTTTTTATTTATTTATTGGTTTTCATCATGATTGAGAATATTATTTTGGTATTAAGCAAAGCACAACTTACACATTTTTTTATTTATTATGAAATTATCTACTTTATGTAGGGTATTGTAAATATATTGTTTTGAAACATTTAAAAGCAGAGCTTTCTTACAGTAAGAATAATTTTTTTAATAGATTCTATGGTTTATATTTTGTTTATGACAATATTTTTGCTTTTGCTACTTATGTTTTCAGCGAAATCTATTTTTCCTAGCTAGTCTCTTTCTATGTTGTATTCGACGTAAGATGTATTGCTTAATGTCTTGCATTTTTCTCCTCTTAATTATTGTTATTATTATTATTTGTATTTCAGTTAAATCGCATGTTTATATAAAGACCTGCGGATTGGCCAATGAGGTAGTAAAACCTGACAAAATCAGATGGACAATTAGCAACTTCCAACCATTCAAGTCTCTTGGGATGGATGGAATTTACCCAATTCTGCTCCAAAAAGGGCAACATGTACTAATACCACACTTGTGTAAAGTATTCAGAGCCTGTCAGAGCCTGTCTGACCTGGAAGTACATACCACACATATGGCGGAAGGTGAAGGTCACCTACCTATCAAAAATAGGTAGGATATCAGACCAAACGCCCAAGTCGTATAGATCCATAAGCCTGTCCTCTTTCCTACTTAAAACGTTGGAAAGACTACTGGATAGGTACATTAGAGACAAAATACTAAGGGAAAACCCCCTTACTGACCGTCAATATGCATATCAGCCGGGAAAGTTAACAGACTTCGTGCTGGATTATTTAAATAGGCTACTGACAATGTCATTAGATGACAAAGAAATGGCAGTGGCAACATTTCTAGATATAGAAGGAGCGTTCAATAACGCGACAACGCAATCTCTAACGAATGCTTTATTAAATAGTACTCTGCCAGTGGATTAAAGCCAGCCTAGAAAAGAGGATAATAGTATCCAATTAGTATCCAATTTAGGCGACGCACACAGGGGCCGATAGCATCAAAAGTTGGCAAAAATTATTTTCTGTTGTTTTTGTGTTTTAAATTGCAAATGGAACTCAAAAGAATGTGAAGGTATTATAAAATGAGAGATTCGACCAAGTAACATATACAGTGTGTCCACGGATGGACTTGACTATACTTGTAACCTTTTATTTTTGGTTTTTCAACAAAAATTCATTCTTCATAAAAAATGTTGGTTGTTCTGAAAAGTTCTTAGGCATTTCCAGGATTACGATTTACTATACGGGGTGATCGAAAATGAAGAAAATTACCCTTAAAATATTTTTTTATCCCGATAGCTTTAAAAGTAAGTACATTAGCGAAACAATGACTGTTTTTTTAAATAAAAAATAAAGTTTAGGGATGTCTTGCTGCCATTGACCGTAAAATTAAAATAAAAATTTTAAAAAAACTTGTTGTTTTCTGTTAATATGAAGTATTACTAACATGCTCAAATTTTTTGGAATTTTTGAAACACTTATTTTAGAAAATACTATACTTTAAATTATATACGCGATTATACTGGAAAAATTTTTTTTTTTGTAAATAACTCAAAAACTATCTATTAATCCGACAGAAATAAAAATAAATTGAATATTTATCGCTTCATAAGCTTTACTTTTGTATTCTCTCATTTTTTCTGTTTTAGTTATTTAGAAGAAAAAAAATCCACTAAAACGCTAACATCCTCAATTGAAAGTATGTTTTCTAAAATAAGAGCTTTAAAAATCTCATAAAATTTGGACATGATAGTAAATATGTATACTAACAAAAACCTATAAAGATTTTTTTATTTTCCAAAACACTCGTTGTATCGCTCACAATTTCGGGATAATCAAAAAATGATCAAAAAATATATTAAAGATAATTACAAGTACAATTTCAATCATATTCATCTTTAATTTCAGACTTGTTTTTTTTTTTTAGTCGCCTTATTTAGATTAATGTCCTCAACCAGGACGGGTGGACACACATAGACAACATCACAACACCCAATTCCCTGCGACATTGCCATCTTCCGCAGCTGAGACTCGAATTCAGGAGAGGGGATCGACTAGACCGTGTTGTCTCTCACACAACCGCAGTCTAGCCCCCTGCTTTTGTACTGTGCCACTCTTTCGTTAAATGTATTACTTTTCGCGTTATTTACGAAAAACCGTCTCGAAATACCAATGTTTAATTTTCAATAACTTGGAAAATATCAATTTTCATGACAAATTGTACACCACAATTCCCTCTTAGAATTGGATTCTTTATCAGATTCCGTGATTAGTTTTTTATTATTCTGTTCATCCCTCCAGAAAGGGTAGAAATCACCCTCAAATAAACAACAGCAATTTTTAATAAGTAAACATTGCTTTAATTAGTGTTCAAAACATATTCTCAAAGTTTCGTTAAAATTCGTTCAGTACAACTGGGTTCCGAAGTTCTCCGTTTTTTGAGTCTAACGATACTCCACTATGGATAACCCTTAATTATTCAAAAAAGTGCAAATATGTGCTACATTTTTTTTACTAAAATGGAAGAGTACTGTATTAACGATAACACTAAATTTGCAGCGAAGCTCGATCGCACACCTAGATGAACTAAAACTCCACATTTATTATGAACGAAATAAGAAACAGGTAGTTGGTGGAACATGTTTTTCAAAAATTTATTTCAAACTCAATATACATTAAAAGCTAAGTTTTATTTGAAGAACATAAGCTTATCTGTAGCCAATGAAGCCATATTAATTCAAAATTTATATTCGTTGCTTTATCACAAAATTATAAGTAAACAATTTCATGGGTGCTAGTTTTATTAAATAGTAAATAGCAAATGATCTCTACGAAGCACAAGTTCTAACTGTTATAACTCGTCGCCCTTACGGTTTACCACAGCCCCGAAACCGGTGCCAGGTAGCCCGGTACTGATTTTAGATAATAATATATCATTAGGGTGTAATTTGAAATTTGCAATTTTTGCCAGCTTTTGATGTCATCGGCCCCTCTGTGCGACGCTACCATTGAGGCAAAAGTGAGTACAGGCTGCCCTCATTATCTCCACTACTGTGGAGGAAGGACTTTCCATAAATCCCCTCAAAACTACAGTCGTCACATTTACACGGAAAAGAGCCTTGAAAGGCCTAAAACCTCTAAGGCTCAATGGAGTGGAAATTCCATTTACCAGCGACGTTAAATACCTAGAGTCATTTTCGACCAAAAGCTGACATGATATTCCCACATCCAAAAAGTCACACAGAAAGGAACCCTGGGAAGGTGCAGGCCGATGTGTGAAAAAAACTGGGGTTAAACCAAGATGACCCTATAGTTATACACTAGGATTGCGAGACCTATGATAACCATGATCGGTGGTATGGTGGACCAAGATCCTGCAGCTTGGAGCAATAAGGCTGTTGGCGTACAAAGGCTTGCTTGTCTGTGCGCCACTGGCGCCATAAAAATTGCTCCCACGGCTGCATTGGAAGTCCTTTTAGACCTGACCCTACTACACATATTTATTCAACGGGAAGCTCGTTCAGTGGTACACAGGCTAATGCAAGGCACAACGCCCATAAGGCAACAACACGGAACAGAGCACCAAACGTAATACTCGCAGCTGAAAGCAGATCCCATGGGAATGCCCAAGGACACTATGGTCCTAAAGTATAACTTCTATAAAAAAAATTTCAAATCAAAATACCAGACAGAGAGGACTGGAAAAACGATCCTCCAATATCGGCGTAAACGATCTGGTATATGGACGGCTCCAAGACAGGAACAGGGAGTCGGAGCCGGGATTTGCGAGATAAGGTCGAAAATGAAAATCCCGAAAGTCTAGGAATACACGCCACAGTATTTCAGACTGAAGTGGCCGCTATACAATGGTGTGCAAAGGAAATAATGAAGCAAGAAACTGTACACCAGTCAATTGCCATGTTTTCCGACAGCCAAGCAGCGCTAAAGGCACTCGATTCCATGCTTGTCGACCACGGCCGATTCTAGTTAGTCGGCCGTGGGTCGACTCAAGATTAGTATGGGATTGTATAAATGCCCTTATGAACCTAGGAGTCAGAACAAAGTGACCGTGCCAGGACACGAGGTACAGAGGGGAAATGAGGAAGCTGTTGAATTGGCCAGGGAAGGCGCATCTCAGGCCCTAGTAGGATGCGAACACTTATACGAACTGGGTATAAAATAAATCTCTACAGTGGTGGAAGGATTTCCCACCATAGAGACGGGCCAAGAAGTTCATTAAAGAACGATCCGCCAAATTCACGTAAGGCCTACTACGCAAAAATAGAAGGGCCATTAGGATAATGGTAGGTCTTCTAACTGGACGTTGTAGGCTTATTAGACATGGGCTTATTAGACATGTCTAATGGGTCTGGCAGAGGATGTCTAATGGGCCTGGCAGAGGATGCAACATGCAGATTCTGTTAAGAGGCAGAGGAAACCTCAGTACATGTGCTGTGCCATTGCGAAGGTCTAGCCAGACTGAGGTTCTAAGCTGGATAAGGAGCGCTAAGTAAAATTAGACAAGGAGTGCCACAGTAGATCCACAGGGGTCTCGGTGGTCAAGGCCAATCAGCCAGTTCCTTTTTCCAATCTTCTTCAATGGTCCTGTACGATGGCCTCTAAGGTCTCCTGACCTATCTCTCCTGGATTTTTCCTTTGGCCTTAAGAATACTGTTTACGCAACTTCCATTACAACCAGCGAAAGCTTAGAGCTACGAGTAACATGTGCAGTAAACAATATAATAGCCTAGCAATTGGTCTCAGTTATTCGAAATTTAGCTATGTGGGTGCAGAAGTGTACTGACATCAAACGACAACAGTAGATTTTCTTGTATTAATAATAATAAAAACCCTCGAAAGAACCATTTTATTTATGAATTACATAATTTAGTATTTTCGATGTGATTTCGATTTTACTAGCATTACATGGGATGATTGGAATAAATCAGGACAATTACGGAACACTCAAACTAACCCAAGGGCACACGTAAGTTTAATAAACGTTTTTAAGACAGTGTAGTCGTTAAACGTTTTACGTTGAAATTTTCAACGTTGAATTGGTTGAAAATTTCAACACTTAAATAAGACGTTTGAAATACGTTACTACTACGCGCATTTTTAACCACTGGTAGAGGAAAATACTGGAATAAAACGTTTTAGTGAGCACGGTTTTAAAAAAATATGTAATCACGTATAAAACACGTTTATAATGGAAGGAGTTTTAACGACTCGCTAAAGGTAACGTTTGTGAAACGAAAAAGATTAACGTTTTTTATTACATATATTTAATACGGCGATTCAAACGTTTTATTTAAAAAAAAACGTATTTTTCACAACGTTAAAATAACTGTTGTTTCCAACTTACTAAATACAACACATACTTACACACATTTTCAGTCAGTAGTGGAAGAGATTACTGAAATAAAACGTTTTAACCAGAATGTTTCTTTTACTGATATATAACGTATATTACACGTTCGTAATATGAGAACTCGCGTTTGTGAAACGAGGAAATTAAACATTTTTATTGCATTATGCAAATATTTAAAGGGAAACAACGTTAAAATAACTGATGCTTTCCACTTATTAAAAACCACTGACATTCTAAATCTACAGGTGAAATAAACTGTAGATGATGACGTTATTTTAATGTTTTTCTACTCATTTATATTAATGCATAAAATTTGTCTGCTACCACGTAGTTTCTTGCAGAAATTATTTGTAGATGGCGCCACATACGAACTACTGATAATAATCAGTCATGTTGAACCTATACTCTTATGAATTTATAGAAAATAAATAGCAAATAGAGTACAATGTTCAAACTCTTTCAGGGAACATCGATTTATTTGTATGGATCTTATAACGATCAGGTTAAAGATCTGTGGCTGAGGTGAGATAGCATAAAAGTTTTATGCTGTATGTTTGATAAGTTAAGCACCCATTAGTTTTATGATAAAACCAGTGAGTGCTTAATCTACTAATTGTCCATTCACCTAGTACATGGCGACTCATCCTGTAACCCATTATATATGGAAAATGGAAATCTGCCAGAACCTGTTTAATTTCATTTAATTTAATTAAATGAAATTAAACATTAAATATTCTCTAATTATGTTCATTAATTAAATTAATTAATGAGCATAATTAGTGAATATTTAATGTTATATAAACCTTTAATAAAACGTTTATATTCTACGTTTACTTTCGTTTCGTAAGCGTTGAAAATTAACGAATAATTATCGTTTTTTAACGTCATTTAATCGTTATCTATGATGTTTAAAAGACGATTATATTTGGTTAATAAGAATGTTTCTCGCGAGACATTTTTTCGTTGAATCAATCGGTTTCTAAAAACTCTATAAAAACGTGTAGTTTTCAATTCTTTTTTAACTTTCTTTAAACGTATGTGTGACTATTGGGGAAAAAAATTGAATTAATATAAAGTTTGACATTTGAAATCTCACTTATATGGTATTACTGTATTTAGAGAATTATGTAAGAACCAAAAATGTATTAATATACGGGGTGTTCCATTTGAAAGTCAAAAAAAAGTTGGTACCACTCCCAACTGGCACAGATTGCTTTCTAAGCGTTGTAAGAAATATTTTTAAGAATAGTAGCCGCTAATTTTCTATTAAGAGCTCTTTTAAAGCTACTATAGTTGCGAAATAGGCACAATGTGCTAGCTGCGGGCTTCCGATGAAACCGGCAGTGGAAAAAAAAATAATTTATGTGTCCAAAAGTGACGTTGATCACGTACAGATGATGTACAAAGTTTTAATAATATAGCTGCAAAAATTAAGAAAAAAATGGGAGTATACCATGTTCATGTTACGTTACACCCGGTATACTCTTATCTCTCGTCTGAAATGAAAATAACTTCACATGTACAAAAAATATAAATATCTAAATATTATCTATTGAAGCATCAAATAAGCATGTTTGATTATTAACGTTAAAAATTTGTACCGAAATAAGCTGTTGAAACCCCGCAAGCAGGGTAGACTTTAAGTGAAATCACCTCGGAAATCACCCTGTAGATTATTCGAACTCTGAGACTTTTCTTACATTTCATTAAATAAAAAATTGTTGTAATATTTGTAGCATTACCTACTTTAGTTTTAAATAGCAGATTAGCAGGTACATAAAAAATGTTAGTTGTTGTTATGTAGGTAAATTGACTAAATGGTTAAGAATTCGCATCAATTACCTACCTACGCCACTGCCCTACATATTATGAATTGCAACAATGTGTAACTTCATAACAGAAATTAGGAATTGAAAGATGTATATACAAATAATAAAATCAACCATTACTAGGTACATTGCAGCTCCGCGCATTGTGTCGTATGAATTACAACAATTAAATTCAAACTCCCAACTGACATATTTCCCCTCTTCTACGTTCTACGTCGCTTGATTTGTTAATGTTAGTGCAAATCAACAACAAACATTACCGAGATAGCCATGATATAACAAAAGAACCAAAAGAACAAATGCATGTTAATGTTTAAGATTGATAACAAGTGAGTTGTTGTCTGATAAACGAACAAGAAAACATGGGGCAGAAACAGTGCGTTTGCGCGCGGCAAAGCAACAATCGGAGTGACTCACTTGATCCGTCAGTCGCTTTCTACCTTTGAGGGGTGAGCTTGACGCGCTCTCTTACCAAAATACACGTGAACTGTCAAAATAATCAAAACATAACCTGTTTGTTGCGATTTTACGCGTTTGTTTTGTTTTATCAGACTGAATTTTGTTTGTTTTGTTGCTTTGTTTTGTGTTTTGAGTGCTTTTGTGTTTTTTTGTGCTTTCTTTCATTATGTACCTTACCATGTGACTGTTCGAGCTTTAAAAAACCCCCAGAGCTTTTTGGAGGAATATCAACAATGTCGAGGCGAAAGCAGAGCAATCCCAAACCGCTGAAAAGTAGGTGTTTTGTGTAATTTGTTATTTGTGCGCAATGTTGCTGACGAGTTCGTTTTTCCCTAGATATTGTTTTGAAATATGCCACATATTCTGTTAAATGTATATAACAATTACCTAATGGTTTCTCAGAATTTGTAAACAGGTATGTTTGCTAGGTCATGTGCTACTGCGTTTAAATGCATTAGTTCACTTTTAAAAAAATTGTTAAAACACGAATATTGAGTAGGTATTAATTTATTATTATGAAGTATCTACGTATCTATGGGGCTATTTACTTGATATAACAACAGCATACCTATCTATCTACATTCTACGTACATACTAAGTTTAGTTACACAGCTTTAAATATGTATAGGTATTTCTATAAAATATCGTTCAGATAAATTTTACAAAATATATTAGGTATAGGGAGAGGCATCATTTGAATCATTTATATACATATAACCGAGGTATATACCTATATACTTGTGTATTTTCACAATAAATATCTGCCACCTTATGAATCACGCCTCTAAAGAAAGAGATTAACTAGGATAGACCGAGAGTAGACAGTGTAGACACATATTTTCGCTTCTTAAAGTTATGGTTTAAAAATATTTGGTTAATTATGTTAGCAAATTCATCAAGTAAGTAGTTGTATATGGATATTTATCGCGAGGAGTCAACCGCTGGGAAAAATTGCACACCACACTTCATACTTAAGACCTAAGGTATATCACAATCCTTAAGTGCCTGATTTTTGATTTAGGTATGTGATCTGTTTGTTTTTTAACCGTTCGTAATTACCTACTTTACATCATGTATTGACTATATTGCACAGCAAGAACGAATTCTAGTTTAAATGTACAACGAGATGTACAGTTCTTCTGTACAAAAAAATGTGGAAATTTTGTCTAGTGTATAACTGTTACTACATTAGAATCGTGAAATGTAGTTGGAAATGAGAAATACTGATAATAACTGTCAAGATTTTTGAACTGTAATTTACAAAGTATGTACCTAGTAAACTGTCAATAACATTTCTTCTCGCATTCATTTAACATACTTATCATATCATCAGCTGTGTTGCCAGCATTGCATTATTTTTCGGGCTAAATCCTAGTATAAATTAGGGCTAGATCGAAGAAAACCGGAGTAAACGAGGGTAAAATTAAAAAATCAAACATAACTAGAAGTACAAAACTGGATAGACCCTGCCTAAAACGGGCTCCAGGAGGAGAGGAACCCAAATTTTTTTTTGAAGAGCGGTGTGGGGTACACTGCGGCGGATTTTTTTTTTTGAGAACGAGAAAAAAACTACGGCAAAATTCTTTTGATGAGCGATAGTGTGATGGCTTAGCGAAAAGATCGTGACCTGCTGGATTCAAACTTCAAATTTTGCACACTTCTTATATATCCTCAGTACTATCAATTCAGGGGATGGTGCCCGATTTCAGTGTCCGCCATCTTGAAATATGACGCCATGTTTTATTTGGACTGTACCTTTATTTGGTTTTTACTAAATATCTCCCCAACTTCTGGGTTTGTAGCAAAAAGGATTGAATTTAAACTAAATTTGCCACAGTTTGAGACTGGAGCAGCTTTTGTAACTTTAATATTTTGCGAGATACAAGCTTTGGACTTTTTTCAGGTTATTATGAAAATATCTTGGAAAATTTATATTTTTGTCGGTTTTGCTAAATATCTCCAATGCAGTAAGTTTTACAGCAAACATTGTTTTATTAATATTTAAGAAGAATAAATAGGCTACAATGTGAGTAAAGAAAGACATCGATACAATCACAATTTGCTGAGATAATGTATTTGACCATGTTACAAACGTTTCGATAAAAAAAATTTCAGAATAACTATTAAGAAAATAATTATAGAAATTATATTTATAATGTTGTTTGCTGTTCACAATGGCCTTTGCAATGACAAAGAGCTGTTCAGGCAAGTGCAGCCTTTTTACAAACGTAATTCTTAGAGCACAGCCTTACATCCGCACTTGATTGATTCCCTACAGCTTTTGCTTGCTTCCGGTATAGGCATCCAAATTGGTTGCCACGTCTCTTCGTTTTTTTTCCATCCAAATTTAACCGGAGTAAGGTGCATTTTGGAGTGATTGCAAACTGGTTAACCAGATGCTAGATTGATAGACGCAGCAGCGATTAGTGTGTTGAATGAGGGCATCCTGTGTGGGCGGTAGACTTTGCATCATCTTTACTTTTTCTCCTTGTGTGAAGAGATCCCTCTGAGCTTGTTGATGCTGTCAAGTTCTGTTGTGCCATCATACAGGATGCATGTGAATCATTTTATTGTTCAAATGGCTTTGTTTTAGCATCTACTGACTGAAATGGATGTTTTGCAGAGAAGATAAATCTTTCAGTGCCTCTAGGGTATGCTTTATATGTCTTTCATGCTGACTTTTTCCCCTTACCAAAAATAATATCGGAAGTTTTTACCCTTACCAAATGCAATCCAAAGTTGAATATTAAGTTTTGTAAGTTTGTAGCTCGAAAAAGATGCCTACTAGTGCCACAATAACATCTGCGTCAACTGTACTTATGAGGATGTTGGTGCAATCTTTTGTAATGCATCCAATATATGAAGAAACATACTGGTATCAGCTTCTTCGTGGTCAGTTTCGGACATCGGTGCACTGCTATTTTTTGAAATAACAGATTTACCATAGGTGATGTACATTTCTTTACCTTCTTGTACGTCATAAGCTGCGACTGCATCACTTAGTAGGGTAAACAGTTCTGTCTCGTTCTCTGAATTCTTCAGGTAAAAAAGTTTTTGGGGATTGTGGTTTCCCTTGTAACTTTTCTCCTTTCTCCCTTCCCTCCCTTCACACGTGTAGTTTCCTTCAGACTATCTGGCTTGTGTATGTCCCATACAACATCGATTCGTAGGCAATCCTAATGAAAAAAAAATATACCATTGCCAGAAACACTGGAAGAGAAATGTGATCGCGTCGTATTTAGAAACTCTGGATGCTTGTATCTCGCAAAATATTAAAGTTACAAAAGCAGATCTAGCAGAGACGGATCTATAGGAACCCGGGCCCGGGAGCTTTTGGGGACCCGCCAGAGATTTTGACAATTTTTTTTTTCAAATTTCTCACCGCCGCTCATCAATTATTAAGCATGGGGGCCTGTTGGCTTTGGAAGAGCCCGCTAGAGATTTTGGAAATTTTTTTTTTTCAAATTTCTCCCCTCCGCTCATCAATTATTAAGCACAGGGGCTTGTTGGCTCTCGAGGGGCCCGTAGCGGGGGCCCGCGGAAAACCATTCGAACCCAGTCCCGTAACAGCAACGCTCCGCCACTGAGATCTAGTCTAAAGTTGTAACAAATTTAGTGTGGCTTAAAATTAATTCGAACAGTATTGCTATAAACCCAACCGATTTGCGTAATAACCTGAAAAAGTCCAAAATTTTGGAAGCTTGTATCTCGCAAAATATTAAAGTTACAAAAGCGGGCTCTGATCCCCAGAAGCTGGGGAGATATTTAGTAAACATGGCGGTCACTGAAATCGGGAACTCCCCCTTGAATTGATAGTACTCAGGGTATATTTTGGCGCTTTAATCCAGCAGGTCACGATTCTGGCTAGTATTTGTTCTAAGCCACCACACTGCGGAGAGTCACTGCAGCGATAGCTAAAACGGACTAGATTGCAAAAAGGCAGTAGAAAATGCACGAACGGGGTGTCACTGGCAACAATGATCATCAGGGCCGTGCCTAGACGTTTGGCCGCCCTATTCATAATAAAATGCCTGCCCTCCCCTTGAACAGCGTCTAGGTGGAAGGGGCACGGGTGATGTTGTCCGGAAAAATTTTGCCAGAGCCTTTTAGCAGCCAATTCGAGCCTAAAATGAACTAGAGACTAACGAGGAGACTAACGATAGGTATATTTTACAACACAATACAAAATGACGTCACAATAAATAAAATTTTTATTATAATGAAATATACCTAATTATGATTATAATAAATAAAATAAAGTCTCGAATAAAGTTCATTCCACAACAAACATTCAACTCTGAATCTCCCGATAATGCTGCATTATTTGCGAAACGCTCGTCGGTATATTATGCGGTGTTTTTGTTTTTATAGAAACTTATTCAACGAGGTTTAAAGTAGGTTTTTTCTGCTTCGGCCGAATGCCGAATATTTATCTTAAATTTCGCCGAAACACGAAGCTTCGGCCGAATGATATACCGAAAAAGGAACGTCCTGAAAAATACCAACATATTTTTCTAAATGGCAATGAAATAATACTATAAAAATCATTTTTTTGAACAAACGTTTTATTTCAAAAGTAAATAAATGTTCATTATAAACCGAAATAGGCAAGTGAAATAAACGATACAACTATTGAAACGAATTTTTGTCCATTTTGAATACATTTAGTATTTTAGTCTTACTTGCACCAGGTTCAAACACGAAATGAGACATATTATATTCTAACTTCTAACCGCGCGTAGCTAATTTGCGAGTTTTGATTGCGAGTATTTTCTTGTTGCATGCTTCGGCCGAAGCAGCGACGTCAAACAGCCGAAACCGAATACATGAAAAATAGTCCGAATGCCGAAGCCGAATCGATGCTTCGGCGCATCCCTAGTTTAAAGGCGAGAGCGATAGATGAGCAATACGAATTAATTTATGAACGTTTGGGTCGGTCAATTATTGCACGAGGTGGGGGTGAATTTATTTTCCCTAGTTGCAGTGTAGTACTGTTTTGAGAGGTATAATTAATGAATAAAAATATTCCTGTTGATATTCCATTATTAGTTTATTTATCTGAAACGTTAGGTTAGAATTGCCACTGCACCCTTTTTTACAAAGTAAACGGAATATCTCCATTTTCACAACAAATATAAAGAAACAGTGTAATATTAACACAAAAACACTGACAACTGTTACTAACGCATTACCAATTTTTGAACTGTTACATATCAGAAGACGCTGGAAGACAACTAGTCCACAAATTTGGATTGTTAAGCCAATAACCACGCCCACATTTCTGTTCTATCTTGATTATGCCTGTGATCTTATCAGAGTGTCCAGTGCTGACAATATTTCTCTATGAGCAAATACACTATTCTCTTCCTCTCTCCGAGCATAATGACATTTGTCGTATATCCTACTACTATTGTTATGCATTGGTATTGTATATATGTTTTTTCGGCGGCCGTCTAGAAAATGACTTCAATCTAAACTATTTTTAGTCCAGAAACCCCAGTCATTTTATCACGAGAGTTCGGTAAGTGACATTTTATCAGACTCCGTCGGTAAAGTAAAAACAATGTATTTTGTTATAATATCCCAAAAGTCGTTGATAAAACGAAGGGGGTGAGATCATTTCCTATCAAAATCACCAGATGGTTATCCGATTTTTAACCGATTTCAAAAAAATTCGAGAAAAAAATTAAAAAGGAGTACTAGTTATTTTTTTAGGACATATTATTTTAAATACTGTTATAATAATTACAAAAATAAATACACTGTTTTATTTTCAACTGTTTTGTGATTAACTGTTTGCATATAGCTTGAAGAGATTAGGTAAGAAATTTTTACTGTGAATATGTGCAGAAAAACGTATTCAATCTACTAATGGCAAAAAAAGTAAATTTTGAAAATCCTATAATTTGGTGAAATTAATAAAAATGGTGCATATGTTATTGGAGATTGCGAAGCAAGACTTTGTAAATATACACCATTTTGCAAAGGCAAATATTTCATTTGTAGTGCAGTATGTTTTTGTGCAAAAGCAAATATATCATACTCCATAAGCTGTTCATGTGAAGGCAAGTATACTTATATGAAATATGGAATAACAAAATAGTGCATAAATTGGTACTTTTTTCACGAATGGCAAGTTTGATGCACTAGCCGTAGGTGAGTGCGGCAATTCCATAAGTGAAAAAGAGGCACTTTATGCGTGAATTTCATACAATATTTTTTCTCCGACTGTCCCTAAATTCCATATTAACTTAAACGTCAAAATACATAATTTGACGTTTCTAACGCGAAGATCCTGATACAACTTCGGTTGTTTTCAATTCAGTTTTAGATCCGGATATACAGAAGTGTGAAATAATGTTACTTTTTCACCGTTTTTACTTTTTACCGCTATTATAAACATGTTTTATGCACAAAAAATAATGAAAAAACCATAGCCATCATAATCTTTAGATGAGGGTAAAAAAATTGTTATGCATATTTGTCGACTTAGCCAAAGCATTTGATACTGTAAGCCATAATGAACTACTGGACGTATTGGATAATATTGGATTTCGTGGAGCGTTAGAACTTATGAAAAGTTACTTGAATAATAGAAAACAGTGTGCGAGTGTCAGTAATGCTGGTAAAGGTTGGCGGGTATAGACCAGAAAGGTGTTAGGACTATTTAGGTGAGTTTTCCTTTGTCAACGTATGAGTAACCTAGTCTATGACTAGACTAGATTAATTTATTGTATTTGTTTATATCAATGTGTTGCGTTTTATTGAAATGAAAAACTCACCTAAATAGTCCTGAGGAGATCAATAAATTATGACGAAACGTCGACTATTTCAAAAAGTTATTTTCCTAAGACCGTCCTGGTCTAGACCTGTTAACCCTTACCTGCATTAAAGCACAGTCCATCAACCACTAATAAAAAGTGCCAATAATGATATTAGTTCTGAACATATCATTAAATATGGCGTACGTCAAAGTACAGTTCTGGGGCCAATATTTTTCAACATTTGTATTAATAATCTATTTAAAGTCCCCACTAGATCTGTGCAATATGTATGCAATATTGCAATTGTGGGACACATAATTTCAAGTGATTGCCCCCTCGGAACTATCACATAGACCATGTCGTAAAAAAATTCGATGCTTGCTAAACAGATTTAAACTATATAGAAAGAAATTTTCGACATCAATCAATTAAAAATTCTATACTTTGCTCTAGTACAAACACATATAACATGGAATTACGGCAAAGGGTGGCATATCTAACATTTATTTGAAAAAGTTGGAGTGCATCATCCAAAATTGGGTTCTAAAAATAATATTTGAAAAAAACATTTCCTATCCTACTGATATGCTCTTCAAAAAATCACAAATATTTGATGTGAGACAGTTATTTTTTCAAAAAATAATTCTCCTTCAATACAAACAAAAGATTAATGTTCCTCGTATTCAACATAATTGCAAAACAAGGAATAAGACTATATATCGGCAATTATACCAAAAAAAAGTAAAAACAATTGGTGTTTTACTTACCGCAGTCCCATATTTTATACAGAAATTCCGACTCGCCTAAAGAGAATATATTTAATTGGCTTATTAAAAAATAAATTAAAAACCTGGCTTATTGAAACACCAAGGTTAAAGGTGCATCAAATTATTGGCAGAAAAAATAATTATCTCATCTAGGCTGTTATATTTGTATTAATTAAAATGTTAAATATATAATTAAAACAATGTGAACAGATAAATACTTACCAAAATTAAAATAAAAAAACTGAATATGTGTGTGTATTTGTATACACACATACATATATAGGTATTTATTGTCATTATTATATGTGTGTGCACATATCCTTACATATAATATGTAACTAGAAATTCTTGCTATTCAGATAAAAAATATTTGTTTGTCTTACCGAGTGTCTTACCCCTATGGCTAGTTGCCTACCCTTGCCCCCCCCCCCCCCGGAATTACACCTATGTTCTCTCAGACGTTGAATTCTAAGAAATTAAGGATCCGGTATTATTTTAAGTAAGGACGACTCAATGAATATAATAGTATATTACGTAATGAGTGTTGTAAGAACTATATTACGCACGAATGGAAAAGTTACGCACGATGCCGCGTAGCGGCGAGTGCGTATTTCCATGAGTGCGTAATTGCCCACAGTGTGCTTGAAGGTGGAAAAATTATGATGAAAATGAGTCCAAAATCGGTTTGCGCAGGCTGATTCTACATTAGAAGTAGATTCAAAATTTATGAAATTTAAAATCGTAGCTGATCCCTTTCGCGTTTTATCCACATTTTTGGATTTTAACCCTTTGCAATACAGTAACTCGTATACATCAATTTTTCTTCGAGCACTTAGCACTTTTAGAAATAAAACTATTAAATGCTTTGTATAGTACGATGGAAAAGACTTTCTACCTACGTTACATCTTTTACAAAATTAGTTATTTTTCTCATTTGATTACCTGAATTTATCTAAAGTTATCTAAGCTCTCTTCATCAAATGAAACACTTTTTTAATACTCGAATTTAAACCAACTTTTGTCTCCCGACCACCAGCAGATACATTAAAACTAAAATTTTCATTTTTCTTAGTTGTAAGAAGACTAGTAGATTGAACCTTTTTTTTATAATAGTACTTAGAATTTGATTTTGATTTTTTTCAGTGAGCTTTTCTACAATTTTTAATACATTTTCTTTGCTATTTTTACAAATGCGACTTTTACCCCTTCCAATCTCTTGAATTTTAACGTGGCCTTTGAAATGACCAGTCAAACATATATAACAGTTGCATATATTTTGTGATGTATGAGTATCCTTTGGTAATATGACATCTATATAATTAGGCATTTTCTGAAATGGTCTTTGAAATTTACCCTTGTTAGTATCAAGTAGTGTGAGAGAGCAAGTTGTACATATACTTAAAGGATACTTTTCATTTTTTAGATCAAAGTCCTCAAATATAAATTTTTTAATAATTTTTTCAGTGTTTTCAGTTATGAAAAATTTTTCTTTTTTTTTTTCCCAAATATAGTTTTTTTCCACATGAAGCACATACCTTTTTTCAATTATCCTCGTGAGAGGATTTATTTCCATGGCTCATTTGAAATCGTTATAATTTGACAGACTTTTAACCAATGAAATTTTTTTTTATTTTTTGGTTCTGGAAAAAAGTATACTATATACTTTTGAGATTTACACTTTATGTTTGGAACCAAATACGAGTAGCTATCTAGCGGCAAAGAGTGTAATCCAAATAAATTATTTTGTAATGTATAAACATTAAAACACTTACAAGTAAAAAGATACCTAATTAAATTTTAATTAAACGTTTTTGTTTCTTGGTTATTTCCAAATGTTTTACAACAAATGAAATTTAATTTTTAGTTTTATTTCTAAAAGTGCTAAGTGCTCGAAGAAAAAGTTGATGTATACGAGTTACTGTATTGCAAAGGGTTAAAATCTAAAAATGTGGATAAAACGCGAAAGGGATCAGCTACGATTTTAAATTTCATAAATTTTGAATCTACTTTAATGTAGAATCAGCCTGCCGCAAACCGATTTTGGACTCATTTTCATCATAATTTTTCCACCTTCAAGCACACTGTGTTGCCTTACAACTAGAATTATGTACTATACTTTACCTTACGATCATATTTATTTATTTATTTAGTAAAATTCGAATTTAGTTTACTAGTCAACAATATTATTCAACAAATATGTCAGTTTTGACAGCGTTTGAAAATTACGTAGGCGCATTTGTTTTTTTTAAACCCAGCGTTAGCGATCCACCTATAATTGCGTGTCCCGTGCGTTTTGTTTACCGTGCGATTTATTTACAGTGCGTTTTGTTTACAATATGTAAAATTCAACTTACATAGATGGCAGATAGTGTGTTTTTTACTATTTACAGTAGTGATCGTAGGTAAAAGTAATTAAGACGTAATTAAAAATTTAAAAATAAAATGTAAAAAAACTTTAAAAACAAGCTTTTATTATTATTTAGGTGTACTAGAACGAAAAAAATGTTATGTTGAATTGTCTTAAAAGCTTTTCGCGTGAATAGAAAAAAAAATACTTAGATAGATACTTACAATCTCTGCGAAACAAAATTAATCCCCGTATGAACTTCTCGCGCCCACAAGTTTTTAAGACAATATAACTTATTTTTTTCGTTGTAGTCCATCTAAAGCGGCGTTTCCATTTGTGCAACTGAGCATGCATAATATCTGCATGCATTGGTTGCATGGTAGAGGCAAGTATGTGGAGGAAGAGATGCATTGTTAAAAAACCGCTGCCCAAGGAATCACTACTTCCACATCCAGATTTTCTATCCAAGTCACTCACAACGAAAAAATTTTCTATGTGGAAATAATTGTTTATGGAATAATATAATATTTGAAATCCTCTACCTCAAAAACCCATAAAACGATACCCCACATCGGTAGCGGGGTGGGGGTGGTGATAGGGGGTGGTGGTAGTGGGGGTAGATGAAGTAAAAAACATTTTGAGGTTTCTGGTTCTTGTACACACACTAAATCACAATTTTTTTTCATCCCCTTTAATAATGGGGTGAGGGTGGTAATGGGGGTGGCTAATGCCAAAATTTTTTTTGAGACCTTAACTTCTCTTGTATGTACTAAATACCAATTTTATGGACTCTTACCTGCTTGATTTACCTATTTTCACCAAATTTACCCCAATTTACCCCCCCAACCCTTCGACGGAACAAGATGAAAATATAATCTAGTTCTAGATCCCGTTAAAGTACATATGTGTACCAAATTTCAAGTCAATATCTCAAACGGTTCCAGAGTAAACGTGCGCACAAAAAAAGTTACAGACAGACCGACAGACAGAAATTTTTTTTTCGCTCAAACTTAAAATCTCGACGTTTCGTGACATTCTAAGCCTATTTGAACAATAAAAATTTTTAAAAATTTTTTTTGTCGTTACTATACTTCCACTGGATGTGGAAGTAATAAAGGCGCAAGTGGCCTGCGCCACTTTTAGCGGCGTTTCCATTGGTGCAACTGCGCATACATAATATCTGCATCCATCGGTTGCATGGTAGAGACAAGCACGCCGAGGAAGAGGTGCATGCTTAAAATAAGTGCGCAAGTGGCCTGCGCAAATATGCGCAGGTCTCTCGAAAAAGAGCCGGGAGACATGTGCGGCTGTCTGCCTCTTTTCAAATTTAGAACCGGTGGCCAGTCTGTATTTTCTTTTAGTTTTGTGTAAATTTTTTGTTCATTTATACATCGATGGAATGGTCAAATGACATGTTAATTGAATTTGTAGAAGAGTACAGAAACTTTCTATCATATTCAAAGTATCTGTTCCTTTTTGAAGGTAAGTAAGTGTCTATCCAACAAGAAGGTTTTTTCGAATCTTTTTGGCTCCTTGGTGATCTTCAACAATAATTACAGTGGCTGCAGCAATTGCAACACACTATATTCCATGATTGAATCGCACCAAGAAGTACGCAGAAATAGAAACAAGGTACACGCAAGACGCAGATTTCATCCACACAAGCATGCAACTTATGCATGCGAATTTTTACCGCTCTGCATGCACAGAGGCATGCGTAGAGGTACAAATGGAAACGCCGCTTTACACTACATTTCATGATCGAATCGCACCAAGAAGTACGCAGAAATGGAAACAAGATACACGCAAGACGCAAATTGCATGCACACAAGCATGCAACTTATGCATGCGTATTCTTACCTCTCTGCATGCACAGAGGCATGCGTAGAGGTACAAATGGAAATGCCGCTTAAATAATAATAAAGGCTTGTTTTTAAAAAGTTTTTTTGTCCTATGCTGATAGTTAACGTTATGATAGCCAGGGTGTCAAATTTGTGTTTAGTTATTAAAATAATACAACGCCTACGCTACTGCTGAGCATAGCCACTATTTTATAAATAGTCATGATTATTTCCATTAGTCCTTTCCAGACAAATAATAATAATCTACAGCGTGTACAGTCAGTACCTATTTAAAATTATCAGAAATATAATTATCTCACTAAGATAAGATATAGTTGTAGGATTTTTATATTAGTTTAGTCAGTAAATAAGAGCGATATATTTCATATTGTTTTTATTTTTGTTTGTACAGTGTTTATAGTTCTCTTGACTTGTTGGTATCATTCATCAGCGGAATGATAAAAGTTTAATTTTAAATAGATATTATATCACTAAAGATAATTAACTGTTTAATCATCGATTACTTTGAAAACGGTGATATCTTTTTGGAGATTTGGATGCAAAGCATTCTAAAGTACGATTTAACACACAGAAAATACACATTTATGTGCTGAAATGGGTGTCTCCCAAAAACGCTACAATTACTTGGGTATATTATATTTGACCCGTGAATTCTTACAAGGTTTTTTTTGTTTCTATAATATAGGGCTGCTGTCATAATCATTAATTAATGTTTTCCACAAAAATATTGTTGCCTCTACTGCCGCCATGTTGGAAAAAAATAGGTTTTTTTCGAATTAATTTACTGATTTGAGACAACCCTCTACATTATACAAACAAATAATTCCTTGTTGGAGTTGAATCGTTTTTTTACGCATCAGACTGTATTAGTATACTAATGATGTTTGCATTAAATGCGATTTTGTAAATTTGCTTACTAAATTGTGACCATAATAACAAAAATATAACCTGATACCCAAATACGAGCCCAAATAAAATCAACAAAATATAATTATTTTCAAGTACCGTCAAAATAGCATTGATGTCACGTAAATGGTTCCCGTTCCAGTATTCAAAATACTGTTTAGTACCTTATTGCCAATCATCGAGGGGGTAATCACTTGAAATTATGAGTCCACATGTTCAATATTGCACATATATTGCATACATATTGCATACATATTGCATACATGTTGCACATATATTGCACAACATTACACACATATTGCACGATATTGCACATATGTCCGTTCCACATATTGCATAAGTGATTATCCTCCTCGCCAGTCATTGTCAATAAAAATACCAGAAATAATTGCTAGTGAGATCAGGCCGAGGGTGGGGATCAGGCTCTATTACACGTTTTACAATTTGGCAGCGGGAAAATTATATAACGTACACGACAAAAAGTTGTAAATGCAAATATACAGAGCACTAAAGCCTTCTCTGCAGACAGTGTCACTGCGATAGAATTCATCGCTGGACATCTTTGTTTTTTTTTTAATGGCATTAGGAGTTATCCATGCAGCCAGGCACAAGTTGTTACATATACAAACTAATCGAATAAAACCATTTGCACACATATACACGTAGCGCACACCTATACATATATTACCCTAAACCTATCCCAATTCAAAAAAAGGAAAATTATATAGAAGATCCAAGGGGAGGTACCGGAAAACTTTGTCAACACGTAGCGCCGTCTGACGCATTTTGCATGCTGCTTTTCAAAAAGGATTAACGATCTATACATAATCTGTTTTTTATGTTGGTTTAATCAACGCTCTGGATTGTATTAATAGACCTACGGCCATGAGGCAAATAAGTTACCTCATCGGGTACAAAAGGTTTGAGTTTTTGTAGTGAAAGTATCACATATATGTAGTAAAAAACCGACCGTCTGCCGGGGCTCAATGGTCAACTTCTAATTATAACAGCTTGTCAAAGAGGCGAAAAAAGTCGTTAAAGTTACCTCATTGGGTACATGGTTAAAAACGTGACAATTCACTGGGAAAACTATGACAATTTTTATTTTGTGTGGCAGACGTCAGTATTTGAACGCATACATAGAGCAGACGCCCGTTGCGACGCCCAAAATTCCGACGTTTCTTACCTCATGAGGTACATGTACAAACCTGGGTTCAAATCAAAGGCCTTTTTATATAGATCATAAATGTTTTTCAAAAAGATCGGCATACGGTCAACTATAAAGAGCAGACGCTCTGGAAAATGTAACCTGAAAGAATAATGCCAAAGCCGGTACTGGGTTTTATTGAGTACATGTTCGGAAATTTGACAATGCACTAGGAAATCTATTACAACTATTATTTTGTTTCTGTGGATATGTAGGCAAAACAACTTCGTATTTAAGAAACAACAGCAATACAATACAATAGTAGTAAATAAAAATAGCAAGGTTTTTTTGTTTTGTTTGATAATAAATCTAAAGAAAAAGAAAAATCCTCTTCATTTTCATCATCAATATCCCTTTGCTCCATGCCGGTTTTGCGTACAACTATTTCGTCTAGGGCACTAGGTAATTAAGGTCCATCAAACCAAATCGGCGAAAACTTATTATCATTTAAATTCCAACCATTTTCTGAGGGGTTATAAAATTTTGGTTGTTTTTCGGTGGCACCATTCCATATGGCACATATTTGATTCGTTCTTTGTACTTTTAAAAGCAATACGTTCTTCCATAGAGGAAACATCAAACTTTATCGGGTTATCGAATGGACTCTGATTTGGTTTTGGTTTACAATGAGAGTAGAAAATGTCGAATCGAGCTTCATTGACATCACATAATGTGGATATCCCATACTTAGCACAAATTAATTTTTCTACATACGTAATCTGATCTTTGGAAATGCTTTCATTGTTGCCAAATGTACCAAATACTTCCCTCATTTTTTTGTCATTTTTAAGGAGTTCAAAAAGGGTTTTAGTTTCCCTTTTCTGGAGAAAGCTGCCGTGTAGTCACACCCTGTTAAAGAATGGAACGCTGGTAGAGATTTACAAACATTAAATCCTAGCGCATTGAAAATTGCATTGACATCTACAAATCGACAAGTATTTTTGGATGCAATTCCAACTTCCATCCATACATTTACTGATCAATGTTGTGCATATTTCCTAAAATAATTATTAGGATGTCTGTATCAGAGGCTCTAATTACAACATTGTTTTTTTATTTTGGATAAATGGAAGATAATTCGACCATCAGACTTCATGAAAGCACTTCATAACGACAATTTTAAACAAGCTTTGGTCAAGTTTTTTGTGAGTTTTGGCAAAATGATATGGATGTGGAAATACTTCAAAATAAAACTTTATACGCAAATTGTAACGAGTGTTACAAATTTGCGGTAGTAAACGGGTATATCGAAAGAGAAACCATTGACATACTAAATTACTACCACGAAGAGGCTGATAGCCGAATTATTTACCATTTATCCAAAATTAAAAAAAACAGTAATGTTGTAATTAGAGCCTCTGACACAGATATCCTAATAGTTATTTTAGAAAATATGCATCACATTGATCAGTCTGTAAATGTATGAATGGAAGTTGGAATTGTATCCAAAAATACTTGTCGATTTGTAGATGTCAATGCAATTTTCAATGCACTAATGTTTGGAAATCTCTACCAGTATTCCATTCTTTAACAGGGTGTGACTACACAGCAGCTTTCTCCAGAAAAGGGAAACTAAAACCCTTTGAACTCCTTAAAAATGACAAAGAAATGCAGGTATTTGGTACATTTGGCAACAATGAAAGCATTTCCAAAGATCAGATTACGTATGTAGAAAAATTAATTTGTGCTATGTATGGGAAATCCACATTCGACATTTTCTACTCTCATTGTAAACCAAAACCAAATCAGAGTCCATTCGATAACCTGAAAAAGTTTGATAGTACTATGTTTTCTCCATGGAAGAACGTATTACTTTTAAAAGTACAAAGAACGAATCAAATATGTGCCATGTGGAATAGTGCCACCGAAAAACAACCAAAATTTTATAACCCCTCAGAAAATGATTGGAAATTAAATGATAATAAGTTTTCGCCGATTTGGTTTGATGGACCTCAATTACCTAGTGCCCTAGACGAAATAGTTGTACGCAAAACCGGCATGGAGCAAAGGGATATTGATGATGAAAATGAAAAGGATTTTAATGATTCATGTGATGACGAAGATGACGAATAGTTATTTTTCTTTAGATTTATTATCAAACAAAACAAAAAACCTTGCTATTTTTATTTACTACTATTGTATAGTATTGCTGTTGTTCCTTGTATACGAAGTTGTTTTGCCTACATATTCACGGAAACAAAATAATAATTGTAATAGTTTTCCTAGTGCATTGTCAAATTTCCGAACATGTACTCAATAAAACCCTGTACCGGCTTTGGCATTATTTTTTCAGGTTACATTTTCTAGAGCGGCTGCTCTTTATAGTTGACCGTCTGCCGATCTTTTTGAAAAACATTTATGATCTACATAAAAAGACCTTTGATTTGAACCCAGGTTTGTACATGTGCCTCATGAGGTAAGAAACGTCGGAATTTTGGGCGTCGCAACGGGCGTCTGCTCCATGTTTGCGTTCAAATACTGACGTCTGCCACATAAAATAAAAATTGTAATGGTTTTCCCAGTGAATTGTCACGTTTTTAACCATGTACCCAATGTGGTAACTTTAGCGACTTTTTTCGCCTCTTTAACAAACTGTTATAATGAGAAGTTGACCATTGAGCAGTGGCAGACGGTCGGTTTTTTGCTACATATATGTGGTATTTTTACTACAAAAACTCAAACCTTTTGTACCCGATGAGGTAGCTCATTTGCCTCTTGGCCGTAGGTCTATAAGGGATTTCTATGAATTCGTATTTATTTTTCTAGAGAAATACAAAAATTGTATCTACAATAAGCTCGGTAATAAGTGAGATGTTGGAAGTGCTCAGCGAAAAATTACAATACAAAAAAATTACAATAATTACAGCATTCGTACCACCACTCGCATTTTTTATGCAAATGAAACGAAACAAGCTGTAAAATTAAATAATGTACTATATTTCATTTAATCCTAATACAATAATAAATTTATATAATAGAGAGAACACTAAAATTGGTGTTTTTGTAAAATTGAACTTAGTTAACGGTAAATTCGCAAGTTTCTCATTTTATAGGTTATTAAAAACACGTAAGTGTAAACCCAACGAGTTTTTTTTATTCAGAGGAAGGAAATAAAAAGTAACGCCATTAAATGAACTACCTACGTTATAGAAAGCCAGACCAGAGGATCAATTATCAAATATCACTACTTGTGACCATTGTGTAAACTTTCCTTATACATCCCGGTTTGTCACCCCAATAATCATATATACAGTAGTTGTAGAATTGGATCAAAACAAATTCCCTCTTTAACGAACATAATATGTACAGCAACTTGTTACTTTCACTTTATTGTCCATCGCAATTAAATATAAATAAACGAGGTCAAAGGTACAGATACCATCGATAACATGTTTAATATAAATAAGCATGCCCCTATTGGGATATAATGAGACGAGATTTTATGTTCATAGCCAAGTATAGTTACTTTTCTTCTGATAATTTTATATCTCTCGCTGATAATATACAAAGTATATGTATATTATTTCGCCTTTAAATTGTGGAGAAATGGAATTTCGCTTCTTTTTAGTTATTATCTAAGTTTATCTAATTCTAGTGCATGCAGGAATCATTCGTAATAATGGCAATTCGTACAATAACCTTGTAGATTTGTAGATAAACTTTAAGTTAATCTAGAACAAGTCAATTTATAGGAATATTTGGTTTTTGATGTACTTTGTATTGTACTGAATATTGGTCGTTTAGTGATTAACCTCATTTGTACTATTTTAATTTTTTCGCATTTTTTTTTTACAAATGAATAATTCCTGCGAGATTTTATATGTGGAACGGAGTTTAAAACATACTTTTTTTTAAATAGCTATCTATATTAAATGGCCTTTATCGACTTCTACATGATATTGTCAGGGCTAAGCATGGAAGTATGGTCTCTGCTTTGGTTTTATTGGATTATTCGAAAACATTTGATAACCCACTTAATGTGTACCAAAGTAAAATTTTATGATTTTGATCAAACTGCGGTTAACTTTGTTTAATCCTATTTTTGCAATAAACGTCAGTCCTATTAACTGGAATTCCACAGGTTTCAATTTTAGAGCTTTTTTTTTTTTATTTTTGTGGTAACGTAAGCTTCTATTAAATTAAACATTTAATATTCCAATAGACAATATTATGCATTTTGATATACTTACGTCAAAATCTTTAAATTGCGTTAGTGTTGTAACATTTAAACAGTTTTATGTATGAACTTTGTTTATACACAGTAGACAAAGCAAATTGCAAAGGGTATAAAATTCATGTTATAAACTTGTACACACATGCGCTCGGTAAATATGATCGGGAAATATTTGCTGAAATGAAAATATTGGTTAAATATTAGTAAAATACAATAATACCATAGAACATTTGTATACAATAGATCAGAATACAGGATATGGAACACGTCATAAAACAAAAATAAAATAATTGTGGCGCAGACCAATATTTATAACAAATCTAAAATACCTAAGTATTAGAGTTATTCTAAAATAAGTGTAAGTAATTGTCGTATGTAATATCACTAGTGCTTAAAATTTTATCGAAAATTTTTTCGAAAGCGTGTTGCCTGGTAATATAAAGAGTGCAAATTGACAGTTTATTATCTGATTAAATCCCGACCGCTTTAGCGGGAGGGATTTAATCTTTGATAATAAACTGTCAATTTGCACGAGTTATATTAACTAGGGGCAACTTAGCTTGAGAACAAATTTTTAGATAAAATTTAAAGCACGAGTGGTATTTGTGGAGAATATTTCACGAATAAATAATTCATTAAGTATATCTTTAATATTATGTTCAGTAATTAATTGCCTTCAGACGTTTCCTTGTTGCTTTTTAGAGATTACTCACCTTTATCTTCAATTTCATCATTTACGTCACATAAAAATGCATTTCCAAAGCGACTCATCTAATAAAAAACAAAGTAGATTTAAATTATGACAATCAAGAAAAACAATATACGTTAAACCATAGGTACTGTAACTTATAAGACTAGTCATCACAACAAAGCACGCTTCGACTAATCACATTACGGGTGAAATCACAAAAATTGCATATTACCAATCTATCCCTTTTACGTTCTAAGGCTGCCGGCTCAGATGGTATGGTACCGCCATCTAGTAACGGTGTAACGGTTGAAATTTGACTTGTCCTGTCATCCCGTGTGCTATGTCCCTTTTCAATTTAAAGCTTTAATTTCAAGGACCTGAAATGGAAACAAACAGGCTAGGTTATGACAAGTTCAAATTAATAAACAATGAGTTTCAAAATAAATTTAGGCAAGGGTTCTTAAAATGTTTCTGGCTTTACCTTCAGCTTATTTGAGGTAATTTGGACAAGTATATAATTTAAATAACTTTAGTGTTAAATTGCAACTTTGTTTTGATATTGATTTGACATTTTAAAACAGGGATTTTTAAAATCTAAAGTAGCATGTTATAAGTTTTTTTGAACAAAAAAACCTGAGAGGCAAAAAAAAGGTAACCATTTTGAAATCTAGAATTTCCTGGCATTTCTCTCCTGATTTGTGAAGTGTTAGGACCTCATAAGAACTAGGGTGAGTTGGTTGCTACTGATTTTAATTTTCCTGCTAGATACTTACTGGAGAAACATTTAATTCCAGGTTCCTTTTCTACTCTCGAATTTAATTATTTCACCCATCTATAATTTTATGTCATTCAAATCAAGGCTAAGACAATTTTAAAATCCTCCCTGGTAGAGTCTTCTGGCATTGAGAGCCTGAGCTATCTAAGGATCCCGCTAGGCATTGTTTCATCCACTGCGTGGAAACATTGTAAGAACACATTAATATTGTGAGACGCCTCCACATGGAAAGTTACCTGGTCCAGTAAGAACTGTTCATAACCTGCCGTTGTTTCTGGGTCATGTCCAGCAGCTCAACCAAGAAGCGCAACCGAATAAAGTGCAAGTAGGATTAACTCGCTCGGCGAGACGACTGTAAGTCCATCTTTTTTATAATATCCGTCTCAGCCCAAGGGGCCCACCTAAGTTAACACAACAGTGAGAAGCACCAGCCCGCAGCGAAAACCTGTCAACTCGTTAAAAGTCTCTTATTTTCTGTCGGTGACTTATTTTTGTAAGACCTTGTAAACTCACTAAACAGCTGTTATTTGGGTATTAAATTTTTGTAGAAAACCTAAAACAAGACATAGTCTAGCTCTTATCAATGTTTAAGAATTGCACATTTATTTGACGTGCACTTTTGCATTTTTTTAAAACTTTGGGTAGTCACACACATTTAGCTTGTGCATTATTTCATGTTATATTATTTTATTATTATAACCTACCTGTTGTTCAAGTGGGCAATCGCCAAAATAGCATGTAGCATTTCCAGATGAATTGAATTTATCATTTGCCATTATTAATTTCAAATTTCAACTATTGTCATCGAGTTGTCAAATTTCTTAAAAGTAAGGTTGCGGTCAAACAGTAAATTCCTAATAATAGGGACGCGTTCCGTATCTAATGTACGAAGACATTTAAATTTTCTTGGTAGGGCTGATGTAGCGATCACTTTAATTTTATTATCGTTCATTATTTATATTTACCTTTATGTGTTAATACTGCTCAGAATTTACTTAGTCATTGTTTGTCATTTATTTTGTACCACGTACATATATTTATTATTAAATTATTATTATGATTATTCCTTGTGTTTAAAATTATTTTGCTTGTTTTGTCACTCCCCTCCCTTGTCGATCCCTAGCGATCGGCTGGCGCCCGCAAAGAAAATAGCTCGTGCATTTTTGGTAACCAACAAACAAGAACCAACGAATAAGTACATCGCCAAAGCAAAATCTTCTTAAGCGAACCCACCCCCGGCTACGACTGTAAGAGCTGTCGCGCGTGGTTGCTATTTAAAATTTCTAATCTGAAAGTAAGCGCCACAAAATGGCGCCGCAACTATAGGGGCTGAAAATTAAATTGATTTTGCTTTAAAAAAAAATAATAGTTTTCCTGGTGTTGGGATATAATTAAAGTTTAGATAAAGCTTTTGCAAATTTGGTGTACTTATTTCAGCCGGTGTCTTTTATTGAGCTAATTTATTTTATCCCATTTCCTATCCTCGTCCTAGACAAGACAGACAAACTAATTTTCGGTAGAGCAGTATTATTTTAGTCTCGTTGATATACGACAGATGGCAAGACAAGTACGTATATTTGAATATCATAATGCATGAGTAGCATTTAAAACTTTTTTGGTGATTAACTATATATGTTTCATATTTATACGTCATTTTGAAAAGAAATTTTTGCGTACTGAATGTACAGGGTGGATATTTGAAAACGAATCAGGAGATTGTGTGTTGCATTGATTGTTGGTTGATATTTATACAGTGTGTACTTTAAACAGTTGTTTATTTTTTTAAATACGTAAATTAATATTCATTTGTATGCGATATTGTTTAAGTGTATACAGGGTGCGTATATTTACATTGTTTGTACTTTTACATTGTTGGTATTTTTATACGTACATTATTTAGGGTTGTGTACGAGAGGTGTTGTCGTATACTATAGGTGTACAGGTGTTAGTGAACTGCGTACATAGAATATATGTGGGGTATGCGATTTTGAGTTTCATATACAGAGGGTATATAGAAAAGTGAGAGATGTGCATACTTAGCATTCAAGTAGCTCAAATTATTTTTGTATTGTTAGTACGAGGTGTGTTATATATAAAATCTGTAACATTAAATTTGTGAATTTATACGAGCGTGATCAAAAGTGTCTACTTTTACAATAATACTTTATACAGGGGTTATAAAAAAAAAAAAAAAAAGTGTTTATTTCAAAATCTTGTTTCGCTTAGCGGTGTTTATAAAATTGTAAAGCTTTGCAGTGTCATATATACACGGTGTTTACAAAGTGAAACAGCGTTTATTTATCTATATACGTATAGGGGTGTCGATAGACGTGCCAAGTTATATAATTACTTACTAACAGTGTTGAGATACGTAATAATTTTTAAGTCATTGTGCCAGGTGGACTTACAAATTTTGCCAATTTTTAAATTTTTTTATTACATTTACACGTGGGGTTATACTTACAACCGAGTTAGCTTTTGCCTTACTATATACAGGGTGTGAATAAGGGGCACTGTTATCCCTTTGTTTAAGAACAAAGTGCGTTTTTGGGTGGTGACTGCGATAAATTACATTTGTCATCATGGCCGATTACAGTATGGATCCACTTCATCTGAGGACACATGAAATGAATTATGAGTTGAAAATTCGTGGAATTGCTACTACTAATGCGGACATGCCTCAAAAGAGGAGATTTTTGCGAAGGGAGTTACAAAAAGATATGGCTAGACCTGGGGTACACGTTTACGAGGTACCAAATTTTTCGTTTGACACTGAGAAGAAGGAACTAGATGAGAGCATCAAATCGGTCACAGCACTAGTAGATGATTTTGATGGTACAAATAAAGATGTCTTCGAGAGAATTCGGAGTAGACTGGTTCACATCGGTGGTAGAATAAGACGCATTCCAGAAAATATCGGTGAAGAAATTTGTGGTTACCGAGGAGATACCTTGATTATGGCTAGCACTTTGGAAGACGAACTAGAAGAAATTATGGAAAGACATAGACAGGGTGATGCGAACCATGCTCGCACTGCTACTCCTTCTAACGCCACAACCACTAGCAAGTCGTTTCCAGTTCACAAGTGGAACCTCACTTTTGATGGTACAACGACTAAGTGTTCTGTAAATTCATTCTTGGAACAAGTCGAAGAATTGAGCTTCGCTAGAAATGTTTCTGAAGATGAACTGTTTAGGGCAGCCATTGAATTATTTGAAGGTCCAGCAAAAGTGTGGTATCGTTCTGTACGATCAAAGATCAATTCTTGGAAGGAATTGGTGGCATGTCTGAGGAAAGACTTTTTGCCCAAAGACGCAGATGACGACCTCTGGGAAGTAATTCGTAACCGCAGACAAAAGAAGGATGAACGGGTGATTATTTACATTGCTGCTATGGAAAACCTGTTCAGTCGCTTGATTCTCAAGGCTACCAGGGCAGAAAAGCTCAAGGTGATTAGGAAAAACCTATTAGAGGAATTTCATGTCCACTTAGCACTCAAAGAAATTGGATCGGTGGAAGAACTTGGCGATATTTGTCGTGTCTTGGAGGACGCCGGTGTTGTTAAGCAACAGCCTTGCACTTCCAATACCGCCCGAAAAACTGTTTCGTCCTTGGAACCCGACTTGGCTTATCTACCTACACAGAGTTGGCAGCGTAGTGGGGGTACTACAAAACAGGTTAAGGCCGTTTCAGAACTGAGATGTTTCCAATGCAAGCAAACGGGCCATGTGAGACGTGATTGTCGAGCTGGTGTGCAGCGTGGCGCAAATCAGAATAGGCGAGTTCCTACCTGTCATGGATGTGGCAGAGAAGGTGTTATAAAACCCAACTGCACAAATTGCACAAAAAACGCAAGGGCAGGAGATGCACGGTAGACCGGCACTTCTCCTGTAAATCCCACAACAGCCATCAGGTCTACAGAAAATCGAGTAAAAGTGACATGTTTACCGCAAATACTGTTACAGTGCGTAATTCATTGAATAGCCTTCATCTGGGAAAGACTTCTTTGACAGAATGGGAGGTTTGGAAAGAATTTGTCAAGAATTTTTACATCCAATCATCAAACTTTAGGGCTCCGGAAACTGCAAGCAGGGCCACGTTATCTGATGCTGGTGAGAGTCTCGCTGTAAAGACAGGTGCTGATGGTGTCAAGACTACCGAAGCAAACATGTTTTTGGTGCAGCGAAGGTATGACAATAGGCCTTATGTCTCGGTTAAAGTACTTGACAAGAAGGTGATAGCTCTTCTGGATACTGGAGCAAGTCATTCCGTTTTTGGTGGAAAAAGCCTGGATCTTCTTGACAAGGTTGGTTTGGAAATTTTGCACTATGGTGAACCCAATATTACTACAGCTGATGGTGTTTCTCAGAAAATTACTGGCTATGTCAACTTACCGGTACAAATTGGTGGTCATTTTAAAGTGCTTAAAGTGTTAATTGTGCCCTCTATATCACATGGCCTGATCTTGGGGAGTGATTTTTGTAAACTTTTTAATGTAATTTTGGATTATGGTAAAAATTCATATTTTATCGGTGGTGAAAGGGAGCAATTAATATGTTCAACTCAGGATTATGCGATCCATGAAGTCAACGAAGTTAATGCTGTACAATCAAGATCGGAGTTAACCGAACAACAGAACATTGAGTTGGAATCTGTTATAGATGAATTTAAGGATCTGTCGTGGTTGGCCGGTACGAAATTGGGCCGTACTAATGCTATTGTCCATAAGATTGATACAGGTGTCGCGGAACCAGTCAAGCAACGGCACCATAACATGTCGCCTTACATGTTGCAGCATCTGCATAGGGAATTGGATAACATGTTGAAACTAGGAGTGGTTCGTCCTTCGTCCAGTCCCTGGGCTTCTCCGGTACTTCTGGTGAAAAAATCTAACGGAGAGATGCGATTTTGTTTTGACGGAAGGAAAATTAATAGCTTGACGAAAAAGGACGCTTATCCTCTTCCACGTGTGGACAATATTTTGAGTAAGCTCACGGGTGCTCGCTACCTGTCCAGCATTGATTTGAAGTGTGCTTATTGGCAAATTCCGTTGGAGGAGAGTTCGTGTGAGAAAACAGCATTTGTCATACCGTCACGAGGTTTATTTGAATTTGTAGTGATGCCCTTTGGTCTCAACAATGCTTCGCAAACTCAACAAAGATTGATGGATACCATACTAGGTTACTCGTTAGAGCCATATGTCTTCGTCTATTTGGACGATATCATCATCGCTACGCCCACGTTTGAAAAACACCTGGAAGTGCTTCGCGAAGTGATGAAGCGTTTGAAAACGGCACAGCTCACCATCAATCTAGAAAAGTGTGAGTTTTGTCTACCATCACTTCGATACTTAGGATTTTTATTAGATGGCGAAGGTCTCAGGACTGATCCTGACAAGGTTACTGCTATGTTGAATTACCCTCGTCCAGAGACTGTAACAGAATTGAAAAGATTTATTGGATTAGTTGGATGGTATCGTAGATTCTTACCTTTCTTTTCAAATTTGACGGCACCCATGACATCTCTTATGAAGGGGAAAAGAAAATCTCAGAAACTTGTGTGGTCTGATGAAGCTGACGAATCATTCAGGAAAATAAAAGAGTCCTTGGTATCGGCTCCTATTCTTGTTGCACCCAATTTTACCAAGATGTTCACGATACAGTGTGACGCTAGCGACTTAGGCGTAGGCTGCGTATTGACACAATTGAATGATCAAGGTCACGAAGTGGTGATAGCTTTTGCTAGTCGCACGCTTACACAGGCAGAGAGAAAGTACACAGTTACCGAAAAGGAACTAATTTCTCTTTTGTTCGGAACGGAAAAATTCCGATGTTATGTTGAAGGAACAACCTTCAAGGTCATCACTGACCATTATAGTCTGCTGTGGTTAAATCGCCTCAAGGACCCTTCCGGTCGACTTGCTCGGTGGGCGGTCAAACTACAACAGTATGACATGATCATTGAGCACCGTAAAGGTTCTCTGAATGTCGTTCCTGATGCACTCTCCAGAGCACCTGTGGCAGAGGTATCAGTTTTGTCATTAGTTGCTGAAGAATGTGTCAAGGACAAATGGTACCAAAAGATGGTTCTCAAGGTACGCTCCACACCTAACAAATACCCCAATTGGATGTTGAAGGATGATTTGTTGTATAAGCACATTTCCATTGAGAGGGAAGTGAATCTGAATGAGCCGGAGTGGAAAATAGTTGTTCCCAAGATGTATCGTAAAGATGTCTTACGAGAGTGCCATGATGATCCCACATCTGCTCATCTTGGAAAGTTTAAGACTGGCGCTAGGGTGAAAACTTTGTACTACTGGCCTAAAATGCGGACCTACATAAGTAATTATGTGAAGCACTGCCGAGTCTGTGCGGCGCAGAAGTCCAGTAATACTGCTCGACCTGGTTTCATGGGTCAACAAAAGCAAGTTTCTTACCCTTGGCAGGTAATATCAGTGGATATATGGGGACCTCTACCTAGGTCTACCCGTGGTTTCTCTTATTTGTTGGCCGTTTCTGACTATTTCTCTAAGTTTGTCTTGCTGCACCCCATGCGCCAAGCCAAGGCTAATAATATAGTGAAGTTTGTCGAGAATGAGGTTTTCTTAATGTTCGGAGCTCCTCAAGTTGTCACGTGTGACAATGGCACGCAATTTACTAGTAAGGAATTTAAGGCACTGTGTGAGAAGTATGGTGCGAGAATATGGTTCAATGCTAAGTACTGTGCTCAAGTCAATCAAGTAGAACGGGTGAATCGTGTGCTTGGTTCTGCTGTGCGTTCGTATATCGAGAATGATAACCACCAGAATTGGGATCTGGAGATTGCGAAGATTGGTTATGCACTCAGAACAGCAGTACATGAGTCAACTGGATTTAGTCCTACATATCTTAACTTCGGACGATACGTGCCTATTGATGGCAAATTTTATGGAAACCTGACTTCGGTCAATGATTATAATCTTAATCCCTTCGATCGAGAAAAGTATGCTGAGAGCATTGGACAGTTACCTCAGATTTTCACTGATGTACAAAAGGAATTGAAGAGGGCCTATGATAAGTGTGCTCACACTTATAATTTAAGGAAGCGTCCGACAGAAAAGTACGCTGTGGGAGAACGCGTATGGAAGAAAAACTATGTGTTGTCTAGTGCGGTGCAAAGTTTTGCGGCCAAATTAGCACCCAAAAACGTACTTTGTCGCGTGAAAAAAGTAATAAGTCCCCTAGTATATGAACTCGTAGATGATGCCGACAATAAAAACTTAGGAAAATGGCATGTAAAGGACTTAAAACCTTTCCTGGATGGTGTTGAAGAATCCTAGATTGCAAGTCGTATGAATGTGAACGGATGCTGATGTATGAGAGGGATTCTGTTTATTATTATAGTTTAAGTTACTGATTTAGACAATTTTTTTCTTGTCAAGGTGACGACCTTGGTTCCCGGATGTGACATTTAAGCGCTTACCGATTTTGACATTTAGCATAATTTTTTTGTATATATGTAGTCCATAATATGGGAATTTTTTTATTTAGGTGTGATTTTAGAAAAATATTTTATCTGAGAAAAATATTTTTCTGCCAGCAAAAGGGGGTGTGTAACGGTTGAAATTTGACTTGTCCTGTCATCCCGTGTGCTATGTCCCTTTTCAATTTAAAGCTTTAATTTCAAGGACCTGAAATGGAAACAAACAGGCTAGGTTATGACAAGTTCAAATTAATAAACAATGAGTTTCAAAATAAATTTAGGCAAGGGTTCTTAAAATGTTTCTGGCTTTACCTTCAGCTTATTTGAGGTAATTTGGACAAGTATATAATTTAAATAACTTTAGTGTTAAATTGCAACTTTGTTTTGATATTGATTTGACATTTTAAAACAGGGATTTTTAAAATCTAAAGTAGCATGTTATAAGTTTTTTTGAACAAAAAAACCTGAGAGGCAAAAAAAGGTAACCATTTTGAAATCTAGAATTTCCTGGCATTTCTCTCCTGATTTGTGAAGTGTTAGGACCTCATAAGAACTAGGGTGAGTTGGTTGCTACTGATTTTAATTTTCCTGCTAGATACTTACTGGAGAAACATTTAATTCCAGGTTCCTTTTCTACTCTCGAATTTAATTATTTCACCCATCTATAATTTTATGTCATTCAAATCAAGGCTAAGACAATTTTAAAATCCTCCCTGGTAGAGTCTTCTGGCATTGAGAGCCTGAGCTATCTAAGGATCCCGCTAGGCATTGTTTCATCCACTGCGTGGAAACATTGTAAGAACACATTAATATTGTGAGACGCCTCCACATGGAAAGTTACCTGGTCCAGTAAGAACTGTTCATAACCTGCCGTTGTTTCTGGGTCATGTCCAGCAGCTCAACCAAGAAGCGCAACCGAATAAAGTGCAAGTAGGATTAACTCGCTCGGCGAGACGACTGTAAGTCCATCTTTTTTATAATATCCGTCTCAGCCCAAGGGGCCCACCTAAGTTAACACAACAGTGAGAAGCACCAGCCCGCAGCGAAAACCTGTCAACTCGTTAAAAGTCTCTTATTTTCTGTCGGTGACTTATTTTTGTAAGACCTTGTAAACTCACTAAACAGCTGTTATTTGGGTATTAAATTTTTGTAGAAAACCTAAAACAAGACATAGTCTAGCTCTTATCAATGTTTAAGAATTGCACATTTATTTGACGTGCACTTTTGCATTTTTTTAAAACTTTGGGTAGTCACACACATTTAGCTTGTGCATTATTTCATGTTATATTATTTTATTATTATAACCTACCTGTTGTTCAAGTGGGCAATCGCCAAAATAGCATGTAGCATTTCCAGATGAATTGAATTTATCATTTGCCATTATTAATTTCAAATTTCAACTATTGTCATCGAGTTGTCAAATTTCTTAAAAGTAAGGTTGCGGTCAAACAGCAAATTCCTAATAATAGGGACGCGTTCCGTATCTAATGTACGAAGACATTTAAATTTTCTTGGTAGAGCTGATGTAGCGATCACTTTAATTTTATTATCGTTCATTATTTATATTTACCTTTATGTGTTAATACTGCTCAGAATTTACTTAGTCATTGTTTGTCATTTATTTTGTACCACGTACATATATTTATTATTAAATTATTATTATGATTATTCCTTGTGTTTAAAATTATTTTGCTTGTTTTGTCACTCCCCTCCCTTGTCGATCCCTAGCGATCGGCTGGCGCCCGCAAAGAAAATAGCTCGTGCATTTTTGGTAACCAACAAACAAGAACCAACGAATAAGTACATCGCCAAAGCAAAATCTTCTTAAGCGAACCCACCCCCGGCTACGACTGTAAGAGCTGTCGCGCGTGGTTGCTATTTAAAATTTCTAATCTGAAAGTAAGCGCCACAACGGCTAGCTTAATCTTTAGTTACTAGCCTAAACAGTGAATTGAATTATTATATTAAAGTGTTTATTAATATATATTTATGTATTTAATCATTGTTTCTAATTTGAGAAGTTTGATAGTTAAGGTTTACTTGTTTAAGTAGAGAGACTTTAAGTACAACGAATTATAATGTATATAGTGATATTGCAGAGTTTTGATTTTCCAAATAAGCGTTAGCTGCTTTGTAATGATTGATGAATTACCATAAGTAAGTACCTACATTTGTGTATTTATCATGAAATAACTGATTTGTCTGCTTCGTAGATATTCATATTTAATTTTAGTTGGGAAAATTATTTTGTAATTATGTTAGGTATTAAGCCATTGAAAGCTGTGTACCTATAACTTGTCCCGAACCTATATAAGTTCCACACAGCATTGGCTCTTTAGATTATTAATACAGTACTACAATTTACAATTTACGTTAATAATTAGTAATAAGCTAGAGAAGATATTTATAGACATTTAAAAGCATGATTTGTCCTATTTGCCGAAAACATGTCACGACACAAAACGTCAAAAAATGTTCGCAATATTTGCCGCTGCAGCGACCTAAAAAATTAGAGCGATAAATTTTGCATGTTGGTCCTGTCAAAAGCAGATCTAGCTTGAATTACCACTAATAATGACGTTTGATTGGTGCAATGTTGTGAAAAAACGGGCTCTTATTGGCTATAGCGTTAATGAGTGAAATAATGTCCCAAGGACGTTGATAATACGAAATAATTTTATCACAGTTTCCGAAAGCACGTTGCTTGGTAATATTCCGACGCTGCGCCGTCGTAGGCGGAGGGATATTACCTAGAAGCAGTATGCTTGAGGAAATTGTGATAAAATTATAAGCTATTTATCAATATTAGAGGGGCACTCGCCAAGAAAATTTTTTGCGATTTATTTTATTAATTTATTAAAAATTATTTTTTAAAAACACAATTATTAAAAGAGCAATTTGTAAAATGAAATTGTATTATTTGACGTGTTTCCCCTCTATTATTATATTTATCAAGTCGTTATTTGCAGTGATAAATCATAATTACGGCATTGTCAAAAAATAATTTTTTTTCTACGATTGTGCTGAAAGTCAAATTTTCTAACTTCAAAATGACTGCAGAAAATATTACTTTGCCGCACACCGGAATAAAATAGTGTGTTTACCTTAAATAATTTTATATTACTTACTGGTAATAACAATTCAATTCTATAAATGAACATTAATTACACATGAATTGCAATTACAAAGTCAAATTTTCTAACTTCAAACTAACGGAAAATGTGACTTTAAATAAAATCTGACAGGCAGCAAATTTAAAATTTTGGAAAGACTTTAAAAAATGGAAATGACTTCACAACCGTAGAAAAAATCCACTGAATGTAGAAGTAATAGTATGTAATACACATGTGGCAAGCTTCATTGCAAAACTCGTATGATAGGAACACTCGCTGCGCTCGTGTTCCTACTCTCATACATCGTTTTGCAATGAAGTCCTTGCCACACTTGTATTACAATCTACTATTATCTACTCTTATTAGGTTATATACTAATTAATGAACTGCTTTTGATCAATTAATAGTATGCGTGAGTTATAATGCGTGAGTTATTATAACTCACTAGGCACAGAGCCAGTCATCTTTATCTTCATTCCTAGCCTGCCCAATCGACGTAACGCGCAACACACGAAGGAGGAGCCAGGGAAGTAGTGACAGATTATTCGCGTTATTATCTATAAAGATTTTCTGAAATGTCACAAAATGCTACTTTTGATTCGTTCGTGCCGAGCCGAATTTTCGAATTTCGCCGTGCAATTTACGATCAGGTTTATCTGGGAAACTTCCTCTTTACGTCGCGACATTGTACGGCCGTCCCAATGGTGTTTTTCGAAAAATATGAACGTGTCAAGATTGCATGTTTTTGCAATTTTTTCGACCCCGAAATGTAAGCTGTTTTTTTGTTATTTTTCGCAGATATCTCCGAAACGGTAGGAGTTAGCTCGAAATAAAAACAAGGTCAAACGAATATTTTCCATTACGAATCTTTTGCTACTATCAGAATTTTGATTTTTTTTTTCGTTTCGGAGATAACTACTGAAATGTTGGCCATGCACGGCAAAAAATCGCAAATTTTGAGCTTCTACAGTTGGCAACTTTTTAATCTTGGCTCCTACGCCAAAAGACTACTCTAGTTAACCTAAATAGAATTAAATTTGCTAAAACTCTTTTCTTCATTTTTTGAATTCCGACAAAAATGAAGGAATTAGAGGGGGCGGGATTTGGGACTTTTTTTTTTGGTAAAATTTCTCCATTTTGTCACCGTAATTAATCGGTAATTAACTGAAATCGATCTCATATACGATGTTCACTTAATATCATGTACTATTTTGACGCTCCGTTAATCTTGACTTGACCCTTCGAAACAAAGGTTTCTGAGAAAAATTATTTTTTTAAGATTTACATACACTCTGTAGGAGAACGTGTAATTTCTTACATTTCCTCGAATATCTCGATAATTATCGTTTTTTTCGAAAAATTTGTAGACAGTTTATGTTAAGAGAGTTGGTTGAGTTTTCCGACGCTTTTTAAAATTTTTTCTCTAACATAAAAACAAGACTTTTGACCGAATATGCGCTCCGGGCTATTGCAGTTCGCGGAGAAATTTTGCATTTTCCGCCTCGTAATATTAATCTACAAAGCTGATTTTTTGTCTACAAGCAGTTTATGCACTATTTTGATTAAAAATCAAATTCTACCTCCGCTTAAAGGTGGCTAAATCTTTAAAGACAACAAATATAAAAGGGTGAACAAAAATTAAATTTTGCAGTTAATTTTATTAATAAACAAACTGAGTAATTTAAACAAAATTTTCTCAATTTAATATTTATTGTTATAATCGTAGATAAAGTATAGTATTCAACTTGAGGTAATGGTAATAACTCACTTGATGAATTACAGCACTCGCCTACGGCTCGTGCTGTAAACTTTCATCTACATGAGTTATTACCTACATTACCACTCGTTGAATAATATACTATTAAATTATTGAACTGTCAGACTGGATGACATAAGTGATAATTGTCAGGTTATCAGTGTAATGTTGTTCTGATTGGTTGTTTCCGCACACGTGATTAGAAATGAGTGAATTAATAGCTATTTATGTACCAAGGGTCGTAAGTGCACTTTTTTTGGTCGAGAATACAGTTTGCAATCCGAGGCCCGTGGGGTCGAGGGTTGCAAGTTTTGGAGATAAAAAAATCGCACTGTATGACCCGCGGTGCATATTATATTTTTCGCCATACCCATGGATAATTAAACTAAAAAAAAACTTGAGAAAAACTATAATTATTTGAGTAAGATTTCATATTTGCTAAGCAAATAGGTATAGTTGTCTTCTGGTCTACTAAATGCTCAAAAAATGTCGACGCTGACATTTTTTATACTTTTAACAAGCGTGTAGTCAACTTTACCAGTACCCTGCGTTGATATACATCAAGGTGATAAAAATAAGATTTCACGAATTGTGGAACGTGCTGGGGGCAATACATTCGTCTATCTTTTCCTAATTTCTCTGTTTTCTTTCTTGGACTCGTTTATCATATATACATATACATAAAACTTTCGAATCTGTATAGCGGTGTTTTACATAGAAAAGTATATATATTTTTCAATTCTTGTGTTGTTCAATTTTGCATAACTCGATATCATAAATAAGTCAAACACTTGCACTAAAATACTTGCGTTGTGCAAAATTTTAAGCATTTATAACGTTTTAAAATTGAATATAAAACACCTGATAGCGTAAAACGCGTAACTTATTCTACAGATTTTCCATTTAGTATGAAAGGCTACTTAAATAATTTGATTGGTAATGATGAAATCGTAAAGTAGGTATATGTTTACTCTGGGATCATTATACGATGGTTCAACTTAAAAAATCTATGGATATCCTTAAAATTTTCATTAACGGAAATAGTAATTTTAGTTTGATCTTTATAATAAGATAATAAAGTAAGGGCATGTTTAAATGAAGTATAAGAAATTGATACGTAATTGTCCAGATCATTATAGTACTGCAAAATAACATCGGTCATAGAACAGTTCCTTGTGGAACACCAATAACTATGCTTGCTCATTTGAATTTTATCCAAAATTTTGAAAATATTGTTTTCTGTTGCTTAGGTAATTTCTTAACGTCATGGTCTATACACCATCGTACGCTTTAAACAAATCTTTAAACATAGCCAAAACTATTATTTTTATCTAAGTGTTTATAAACATTATCTAGGACAATAAGCAAAGCAGATATCGAGGATTTCTTTTCTATAAAATTATGTTGATTAGGTGATAGAATATAATTTAATTTTACCATTACTTTTGAAAAAGAAACTGATGAGAGGAACTAGTCGATAGTTGCTGATTAATTGTGGATTTTCTATCCTTAGAATAGCGCCCCGCCGTACTGAAGCTTAGGTTATTGTACCTCTTAGCCTTGTTGTACCATTAGTCCCTTTCCTCCCCAAAAGGCGAGTGCCAGCCACCAAGGCTGGGCATTCACATAGCATGTGGTGAGGAGCTTCCTTATCCCCACCACACATCCTTCACTCTAGTTTGTCCCTCATTTCTATATTGGTTAGATGTTTATTTAGGGTGCAATGTCTTTTTAGGATGTCGACTGCACATCTCGGCTGTTTTCTGTTCAGCTCTAATTCGTTGGTCTCTGGTTTGGATGATCCATCAGTGATGAACAAACGTGACTGTCTCATCTCTAATCAAGGACAAGCTGAATTTCTGACTTGCGGTATTACATGATATCCCGCAGGTTGGCTCTGGTCCCATCAGGGCTGTTCTTGCGTCTTCTCTGGCCAGCTTATCTGCCTTCATTGCCCTGGTGCCAGTTTCTCCAGAAAATTAAGGCAGTCTTTTACCGGTTTAGAACATATCTCTACTGCATCTATATCTTTGAGAGCTGCTTGGCTGTGAGTGATGATACGGATTATTTTGTTAGTGTATGACCTCCGTATCATTTCTCGTGCACAGATTTCTATAGCTGTGACTTCTGCTTGGAATACTGCTGCGGTACTACCCAGGTTCAGGATAATTTCTGTCCCTGCTTGGTCCCTGGTAACTCCTGCTCCAGTACTTCTTGAAGTTTTTGATCCGTCAGTATACATATGGTATCATTTAAATATTTTCGCAGTTTCCTTATTCCCTACTCTTCCTGGTCAGGTATGTATACCCTGAAGGTTTTTGTGAAGTTGTAGCTTGTGCTGATTCTATCTGACTGCATGTTTAGTCGACTTTTTCTAATTGTCTACCAGTGACTCACTCTCCAACTTGTGGATTGCCTTTTTTTATAAAGCCCTATAACTTTTAAAAATATTTGGGAAACATCCACAATGCATACCTGCAATATAGCATAACGGTTTGGCAATATATTTTGCAAATTTTTTTGTGATAGATGTTGAGACATGATTATCAGTGGGCAGAATAAACGTCTGATCACAGGATGTTTACTTATTTTGATTATAGTATCTGCTTAAAACCTCCCTCCTAAATAATTTATAGGATTGGTGCAGGACACAGTCATTGAATGATTATAACTTTAAAAATCAAAAACTTCCGTCGGTGCATCCTCAGTTTTTTTTATGGGATCCGGAATCGCAAAAGAGGTCTAATCAGACAGCCTTAATGTTTCGTTACGATGGTCAGTATCTGTGAACCTGCTCCAAAGAATTATCTAAAGTTTACAGAAAACTGCATCAAAATTGGTTTATTCGTTTTAACGTTATGAGGAAACAGCAAACAAACAAACAAGCTCATACCTTAAACGCATACACCGTTCCGTACTGCAAATATTTTTATGTCTGTGCACATTTTAAAATGAATCTGGCAACATATTTAGCTATAGACACATCAGATATTTAATTATCAATGTCCCCATTATGTTGTAACATCATGCACGCTTTAACTTCACCATTACTACATTCTGGGCGGTTTTTCAGATATTTTAATTTCCTCTGTCATGTAGCTATTTGTGCTGTAAAGTGTTAAACTCTGTTCAGCACTCATTACTATTAATAGTTTCCCATTCATTCTATTGTCTTCGGAACACCTGCGATACGACACAAGGTAAGGATGTGGGTTGCACATGGTGGACTAACTATAGGTACCCATATCTTGTTCATACCTATTTCGTGTTATTTTATTTTTGGAAAATATTTATAAAAGTTGGTTCTTTTGTATTGTAGTTTAAATGCGTTTGAATAAGTCAACAATTTAATATACATGATAGATATTTTAGATATAGAATTAGAATTCAAAATTTTTCATTATTTCTAGATGTCGATGGCCGAATATTATACATTGGCTTTATTGACGTCGGCTGATATTAAGCAGCTTTATTGCCACGATGAAGTTGATTTTTCTCTAAACCGTTCGGCCGATTTTAATGATTTTAGTTCTGTTTTGTAGGTTAAGTCTTCTGGAACGGAAAACCGTGCTGCTCTTGAGTAAAAATTATTTTTTCTTTAAATACAGGGCGAAACAAAGGAGCTGCTTTTTTTGCAAATTTTCAAATCACCCTATGGAATTAGCAACAGCAAAACTAAAATCAAAGGGAGACATACCGAGATTACCGAGTGGAAAAAATCCAAAATAAATGCCATTTTTTTGCTACTTAACCGATTCAAATGAACTTTGCTTCATAACGTAGGTAATTTAGTAGGCTGAAAAACTGTAGTTCAAAATAGCAGCCAAGAAATAACCAAAATTAAAAAATTGGAATTTGTCTTCATTCTTAATGAATTTGGATTTGAAAATGACCTGTTTAATGACATTCTACGGGAATCACACCGTCTCTCTATTTTAAGGTCCGGTTAAGCTAAGTCGGTCTATTGGTTACGAAGATAAAACAAAGTAAGATAATACTATTAAACGCTATTTAAAAGCATACTTGGAAATTATCTCAGAAATTATTGGGTAGGTAGCTATGTAAAATAAGTAATAAAACCTAATATCGTTTGTTTGCTATGTGCGAGTTTGGAATCGATTAAACAGCAAAAAAAATGGCACTCAAAAAACATTTCTTTTCGCACGGCATTTCTCCTTTAATAGCACAAATGAAAAAGTTACAATTGATTCATTGGATTTTAATTTTGCTGCTGATGATTCTATAGGGTGTTTTGAATGTTTGAAAAAGAACAGCTTTATTGTTTTTCCTTGGATTTGAAAAATAAACTTACTTAAAATCAGTAGCATGGCTTTCCATTTGAAAAGAGTTAACCTTGTAATGTAAAAAAAATCATTAAAATCGGACAAACGGTTTAAAAAAATCAACTTCAAAATTATGACACATTGAGTTAATGTGATTATCATGATGTACTAATTACTAATAAATGTTGTTCAAGAAGTACTTCTGTGTGGATAATTTAACATATAGCGATATAATATCTTGTAATATTAAATTTTCATATAATAATTTTCTGCTTTATAATACTAGTTTCAATAGTCTAACAAATTTCTTAGATAAATAAACTCTGAACTCTCTATTTTAACTACACATGACATCCTTAAAGGGTCTTTGTTATACAGATTGTCAGGAGAAATTATGACTAGGCAACAAATTTTCAAGATATTGTCAGATAATAAATTCTTTTCTTACGTCAGTCTATCAACTAAAGTCTCTGGCACAATTATTAGCTACAATCAAGTATTGATAGTTCGGATTTAATATAGATCAATAGCACACTATTAATATATCGCACAAAACATAATTTTTCTAGCACATCAACGGAAATACACGTGACAAAATTTTTTCATAATATCTCTCCACAAAACACAAAAAAAAGAACGTAGAAATGAAGACACACCAACTATTGGGGCAAAAAATCGATGGGGACAGAAATTGAATAAAAATTGTGGCAAGAAAAACGTTAAAAAGGGAAAGCCACCTAATAATTATGAAAAGCTAACTAAAAAAGAAGTTACAGACAAACAACACCAGACTAGGAACAGAAACAAAAACTAAAAAAATGTTGCAAGAAAATAGAGAGGCGGAGAAAAACCACGAGGAGGAAAAATGCAGGATATTTTTTGAAAACATGGAAACCCGTCCAACTGGACTACTAAACCAAACCTTCAGACACCTGGAAAAAAATTATACAAGAAACTACCACACTAGAGGGTATGTACCAACTGCTAGAAATAATAACCTGAGCTCGAAGAAATACTACACCAGGAGTAAATAAACAACAAATTAATGCGCTATGAACCGAAAAGCTAAGGACCAACCTTAAAAATTATCACCAGAGTACGGACGGAAATCACACTTGTATCTACGGAATGGAACACGTACCACTCCTCAAAGTTAACTTACCACAGGCAGGGTATACACGATTTCAGAAGAGTAACACTCGGTAGTGTAGAATACAAATACTATGCACATTTTTTGCTAGAACAACTAGAGAAACACATCTAGACCACCAAACAGCTTTCATCAAAGGCAGATCAACATACGACCATATGTAAACCAGCAGAAGAATCCTGGAAGGAAAATGGAAAGAAGGGACAAAACTAAGTACATAGGTATAGCCGCAATAGATTTCCAGAAGGCATTTTAATATTATCAGTCTCGATGCCCTAGTCAACACCCTATGCTGCAAATAAGTACCGCACTACCTAATAACCAGACTACCAGAATAACGAAAGCCTGCCTTTACTAAAGAACTGCAAGTTACTATTTAGTATAAATTAACCTTAAATTTAAGACAATATAAGTAAATCAAGTTAAAGTCTTGTTTAAGAAAGTGTATATATTTATATACTCCCATCCGGGAAAGTCAACAGACCTCGCGCTGGATGATTTAAATAGGCTACTGACAAAGTCATTAGATAACAAAGAAATGGCAGTGGCAATATTTCTAGATATAGAAGGAACATTCTATAACGCGACAGCGCAATCTTTAACGAATGCTTTGTTAAATAGAGGAGTCCTCTATCAGTGAATTAAAGCCAGCCTAGAAAAGAGGATAATAGTATCCAATGTAGGCGAGGCTACCATTGAGGCAAAAGTAAGTACAGGCTGCCCCCAAGTAGGAGTATTATCTCCACTGCTGTTGTTGACGAATTCCTCCGAAAAATTTCCGCAGAAGGCTTTTACTGCCTAGAATATGCTGGCGATCTAGCGATAGTAGTCAAGGGGCGATTTGCGAACACGATATCAGAGCTTCACAAAGAGCCCTAAACATTGTCGACAGGTGGTGTAGTGAGGAAGGACTTTCCATAAATTCTCATAAAACCACAGTCGTCACCTTTACACGGAAAAGAGCCTTGGGAGGCCTAAAACCAAGGCTCAATGGAATGGAAATTCCATTTGCCAGCGAGGTTAAATACTTAGGAAAGCAACCGATGCTCTGGGAAGGTGCAGGCAGATATGTTGAAAAAACTGGGGGTTAAACCTCAAGATGACCCTGTGGTTATACATTAGGGTTGTAAGACCCATGATAACCTATGGATGGGTGGTATGGTGGTCACTGCAGCTTGGAGCAATAAGGCTATTAAGTGGCGTATAAAGGCGTGCGTCACTGGGGCCATAAAAACTGCTCCCACAGCTGCATTGAAAGTCCTTTTAGACCTGACACTACTACACATATTTATCCAAGGGGAAGCTCGTTCAGTGGTACACAGGCTAATGCAAGGGTCACCGCCCATAAGGCAACAACACGGAACAGAGCATCAAAAGTTGCTATAGATATACCAAGGAGCTGAAGGCAGATCCTATTTTGGGAATAGGACACTATATGGTCCCGAAGTATAACTTCTACAAACATTTTCAAATTAGAACTGGAAAAACGGTCCTTCAATATCGGCGTAAACGATCTGGTATAAGGACGGCTCCAAGACAGGGAGTCGGAGCAGGGATTTACGGGATAAGGTCGAAAACGAAAATCCCTATAAGTATACGACACGCCACAATATTTGAGACTGAAGTGGCCTCTATACAGTGGTGTGCAAAGGAAGTAATGAGGCAAGGAACTGTAAACCAGTCAATTGCTATTTTTTCCGATAGCCAAGCAGCGCTAAAGGCACTCTCGGTTCCATGCAGGTCGATTCAAGACTAGTATGGGATTGTATAAATGCCCTTACACACTTAGGAAGTCAGAACAAAGTGACCGTGGCATGGGTACCAGGACACGAAGGACACAAGGGAAATGAGAATGCTGATGAACTAGACCGGGAAGGCGCATCTAAGGCCCTAGTAGGACCCGAACCCTTTTGCGGTGTGGCTAAGCATATGAACATCCATTAATTAATGGGTACAAAATAAATCTCTAGAGTGGTGGAAGAATTTTCCACAACAGAGACAGGCCAAAATGTTCATTAAAGAACGATCAGCCAAATTCACGGAAGACCTACTACGCCAAAATAGCAAGGCCATTACGATAATAACCGGCACGGTAGCTCAATCGGTTAAGGCGTATTGAGTGGCGAATACGCTGATCGACTCGCTACCGCGCTCTGGGTTCGACCCCCAGCCCCGGTATTGACAACACCGGTGGGTGTGGATGTATGTCTGCGTTTTTCCGAATGTGTAACCCCCTTCCCGACAGTCTTGGCTTTGGATTTGGGGGTTGTCTACTATCTGTGGTGTGTTTATGTTTTATAATGGTAGGTCTTCTAACTGGACATTGTAGGCTTAATAGACATATGAGTCTAATGGGCCTGGCAGAGCATGCAACATGCAGAATCTGTCAAGAGGAAGAGGAAACCTCAGTATATGTGCTGTACCATTGCGAAGGACTAGCCAGATTGAGGTTTCAACTACTTGGTGAAGAGAAACCAAGGGCAGATAGCTATACCAAGGAGCCAAGGCCATGGAGTCTAAGTAAAATTAGATAAGGAGTGCCACAATAGATCTACAGAGGTCGCTGGCCAAGGCCAATCAGCCAACTCCTTTTTCAAATCTAATCTAATCTAATCTACTTATATACTCTGAAAGCATAAATGCATCCACATTTGATAGCTGTCGTTCTGTTCTTTTAAAAAATCTTTTCTACACGTCTTTCTGTAAAAAAGGAAATCAAACAATATTATACTCATTGTGAAATATTAATATTAACGCTGAAATCGCAGCTCTAGACGTACACGTAAACAACGATTATACATAAATGGCAAATATCAACAAATATATTAACGTCAAATTCGACATTTTGTAGTACTAACTACTTCTTACAATTAATTTTACTTAAAAATCTCACGAATGCTAACTACTAAAGTGCCTTTTAGAGTCCCTAAATTAACATATTATAACTTAAGTTGATGGACGAAACAAAATAATTCCTGAAGGTATTGTGTTATTTTTTTACTTATTATACTATTGTCATATATTTATATATTTTTCTTCATAAAATTAGTTGTTAGAATTTCCATCATGAATGATAATTACTAGTAGGAAACAAGAGTTAACATATAATTATTTTTTAAATTGGACGCCACTGTATTCCCAGTTTCTGTTGATTGAAATCCCAAAGGTCTGATAAGAGTTGAACAGAGAGGCCACAGTGTTGGCTACCAAGCCGAGAAAAATATCTAAGTAGAACTCAGAGAACTTTGATTCCTCTGATAAAATACTTCCATTTCTTTTTGCTTCTCTCTTTAAAAGCACGAAATAACACAAGTACGTGTTTCTACTTAATTTCGTTTTGTTTTTTGTTGCACGATAAGATCCAGATAAACCCTGGTACCTATTTTTTAAAATAACAATTATAAAAATGTTGTAATTTATATGCTAATGTTATCGTCCGGCGATTAGAGAATGATAATTTATTGGGAAATTTAAGATTCGTACACTCTTAATATGTAGATTGGAATAATGGGTTTTTGTAATTTGTTGTTAGTCTGTGGCATTTTTTGTGATAAATAACTGTAATATATTAATGATCTTAAACATCGTTATAAATTATGTAGAAATACGAATTAATCTTGATATGGGATATCGCTTTATATATAAATTAAAAACTATCGTATTTCGTGGGATATAAAATGACGTAATAAATTGATGTTTTTGAAGGCTAACTGTAAGTGAAAAAGTAACTAAAGTGTGCGCAAAAATTACTAAATTACAATAAAATAACTATTTAATTTAATTCTGTAACTTTAATAATAACAATAAAGGAAATGTTACCTGGTTATTAAAGGTTAAATAAATAGCAAAATCACGAATATCCATCATGAAGACCGTGTGAGTTCAATGAAGTGCTATTTATTTAAAATGGCAATGTCTAAGGTACATCTACCAGTATACCTTCACACCCAGAGAATTGTCATGAAACGACACAAATTGAATGACTACCCCTCCTAAGTCTTGAGGAAAAATAGTAAAAATGATAATTAATTAGCCGTGCTTTCCATAATTTTGTGTCTGCTCAAAAATCTCATTAAAAATACTTATTAAAACAAATGATGATGAGTCAACACAACGTTATTTCAAAGAGTTATGTCAAATCGTAATATAAGTTACCAGACTCTCATGGCTGGCTTGGTAAGACATGAAATCGCAAGAATTGTCACGTGATCTATATAGCTCAACTTTATATCGTATTTCGCGAGAACGAGAGCGAGAAGAGGTCACTCTCGTTCTCACTCTCATAAATCCAGAAAAATCTATTCTCGATCTCGTTCTCGATTACAAGAATCAGACCGAGAGTTGGGCACTTCTCGGTTTTCCTTTCGATTTACTCTCGTTCTCTTTAATCGAAAAACTAGTGGATAAGAGTAAATAATTTATTCCAACGATTATTATCAGAAAAGGGAAAAACAATGTGTACATTAGGGTGGTCCAAAAGTTACTTAATTTTTTATGGAAAGTCCGATCCCCCAATTTGTTTCCAAATCCGAAAAAAGTAAGTACGTATTTTTTTGTTTTTTAGAATTTAGATTTTAAATGGTGCCTATGGGGACATGAAGTTTAGTTTCTCATTTAAATTGCATGGTAAAAAATAACTTTTTGGGATTTTTTGAATAATTGTTCAGGGTTAGGGAAAATCTTGCATTAAACTTATAGGACTTGGAGAGGACTATCCAACGAAGAATTTGATGTATATACATATGGATTTTCCGCCCTTAACATACCTCCACGGTGCCCCGAAAACTACCTGAAGAATTTACATTTTTTGATTTAAGATTTTCCCTAACCCCGAACAATTATTCAAAAAATCCCAAAAAGTGATTTTTCCCCATGCAATTTAAATGGGAAACTTCATTACTCCATGGGCACCATTTAAAATCAAAATTTTGAAAAACAAAAAAATACGTACTTACTTTTTTCGGATTTGGAAACAAATTGGGGGGATCGAGACCCTCTATAAAAAATTAAGTCATCTTTGGGCCACCCTAGTGTACATACCTACCTTTGTTTATACAACAAGGAATATTTTGCTGTATCACTTAAACCACTATATTTTATGTTGGAAATAAGTTACATTATTATTTTTCAATTTTGCAATCACCTAAGGCTGTGTTGACAACCTACAGTATATTTTGCATTTTTTTTATGTTGGTAAGAATTTTATTAGTAGTCTGTTGTAGTCGTCTTAGAATTACATTAAATGTTACGACCTCTTTTAGATCAATTGTTTTTAATTCAAATGATATAATTTTTACTTTTTTTTTACTTATTGATTTTTTCATAAACGATAGGGTTTTTCCTCCAGCTAATACTAATTTATTATTCAAACTTCAATACCATCGGACTTTCCTTTCATAAATTATCGTGCTTATAAAAACATAGTGGACATACAGACGGACGGACGAACGAATAGGCGCACATTTTGACAGTTTCTGAATTCGGAGACAAATACAATAATATGAAATTGTTTTCTCTCCGAACAATATTTCTTAAATAAATATCTCCTATGCCGATATTCTTGGGCTAAATGTGGCCTCAGCGATCAGATTTGTATTTAAGTTTAAGAATTACGTTAAAATTATTTTATTCTTATTTTGTTAACTATTAATCCTGTTGTTTATATCGTTTTTTTTTTATAATAATAATAATAAATTTTCGTTCGTGTTCGATTTTGTAATTTTTTTTTTAAACCGAGAGCAAGAGCGAGAAGTAGGACAGAATTCTCGATATCGATCATCCCACATCTCGCTCTCGCTTTTGGTTACTATCACCACCTCTTGTTCTCGCTCTCGTTGTCGAGAACGAGAAATCTCTCGTTTTTCGCGAAACATAATGATCACATTATTTTTTTCAATTTCGTTAGGTTCTTCGTTTTTGAGATATTAGCAGTTAAAATGAGGATCAATACAATGAATTGTGTAAGGGCTCAAAACAGAATGTTTAGTAATAAAATTCAGCTCAAGCGCACAATAAATACATTTTTATTATTCGATGTACACCTGCCTTCACATAAGCAGTAGATAGAACATGATACCGAGCTTGATGATTTTGCCCTAAACATACTGTGTTACAAATAAAGTATTTGCATTTGCAAAATTGCCAATTGGTGTATACAAAGTCTGGCTTCGCATTTATTGTCATCATGAATTGACATTATGTTGCCATCTTTCCTGTGCGACCCAAATTCAATAAGATTTGGTATTTTTAGTAAAACTAAGTAGGCTGTTTTGTAAACGGCGCATTATAAGTACGCTCTCAAAATATGACAGCAAAATGCGCTTTCCGTCGGTGGTTCCTAAATGCCATACATATTTATAATGCGAGATTTTAAATTAATACGGATCTCGATACGGATATTGGCCATTATACAGGGTGATTTACCATGATATGCGGAAAATAAAACGGTGTACTAGTCTTCTATATGGGAAAGTCCCTGCAAAATTTTAGAGTGATCCGAGGTAATTTAGTAATTTTTGTTGCATTAAAAATTGTAAAGATACGCTACTGTTTCCTGTCTGTGGTCAGTAAAAAGGCGGTTAATTTACTTGTGAAAGAACATATCAAAGATGTTTACATTTCCTTAATTGGCATAAAAAGTTAAGCTGGGGGTGCGACCGACAAAGTGCCGCCGAAGTTTGGTGTTTTTGTGTTATTGACGGGCTTAAGTAAATATCTCTCATATCTACTTGTTGTTGTAGAGTTCACTAGCATAGCATAGCATAGGGTCAATGTCTTTTTGACTTATTTCGCTATTTTTGTAGTGTGATTTGATTAAAACCAAAAAGTCACTTGTACCCTCTCCAGCTTTGCTGTCAATATTGTCAATCCCAAGTCTGATAAAGGGGGAGGGGAACTGATATGGGGTTGTACCGCGTTACGTCACATTGGTTAAAGTCATTGGCGGCGAATTTCTACACAAAAATAAGGTAATTTTTTGGTCATATTTTTTTAACTCCTTTCGGTGGGGATGAACACGAACCAATTTTGGGCTGTTTGTAAATTAATTCGTGCACAGAAAACACTGCACCGTCACCAACTTTTTGATCCGTGATTTTTTCAACACCCTGTATATGATTTTGGTAAAGTTGATTTAAAATACAAGTCACTTTTTCACAAGAAAGAAAAATAAAACACAGTTTATTTGCCGTTCACGTTCCACAATACTTCAATTAGTCGAATAGAACTTAATTAGTCATTTGTTAATTAATAATGTTTGTAAGATAAGCACTGAAGTAAAAATTTGCCTTTGAGTTTTGTCCCATTTCGAAGTTTTAATGTTACCGATGTTTCCGATGAACTGACTCCGTGATGCCGAGTGCCCATTTATATACTAAAAATAAAAGATTCTAGATTTGTTCCCGTAATTTTAGAAATTTTAAGTCTCTACAATGTCTGGAATGCCAACTATTTCTGGAATGCTTGAGTCTACTTGCGCTTGCGCTGTTTTACGGCATCCGCCCTTTGGGCGCTTTCCGTGGGTATGAGGTGTTGTTGTTTTTCATTGTTCTTGACAAGTTTGTCAGGCAAGGGGAGTGGAATGGGTTAGGGATTTACAATTGGTGTTAGTAACTTTTCTTTACAGAGCTAAATGCTCGAGTTTCGAAGTAAATTTTATATTTATACTAAGGGAGGAGCCAAAATTTTAAGACTAACCAATCAAAAACGGCGCTCTCGAGTATATCCAGTATAAATATGTGTAGTCGGACGGAGGTTTAAATGGTCAGAATTCATTGCAGCGAAAAGATCTCAGTAACGTTAATACTCTAAAAATTTGTAAAATGAAAATTAATGTTTTTTATGAACTGAAATTTGTACAGAGCGACAGAATGATAAAATAACCTACTGATAAATTTTCCGCGTGTCGTGGTAGATCACCCTGTATACAATTGATATTTGTTTACCCCCGCCAGCTTTACAGGTTGGAAATAAATGGACCCCTAAATGGTCCATACTTCCCGTAAATTCTGGTTGGCCATAGAAAGACTTCAAAAGTTCTATATGCTTTTATCTTTAATAACATTTGCATCATTTCCGTTAATTTCACCAAATGACGGGATTCCCAAAATATTTTTATAGTTTCGTAATTCCAGTTCAAATTGCAACCCTGTTGGTGTTTTTGCATAAAAATCAACTCTGTTTTTGTATGTTGGGGCTTTCTTCGACTATATGTGCAATGCTCCAGAAACTTCTTCCCTGCTTTATCTCTGTTTAATTTCTACACCACAGAAGCCGTAAATGCACTGACAATAAATTAATAAAGAACGAAAATATTTTCAGTGATTATGTTATCTGTCTTGGTATCTATTTTACAGTCTATTAATTATAAGCAGTTCAATGAACCATTGAATGTGTAGATCACTGTCACACCATGTGATATGAGCGATTATTAATACGATAATTATAATATTTTCTTGGCCTCGAACTGCCACCGCTGTTACTTGTGATAATTTAGATTTAAATCTTCCATTAAGGTTTCTCATTTTGTATCGATAGACTCGACAAATATTAGCTTTTGACATAGTACTAAAAGCAAAGCTTGTTGTAAAGCTTAAATTAATTATTAATATAGTAGCATGGTTGTTCGATGGACTATTGATATTTTAATCTATAAAAATTATCTAATATATCTTCAGCATAAATATTGATCTGTTTGATACCATTTGAAATAAAAAAGTGGGGTATTTGTTGTTAACCAGCAAAATTGGTGAGCGGATTTTTGTGACTGTGAAGAGCTAGTTGTTATAAACACTATTTTTTATCGATATGTAAGATTTTTCACCATATAATGTTCCTCGAGACTAAATTACAAAAGATGTGATGGGAAAAATTCTCAGCAATGTTAAAAATAACTTGTCTTTTATCCTGTTCTATACATTTTTTCAAATTCTGCTAAATTCTCTCAATATTTCCTTATAGACCGGAAGTTAGCGAACACGCAATTAGAAACATTATGTACAACAGTTTTATGAAAAACCACTTATATAGGGATACTTAAAGCGTCCTTCTGCCTTACCTAAGTGGCAGCGTTACTGAGGGGCGGCGCAAGAAATTGATGAAAAATTACCTAAATCTGAATTACAAGGTACAAAGGAAGGAATCACATCATTCGATAAAGGAACTGGCAGCTTACCTTGAACAGACGCTAATGAATTTGACAGAAATTACCTTATCTAGAATTACAAGGTCCAAAAAATATACACCAATCGATTAGTCTAATCACGCACTTTTCAAATTCCCTGCGACAGACGAAAAATTTGGCAGCTGACTTGCAAACGCTTAAGAAGGGAGCGCGTGAGTGAGATGAATAAATGCGTAGTACTAGCGTTCGAGCGAGACAATTTCGACTACTAGATGTGCAGTCAGACAGAATCAGCATAAGCCACAACTTCACAAAGACCTTCAGGGTATATATACCCGATAGGGAAGAGGAAGGAACAAGGCAACTGCGAAGACATCCAAATGATACCATGTGGTGTACTGACGGATCGAAAACGTCAAGTAGTACTGGAGCAGGTGTTATGGGGGACCAACCAGGGACAGACATCAGTCTGAACCTGGGCAGTAGCGCAACGGTGTTCCAAGCAGAAGTTACAGCCATAGAAATCTGTGCACAAGAAATGATACGGAGGTCATATACTGACAAAAGAATCCGCATCATCATTGACAGTCAAGCAGCTATCAAAGCTCTGAATGCAGTAGAGTTACGTTCCAAAACGGTAAAAGACTGCCTTGAATCCCGAGCGAAACTGGCGGAACACAACAGTATACAACTGGAGTGGGCGCGAGGACACCAGGGCAATAAAGGCAACGAAAAAGCAGATAAGCTGGCCAAAGAAGGCGCAAAAACAGCCTTGATGGGACCTGAGCCATCCTGCGGGATATCATACAATACCGCAAGAGGAATGGTAAAGGAACTATTGAGTCAGAAACATATCTTGTACTGGACCGGCGCGCCGGGGATGAGGCAGTCACGTATGTTCATCACCGGCGGGCCATCCATGACAAAGACCAACGAATTGCTAAAGCTGAGCAGAAAACAGCTGAGATGTGCAGTGGGAATCCTAACAGGACACTGCACACTGAATAGACTAACTAACATAGGTGTGAAAGATAATCCAGAATGCAGGATGTGTGGTGAGGATGAAGAAACTCCTCACCACATACTATGTAACGGAATTAATGGGATAACGAGACTATGGGGTACAATAAGCTTAAGATTCAGTACAGCGGGGCTTCGGCACCGCAACTAGGGATTGCAATACCGGTTAACCGGTTATCAGGACAAAAAACACATGATGATAATTACCGGTTATTTTAATTTTTTACCGGTTATTTCGGTAAATTCTGAACTTACGATATGTCACGTATTCAATGTTTCTATTTATATCAGTGACTAGTATTCACTAAATACAGAGTGACTGTCCCAACACTGAGCACTTTTAACAATAAATACATACTCTTATAAAAAGTAAAATCCAAACACCAAGCCCTAAGAAATACAAGAGAGACATTGACAATATCCGCCGACAGGAAATTGAATATTTCACTGCCGCAAATATCCGTGGAATACATTTAGAAGTACGTTATTACCAATTCTTATTAACTTATCGACCCACCAATATCGATTGAGGAAGGGCATCTTCAGCTGGTGGTATTTTATGCACAAATATCAGACCACTAATATCGATATCGCTTTGAAAAACTAACCCTTTTAGCGGGCTATTTTTAAAAAATATTGTATTTTTAGATTAGATCAGTAAATTTGAGTTTATGTTTATAATTTTTGTTATTTAAGTTGATATTCTTGTTATTTACCGAATAATTATTTATTTAAATTTATTTCATTTATATTTTTTCTTTTGATAAAAAACCTTTTAAGTTTGTTCATTATATTAAATATACGTATATAAAAATGTTTTTTGTTAAATTTAGATAATTTTGTACATGGAAAAAGACAATTGCCATTTTCGCCACCCTAATCTATCATTCTAAAAATTACCGGTAAATACCTGTTAACCGGTTATTTACATTTTTATTTACCGATTTACCGGTTATTGAAACTTCCGGTAAATTGCAATCCCTAACCGCAACCCATAAGGAAAAAAAAAGAGACAATTTCAGTTCTTGGTGAGAATTTTTTGAAATTAAATTTTAATTATCTGTATGCAAATATAAGAAAGATACGTTTTAAAAACTTTATCTAGCTAGGTTTATTATTTAAATGAATGTTCTAGGAGATGCTTCTAATTCAATATACCAAGTCTGCGAAACCATCATCGTTGATTACCTCTTGATAATCCTCTCTCACAAAAGCTATACCAAATGATTAATTGAAATAATAATTTACATTTTTACTCCACACATATCGGCGGCTATAAAATTATTATTTTTGGGAAAATATTTTGCTATCATGAAATGGTATACTCTTTAGGGTAGACGGTCCGATTTGCCTTTTACATATTCTTCATCCATCGATGACAATAGAAGCTCACGCAAGTGCCAATAGAGAATAATGTCGCGAATTACGGTCGGAATTCATAAACCACACCGAGTGACTGTTGTACAATGACGTAATCGCGCTAACTGCTCTCCCGAGGGATTTTCAACTCCTTTCTAATGCTATAGGCATTAGAAAGGGGTTCAAAACTACTACATGCAATTAAATAAAATAAAAAAATGGTATACTTTTTCGGATGGGATCAAGACCAGTTCAATTGGTCATATTGACCTACTGTTCAATATCATTTACAAATACGAATATAAGCAATTATAACCTCAAAAATCAACTTAGCTTCATTCACCAATCATCTGATTAACCCAAGCTCCGGCACTGACAATGCCGGAGGGTTTATTTGTTTGTGGAAATGAATGTTTCAAATTGTATATTTATGTTTTTCTCTTTATTCAGTCTGGAATAAAATATGTGACGATAAAAGAACATTTTATCTTTGGTTTATTATTGAGAAAATACTTAGTAGCAATAATCCGCTTTTTACAAATATATTTCACTTTATTTTTACAAAAACTACTTATTTTAATTTATTTAAATCCTGTAACCAGTATAACTAATATGGTTGGTTCAACTTAAATATTATCCTAGGTTCATTTATTATCGTTTTATCATATTTACATAACTGCATGCATCCATGTTTGTTTAACATTCCGAGTGCCAAGCCAAGTTAACATATTTTCATCTTAGCAGAGGGCTTGATCACCACACAGATAAAGATTACTAAAATAGATAAGCACTTGAGAAATCGGATGTTATTAATAATAACAATTATACCTATTTGCTTTAATCAAATAGAGATTAAAGAAAATTGTAAGTTACAGAAAAATATTGATTAGTCGTTTCACGATACGTAGAACCGAAATATCGATTTTTTTTAGGTTTGAACAGTACCCCACCTCTCGCTTGGCAGTCCGTGCGTCCATCTGTAAGTTCTATAAGAAGCTCTATAGTCTGAGCAATAAGAGTGGACAGTAGAGCAAAAAGTGAGCAGTATCTTAATCAAAGGAAATAAGAGATAAATCTACCCGAAGCGACACCGTCGTTTGCTACGTTCTACCAGATCCATATATTTAAGATTATTACGGTTTTGCCGCTTATAGATTAGATTAGATTTGAAAAAAGTGCTGGCCGATTGGCCTTGGCCACCTGTGGATCTATTGTGGGACTCCTTGTCTAATTTTACTTAAAGCTCCTTATCCAGCTTTGCCTTTTGTATGACTCCATAGCCTTGATATGGACTCCTTGATATAGCTATCTGCCCTTGGTTTCTTTTCGCCAAGTAGTTGGAACCTCTGGCAGTCTGGCTAGGCCTTCGCAATGCTACATCACATGTACTGAGGTTTTCTCTTCCTCTTGGCAAAATCTGCATGTTGCATCCTCTGCCAGACCCATTAGACTCCTATGTCATTAAGCCTACAATGTCCAGTTAGAAGACCTACCATTATTCTAATGGCCTTTCTATTTTGGCGTAGTATGTCTTCCATGAAATGAACTTTTTGACCTATCTCTGTTGTGGGAAATTCTTGCACCACTCTAGAGATTTATTTTGTGCCCATTCATTAATGGATGTTCGTATCCGTGGCTTAGGGGGTCTTACTAGGACCTTAGATGCGCCTTCCCGAACCAGTTCATCAGCCTTCTCATTTCCCCTGTGTCCCTCGTGTCCTGGTACCCATGCCACGGTCACTTTGTTCTGACTTCCTAGTTCTGTAAAGGCATTTATACAATCCCATACTAGTCTTGAATCGACCTGCATGGAATCGAGTGCCTTTAGCGCTGCTTGGCTATCGGAAAAAATGGCAATCGACTGGTATACAGTTCCTTGCCTCATTATTTCCTTTGCACACCATTGTATAGCAGCCACTTCAGCCTGAAATATTGTGGCGTGTATTCCTTATCGCTATTTTCGTTTTCGACCTTATCCCGTAAATCCCAGCTCCGACTCCCTGTTTTGTCTTGGAGCCGTCCGTGTACCAGATCGTTTGCGCCGATATTGGAGGACCGTTTTTCCAGTTCTGTCTGTCTGGTATTTTGATTTGAAATTTTTTGTAGAAGTTATGCTTTGGGACCATAGTGTCCTTGGGCATTCCCAAAATGGAATCTGCCTTCAGCTCTGAGTATAACTTTTGGTGCTCTGTTCCGTGTTGTTGAGCCTCCATTAACCTGTGTACCACTGGACGAGCTTTCCCTTGGATAAATATGTGTAGCGGTGTCAGGTCTAAAGGGACTTCCAATGCAACCATGGGAGCAGTTTTTATGGCCCCAGTGGAGCACAGGCAAGCAAGTCTTTGTACGCCACTTAATAGCCTTATTACTCAAGCTGCAGTGTCTTGGTCTACCATACCACCGATCCATAGGTTATCATGGGTCTTACAACCCTAGTATATAACCATAGGGTCATCTTGGGGTTTAACTCCCAGGTTTTTACACACATCTGCCTGCACCTTCCCAGGGCAATGGTTGCTTTCTGTGTGACTTTTTGGATGTAGGAATTCCATGTCAGCTTTTGGTCCAAAATGACTCCTGTCTCTTATAACAGATTAATTCTTATTCTCTCATCCAATCATCCAAATATGTTATCGAATATGTTATCGAAGATATCGCTTTGGTTTTTTATACTTTGTTAGACGGCTGAAAGAAAAACACTTAATAGGTGGTAAGGAGACCTTAGGCACAATCGGGCATGATACAGTGTCGTCCCGCTGGGTATTTTGGTATATTATGTATGTTATTGTATACTGCTTATATACAAAAAGTAAAAACGAGCAGCGTAATAATTATATACCTATTTGATTTAACCAAATATGAATATTATGACTGGACAAAAATGTTTAATTACCATCTTAGAAAAAAAAATTGTACAGAAACATAACAGTCTGAATGTAAATAACGAATAGAGAGGCTTAGTGGGTTTGTTGATATATCGATTTTACCTTAAGATATTAATATGTTTTTAATAATTGAATGAAAGTTGCAGTCTGGCGTTGCCGATTGCGAATACTTATTAAAGATGATAACTTTTGTAGGTCGTAAAAATTTATAAACATATGTAAAATGTCATGGTGCAATACTCCCTTTTAAAATTGCACCATATTCATCATACAGGGTCATCGTCAGAGGCGTGCAAACAGTGTTGTTTTATATAAACAATGTTTTATTACAAATTTGAAACATTAAGTTTTCAGTGGTAAGGCGGCCATTTCCTCCACGATATAAGTATTTCTTATATATCAGCAAATGCTGTTTCTCTAGGGTTAGCAATTCGGATTTAACCGAAGGACGATCGAATGGGACACCTTTACCATCTAGCCAGGCTTGGATTTATGCTTTTCGCAAGTTGTATCTTTGTGAGAATTTTTACAAACCAATCCTCAAAAGCGTTTTCTTTTTCTGTTGGTATTGGACACTGTGAATCTGTTACGATTTGATAACTTTGAGGATTTACTACCTCTGTTGGTCGTGGTAGAGTAGGCAGAATTCTTCTACATGCACTTGAAGAACAACAATGTAGCATTTTATTGATGAAAAGAAAATTATTCAAACAATGTTTCGAAAATGTTTCTGATAACTTGTCTGTCGTGAGATGTATTGGACAAATCTCTTGATGGTTTTGAAAACCAGGTCAAACGAGCTATACTGCAATTATTATTATTGTTGCTATTAGTTTTATAACCCTATCTTTGCTTCTTCTCTTGAAATGTTCACTTTAATTTGTTAATGTAAGTTTAATTATTGGTATTATTACTGTCATGTCTGTATTTAGATGTAAATAATAAATAAATAAATATTGCATTATCATCTTCAGTCGATTAAAAAAGTAGAAACATTGTCCGTGAGCCTTAATAAAGTGAAACATTCAGTAAGTATATTGAGTAAATCATTTGTCAAATAAGTAGATATTCACATGCGGCAACTCCCAACTGCAAATGTTACTTAAAAATTAAAATTTTGATATCACCCATATTTCATGGATATAATCGATATTATTACAATCAGATCTAATCAAAATATTCATAAACTACGAATGAATAATTGAATAACTAATGATTAATACAGCATGCTACTTTTGATTCACCTGCGATAAAAGTCATTGCTTAAATATTTAATCATCATGGTGATATATTTTGTGAATTTCTGATTCATTATCTTCGTACATGATACAGAAATATTTCGCTTGTTGACAAATAAACAGGTGGGCATTCTATGAACATGTGGCTGCGAATCCATGGATTCGGAAAATTTTCCATTTTTCCATTATAAACTTAAATATCTATAATAAATGAAAAGCGTCCCAAAGGGAAAAACTTGTTGACGTTTATTTGTTGAGAGCTGTTAAATTTTAAAATCTTTACATTTTTAATTAAATTTTCATGAAAAAAAATGCATCGATGAAACAACCATGATACCATGATACCCTGCTTTTAGTATCTTGATGAAATATCAATTTTATCGCAAAAATGTTTGTCGGGAAGATTTATTACAGAAATCTTCTTTTGTAGATAATTTACAAGATTATTTAAATTTAATGAAAGATGTAACATCAACGAATTGTACGAACTTTTATTTGACACACTTAAAAACCTAATCGAAGAATTATTCTTCACACTGTCCAAGACAATATCTCACTTCGAAAAAAATGGACTGGTTATATTATTAGTTTCTCGCTTACCAAAGGGAAGTATTGTAATTATCTTCCGATTTTTCTTCGGATTTTCACATTTCGGATTTCATGCAGATTACGAAAATATAGGTCTTTCAATTCTGTCAGTTTGTTTGTTGGTGCTGTATCTAAGAAACGATTTGACAGAGGAAAATAATACTTGGTAGTAGTAGATGCTATTGCCAAGGAAGAAACCTGATGTACCTTTACAAAAACATGTATTCTCTAAAATATACAGTCTAAAAAATAATCAATAACAACAGTTTGTTGGAGGACAATAATATTTGACATGGAATTAAAACGATTGTCAAGAAAGGATACTTTTAGTATAAAGGCAATTAAGAAACGGCGGGAGAAAATAATATTTAAAATGTAGTTGACATTATTGTCACGAAAGAAAATGAAAAACAAAATTAATAAATAAAAGATGCCAAATAAGAATAAGAATAAATTTATTAAAAAATTTGTTAATATAACAATTTAAAATTTGAAATTATGTTGCCATAGGGTAATATACAAACTTACATTTTAAAATATTACACTTGGTTTTATAATTGCACCTAGGTGATTACTCACCTGTATATGCACTTACAAACTAATAAAGAGGGAAGTTTTGTGTAAATAGTTTTACAGATTTTTTTTACTAACGAAAAAGTAATGCCCAACATCTTTAAATGGATATAGGTTGGCTACTTTTTGTATTGAACAGTAGGTATTGCTATCTTGCAAACCATAACAGTTAAAAACTCGGTTAAATGGGAGAAAAAGCCAATAAAACGAGTTGTAAAAATTCAAAATATTTCGATTAGTTCCGGAGATATACGATAAAATCCCAAATAGCTCATTTTCTTTTTTTTTTACCTAGCGCCGTCACTATAGAAAATATTAAAAAAAAATCATTGGAATATTTTATTGTAAATCAACTTTGCTATAACTTACTGTAATCAAATTTCTATCAAATTATAAATGCAAAGCTATGTCACATTTGACAATTTTACTAACGTTTCGTCAGAAAAATAATCATCATTAATTTTATTGCATTCGCCCTTTACAAAACATTTTGTTGTTAAGTAATACAAGGTGTGACTGTTCATTTAAAATCTTATTTCATGAATAATCCAATGCATTGACGTAGCTACTCCGATTCTGCCGTTAACTCAATATTATTTGCAGAGTGAGCACCAAATAAAAAAATGTATTTCAACTTGTCAATTGTATTTCAGATGAGTAGAAGTGTTTATTTTTCCTGTTAAACATTCCAGAATTAATTTGTAAAGGTCGTTTCATCAGTCCAAAGAATATCATTATAGAAAAATCTATTATTAATCAATTTTCTCCTATACCGATTACAGTTAGTCTGCGGTCTGGGTCACCGCGATGTAATTTCTGTACTGTTTGAAATTTATAATAGTGATATTTGTACTTTTTTAATATTTTTTTAACAGCTGCTCCCGATACTCCACATTTATTTGCAATATTCTTTGATGAATTTTCTGGGTTTATGTATAGTTGAGACAATTCATTAATATCATTTACCGTTTCAATTTACAAACACTGCCTATTTCGGATAAATTCTTGGACACAGTATAAATAGTATTTCTTGTCGGATGGTGTCTGTCAGGATATAAATTGGCTTTTCTTGGATTGCCCTGTCAACATTTCTGTAATTCTTAATGTAAACATCATACATGTCCTTTTTTTCTTCTACAGAATAACGAACCATACTGAGAAATAGGTATTAGATAATAGTTTGAATTAGAACAGCAATAGCTAACGAAAACAAACGTCACTAATACGATAAACTGAAATCAAATGACATTTAATGAAACTTTTGTTTTTCAAGGCACTCTAGTGAAAAAAGGCTTAACAAAGAAATGTTTTGTAACGGGCGAAGGCAATAAAATTAATGATGATTATTTTTCTGACGAAACGCTGTAAAATTGTGACAGCTTTGAAATTACAATTTCAAATGCTTTAAAAATTTTAAATAAAAAAGACAGAGAGGTCCGTATATAAAAAAATAAAGCTGATGGTACTCCTGAACACACGAAACGTCATAATAAAAATTTGATTACGGTAAGTTATAGCAAAGTTAATTTACAATAAAATATTCCAATGAAATTTTTTATAGTGACAGCTAGGTAAAAAAAAAGAAAATGAGCTGTTTTGGATTTTATCGTATATCTTCGGAACTAACTGGAATATTTTGAATTTTTATAACCTATTTCACTGCTCTTCAGAATGCGAAACTTTTTGCTCATTTAACCGACTTTATAACTGTTATGGTTTACGAGACAACAATGCTGTTCAATATAAAAACGCAATGATTTCTGAGTCATGTGCACATTTTTTTATTGTGATTGCTGTATAATTATTTTGTAGCATTTTTGGTACATCGTGTGTGTTGTGTATGTGGCATGTGTTAGGTCGCGAGCTTTTTCAAGAAAAAGCTTTTTCTGAATAGAACATTTGAACATTTCTGTACCATCGGTATTCGCCCCTTAATTTTCAGTAATTAAGTCGAAATGCAAAATAACCAGAATTATGATTACAATGAGCCATTGATTGGAAATACGCTATATGCGGATTGGTTTCTGTATTGTTTTTAGTTAGCCGTATCTTTTGCAGCGCATGTTAAAAATAATAAATATTAACGTCCAATACCGCAGTAGAATGTATACATTTTCTTTATGTGACAACACAGACTAATTATACAAACCATTTAGGCGTGGTGCATGTTTTGCATATGGCATAATTTGTATTTACCTTCATATTTCTAATACATTAAATATGATACCTGGTACATATGTACTAGTTTTTTTATTTTGTTAAATAAAGTTTATAAGATTTTTATTTTATTATTGGTCTATTTGAATAATATTATATAATAAACAAGTATAAGGTGTAACAGGATCATGGTACAGCCCCCATTTCTCCTTTAGTTTGAAGATAATTGATTGAAATTTTGGATATCCTATATATACATAATAAGCGACACCGAGGGGGCAACCGCTGAGGGGAAATAGTGTACAAATCGGAGGAATTAGGAAGGAATTAGAAGGGAATTGAAGGTATTTCGGAAGGAATTATTAGTTATTAAGGGAATTACAGGGGAATTTGGAGGAAATAAATATTATTACGAGGTATTAGAAGGGAATTAAGAGGAAATAAAAGGTATTAGGAGGGAATTAGAGCGTAAAAAATTGAAATAGAATGTTTATCTTGAAGAATTACATACCAATTCTTATATAAAGGATGTCAGTGTTGTAAAAACATTAGCGCCGAGATTAGCGCTAAAAATATCTAGTAAAGAAAAAATATTTAATTTAATTAAACTACCGATGATATTATGGACTTCTAGTTCCGTAATAACTAGACTCTGGCAATGATCGGACAAAATTCATAAAGTTTTGAAAATTGGTAGAAATGTTAAGGATAGCATAAGAATTACTAAACCGAAAAGTTCCCACCCCTAAATAGTGTGCTTCATCCCCTAGGACGCCGTTTCCACCCCCCCATTTTGAGGTTTTCTAGATTATCTCGGGAACGGATCACTTTTTGATCAACCATTCCTTATAAAATTCTCTATAAAAAACGTCTCTACACTTTTTTTCCTAAAATTAATAGTACCGTGGGAAATAAGGCGCACACATAAGGGTTGGTTCCGGTCAACACAATAAATTGTAATATTTACTATAATCTACTTTAAAGTTCAATGCTTAACGCTAAAGCAGTAGCTACTAAACTCCACCTAAAATTATAATAAATGTACCACTTCCACCCTCTCACCTCTATAAAATAACGCGATTTTTAAAGAAGCGAGAATATTGTATAGTGTACTTGTTTCCACGCCACCTTAGAGGTAAAGTACTTGGCGTGTGGTGTCCCCTGTAGGCCGAATCCACTAATTATCAAAATGTTACCTACGTGAATTAATCTTCATCGTCTTCCATAGACTCGACATTCATGCACGCTTGTCCGTGGTAATGGTAGCACATTGTGGAGCAACGTAAGCCTGCTCTTCTGCAACTGCACCTGTTTTCGCACCCTAATTTGCATGAACAAGAAATTAGTGTTATAACAGATTCGGGAGTCGGTTCTTTTGTTGTCATAGTTCGGGTTAATATACCGCCAACTTTTTTCCATCCCCAATCAATAGCTTCTAGCGCAACGATTTTCCATGTTTGAATTTGGTAAAAAACGCGATATGAGTGTTGCCGAGCAGCAGCAGAAGTTGTTGGTAGTTTTGATAATATTACAGTATTGTTCGCTTTACCAACAAGTTTGTTAAAAGTCATGAATCTGTATACATCTAGACTTTTTTCTGCGGAGGTAGAGTTGTATAAAGCTAGAACAAATCGCTCTCCTACGTCTACAATTTCTCCATGACTAGCTTTTTCATTATTAAAATTTTGCACGATGTCTTGTAATACTTCAGTAATATAACAGTTAAAATTGTAATATATTGGACAAAATTTATAAAGTTTCAAAAATTGCGTGCTTCATCCCCGAGAGGACGTCGTCATTTTGAGGTTTTCTAGATTATTTCTGGAACGGTGCATTTTTTCCATAAGAAAACCTATATACAGAATTATTCCTTATAAAATTCTCTATAAAAAACTTCTCTAAACTTTTTCCTAAAATTAATAGTACTTTGGTAAATGAGACGCAAATGTAATCAGCACAGGTCATATAATTCGTTGAATATCCGCACGGCTATTTCCAAAGCTGTCTTTACGCGAAAAAAGTATAAATATCTATACACCACCACAATGTAAAAATTTCAATTTCTCCCATTACATCTCAGACAACCCAAGGTAACTGCATTATTTTAGAGCTTGCTGTAAACGCTGTTACTGTTCAGGGCTGCCAATGTGCGGGATTTTACGCAAAAACCGGGTATTTTAAACCCACTTTCGGGTAAAATCGAAACCGGAAGTCGGCTATTTTGGTTCTTTACATTATATAATTAGAAATTATATCCCATATCACTACACCAAATTTGAAAAAAAATCCATTCTCCATTCAAAAGTTACAACAGTGTCGGCTGAGCGACCCGGTATACAATATTCTCGCTTCATCAAAAATCGCGTTATTTTATAGGGGTAGAGGAATTTATTATAATTTTAGGCGGACTTTAGTAGCTACTGCTTTAGGGTTAAGTATTGAACTTTAAAGTAGATTATAGTAAAGATTACAATTTATTGTGTTGACCGGAACCAACCCTTATGTGTGCGCCTTATTTCTCAGGGTACTATTAATTTTAGGAAAAAAGTGGAGAGACATTTTTTATAGAGAATTTTATAAGGAACCATTTTTTGTATATAGGTAAAAAGTGCACCGTTCCCGAGATAATCTAGAAAATATTAAGGTATTAGGAGGAAATAAAGGTATTTGAGGAATTAGGGGAATTATAAGGAATTAAAGGGGAAATAAAGGGTATTTTTCTAGAATAGGTATTAGGTGTACAAAATTTCGCCAGCGGTTGCCCCCTCGAGCGACACTTTTTGACATACAAGTGATTTTTTTTCACTTCCGGTTTTGCCGGAAGTGGCACTAACTTTCGATTTTTAAATGGAACACCCTGTATATTATTGAATTTTTGAATTCTGCATAATTTTCTGAATCCAACGATACCAAATAAGTGACATTTCAAACGTCAATATTTTTTTATAATATAATTACTTCCACATCCAGTGGAAGTATAGTAACGACAAAAAAATTTTTTTAAATTTTTATTGTTCAAATGAGAATTAGAATGTCGAGATTTTAAGTTTGAGCGAAAAAAAAATTTCTGTCTGTCTGTCTGTCTGTCTGTCTGTCTGTCTGTCTGTCTGTCTGTCTGTCTGTCTGTCTGTCTGTCTGTCTGTATCTGTCTGTCTGTCTGTCTGTCTGTCTGTCTGTCTGTCTGTCTGTCTGTCTGTCTGTCTGTCTGTCTGTCTGTCTGTCTGTCTGTCTGTCTGTCTGTCTGTCTGTCTGTCTGTCTGTCTGTCTGTCTGTCTGTCTGTCTGTCTGTCTGTCTGTCTGTCTGTCTGTCTGTCTGTCTGTCTGTCTGTCTGTCTGTCTGTCTGTCTGTCTGTCTGTCTGTCTGTCTGTCTGTCTGTCTGTCTGTCTGTCTGTCTGTCTGTCTGTCTGTCTGTCTGTCTGTCTGTCTGTCTGTCTGTCTGTCTGTCTGTCTGTCTGTCTGTCTGTCTGTCGGTTTGTAACTTTTTTTGTGCGCACTTTTACTCTGGAACCGTTTGAGATATTGACTTGAAATTTGGTACACGTATGTACTTCAACGGGATATTTTCATCTTGTTTCGTCGAAGAGTTGGGGGCTAAATTGTGGTGAATTTGGGGAAAATAAGTAAATCAAGCAGGTAAGAGTCCATAAAATTGGTATTTAGTATATACAAGAGAAGCTAAGGTCTCAAAAAAAATTTTGGCATTAGCCACCCCCATTACCACCCCCACCTCATTATTAAAGGGGATGAAAAAAAATTGTGATTTAGTGTGTGTACAAGAACCAGAAACCTCAAAATGTTTTTTTTTCATCCACCCCCACTACCATCCCCTATCACCACCCCCACCCCGCTACCGATGTGGGGTATCGTTTTATAGGTTTTTGGGGTAGAGGACTTCAAATATTATATTATTAAAGTTCCATAAACTATTATTTCCACATACAAAATTTTTTCGTTGTGAGTGACTTGAATAAAAATCTGAATGTGGAAGTAGTGATTCCTTGGGCAGCGGTTTTTTACTTCCACATCCAGTGGAAGTATAGTAACGACCGAGGTAATGACAAAAAAATTTAAAAAAAATGTTATTGTTCAAATAGGCTTAGAATGTCATGAAACGTCGAGATTTTAAGTTTGAGCAAAAAAAAAATTTCTGTCTGTCGGTCTGTAACTTTTCTTGTGCGCACGTTTACTCTTGGACCGTTTGAGATATTGACTTGAAATTTGGTACACATATGTACTTTAACGAGATCTAGAACTAGATTATATTTTCATCTTGTCCCGTCGAAGAGTTGGGGGTAAATTGGGGTAAATCAAGCAGGTAAGAGTCCATAAAATTGGTATTTAGTATATACAAGATAAGCTAAGGTCCCGAAAAAAATTTTGGCATTAGCTACCCCCTCGGCCACCCCCATTGCCACCCCCACACCATTATTAAAGGGAATGAAAAAAAATGTGATTTAGTGTGTGTACAAGAACCAGAAACCTCAAAATATTTTTTTTCTTCATCCACCCCCACTACCACGCCCTATCACCACCCCCTATCACCACCCCCACCCCACTACCGATGTGGGGTATCGTTTTGTGGGTTTTTGGGATAGAGGAATTTTTTTCGTTGTGAGTGACTTGGACAGAAAATCTGGATGTGGAAGTAGTGATTCCTTGGGCAGCGGTTTGTTCTAATTATCTTGTTATACGTAAGGTGACTGGAATATAAAACATGAACACAAAACATTACAATAGTTCAAAATGCTGTCCATTAACGTCAATGCACTTCTGAACTCGCATAGCTGTTTCTCGAAGAACGTTCGCCAATTGCTGGGCCGTTATGCTATTAATTGCGCGTCTTACTCGTAGCTCCAGAAAGAAATCAAGGGGTGTTAAAATCAGGTGACTTTGGAGGACACCTCACAGGACCATTCGTCAAAATTACGTTTTCTCCGAATCTCCGTTGAAGGTAATCAATTTTACTATCGTTGAATTATGAGGAGGAGCGCCATCTTGTTGGAAATATATTCCCTGTCCAAAGGTAACTCATCTAAAATGTCCTCAATCTCATTTTGCAGGAATCTCAAGTCAGGGGTCCTTCAAATATTATTGGACCAATGATTCTACTACCGATTATTCCAAGCCAAACATTGAAACCGAACAGCACTTGAAAGTTACCCTCCCGTAATAAATGTTGATTTTCTGGTGACCAATATTTTTTTTTGCCTGTTAAATAATCCCAAATTTGTAAACCTAGACTCGTCCGAAAATAAAATCATTCCCAAAAAATCTTTGTTTGGCTGTACGTTATTCTGCAAAATCCAGTTGCAATATTCCATCCTACGTTCATAATCATTTTCGCACAATTGGTATTTAAAAGATTTATAATGGTATTTGTGCAAAATTCGACTTAAGTTTGGTGACTGATTTCCAATTCAAACCCAATTTGCCTTAAAAAAAAACAGTCTTATCAACTATTCGAGCCAAAACATTAATTTCCGTTCCTTCGTCAAGAATGAAATTTTTTTCGGGATCATTGTTGGGCTCTCTTCGAAATTGATTTTCAAGACGTTTAAAATAATTTCTCGCTGGACATTGCCTATCAGGATATCGTTCTACATAAAGGTGTCTAGCGGCTGCGGTATTTTTTCTACATTCCCCATAAATAATTAACACGTCCACTTTTTCATCTCTTGTATAAAGCGGCATTTTGAACACAATTAACAAGAATTTTAAACAATTTTTAAAAACACAATAAACCAACAGATGTTTAACAAGCTAAAGATTTCGTGGTTTTCAAAGCCACCTTAGTTAGCTACTTCTTAACATTTAATTAGAACAAAATTGTATTTTCTTTTAGCTGTAATTTTGTTTGTATTTATCGCACATTTTAATACGACATATGAATAAATAATATAGTTTATTTACCATTTAAATCCAGTACAATATACAACAAATACAAAAAAAATATAATACAAAATAAAATGTAACAGAATAGTTGACAAAGGACAAATATTGTAAATAATCAAGATGGGATCTCGCAGAAGTACCGGGTACTTGAATGCGAGATAGGAATTAAATTAATAAATATTTAACACAAAAGAGATATAAAGAATAAAAAAGTGATATACATACATATTGAATAACTTAACGTGGATCGAGAATAAGTTAATATTCAGGTTTACTCCGTAAAAGTACTAAGTACTTGACGGTAGAGCATTTACCAAATATAACTATGCAAGATCAATCAGTAGTAGAAAAGTAGAAAATGGCGTTCTTTATTTTAATAAAAGGATATGAAAAATCGTATATAGTATATATAAATATGTATCTATTTCCATATAATAACTATATTTGCTTCCTTCTGTCTTATTTTGTTTTTGTTTTTTTTTATTGACTAATTTGTTTACTAATATGTATTTTTAAGGTGTATTACTTGATGTATTACTAACCTAGGAGTATTTTGAATCCATAATTTAACATTTTTCCTGTATAGTGATGATGATGTTATGTTTTTTATTTTGGGTGGTAGGATATCATAAATTTTCAAGCCAATGAATTTGTGATTCCTTTGACCAATTGTTTTGTTAATTTTGGGTTTAGTTGTCAATATATGTTTATTTCGTGTATTGTAAGTATGGTCTGTATATGTGATATGATTTTTGTTTTTATATAGCTGCATTAGTATTTTTTCACAAAAGAGTTGTCTTACATCCATTTTTTTTGTTTCTTGGTACAGTTTGTCGGTATTATAAGTAATATCCTTTCCGTAAATAATTTTAAGCAGCCATTTTTGAATTATATTTAAGTTTTTTAGGAAATTATTACTTACACCTCCCCAACCAATTATACCATATGTATATTAGCTGTGACTGGACTAAGGAATAGTATAGTATGTTAAGTTCTTTTATGTTTAGAAATTGTTTAAGATATTTAAATGTAGAGAGCAGAGTTCTTAACTTTTTTACAATATAATTTACTTGTAAATTCCATCTAAGATGTTTGTCTATAATTATTCCCAAATATTTAACAAAATCAGCCTCCTCAATCATCATACTGCTGCTATCACTATCTAATTTTATATTTAATGAATCAAGCTTGGGTAGTTTGTTCTAATAGGATGTAAAAGGGAGATATTTAGTTTTGCCTTTATTTATGGTGAGTATGTTGTAGTCGAACCATTGTTTGATTAATTTAAAATCTGTCTCTGCCATTGTTTTTAATTTATTCCAAGTATCGGCTACATAAATAACTACGGTATCGTCAGCAAAACTCAATATCTTCCCTTTAGATGGTAATTTTAAGAGATCGTTTATATAAATATTAAATAATAATGGACCCAGGACCGTACCTTGGGGAACGCCATATTCAACCTTTCTCGAGTCGCTCATAGTACCATCTACTTTTACTTGCTGCCTTCGATTCATTAAGTAACTTTCCATTAGTTTGAATGCATTACCCCCGATACCAATATTTTTTAATTTTTTTAATAATAGCTCGTGGCTAACGGTATCGAAGGCTTTTTCCAAATCAATAAAGATACACAAAGTAGGTTGACAGTTATCTAATGACTGATAGAGATTGTTTGTTAAGTAAGCTATAGCATCTTCTGTTGACATTTTATTTCTAAATCCGAATTGCATGTTAGATAATATTTCATGTTTGTCGAGGAAACTATTAAATCTCTCACCATTTTTAAAGAGAGGTGTTATTAATCCTATTTTAAATGCATTGGGACATTCTCTCTTTTCTATTATCAATTAATTAAGTAAGCTAGTGGTTCAGATATCACATCTGTGATTTTTTTGAGCATATCTGCAGTGATTCCATCTTTACCAGGTGCTTTTCCCGATTTTAATTGCATAATGATTTCCTTAATTTCAAATAGGTTGGTCGGAGATAAATAAATTGACTTACTATTACTGTCCACATTCAAATTGGGGTTTGTTGTATTTTTTATTTTCTTAGCTAAATCTCTGCCTACATTAGCCACTTGAAAAAAAATCACTTGTTTGTCAAAAAGTACCGCTTATTATGTATATAGGATATCCCAAATTTCAATCATTACCCTGTTACACTCGTATACTACTACTTAATATGTTTTAATCTCAAATGATTCTTATACCGCACACAAATCTTGGCGGCCGCCAGCTAGTTCCAGCTCTACAAATGAAGCCTGTTTAGTCACCAATATTGAAACCACATCCACTTCGTTAGTTGTCAACTTTCTGATGCTGCGTCTAAAGTAAAGTACAATTTTTCGTAGTAGCGAACACTGAACATCTTTTATTTTAGGCAACAGCGAGCAAATAGGACTCGCGTTAGTTAGAACGCAGAATGAATGGTTGCAAGACAAGATCTACTTTCTTGTGTCTAAAATTGAGTTCTTCTAGTATCAAGACAACGCAAACTTTGACTTAACTGCACTGTGTTTACGGCCAACGTTTGTGTTATTGCGTCCACTCCCAATGGACAATTTTCATCACCTCAAGTAACTGCTAGTTTTTATAAGTTTTCATTAAGGTTATGAAAAAAGTCATTTACATACTTACTTTAGCTTACAGTGTAGTTTATATTTAATTTTGATAAACAATAATAATAATAGCTTGAAAAGGAGATTAATATGATCATGACTCACGTCGATACTAACAGTAAACGAAACGAACGGCGCCCGTCGATTATTCCTTTATCTGTTAATTGCTCATGCTCTCATATCTGACGTCACCATTGGCGCCAATTCAAAATGTCTTAACGTAAATAATTAATTTCACTATTAAAATGACTAGAATGTAAAACTAAAGAAATACGGGTAAAATAAAATTTAATTGAGTACTTGAATATAATAAAATTGTGAGGGGTTCGAGATAATAAACTGAGGTACAAGACTTTTCAGAACAGTGTATTTTAATGTTTAAAAGATAAGAGGCAATTTTTGCTAAAAAAAATATACCTTTTTAACGTTTTTAAGTAGTACATAGTTTTCATGTTATTGGAGGTACTTTTTACCCTTTCAAGGGGATGTAAATAGTGCTAGGTTGTACCGAGATTTCTTGCGATTGGAATTTGAGTTCTCAGGCATCTAAGCAATGCGTTTATACATTACCATGAGGTTTTGTACATTACCAGCTAACATTTTTAATGTTGAATTCAAACATGAAAAAAAACCGCTGCCCAAGGAATCACTACTTCCACATCCAGATTCTCTATCCAAGTCACTCACAACAAAAAAACTTTGTATGTGAAAATAATTGTTTATGGAACTTTAATAATATAATATTTGAAATCCTCTACCCCAAAAACCCATAAAACGATACCCCACATCGGTAGTGGGGTGGGGGTGGTGATAGGGGGGTGGTAGTGGGGGGTGGATGAAGTAAAAAATATTTTGAGGTTTCTGGTTCCTGTACATAAACTAAATCACATTTTTTTTTCATCCCCTTTAATAAGGAGGTGGGGGTGGTAATGGGGGTGGCTAATGCCAAAAATTTTTTTGAGACCTTAGCTTCTCTTGTATATACTAAATACCAATTACATGGACTCTTACCTGCTTGATTTACCCATTTACCCCAAATTTACCCCAATGTACCCCCCAACCCTTCGACGGAGCAAGATGAAAATATAATCTAGTTCTAGATCTCGTTAAAGTACATATGTGTACCAAATTTCAAGTCAATATCTTAAACGGTTCCAGAGTAAACGTGCACACAAAAAAAAGTTACAGACAGACAGACCGACAGACAGACAGACCGACAGACAGACCGACAGGCAGACAGACCGACAGACAGACAGACCGACAGACAGACAGAAAATTTTTTTTCGCTCAAAGTTAAAATATCGACGTTTCATGACATTTTAAGCCTATTTGGACAATAAAAATTTTTAAAAATTTTTTTGTCGTTACTATACTTCCACTGGACGTGGAAGTAAAATTACGATTTTAACCCACAAAAGCACTCGAATAACTATTAATTGCTTCTAAGACATTTTCTTGCATACTTATTTATCTTTGTTTAAAGCTGAAATTAAGTAATATATTCAAATGATTTTGAATAAGTTCAGACGTGTTTTTTGATGTTGTTGTTTTTTGAATTTTGCATGGAGCAACTCTACTTGAGGTAAATTTTCATTTTTTCTTGGTGCAAGAAGGTTATCAGATATGGAAAAAGTTAATTTTAAAAATGGGCCCTACGCCATTTTTCTTCCGATTGCTACACTTAAACTAGGCTCACTGTATTAATCTTTGAGAAGATTACAAGTATATCACAGTGCAGCGCAAGAAAGTATCAGATACGACCAAAAAAATGCACCAGTTCTTGGTATATCAGGCTCTATTTATCTTTATGAGGCTCTTGTACGCACTTGTATAGATCACTAACCCCGCACAATTTCTGAAATTATAACTAGAGATCATTATAACTGAAATTTTAATTAGGAAACTACTATGTGTCGTTTGCCACCGCAGACGTGTCATAATGTCTCTGTATTTAAAAATACCCATTATCTTAATTTGTTTTTGATTAAATAAACTGCTATTAAATTAATTCAAATAAAATTCCGTCGTTAAATATATAGCTAGATTGCTATGATGTAAGTATACATATTTACTAAAAACCATAAAATTCTCATCATAACCTAGATGTGGTGTAGCCATTTCCTTGCAAATTAATAAGATAGATATATGTATACATAAGTATATGGATATGTTAAATTTTTTCTGGGAAATGAGGATATTATTATGCAACCTTTTAAAATGGAAGAAGATAGCGGAAATCTAAAATTTTCAAGAATCATTCTTGGTTGTTATCAACATTGTGATAAGTTGCCATAACAGATTTAGAAGTAATATTAATCATCTTAATGAACGGAGAACTTTATAGAACAGCTGCTTGTGTTTCGCCCAGTTTGCGGCTTCGGCTTCGCCTCAGCCGCAAATCCTGGGCTCAACACAAAAAAAGAGTGCGTTCTACTCCTAGTAATATAATATACTATTACATTTTTATTGAAAATTTTATTTAACAAAGTTTTTTCAATCATAAAGAAAAGTTTAAATACGGAGTTTAGTTGCAAAATAAGGAAATAACAATTTTCAAAAAAACGACATTTTATTCAGTAACTTGGAAACTTTTCCACATGTAGGTGGGCAGTTCTACAAAGCATGGTTGATTTCACATTGACAATGTTAAAAAATAAAATGTCAGGAATCTATTGATGGCATACATTTTTGACACGGTTAAAGTGTCTACTTTTCAGGTATGCCTTGTGGCACCAGCTTTTTTCCCGTGACTAAAATGTTACAGCTGTTTTTCCTTAGTGAAACGTATAACAAAACACGACCGTCACATTTATATTTGTGCTGTGTATTAATATAAATATGCTAAAACGATTATGAAAAAGTTGATTCTTTGAAGTGAAAAATATGTCCTACAAGATATTAGAGAAAATTTTGGTCGTAATAATACCCATGAATAAACTAAAAAGTGATATAACTGGAAGTATCTGTTTCTTTCTTATTTGAGCCTAATACTTTCGAAATTCAGTTAACTGTATTGACTCAAATTACCTTTTTGTATCTAAATTTTGTTACCGATAACCAGTTTTGTTCATAATTTAAAAGACAATGGTCCTAACGAGATAAATAATATTTATGACCCCATTGTGAATGAGGTACTGTGAGTTACGCGTGACGGTCGTGAGTGGCATGAGGTGGTTGTGAGATTCGTAAAACGGTCGTGTAATTGCTGGCTGAGATTGTGCCAAATTTTTGAAAATAAAAATAATATTTGAGGGTCAGATCATATGTATTTTGGCTAGTAGGAACTAAATATGAAAAAATATACAAGTTGTCCCATTTAAAAAATTTGATTTTCACTTCATTTGCCTCGAAACCGGAAGTCAGAAGTTGGTTTTTTACATCATATAATTGGAAATTTCATCCCATATCACTACACCAAATTTGAAAAAAAATCCATTCAACCATTCAAAAGTTACAAGAATGAAGGAGAGTAATGCCAATGAAATTTCTCATGACCGTCACGTCTCAAGACCATCACACTCAAATTTGTGCCATGTGACGGTCATGAGTGTGACGGTCGTGAGGGCCGCTAGACAAAAATGACTAAGAATTATATTCACCCTAAGCTATTATTAAAGTAAGGTTAGACAGTGTACTGGATACCTCAAAATAAAAACGTATTTGGATATTAATAAGTTGATAAAATAAACAACGTGACGGTCATGAAAGAGAGCACAGGGCCATATATTAGACTTACCATATAAATCACTGGAAATTCAAAATGTTTTGGGAAACAGCACTTGGTTATTGTATCTCGCATGATTTCACAACGAAAACTAAATTTCTATGTGTTTCTGAGTCGCTGGTAGTCCTAGCATTCAACTTATTAACTAATAATGAGCGCTGTGACAGTCGTGAGTATTAACCAAGTTACGCGACTTTAATAGTTTATATATTAAATTCTAGACTTTAAAACATGAAAGTTTTATCTTGCCAACAAATTTTGGATATTTTGTAATAATTATAGCAGAGATGGACACTAACCATTTCTCTGGTAACAAAATTTCAGCCAAAACAAGTGTCAATCTGTATGGAGTTACGCGTGACGGTCTTGAGTTTTAGGAGTAGAAACAGCCAATATTTTATTTTTGTCGTAATAACAAGGTGCGGTAAGACTCATCTAAGCGAATATTAGACACGGGTTGTAGCTTGGACCAATTTTTGATCAGTAAGTCACTAATATGAATCGACCATGCTTTGTAGAACTGCCCAGATCTCCTACTAGTACACATTTTTCTAATATTTTTTGCGTATACTTTTTGCTTTGAATCGTAAAATATTAACAATAGCGGAAAATAGTTTAAGTAAAAGTAGTAGATTTTTGATTTTTTATAATATTGATAATAAATCTAATAAGTATAAATAACAAGAAAAGAAATACTTAAGAAAAACCTATTTTGAGCGTCATCTTTTCAACAAGGCGACCGTACCGGCAACGATATTTTTGAGGAAAACATTAATTAATCATTGTACAATCGTTTTTTTTTGCTTTATAGACTATATTAATATACGGAACGTATTTTCAACATAATTTTTTGGTAATGATTTCCTTTCAAAATAATAATTCTATTTACATTATTTCAACCTATCTTAAATTAGTTGTATGATTTGGTAATTTTGGAAGCGCTAGATTTACTGGAGATATTAAGAGCAAAGTACGTTAACGTATTCGGTAAATAAAAACACATTAACAATACAATATCTATAAATATTATTTCATGTTCCAACCGCGGCCGCCTCGCGTTCAGCTAGCCTATGAAAACAATGAAAGAAACAATATTCTTTGTTATCTCATCATTCTTTGTATCTACTATTACTATAGGTATATTATTTGTGCATTTTAGAGCATTGTAATGACTGGGGACTGACTCAAAGAGGTAAATAATGTCCCATTTCTGCCTACGTATGCATTTCATATCACTGATATCTACTTTCCGTATGATAACGAGCCGAACGCAACGTTATATGCAAACATTTACAATAATATAATACATGTAAAATGAATTGTACAATGCGCCATGTCACTGCCTTGATATATGGTTATGTGTACCTTGTCGGCTATTCGCCATTGATACCTATTCCAACTGTTTAAACCTTAGATAGGCAAATACGAAATACGAACGAAAATAAACTAGGGAATGTGTTCTAGGAGATTTGCGGTGGTAGGGTAGAACGGGGCTATCTACAGTCTCGAAATCGGCAAGGTGGGTCGGCTAGAGGGTATACAAAAACGAAAACCAGAAAATTTTCTGCTGGATTCAAATTTCGAGTTCGCCGATTCATTCGGAGTTGCGAAATTGGAGAAAAAAGCATATATTTGCAAAAATTGCAGAAAACATGTAGGTATTTTATTATTTCTCACTCAATATCCCACTTGCTATTCGGGTTATCGAACTTAAATTTTAACAAAATATTCTTTCAATTTTTTCCTTAGCTGTAGTGGAACGAATAGTTCTTTTCGCACGGTATATTTTTTACAACAAATATAAAAACCCGAACATGTCGAACAAAAGTTGTAAAGTGCATCATAAAATATAACATGCGACAAGTTAGAAAGCTGGTGCATCGAAGTAAAGTGGGGTTAAAGTTCAAAGAAATCTTTTTATTTTGAAATTTTTTTTATGTGATTGTTAATTTTTCCACACTAGAGCTGGTAACACAGCGTACGCTGTAACACTGGCAGTAAAGTAGTTGTTTCGGCTATTACAGGTAGTCAACAAATGTTGTTCTCCGGCTTTTATTAACTTATTTTGTAAAGTGAACCTTATACAGTATTTTATAGTTAATGTTGAGTCGTTATTAAGTCATGGAAGATGACAGTAAGTTTTTTAAATAATTAGTGTTATTGTATATTATTTCATTCGAGAAAATATTTGTGAGCCAGAAATAAATTACAGATTACATTATGTGTCAAAAAGACAGTGCCTAGATGTTACAAAATGTAAGGAGTGAAGCTTTTGATTCTTTAAAAAAGGCGCCTAATACGAAAACGAATTTTTATTAAAAAACATTGAGCACAGAATTACAAAATAAACACTTATTTTTTAGTTTACTAGGCACATATTTTGTCCAACTCCTCTATGTTTCCTTAATATTAATAAAAAACCAGACTGCAACCAACGGTATTCTCCGGACTAATGCCCCGCCAAGCGCTGAATTACGAATTACAAGCCGGGCTGCGTGTATTGCCACAAAACGCTAAAGTTTCGATTGCAATAGACACCAGCCGAAAGACTTATTCCTACTCAAAGGAGCTCTCGTGCCAGCCATTCCACACCACTTGCAGGTTCACTTAAACAGTGTTCAAAATTTTACACAGTAATTATACAATTTTTATGTTCAAGCAATTCGTTCAGGCATTTTCGTTTCAAATTTCGTCACGCGACAAGTGCAAGATAAAATCTATTGGTAATTATACAAAAAGAGATGGCTAAGGGGTAATTGATTATCTTTTTTCTCACCTACTCTGCTGTATGGCTATCGACTTAACTAATAAACATACTTGACTTACCATAAAATAATCATGGGTAAAAGGTCTAACACGGGCTCCAGGTCTAAAATGAATGTTTTTCTTTTAATAAAAATTCCCTACGTTTTTGTATTTGCACTTTTCATCCCATTTATTTGTTGTTTCATATATTATACAATTATAGTGTGTAGCGGATTCCTTTACAAGAAGAAGAAAAGCAGAGTCTATCATAACTCTAATGTTCACACTACAACATAGTCACTGAGTAAGTTCATGTACTTTATACATCACTGATAAGCGGTATAAAGTATGAATGAAATGACACGACCCCGCATTAAAAAACCAGAATACCAATAAATATTCAATCCGATACAATCATATAATTAAAGCGTTCAGAAATGGTAGTAACAGAGATGAAGTCAAAACTATTAACTGTTGGTACCATATCTTTATCCTGCTATTACTAAATTAGACATAGCGCGTTATGAATCTGGCAATAAATATGAAAGTTAACAAGACGTACGTTCAATCTGAGTTCATGAAGTGAGAGCTCCGCCTCTGGAGCACGAAGTGCCCAGAACCCGCCCTCTCGCATCATATGGGATGATAGCGAGCCTCTCTGATCCCAAACAGATACCACCGATGCATTGGAACAATAAAAATATTTACTCAGCAATTATTACACTTATCTCTCCATCCTGTATGTACTTTAAACGGTACCAAACGAACCATTGCCAAGCTCGAAAAGCTGTTGCGAGACCTGGTTTACACTGGCGGAGTACGATGATTTATGATTTTGGAATAATTATCATGATTAATGTGCATTCGTAAAGCAGCCAGTATCTGCTCTGCTCTTTCAGTTAGGTATTAAGCCATAGAGTAAACAATTAATTGCTGTTAAATAAATCTCCTGTTCCTAAACGATCTGCGAACGGTTGGTTTTATAAAATGGCTTTTGAAGTTTTCAGAGCATGATTACGGACTCTCTTATTATGAAGCTACGAGCTTTGTTAATTTTAGCATCGTAAATTATTATTAACTGAAAAAAATTTACATCTTGGAAGATCTAGAATCTTTTTTAATAACAATCATTAAGAAGTTCATATGAACTTGTAGTCCACTGATATTAGGAAAATTAGAAATAAATTATGTTTTGGCGTGAGATGGCTAGTTTTCAGAAGCTAAAGAGTTCCCAAAGCGCAAGTGTGAGCTTCACCCTTAAAAACAATCCTTAATGCGTCCCCGCGGTTTTTCGATTTTTTCCGCGAAATAGTTGGTCTCCATAAAATTTTTGAATCATTGATAATAATAGTATATATAAAATATACTACAGATAAAGTCCTATTCATATTTCCAATAGGCGCAATGGTTTTCGAGCAATAAGCGGTCAAACTGGGGGGTTGTTCAATGAACAGGGTGTTTCAATGAAGTTACGACAAATTTCGAAGGGTGATTCCTCTTTACAATTAATTATTTTTTATTTATTTGCTTTTATCATGATTAGAGAATATTATTTAGGTATTATGCAAATCACAACTTACACACTTTTTATTATGAAAATACCTACTTTCTGTATATTGTTGCCCTAATCTGGGCACGCTAATATACTAGTCAGGTAAATACTTTAAAACACTCATTATTGGAGAATCAATCAAAACAACTACTCTTCTAGCTAATACTGACGAAGTATTGAATTACATGATAGAATTCTTAGCATTTTAAAGAAAAAAATATTGAAAATACTTAAATCATTTATTCAAATTTAGTCATTCACACTTTTTTATTTAGTATGAAATTATCTACTTTCTGTATATTGGTGCCTTAATCGGGTCACGCTAATATACTACTTAGGAAAACACTTTAAAACACTCATTATTGGAAAACCAATCAAAACAACTACTCTTCTAGCTAATACTGACGAAGTATTGAATTACATGATAGGATTCCTGGCATCTTAAGGCAAAAAAATATATTGAAAATACTTAAATTATTTATTGAAATTCAGTCATTCACAACAATTATTGAACCATACATTCTATTTCAACTCTAGAAAAGTTGTACAAGTTTTTTCGAACTCGTTAGTTCTCATCAGTAGAGTATAGAAACATTCATTCATTATTTACAAGCCTATTCTTGATTTATTTTTACAATTAATTATTTTTTATTTATTTGCTTTTATCATGATTAGAGAATATTATTTAGGTATTATGCAAATCACAACTTACGCACTTTTTATTTATTATGAAAATACCTACTTTCTGTATATTGTTGCCCTAATCTGGGCACGCTAATATACTAGTCAGGTAAATACTTTAAAACACTCATTATTGGAGAATCAATCAAAACAACTACTCTTCTAGCTAATACTGACGAAGTATTGAATTACATGATAGAATTCTTAGCATTTTAAAGAAAAAAATATTGAAAATACTAATTTTTCTTCTTTCACAAGTAAGTTCGTCGCCCTATTACTGACCTAGACAATAACAGTAGTGTATCTTCGTAAGCTTTAACCGTTTTTAATATACTAAATTACCTCGGAGCACTCTAAATTTTTGCAGGGGCTTTCCCACATTGAAGACTACTACACCATTTTATTTTCCGCATATCATATCATCAATACGTTGTATTTCGAAGCATCGTAGAGCGCTTAGAAAGCATTTTAGCAACAAATATTTATTGTTTTTTTTAAATTTTTTTGATGACTGGAATCATCTTTGCTGTACAATTTCAGTCTTATACACTATGCTCGTAGGCATCACTTTGATAAAAATATGCAAAGCGCGCTCCGATCGAGGCTCAACCCTCTAGTTTGTTCGAAAACCATTGCGGATATCGGAAATGTGCATAGAACCTTATTTGTAGTAAATTTTATATAGAATATTATCTTTAAATTTTAGTTTTTAGGGAGACCAACTATTTCGTGGAAAAACATGGGTGGTTTTTGGGGGTGAAGCTACCCCTCGAGCATTGGGAACTCTTTCTTTTCTTAAATGTAGCCCAATGGTGCGTACACGGAAAAAGAACGTATACTGTCTCCAAGAATAATCCTATTCTTGAAATTTTAAATTTCATACAAAAGTAGAAGTCTAGGTTAAATAATAGTCGATATTTCTATCAAATATTTATATGGTGTTGACTTCCAAGCATCATTCTATTCAGGTAGAATATTTTATATTTAAGTTAAGATTAAAATTCATATTCATTTAAGAGAAGAGTTTAATTCAAGCTAATTAAAAAGTATTCTTGATAGAGAACTGTATAATTCTTGACCCAAAAGGTTCAATATTCGATTTACTTCAAATACACTAATTTTTAACAATACTATTTGTTCTTGAATAAAACTTACTATATACTTCAGAGAAATGGTTGTTAACCTCAAACAAGATTATTTGCTTTGCTTCGAGTACCTCTTATTCTTAAATGTTATTTTCTGCACAGGCGTCGACGGGCCTCTATCATGACGCCTGCCGCTTTCGTTGTGTTTTGTGCAGTTAATGGAGAATCATTTAACAGTGAATAGTGCAAGGGTTTTGTTTTGTCTGATGTGTGATAAGCAAATAGTGGAATAAAGAAGAAATACTATATATTGCAATGCAATTGGTAAAACCACTTGCATTGACGCGTCAATAGCTGAAATCAGTTTTGTTTTACACACAAAAGATATAGTAAAGGTCTTTTAATATCGATTCAAATTTGGTTTAAATTGGATGAGTAATAACTAAGCTACGAAGGTGTTACCGTGAAAAATGGGACACACTGTATATAAATGATATGTTCTTGATTCGAAACATTGAATAAAATACATATTCTTAAATTAAACTGTAACATATTTTTAAATCAAGCCTTTGGCACTACTTGAAATTAGAATAGCTGCATTTATTACAAAGTTTTTATTTCATTGAAATCAAATATTGCATGTTTTTAAACAAATATTCTTTATACTCCTGTAGAGCTACGCCTGAATTTATTTTAATTATAGCTAAAATTGATATAATCTAAAACTCCTCCAAACTCCTTTGAAATATAAAAGTATTATAGTAAATACGTAGGCATCATTGAAATAAGAATAAGATATACTTAGAACGAGATCTATCTGCACCTTAAAACAACTACTACGCTTTCCTGGATTCAATAACGGCTTATTCTTAATTGGAGAACAAGCTAATCTCATTATTTAAGAATAACATAATACTCGAAGTAAGTATTATTTTATTTGAGGAATAGTGAAACTAAGATATTCTTGGATAAAGTCTATTCATCTTGTAATCAGTGGAACTTTTTTTCCGTGTATAATCCTCAAAGGGGAAAACAATTTATTTCCTCTATTCATCGATTTTCAGTTGACTATCAATGGACTATTGAGTGAGTGTTTCATTTTGTTGATTTATTGTGTAAGATTCAAGGTGGTTATCGGTGCCAAAAATCTTATAGAATGCAAATTTTGGATCTGAATATGAACAAATATCCATTGAAACTGACGTTGAATATTGTTAATTTAATTTATTTAATAATTTTGTTAACAGACCTCAAAAAATGTAAAAAAGGAGGAGGTTTCCAATTCGACTTATATGTATGTTTTTTATATATGTTCAATTATTACGCTGTGGAATGTGGTGAGGCTGTAGTTTGATCAAGGTACGTTTAGTGCAAAGCTACACGGAAAAAAAGCTCCACTGATTACAAGATGAATAGAATATCTTAGTTTCACTATTCCTCAAATAAAATAATACTTACTTCGAGTATTATGTTATTCTCAAATAATGAGATTAGCTTGTTCTCCATTTAAGAATAAGCCGTTATTGAATCGAGGAAAGCGTAGTGGTTGTTTTAAGGTGTAGATAGATCTCGTTCTAAGTATATCTTATTCTTATTTCAATGATGCTACATATTTACTATAATACTTTCATTATTTGAAAAGAGTTTATATTTAGATTATATCAATTTTAGCTATCATTAAAATAAATTCAGGCGTAGCTCTACAGGAGTATATAGAATATTTGATTTCAATGAAATAAAAACTTTGTAATAAATGCAGCTATTCTAATTTCAAGTAGTGCCAAAGTTTTGATTTAAAAATATGTTACAGTTTGATTTAAGAATATGTATTTTCTTCAATGTTTCGAATCAAGAACATATTATTTATATACAGTGTGTCCCATTTTTCACGGTAACATCTTCGTAGCTTAGTTATTATTCATCCAATTTTAACCAAATTTCAATCGATTTCAGCCATTGACGCGTCAATAGCTGAAATCAGATTTGTTTTACACAAAAAAGATATAGTAAAGGTCTTTGATATCGATTCAAATTTTGTTAAAATTGGATGAGCAATAACGCTACGAAGGTGTTACCGTGAAAAATAGGACACACTGTATATAAATAATATGTTCTTGATTCGAAACATTGAAGAAAATACATATTCTTAAATCAAACTGTAACATATTTTTAAATCAAGCCTTTGGCACTACCTGAAATTAGAATAGCTGCATTTATTACAAAGTTTTTGTTGTGCATTTTTATTAAAAAAAGGGTTGATTTTTAGAGAAATCATAATAGGCATTTTTTTTACCGAAAAAATTAATGCAATATTATTGTTCAGCGTGCTTTAGAACCACTAAGTATATCAAAAATTTAGCCACGTTTTGATTTATCGTTTTCGAATAACGGCGCCCTTAAAATTACATTTTTCAAATATTAAATAATTAATAACTTAGAAATGAATTGTTTTTCTAAATTTGGTCTACGAAATTTGATGAAAAGTGAATATAAATAGAAAATGAGAAATCACTTTTTTCCTAAAAACAATTTGTTTCCCCGTTATTAATTATTTAATACTTGAAAAATATTATTTTAGGTGGGCCGTATTTCTAAAACTGTAAATCAAAATATCATTCAATTTTGGATATAGAGGTTCTAAAGTATGCTCATGAATAATAATGCATTAGTTTTTCAGTAAAAAAATTATGCCTAATACGACTTCTCGAAAAACCGATCTTTCCCTTCTAAATAAAAATGCGCGCCAATGACTGAAATATGTAATGGAACAATAATTAGATGTTAATCGACTTACCTTAAGAAAATTGATTCCTCAACTTAGTGGATATACAAGATGCTTTCACCATAAATACAACAGTAGTTCTCTGAGAATTATCTATATAAAATGGCCTCTTAAAGTGTTTTCAGTTTAAATCAGAAAAAATAAAAAACATAATGTATAGTTCTAAGATTTTTATTATGAATAAAAATAAACACACATAAGAGTAAATGTACAGCAAATTCAAAAAATGGGAATTGCACAATTTAAAAATAACAGTACATAGGTCCTATTCTATTTTTACCAAAAAAAGTAAAATGTATTTTTTATAAATATAACATAAAAACACATTCACATTATATAAAATAAATAACTCATAAAACTCAATATAAACGCTAAATAGCAAAAATATTTTTTACTATAGAGAAGTAAATAAATAATTATAAATTTAATGTACAGCCAACTAGAAAAATTTGGTAACACAATTTAAATATAATAAATAATTCTGCTCTTACGTGCAGATTTGGTTAACATAATATGGAATATTTTTTATTATCGTTTTATAAAAAGTTTTGCTTTTAAAAGAAATCAATTTTAATGCTATTCAATTTTTGGCAACAAAACAGAAAAATCAAATTTCAAAAATTCAAATAGTATGTATATAATTTAATAATTTGGAAATAGATAAAGTATAAATGATGCCCAAATACACGTAAAGAACAAAGTAATTTTTAGTATATCTTATGTACGGTTTTAAAATAAAGTAAGCAGTGAAAAATTAGTAGAAAACCTCTGCCCAAGGAATCACTACTTCCACATCCAGATTTTCTATCCATGTCTCTCACAACGAAAAAATTTTGTATGTGGAAATAATTGTTTATGGAACTTTAATAATATAATATTTGAAATCCTCTACCCCAAAAACCCATAAAACGATACCCCACATCAGTAGAAGGGTGGGGGTGGTGATAGGGGGTAGTGGGGGGTGGATGAAGTAAAAAAATATTTTGAGGCTTTTGATTCGTGTACACAGTACACACACTAAATCACAATCTTTTCTCATCCCCTTTAATAATGGTAAGGGGGTGGCTAATGCCAAAAAGTTCCAGATCTCATTAAAATACATAGATGTACCAGATTTCAAGTGAATATCAGAAAAATCAAATTTCCAGAGTAAACGTGCGCACAAAAAAGTTACAGATAGACAGGCAGGCAGGTAGACAGACAGACAGATTTTTTTTTACTCAAAATCTTTACGTTTCATGACATATTCTAAGCCTATTTGAACAATAATTTTTTTTTAAATTTGTCGTTACTATACTTCCTCTGGACGTGGAGTAAAACAGAAAAAATAAACATTTTTGCAACTATTTTTGGCAGCATCCATGGCAGGAACAAAAAAAAATTACTAGATTTTACACTTGCGTTTGGACGCACTTTGCTTTGGTTACTTCAAAAATATCGAATTAAAAAAAAATTTTTAAAGCTGAATTTTATATTTTTTGCGGAGCCTGTATGCTTTACCTATACTTTAACAGTGTTAAAAGAGGTTTCTTTTCAAGCAAATTTTTATCAAGGCAGGTTCAGGATTTTTCAAATAATTTAAATATTGCTATAAGCAGTTCAAACCAAATGTATTTTTCTTTCTTAAAAAAATTATTAGTTATTGTTGCAACATTGCTCCAATGTTGAAGTATATTTTTTTGTTTATAAAGTGTAAATTAATATTAAGGATCGAAAAGTTGCTGATTTTTTCGCATGCTTATTCTGATGGTGCTATTAAAAAAAATTGTAATGTTGAATACTAGTATTAAAAAAATAGTAAATTTTAAACCATTGTTCGAAAAAAAAAACAATTTAAAATAAAAAAGCTCCACAAATTGTTTATAACAATTTGTTTATTTAAAAATAATGAAAATAAAAAATAACAATTTTTTCAATAGCACTATCAGAAAGAGCATGCGAAATTATAACTTTTCGTTCCATAATACGTATTAATTTTTTATACTTTATAAATAAAAAAATACATTTCAACTCTTATTTTTGAAGAAGAAAATCAAGGAACCTGATTAAAAGCCCCATCGAGTGCTGAAAAAACATTATTGAAAGTGTATATGTTTTGAATTGATTTAAATATTTTTAAACTTCATTATTATTATTATAGCCAGGCCGCTTGGAAAGTGCCGAAGAACGATCATTATTACGTTTGCGTACGGGTAGCTGTAGATCCTAAACTATGATGGATGCCCTTGCAGACTTTTTTCTGGAAAATTCGATGGTCTACAAAAAGGTTCAGTGCACTTATGTCGAATCTATTACCGTTTTCGCTGCGTAAGCGACGAAAGGTTAAAAATCACTATCCTCTAATTCTTAACAATTTTCGTATAACTTTTTAAACAAATTCGATGACCATAAAAGTACTCACAAATACTTTTCCTATCGAGCTGAACCGAATGGCTCCAAGAAATAACGTTTTCAAGCACCGGAAAATTAATGCAAGTGGTTTTACCAATTGCATTGCAATATACAGGGTGTTTGGTAAGGCGATGCCGACCCTGAACACGGAGATAGAGGGGGTCATTTGGCATCTATATGACCAAACATACCTATATGAAAAATGCTACGGTTTTTTTTATATTACCGATTTTGTACTTTTTTAAAAAATCTCCATGTTTCATCATTTATTTAAGTATTACGTAGTAAATTTAACTTTTAATATCCTGAAATATTTTTTTTCTTTATCCTAAATACATAAACTTCCAACAAAACGAAAAAAATAAAAGTTTCCGTCGCCTATAAAAAAAAAATGACATTTGTTAGAAGAAAATTGTAATGGTAATTAAAAGTGTCGATTTTCGAAGTCTTACAAGTTTTTTTAAAAAAGTCATCCAGATATTACAATTACTTTTAAAACATCTCTATTGTATCTTATTTCAGTGGCAATATGATACATACCATCAAGTTTTATCAGTCACTAAAAATAGACAAAAGTCTATCAATCGGCAATAATTTTTCATTTAATCAAAAATTAAATATGCGAGTTCTTTCAACAAAAACAAAGCTATCGTTTCAAAAACAGTCAGAAACAGTCATTTGTTTGTTAATAATATCACTGACAGCTGTCAACGCGCACACTTTCGTATTTCTTGTGTTTTTAACGAAGTTTATAGCTATCCTTAGTGTTGTGTCATTTTGTACTGATAATTTGTTTTAAGTTTCTGACATATTGAGTAAAATTAATTTCAATGGCTACTTTTAGTAACCAAGAGTATGCTGACATACTCTTTTACTATGGAAAAGCAGATGGGAATGCTTACCTTGCTGCAAGATTGTATCATGAACGATTTCATCCACGTAGAAAGACTCCAGATCCGCGTGTATTCAGCAACACTTATCGCCGAATGGTGGAAATAGGTAATTTACATCAACATGAGCCAGCTGCAGGACCTGCACGCCATCACCCCGAAGATGACGAAAATATTCTAGCCGCATTTGCTGCTGATCCCACAACAAGCGTTAGAAAAGTGGCACAGCAACTTGGATTGTCAATTTGGAAGACTTGGTCAGTAATGAATACAGAAAAGAAACATCCTTACCATTATACTTCAGTACAGGGCCTCGAAGAGGGCGACCCTTTACGAAGAATAGCATTTTGTCGCTTTTTATTGAATGCTGATATTGAGGACCCCCATTACTTAAAATCTATTCTTTGGACGGATGAATCAAAATTCACCCGTGAAGGTATAACCAATTTTCATAATCTCCATTATTGGGCAGACAAGGGCGACAACCCGCAAATGAAGAAACAAACTTCGTTTCAAAATAAGTTTACTGTCAATGTTTGGATGGGTGTAATTGCTGGACATGTCATTGGGCCTCATTATCTACCAGATAACCTGAACGGAGACGCTTACCTTGACTTTTTGCAGAACGATCTTCCTCCGCTCCTGGAAAATTTGCCAATTAACCTTCGTCACCGTATCATTTTCCAAAACGACGGATGCCCAGCTCACTATCGGTTGACAGTCCGCCAATTCTTAGATCAAACATATCCCGATCGATGGATTGGGCGTAGTGGACCTATTCTGTGGCCTGCAAGGTCCCCAGATTTAACGCCACTGGACTATTACGTATGGGGTATGATGAAGGAACTTGTATACAATGAGGAAATACAAAGCCGTGTTCAACTAGTGGCAAAAATAGAGGGAGCCGCTCTACAACTGCGACAAGAAATGAGGTTAAGGACAACTACTGTTGAAATTAGAAGACGGGCGAGGAAATGCATTAGAAATAATGGTTCTCATTTTGAACACCAAAAATAATAAATTTGTTTTAAATAAAGTTTTTTGAAATGATAGCTTTGTTTTTGTTGAAAGAACGCGCATATTTAATTTTTGATTAAATAAAAAATATTGCCGATTGATAGTCTTTTGTCTATTTTTAGTGACTGGTAAAACTTGATGGTATGTATGATATTGCCACTTAAAGAGGATACAATAGAGAAGTTTTAAAAGTAATTGTAATATCTTGATGACTTTTTTAAAAAAAATTGTAATACATCGAAAATCAACACTTTTAATTACCATTACAATTTTCTTCTAACAAATGTAATTTTTTTTTTTTTAGGCGACGGAAACTCTTATTTTTTTCTTGTTTTGTTGAAAGTTTATGTATTTAGGATAAGGAAAAAAAAATAATTCAGAATATCAAAAGTTAAATTTACTATGTAATACTTAAATAAATGATTAAACATGGAGATTTTTTAAAAAAGTATGAAATCGGTAATATAAAAAAAACCGTAGCATTTTTCATATAGGTATGTTTGGTCATATAGATGCCAAATGGCCCCCTCTATCTCCCTGTTCAGGGTCGGCATCGCCTTACCAAACACCCTGTATAGTATTTCTTCCTTATTCCACTATTTGCATATCACACATCAGACAAAACAAAACCCTTGCACTATTCACTGTCAAATGATTCTCCATTAACTGCACACAACTCAACGAAAGCGGCAGGCGCGATGATAGAGGCCCGTCGACGCATGTGCAGAAAATAACATTTTAAGAATAAGTGTATTTGAAGTAAATCGAATATTGAAACTTTTGGGTCAAGAATTATATAGTTCTCTATTAAGAATGCTTTTTAATTAGCTTGAATTAAACTCTTCTCTTAAATGAATATGAATTTTAATCTTAACTTAAATATAAAATATTCTACCTGAATAGAATGATGCTTGGGAGCCAACACCATATAAATATTTGATAGAAATATCGACTATTATTTAACCTAGACTTCTACTCTCGTATGAAATTTAAAATTTCAAGAATAGGATTATTCTTGCAGACAGTATAGGATTTTTTTCCGTGTAGCAAGAATTGGAAACAAATTTTTTATATTGACTTGTAGACTGGTTTTCGAGTTTTCTTCTGCGTTGGAAAATTTGAATTCTTGACGTTTCAACCATCTTATATTGGTCTTCTTCTGAAGCGAGGTGAAATCTCTATTTATATGCGTCGTCAGAAGGCGGAGCTTAGTTCCATTGACGACGTGTGATTAGTGATCCGGAACATTGATTTCCATGTCAACGGTAGTTGTAGGTCGGTGTCACGGTTGATATTATAGCTTCTCTATATCTCCTTGGCCACTGGTTTCTTGTTTGCACTAATCTTTTGGTTTCGTCGAATTCTATCCAGTGTCCAGTTTCTTTAGGCAACTGCAGATTTTTCCTTTTTTGTATGACTGATGTGTTCTTTAAGCCTGGTGTTTATATGTCTTTTGGTTTCTCCGATGTAAACTTATATGTCTTTTGGTTTCTCCGATGTAAACTTATCCACACGCTAGTCTTTTCAAAATCAGCGTAATTCTCGTCACAACAAATTGGCGAATTATATCGTGTCAGTAAGTCCACACGAACAGGGAATACTATAAACTCCTGGAGAATCTGCAGTTTCTGAACACTAAGGAAACTGGACACTGTATAAAATTCGACAAGACAACCACAGTTTCCACAGCAGTCTTTGAAACATCCACAAGTTATCCATTCGAGCAAAATGGGTGGTGCAGGAGGCTGTGTTTCAAATCTTTCCTTGCCACTGCTAAATTTGTAAATATACTCTCTGCCCATGTAATTTTGTGGCGTCGGCTGTTGGAGTTAATTGCATTGTACTCAATAAAAATAAAAACATTTTATTGATAATATTGTAAAGAAAAGGGTGTATAAGCAAAAGCGGTAAAAAACGACAAAAAATAGCCAACTTTGAACGGCAATATCTCAGTCAATTTTCAACACAGTATCTTTCTTTACGGCTCATTTTAACTGTTGAAATCGCTACTTTCTTTTCTCTGAAGCAATTGCTATACGTGCTCAGAAAAAAGTTATAAGCGAAAATGTAAGAAAAAATTTTTCTTATTTTTTGCAGATTTGTTTATTCTTACATTTAGAATAAAACATAGTTTCTTTGAGGTTGCAAAAAGCAATTTCCGTGGGAAATTCAATTCTCTGCAAAAAAAGTACTCTAGTAATTTTTTTGAATTTCGCTTAGCTTTTCAGTTATATTGAAGAAAACAAAAATCCACCCCCGTCACCCCGTTCTAAAAATATACCTCTAAATTTAATAGCATTTTGTGATTTCATCATATTTAAGTGACCAACAAACGGATGAAACAATATAAACCCTTTACCGCAATTGTTCCTTACTTCCTCTTTTTTTTTGTACATAGTCAATAGCCTATATAATAAGTAAGACTACACTAAGAAGGGTAAACATTTTTTTTGTAAAAAATGGAACCGCTTTAAAAAAAAGAACTAAATAATGTCAATTAAATTTTTACCAAGTCAGCCGGTTAATCTTATTACACGATAAAGAGGTCATAATAAAAATGAAAAAACAATAAAAAATAATAACCAAACGTATTTTTAACCAACTTCTTCTGTTTTCATGTTCATGGAAATATATATATGTTTAATCTAATACTTTGCATATCTTACAGATATCGATTTATATTCTAATTAAGACGATTATATTCTTTTCAAAATCAGCAGAATTCTCGTCACAACAAATTGGCGTATTATATCGTGTCAGTAAGTCGTTGCAGCAATTATTTAAGCATGATAGCCTGTGCGATTCTTTGAATCACTTTAAACGTTTGGTTGTTATACTTGTGAGCAGAAAGAATGTAGGTAAACAACTGGAAATGATAAAAAATATTGATATTTTTTTTTCAAAGAAGTGATAACTTCTGACACATATGCGGTCAGCAGCAATCATGATTAATTCCTTATCAAGTTCAGGAACAGCAATTTGTATATCACGTTAATTTGATCATTTTATTATTTGGAATCATCCCATTTGTAATGTATATAATTGGAAAGTTTACTGCAACATTTTCTAGTAGGAACAACTTTGTTGAACCATTACTTTACCTTGAAGTGAGAATCTTCAATGAATACACGTTGCTGATACATCCTGTTTAAAAGACGATAGCACAAGTATGTTCCTTCATCCATTCTGAAATCGTCAATTTGACCTGATCTGAGTTTGATTTCGGGCCACTTGCATGAAGGAACGTAAAAAAAAAAATTATGAAAGACTGTTGTATCCCAGAAGTGAAGGTAGGTTGAAGGAAATACCTGTTACGAGGGAAGATAATTGTTAAGATATTCCCACTGAAATTTATTTTTTGAGAAACCTTATAGCATGCCTGGCGAACAAAATTTACCGTCGCCATTATCCCCCACAATTGCAGAACTTTGATCCTACCTATCTTGAAGGTGTCATAATTTCATTTTTTTATTTACAAATACACATATACAGAGTGTTTCCATGATAATGTTACAAACTTCAGGAGTAGATTTCTTTCTCAAATCTTATAGAACAATGTGCCCTACAAAGCTTTGCTAATAATATTACAAATAGACATATACAGAGTGTTTCCATGATAATGTTACAAACTTCAGGAGTAGATTACTTTCTCAAATCTTATAGAACAATGTGCCCTACAACGCTTTGCTATTAATATACAGGATGTTGATATCTCCACCGTATTAGCACCACATTTCCTACCGGCACGCTCAAAAGCAAGGTCGTAGTTGCACCTGAAACTGACGGAAGCATTGAACGATGTACCACTTACCCTCAACCAGTGAATGATCTGGCCTCAGCGCCCTTTACTGCAAATATTCACAATTATGCATTTCCCGGCAGATGAATTGGATGGTGAGAAGGTTCCGTTACCATAACTAGCACGATCTTACATCGCTCGACTTTTTCTCTGGAGTTAAACGACGTAATGTTTGTGTTAAAGTTAGCGGACGTCATTTCGAACGCTTACAGTTGCAGTTGTTTAATTATGTATAATTATATTGTTCATGATATGTTATAGTCTGTTCTTATTTAATTTTCGATGTTCGTACATTAAGTTAAAAAAATTATTTTTCTTCAAAATGTATGTTATGACAATTTACCAAGAGAACTTTTTTTGCATTTTAACAGTTCAATAGAATTTAGTTCTTTTTGTTTAATCTTTTATAACCTAAAATTACTTGTGCTACCATTTAACTACACCACAATGCACCATTCTACTGGTATTATCAAGAAACCTTTTTCTCCGGGTAACATCTTGCATCTCATTAAGGACAATAGGTTTTAGGTTTTTTTTCTATAATATTTTGGGCATAATTTTGAGAAATTAATCGAAGTTTGCAAACAGAGTTGAGAAATGGCCGGGTTCTTTCAGTTTGAGGATTTAAACTGAATTTGAACACATTTTGAAAGGTCGGAGCTTTAAAGAGTAGCAATAACAGATGACGTGATGCCGCCAGATGTGCTATACCGCAAGCGAAGGCCAACTAAAATAATTTTCATGAATCATAAAACGTCTGGTAAGACTCTTTATGAAAAAATCGAGTTTAAACCCAAAATGGTTTCATTATTACATAACTATATTATTGTTTGATTCTTATCATAATGTACCTATTCAAAATATTTCTAATTTTCGTTTCGAGGCATTGCTAAAAAGAATTAAGGGTAAGTTGACTGCCCAGCATGGTGAAACTATTCACTGACCGTCCAATCATCATAAAATGTGACTGATCACGTGGTACAATTCAGTTTATCGCTGAATGTTTTTAAACGGGCGGATTGTTCACTTTACTCATCCTAAATAATAAACAAACCTCAAGTGAAAATATGATATTTGACGTTCCAGTCGTGTTTGAGGTTATATGTAATGGCGTGAAATTTAAATATTGAAAAAACGAGGTTCAAACGAAAAGATCGGACCTAATTAAAATCTTTAATTCTGTTTAAATCCACTAAGACCCCATATCTATATTTTTCACAATTTTTGTCTCCAGTATAGTTTTAGTAACAGCTTTATTGAAAAAAAAATCTTATTCAGTAATTTCCTAAACTCATTTATGTTTTTATGGTTTAGTTTCATAACTTCTTGTCAAGCAGTATTGTATCCGATAAAATAAAACAGAAACGAAAATGTTGTAAACATGTTTATGGGAGACGTTTTGAGACAATTGCAATTAAGTTTCATGCATCGGATAATCTCTGCAGCAAGAAAACATTGACAAGGATAAAGTTATTATGAAAAAGAATCTCGAAGTAATACTGATTACAGTTAATTTTTATGTTGTGACAATAACATGTTAAGTTTTACGTGGAAATAATATTTTATTTCATGAATTAATATACTCCACCTTTTCCCAATAAGGAATTTCTTCTGGGATTCGGATCTAGTCATACAGCCAATCACTTAAAGTATATCACGAAGGCGAGAAGATGTTTGTTTTCTTGTTTTGCCGCATCTAAAAATTTTAAGAACCTTATTACACCAGGCATAAAAAACCAGTTGCATATGCATCTTACCCAACAGTTCCTAAATTATATTGTTTGTCAAAGATACAAAAATCGGGAAAGTCGATGCGCCCTACTGTAATCCGCAATCGGATCACCAACTTACCACCTGTCAAAGTGGTATCAACGGAGTTCGAAAATTTACCTAAATCACAATCCAGTTTTTCAGTAATTAATTCCAATGATTTCATCAATAAAAACTGAAAGAAGGTGAAATTTTTATTTCTTTTGATGTTTGTTCATTGTTTCCAAGAGTACCAACCCCACTAACCTTGAAGTATCTTTGAAATTACATGATATTAGTCCAGAAGTAGTTAAGAAGTATATTGATCTTGCTAATTTTGCATGAATCAAAATTACTTCCAATTCAATATGTTCCTCGAGCAACCTGAAGGTACTGCAATGGGAGAGTCTTTCATTTCCGGTCTTTTCATGATAGTCCACGGAAATTAGCATTTGACCTGGGCAAAATTAGTAAAAATCTGAATTTTTGCACAGACGTTTTTTGAGGTGTCCCAAACCCAAATCACAAAAATCCCAACATGGCGACCCAAGATATTGATGCACATCGGATGCCCATGAGGTCAATGTGAAAGTTGTAGATAATTAAATTATCATACAAGTTGTCTTTTTTATTTTTTGCCAACCTGCCCCCCCCCCCCCCCTTTCGAGATATTCAAAGTCAAAGTTTCAAAAACATGGTTTCTCTCGAATATCTCGCGCCAAAAAAATTGGACAGCAATAAAGTTAACATGAAAGTTGTAGAAAATTGAATTATCTACAAGATTGGTATTTTGCATTTTTTCCCAAAACCTCTCCCTTTTCGAGATATTCAAGGCCAGGGATCGAAAATATCATGATATTTACATAAATATCAGACAAACTGATATATATCACAAAAAACGTGATATATATCACTTTTTGATATTTATGATATTTATTTTTATTTTTTTAATTCATGTAACTTATTCATGCAAATAAAACCACGATTGAATATAAAAGAGTGCATATCATATTTTAAATCGTTTTTATTCAATGTTTTTAAAGCTTATTATGTCTTGGCTCTGAAAATGTAACAAATAAAACATAAATTCTAACAATTCAAAATAAAGTCAAATTCTGTTCAGCTGCCTCGGGTGCCCAAGGCACCCGCCCGAAAGTTCTTCTCACGGCCCAATGATGTATCACTTTACCCGGGTTACCTTCTCTATCCTCCCAGCTGCATTTGGGTATCATTGGGTTCGTACAAGTGGGAAGAGAATCATGAGTTTTGTTACATCAAAATTAAAATGACGATCTGGCCCCGTCCAACTGTAAAGCTAAGCAGCTGAAAAGAATTTGGCTTAAAAAAACATAACAAAATTGCTCTCATAGATGTTCAATATTAGTATTATAAGAACAATAAAGAAGTACCTATAAGTATTAAAATGAAACTAATTTAAAAAAATTTACATATATATTTTTCACCAATGGCGTAGGTGTTTAATCGTGCACCATAGGTGTAGGCGTTTTATTTATGGTGATATTTATGGTGTGATATTTTCCATAAATATCATGATATATATCATGATATATATCAAGTGATATATATCCTCGATCCCTGTTCAAGGCTAAAGTCTCAAAAACATGGTTTTCCGCGAATATCTCGCTCCTTGTGCATTGGACCGCGACGAAGTCTACCTACAAGCAGTAGAAAACTAAAACCGTTTTTTAAACTTCGACCTTGAATATCTCGAAAAGGGCGATGTTTTGGGAAAAAATGCAAAATATCAATCTTGTAGATAATTGAATTCTCTACAACTTTCATGTTGCTGTCCGATTTTTTTGGGACAAGATATTCGCGAAAAACCATGTTTTTGAAACTTTGACCTTGAATATCTCGAAAAGGGGGGGAAATAATAAAGACAACTTGCAGACAATCTAATTCTCTACAACTTTCACGTTGACCTCATGGGCATCCGATGCATAGGACGCGAGATATTTATAAAAAACTCAATATATTGGGCACCCATGTTGGGATTTTTGTGGATTTGGGTTTGGGACACCTCAAAGAACGTTTGTGCAAAAATACAGATTTTTACTAATTTTGTCCAGGTTTTCGCCTTTTTTGGCTAATTTCCCTGCATTATGAGCAGATTCGAAACAAAGATGAAAGAAGAACTCGAGTATATCCCTACTAGGATATGGGTGAGATATGTGGATGATATATACGCATTATTCGTTACAAAGTTTGCAGACGTAGACAACTTCGTTTCGAAATTAAATAGACGTTTCACTTTAGTAAAATTTAAATGTGAAATAGAAACCAATGGAACTACCGTTTTTAGATACATTAGTAATTAGGAATTGTGAAAATAAGTTAAAGTTTGATATATACGAAAAAATACCAGCACTCCCTAAGGACACGCACCATTATCCCTAGCACAGAATGATTGGATTCAGTTTTTTAATTCATCGTCTATTAAGTATCCCTCTGAATGAACAGAAATTTGCAAGTGAGAAATCATTAATTAAGGATATAGCTAGGAGTAATGAGTACCATGTAAGTTTAGCGACTTTTTAAACCGAACGGAAATCAAAATTCGTATCAATTCCATACCCGTGGTCTAAGTAAGATTTTCAAACACGTATCATAAAATAAATTGTAACAACTTTTAGGCAACCCAAATGATAAAATTAAATGAAACGAAAAGTCCGGGATTTACGAAATTAGTGGTAAGGATTGCAATTTGACTTATGTTGGGCAAAACAAATGTTCAATTATAACAAGGTACAGAGGACATATGGCTCATCTCAAAAGTCGAAAAATTGAAAAGTCTAGTTTTGTCTAACATGCCTTTGTTAACAATCATAGAATAGATATCAATACCTCGAGTTTAATTAGAAATATACAATATTTTAGTATGAATATAGACACGTTTTTAATTCTCTTTTAGTTTTAATCCTCTCCATATGATGCCAACATGGTGGACGAAACGCCCGTCGACCAATAGTATTCGAGAGTAGCGTTGAAGTGTTTGTGGAAACTACTTCACTAACTAAATCAAAGGTTTCTTAATTATTTTAGTTATTCTTCAGTTGTAAAAATCAAATCAATTAATTTAATCATTCTCATCAATTATAATATTTTTGCTGACCACCTGTAAATGGCATGGCGATAGTTTATTCTAAGGGAAGGGCTGTATACTCTCAAACAAATATTTATAGAATGCCCACTTCTACTTTCAACAACCCAAATCGTAATTTAGGTAGTAAACTGTTGGCTTTCAATGTATATTATTGTCGTGGTGTAGTAGGCCGTGTAAACACGCATGTCTGGATACCTGCATCGTGTCGTTTGTGCCAGGACAACTTGTTGCCTGTCACACGATTCGACCGTCCCCATACCCGTCTTCCATTCTCTCCTCGTGCTCTTCTATACTATAAGTTTTATTTTGTTGACCCCGGCTCATCAATGAAATAGAAAGACGCGAGGGAAGCTTTGCAGAAACTTGTTCTCATATAAAACGCGTTATAAAATATCGTGGAATTTTTGCATTTGCCATTATTTTATTTGTTTTATTACTTCCACATCCAGTGGAAGTATAGTAACGACAGGCTTAGAATGTCATGAAACGTCGAGATTTTAAGTTTGAGCGAAAAAAATTTCTGTCGGTCTGTCTGTAACTTTTTTTTGTGCGTACGTGTACTCTGAAACCGTTTGAGATATTGACTTCAAATTTGGTACACATATGTACTTTAACGAGATCTAGAACTAGATTATATTTTCATCTTGTTCCGTCGAAGAGTTGGGGTAAACTTGGGGTAAATACGTAAATCAAGCAGGTAAGAATCCATAAAATTGGTATTTAGTATACACAAGAGAAGCTAAGGTCTCAAAAAAATTTTGGGCATTAGCCACCCCCATTACCACCCCCATGACTACCCTCACCCCATTATTAAAGGGGATGAAAAAAAAAATGATTTAGTGTATGTACAAAAACCAGAAACCTCAAAATATTTTTTACTTCATCCTCCCCCCCTATCACCACCCCCACCCCCACCCCACTACCGATGTGGGGTATCGTTTTATGGGTTTTTGGGTTAGAGAATTTCAAATATTATATTATTAAAGTTCCACAAACAATTATTTCCACATACAAATTTTTTTTCGTTGTGATACAAAATCTGGATGTGGAGGTAGTGATTCCTTGGGCGGCGGTTTTTTATAATACACTACCAGATACCAAGCTAATTTACAGGGTAGATATTAGGACATATTTAAAATAATAAGTAATTACGGGTAAGCAGTGGCGGATTTAGGGGAGAGGGGGCTATAGCCTAGGGCGGCAAAATCCAGGGGCTGCAAATTTTTGGAAAAATACCAAAGGCATGCACAGAATCAAAAATAAATAAAAATGTTAATAAGCTAGGCATATTAGGAAAAAAATGGGGGTTCAGAGGAAAGTTTTGCTATAGTTTTGATTTTCTCACCCTTTATGTTTTTTGGGTCACTGAACATAAATTTGAAGTTTGCATGCAAAAATTTGGCCCGGAACTTTGTTTTATTGACACTTTTTGCCCAAATTTTAGCACTTTTTTTCAGTTTTTGGACAAAATTTCAGAAAGGAAGCGTTTTTTCGGCAAGCCCACTCTATACAAAATTAAAGTAGATAAAATTTCCTACATTTTTCATATATAACGTTTTTTTGAAAGACTAACTGTTCCGCCGCTAGAGCGCGCCAAAATAGGGCCATATTCCCATATCTAGTGAAATTCACCGTTTTCGCAGAAATCGCCCTTGCTATGATACTTAAGTGTTGATCGTAAATGATTATCATAATGAACTCGTGTTTTGTATGGGTTGTCATGATTGCTGAATATAAAGTTCTAAATTTCCAAAATTTGCGTGAGACTCTTGGTCAGCGGATCAAGTCGTAAAAATGTTGGAAGGAACAATCGAATGGTTTTTTACAAGCTGTTATTTAACTTTCTATGTATGTTTGTATGTATGTTAGTTTGTTCAGGGCAAATCTTGCAGCTGAATTTTAAAACAGTTATCCTTAACCGATTAAGCTGAAATTTTGCATACACGTTTAGTTTGGATAACAAAGCATGGTTAGCTAAGTGACGTCATTCTAAATCCGATATGGCGGACTCCCAAAGATGGCGGACTAGTTATTTTTTTTAATGCACCCCCATGATATGGGCAAATGAAGTTTATGAAAATTCTCACCAAAAACCCCCACTTTGCCGATGTTGTAAGTGTGTTCAAAAACCCTGAAGCAACTCCAGAAAGCATTGCAGCAGCAGGGGAGAGATTCCTGGTCAACGTATACGGCTACACAAGAAGGACTGAACCGTCGATAAACCGTCAGAGGTACATTAATTATAAGAAGGCAGCTTTTCAAGACCTTATCAAAAATAGCTGTACTACCACCATAGCCTGCTTCGGCTAATATCTTGGGCTGCAAGGCGGACTGGGATGCCCGGTGCGAGTGCAGGAACTCTGGTCTGAACTGCAGCATCATGTGCCGAAGCTGTAGAGGGTCTAGCTGCACAGCCAGTCGTGGATATGGATGATGATCCGGATGACCCTACTTCCCAGTAGATCAATAATGTCCATTGTCTAGACGAATAAAGGCATTTTCTGAGTCTGAGAAGTTAAATTTCATTCAATAAATCTTATAAAACACTAATAATATATAAACAGGAGTTCGCAACTGGTCTCATCAGCGCAGCTAGGGCAGTTCCACCGGGTACATGACGAGCGCGACCGCCGCGGGCTGACTCAAAGTTGCGTAGCTCCGTAACGGGTGACGCTACAGAGAAGGTAGACATACCAATGGAAAGCCCAAAGTATGAAGAGAAATGTTTACTGAGGTACGTTTTCCCCTCCGTGTCTTGATTTATCCGCAATGGCGCCATCTCGGAATTTTTCTAATTTTTTTTAAAATGTTTTGAAATTTTTGAAATGTTTACAGAACTAGAACGGAAAATTATGAACAAAAATATGCATGGAACATCTAAAATATGAACGGATATGCTTCTCTTAATCTTTTATAATCATTTCGACCCAAATCGGACCAGTAACAACCTTCCTGTTGCACTTTATAGCCAACTCTGCAATTTTTGCGACTTAGGCCCTTGTTGCTCTGAAAAAACAGAGAAGCCGACGGGGGAGAGTAGGGGACTTTTTAGTACATGTTGTCCTGGAACAAAACAACAATCCTGGAAATTTTCAGCTTTACAATAATTAATTCCGGGTAGAAGCGATATATTGACTAAAATTCCTGCTCTGTATATATTATACTACTGACTATAATACACTGTACATAACTACTTTAGTAATAACTGCATTTCATTCATTTGTCCCCATTTTTTTCAATTACTTTCCCTATATTCATTATTCATGTAAGGTATACTGGGTCCGGGAATATGTTTTTTTTTTTGGCGCGCTCTAGCGGAGGAATGGTTAGTCACAAAAAAAAAGTGATTTTTAAATTATATATGTTTAAAGCGCTACAATTTCAAGAAAGAGGTGGTTTTTCATGTTTTCCGGAAAAACTCAGAAAAATCGCAAATAAAAAAAAGTCTTGTATTTCGATGATACAATCACTTGAATTTTTTCAGATTTCTTTTTCAACTTTTACATTTCCCTCCATCACTTTTAGGCATTTTAGAGTGGCCATATGTCGAAAAATATGCATTTTTCGAAAAGATTCATGAGAGTAGAAACATCTTATTTTGGGCCAAAAAAGGTAAATATATGTATATTTTTCCATTTTTGATCTAATTCAACAAGTTGCGGAACACGTGATAAAAGGGGTGTTTTCTACCCCTCCCGATCATTTCCTACTCTAATATTTTTTTAACTTTTTTTATCAACGTCATTACAAAACACATTGCACAAGGTTTCATCAAAATCCATTCATTAGCACTCAAATTAGAGATTTTGGTCATTTTAGCGCTCCGTTGACAGGACTATACATAGGAACTGAAAAAGTCATCGCAAAACAATGAAATGTATCAATAGAAAAGGGACTAAAAACGAAAAAAAAAAAAAACGAAAAAATCACGTTTTAGAGCCTTAGGCAAGAAGCCAAACAAACGCCGGACAGCCTGGACATTTTAATTCTTAGCCGGACGAAACCGTGAAAAGCCAAACATGTCCGGCTAAAGCTGGACGCCTGGCAACCCTAGGCGGAGATAACATCAACCTACGTATTGTCATCAATAGCGGAAGCTATATATTGCGTTATACAGAAAATATTTCTTGTGGTTGATCTTCCTTTTATAAAACCGCGCTGAAACGCAGTAATTTGATTTATTTGATAATTGGTTCATGAAGTAGAATTTCAAATGCTTTTAATTTTTTTTTAATATAAATTGGCAATTTTGGCTCGCTTTAAAATATCAGAAAAAATAATGCATTTCAAGGAAAAGTTATATGGGAAAGTTTGTAATGAAGCATATTTTAAACCCCAATAAACCATTTATATTTTCCATAAATAAATATGTTTCTGTTAGATTATTTAATAAAAGTTACCAGGCTGTGAAAAACAATTATATCACCGCATAAACTAATAGGCCCCACCAGGCCCAACCGAAACTGAAAATGCATACTAAACCGTGATCTCCGCAGAAAGCATTCAGTTGCTACCAAGTGAACAACAGCGAGCAGAAGTGCCTTCTCCAGGGAACCCGCCAGCAGACGTAAGTTACAATTATATTTCCGCGACACTGTACTAAGTTGCGCCTACGTCAATCAATATCCACGCGCACCGTCTCCCCGTCAGCACCGTGAATAGAGGGGATAGTGGACTAGATACCCGACGCGCTGAGAGCAGACAGTCAGTTCCTCACGAGCTCCAACAGCGACCAGACGTGCCCACTGCAGCCAGCTTCGGAAATAAGTAAGTAAAGTAAGTAAGTGAAATTTTTCTAAGACCGGGAGACAGAAAATAATGGTAAAGTCCGCGATTTCTGACTTGTAAAATATTTTTCATTTAACCGTTTCACCTGAAAATAATACAAGTATTCATTTACCGCTACGCACCGTGTCTGCACATTTTCCCCCTCTACCGGCTTGTTGAAAGAGGAAAGTCTTTATTAAAACTCATGATATCAAACAGTCGTGGTCGGCCGTTCCACGACTCTAGACGTCCCCAGTTGTAAGTAAACAGGAGCCCCGCCAACCGTGCAAAGACCGATCCTCGAAGATTGCTCCTACCGCGACTACGTCATTACCGCACGCAGCAAATATAGAGTCCCCCAGTCTAACCGAGAATCTTCTGTAATAGTCACCGCCATTTTTATCGTCATACCGCTGCCTATCACTGCCTGCTGTCAAACTGTACGTCACCGCCATTTTTTCCGTCATACCGCTGCTTCACTCCTGCCTACCTTAGTACCGTCACCGTATCGCATGGTAGCACTTACCGTAATCATCAGCACGTCACAGCCTGGGTTTGCTCTTTTGTGCGTTATGAATGTACTGTATATATTAAACTAGTTAAGCTGTAAATAGTTTCGTTATCACTGTAACTTATAGGAAATAAATAGATATTCTGTTTTACCGAATTCTGTGTTTTACTGCTGTTTGTGTAACAGTCCAATTTTCCCAAATTGACCCACTGGAAGTTACTGTTTTCTCCACTGTAGCTATCCCAGCCCTACTGTAACAGGCTGTGTTAAGAGGCTAGTGTGGGACCTTTGCCCCACGTAAAAAATTGTAAAGGTGGCGCCCGAGTATCCGAACCGTTGCTAAGGTGCCTAAAAGTGACCACTTTCCGGCCTCACCGGAAAGTATACGTCACAGTTGTAGATTTCTACGAAGCTGGAATTTCTCTTAACCCGATATAGTATTTCTGGCTTTGATTTTTTTAGGGCATTAGTAACATTATTTTCGGAAAACTGTTAAATCATTAACTACTGGACACCAAGTAGAATAAGCCATTGCTGAAATATTGAGCAAATGTGCTATTGTAGCCCTGTCAATGAACGTTCAATAAGAGGGAAATGTCGAGATCACAATTTTTGACTTGAGAGCTGTGTTTGGACTATTTAGGAGGTAAACATACCACAAGTCCCCGAACATGGGAGGTGCGGGGGTGCAGGAGGCCGCGAAGAAGGTCCTGGCTTTTGTTTTTTCGCTCATATCTCGAAAAAGCCATAGCCATAATCAAAAAGTGGCTATATGCAAAATTAATGCTGACTAAATGTTCTACAATAATGTTTCTATTAATTTTTGTCGTATCTGTTATGGTTCAGTAATGGATTGTATATCTTTGAACTGTATTCCAACTTTATTATAAAGGATAAGCATGACGAGTCGGCCCCCAAATGGCAGCCTATATCGAAACTTATGTTTTAATATCGACTTGATGTATGAACGCGATTTATATGTGTTTTGCCTCCATACTCCGCTTTGACCTTGAGATATGGAAAAAAATGAGCGCATGCATGACTCGTTGAAAGAGACATATCTCGAAAACTAATTGAGCTAGAGAGGTAAATCCAACGGAAGGTTTCAGATAACCGTAAAGAGTATATTTTATATTTTTTTGAATTTTTAGAATAATTACGCACATCATTAAAAAATAAATAAATAATATAATAATATATTTCCGTGTTCTCTGTGACTTACAATCACTGAAATAATATATGTTATAATACTTTATACAGTTCATCTCAAATTTATAGCAACATGAGGCCCAGTGTTTCAATGCAAAGTTAAGCACTTTATCCTACAAATAAATTAGCTATAAGTTTAGAATATGCTTTTATTAAACTCTTTAATATGGCAACTTCATATTCTAAACTTCTAGCTAATTTATTTGTAGCATAAAGTGCTTAACTTTGCATTGAAACACTGGGCCTCATGTTGCTATAAGTTTGAGATGAACTGTAAGCACTATTTCTCATAAAAGTTGCGTTAGAAAAAAGTTGGTGCAACACTTCGAAAAAAAAAAAATAAAATTCGACGCGCACTATAAGGATACAAACTTGACATGGGACACACATAAATATTTTATGAACTGGAATTATTGTTAGAAGAGAAATTGAATGAAAATATAAGTAATTGTCACGTAAATATCTATTTCATACGACGCACAGTGGCACGAATTGTAATTTTTTCGTTCAAAATTATCAAGAGCACTTCGCAACCGATTGGGATAATTTTTTTTTTAAATACTCGTTATTTAATTTCAAAGAAACGTAAGAGAGTCGATTTTTGAATTATGCTAACCAAAATTATTGAGCTTAACCAAAATGTCTATTTTTTATTTAAATCTTAATAAAACTTATAAAAAAGAATATTTTTTTTCTAATCCAATTTACATAAATCTTGTTACTCGGGGGGGGGGGGGGGTTGAGGTCGCTGATTACGAATCTGATATCCAAATAGTCATAAACCAACCTACAAGATGGCGGAATCAATGGCGGCTATAAAATGCTAAAAAATTATGAAAAATGAAATATTTTCGTTAAAGTTTATACCGAGAAGTTTTCAATATTTCTGATAAGTACAAGTTCTAGGAAGAAATTCAAGATGGCGGATCCAATATGGCGGCAATAAGATGATAAAACTAACTTAAAATTAAATTAAACGCATTAAACTAAAAGGGCTATTCCTAAGAATTATTAAAAAATTTAAGAAGGAACAAATTTTCTGAAATTGTCAAATATATCCAATATGGCTGCCATACATTAATTATCAATCATAAATATGCGATTCAGTACTTCATTAATTTTGAACATAACTCTAAGAAGGTCATATTAATATTATTTTTTTTTACTGCTAATAATATAATAAACACCTAACACCAAGAACTTTAAAACAAGAATATTAAACCTAACATAACCTAAGCCTAATAGAACCTTAAACCAAGAACTCTATACCTAGCATAACCTATGGCAAGAGTTTTACACCATGAGCTTTAAACCTAACTTAGTGCAAAAATGTTTCGTCGTTAGTTAAATTTTAAATTTCTCTGTTTAATTTGTGTTTTTTAAATAATATTAATACTCCAATTGGGTTGATAATTTTTTTAATTATTGATTATCCTAAATACATTTAAATAACTAGTGGAAGCATTATACTCTTCGCCGATTTACTGAGCTTTTTATATAATTGTTACACATTCTATAGGATACTCTTCGCAGTTTTCTTGTAAATAATGTTAGTTTTTGGGCATTCTAAATTTTGTGATACCAACTTTGTTGTGAAAAAAAAATATATGAACAAAAAATCGCCATGTGAGACTTTTGGATTGAAAGGCAAATGCTTTAGCCATTGGGCTATCTCATCTTACCACAAAATTTGAATGAATATCCTTCAAGAATTATATTTCAACGGATTAAATTCATTATTATGAAATATATATATTGGTAAAATATAAAAACAAAAAAAAATTATAGGGAATAACATTTCGCAAGATTTCTATTTAAATACAAAATGACAGATATTATAAAAAAAAAAATTTTTTTTATTTAAATGATTAATAACTTTTTTATTTACTGATTGATTTTTTTCAAAACAAATAGGGTTCTTCCTCTAGCTAACGCTAACTTACTTTCCAAATTTCAATACAATCGGACTTTTCTTTCTTAAGTTATCGTGCTTACAAGAAACGTGACAGGCGGACGGACAGACGGACGGACAGACAGACGGACATTTTGAAAGTTGTTCAGAATTCGTTCACTAACATAATGATATGAAATTTTTTTCTCTACGAGCGATATTTACTGATTTAGAAATGTGCCGATCAAATGCAATATAATAAAGTCATTTATATTTTTATATTATATTAAACATATAGTATATTAAATAGCATTTAAAAATTAAATATATTATTTATATAAAAAGAGGACTGAATCGCATATTTATGATTGATAATAATTAATGTATGGCAGCCATATTGGATATATTTGAAAATTTCAGAAAATTTGGTCCTTTTTAAATTTTTTAATAATTCTTAGGAATAGCCTATCTAGTTTAATGCATTTAATTTATGTTTAAGTTAGTTTTATCATCTTATTGCCGCCATATTGGATCCGCCATCTTGAATTTATTCCTGGAACTTAAAATATAGTCTATTTTAAGTACTTATCAGAAATATTCAAAACTTCTTGGCATAAACTTTAACAAAAATATTTAATTTTTCATAATTTTTTAGCATTTTATAGCCGCCATTTTGCAGGTTGGTTGGTTTATGACAATTTGGATATCAGATTCGTAATCAGTGACCTCAAAAACCCCCCAGTACAAGATTTATGTAAATTGGATAAGAACAAATTTTTTTTTTGTAAGTTTTATTAAGATTTAAATAAAAAATGGACATTTTGGCGAAGCTCAATAACTTTGGTTAGCATAATTAAAAAATCGACTCTCTTACGTTTTTTTGAAATTAAATAACGAGTATTTAAAAAAAAAATTATCCCAATCGGTTGCGAAGTGCTCTAGATAATTTTGAACGAAAAAATTACAATTCGTGCCACCGTGCGCCGTATGAAATAGATATTTACGTGACAATTATTTATATTTTCATTCAATTTCTCTTCTAACAATAATTCCAATTCATAAAATATTTATATGTGTGTCCCATGTCAAGTTTGTATCCTTATGTGATGTAATACGCCTCGAATTTTATTTTTTTTCGAAGTGTTGCACCAACTTTTTTCTAACGCAACTTTTATGAGTAATAGTGCATATAAAGCATTACAACATATATTATTTCAGTGATTGTAAGTCACAGAGAACACGGAAATATTAATTATTATATTTTTTATTTATTTTTTAATGATGTGCGTAATTATTCTAAAAATTCAAAAAAAATATAAAATATACTCTTTAAAGTTACCTAAAACCTCCCGTTGGTTTTACCTCTCTAGCTCAATTAGTTTTTGAGATATGTCTCTTTGAACGATAGTCATGCATGCGCTCATTTTTTTCCATATCTCAAGGTCAAAGCGGAGTACATCGGCAATAGACATATAAATCGCATTCATACATCAAATCGATATTAAAACATAAGTTTCGATATAGGTTGCCATTTGGGGACCGACTCGCCATGCATATCCGGCTAAACCTTTTTTTATAAATTGAACAGATGTTTAATAATCATCGTAAACAGTACAGATATCCATTTCATAGCAGACTAAACTCAAATATCGAATAAAAAATGTCTTTGTGTCTGTAAATGTGTGTGTGCGTGTGTATATGTATGTGTGTGTATACCGTTTCTTGTAAACACTATAACTTCTGTTAGACTTGCTTAAAATATTTAATTGCAATTTGGAATATATGTAAAGCAGCACAGTACAATTATCCCTATTGAAATTGGACCATATCTGTAATACATAGTCATAACCAGAGCCCTACTACGCTAATGCGTTTTTTTGATTAAGCATACAAAAATATGAAGATGTATAAGATTTATAAACCGCAATATACCGGGTGTATGTTAGGTTCAAACCAACTTTATTTAAATTAGATGATATATCAATGTTACCCTAAAATTTGGAACATGGTGTTTTTGATAAGATTATTATGTCGTGAGAGTTTGTAGACCTCTGGTTATCACCATGTTTTTTCGGAAATATCATCGACGGCTGTACGCTTACATGCACTTGAAATCACTTTTCGGTTTAACTTACTCTCATTCTATTCATGATTATTTTCTATCTGGCTTCTTTTCAGCACAGAGCGTAAATACTTCAACACTTTCTGTTTTGAAAAGATGTACTTGTTAACAACTAACAAGGTAACAAATAAATTAAAAAACTAACAAACATCAACAACTAACAAACGTTTCCCGTTGTCACTGTCCGCGAAAGAGATTTCCATATCTATTGTTGTAAGCTGAGGATTTCTCAATATCTGGTCAAAAACCGCTGCCCAAGGAATCACTACTTCCACATCCGGATTTTCTATCCAAGTCACACAACGAAAAAATTTTGTATCTGGAAATAATTGTTTATGGAACTTTAATAATATAATATTTGAAATCATCTACCCTAAAAACACATAAAACGATACCCCACATCGGTAGTGGGGTGGGGTGTGGTGACAGGGGGTGGGAGTGTGGGGTGGATAAAGTAAAAAAATATTTTGAGGTTTCTGATTCTTGTACACACACTAAATCACATTTTTTTTCATCCCCTTTAATAATGGGGTGGGGGTGGCTAATGACAAAATTTTTTTTGAGACCTTAGCTTCTCTTGTCTATACTAAATATCAATTTTATGAACTCTTACTTGCTTCATTTACCTATTTACTCCAAATTTACCCCAATTTATCCCCCAACCCTTCGACGAAACAAGATGAAAATAATCTAGTTCTAGATCTCGTTAAAGTACATATGTGTACCAAATTTCAAGTCAATATCTCAAACGGTTCCAGAGTAAACGTGCGCACAAAAAAAGTTACAGACCGACAGACAGAAAATTTTTTTTCGCTCAAACTTGAAATCTCGACGTTTCATGACATTCTAAGCCTATTTGAACAATAAAAATTTTTCAAAATTTTTTTGTCGTTACTATACTTCCACTGGATGTCGAAGTAAAATGGTATACAAGTTACATTTTGCAGGTAAACCCATAAATTTGGTACCCAGTTTGCACCCGTCAGGATTTATACAAACCTAGGTGCCCAGTTTACATATAGTTATATTAGACTGCAGCTGTGGTAATTGCACTGCACTGCGTGTGTTGCACCACTCATGATTCGGAAGTACTTAGTTACATTTTTTACACATTTAGTCATACCGGGGTTTCTTCCACTGGTAAATGATGTATTTTAAAAACAGAAAGATTTATATGTTTTAACGTTAACTCAGGTAGTAAATTGGTATGGAGTTTTTTAATGTTATTTTTAGACTAAGTATATTGGATATATCTTGCAAAGTTAGAAAAAATAGTTTTCTTCTTCAAAAAGATTTGCAGATATTCTTTATGGAATACGACTTGAAAGTGGTTGCATATTTAATTTTTGCAGTTAAACCAGGTTATTTTGTTGGGCAACGAGTTGTTCAATTAAAAGTTAGTAGTATTATTTTTTTTATTTTCCGCCAACATTCGATAATCAATCCCACGATCAATTTCAGCGCAACGGGAAACAAAGCGTAATTCGAATTGAATGGTTTCATTCTGCAAGAAGTAATGGCCGGGATCTTTCTCCGAGATTAACAGCCTATAGAATGTGTAACGCAGTAAATAGTGAAGAAGAACGCGGCACCGTGTCCCTCAATGACATTTCATTAGCCGCCGCTAATCGTTTGTTGGTTAACTGCCAGCAAATTCAATTCAACGTTTATTTTACTTTAATTATATATGCGCTTGAATGTCCTCTTTACTTCATTTAAAAAAAGTATACATAGTTTGTTAAACATTCAGCAAAAAAGGACTGAAATTCTCCTTTATGTAGTTATCGTTTTGCGCTTACCAGAATTTCATTTATATTAACAACTAGAACATAAGTTGAATTAGTACATAATTATGTAACAACATAAGGCCTAGAATTTAAAATTTAGTTGCTCATAAAATTGTTTTTCTGAAATCGATCGGCGATGTCTAATTTTTGGCGCGATTTCAGATCGAAAAATGCACAATTCCAGTATTTTATCCGTTGCTAAGAAACTGTCAGAAAACAGACTGGAAAAGATCCGTTGCCAAGCAACGATCAACATACCGTACGGGAATGTTACTTTCCCGGCCTAGGCCGGGAATAGTATATTGTGTATTTATGTGTGAAATAAAATTTGAATAATCACCCAATCGACATATACAGTGTGTCCCAGGATAGATGTAACAAGACGTGTAATACCAAAAATTTTGGAATGGTATTTGGGAATTGAGTCCTGCTTGTTGTAAAACTAAAGTATACCAGAAATGACTTGATTTGGTGTTCTACAGGGTGTTTTATAAGCAAAGTTGTAAAAATCACCACTAATAAAGTACCTTTATTTTTCAAAATATGAAAAAATTCCACTAAGAAAAGTTATTTAGAATGCAATTTTATACCTCTATACCAAATTTCAGGAATATAAAATTATTTTTTTGAAACTTCCCATTTTTTGCGAATTAAGAGTAGAATCCATATTTAAAGTTGAGTAGGAGCAAATGTTAATCATCTCAAAAAGTAGGCTATTGGTCAATTAAAAATTGAATATACGAGATGTAGGAAGGTATAATGTTAATCGAACTAATTGTAAAACAAGAAACAGTTACTAACAGAAGATTAATGAGGTTTAAAAATTATAACGAGTAATAAATGTCAAAAATATAACAGATTCACAAACAAATTAATTATTGACCAATACAAAACAATGTTTACAATTTTTTTATTATTCGACGTAGCTACCACCCACATCCACATATTTCGATCCTTCGCCTGAAGTCCTTAAAACTGTTTCGAATATGATCTAACGGTATGGAGTTTACGGCATTTGTAATTCTCTGCTTCAATACTGGTACATCGTTAGGAAGTGGTTCAGAGTAAACCAACTGCTTGAGGCAACCCCATAAAAAGAAATCCAATATTGATAGGTCTGGGGATCTCGCCGGCCACTTGATAGGTCCATTCCTGGCAATCTAATTTTCTCCATAATTTAAATTCAACCACCGATTAACCATTTCTGTGGAGTGGCCAGGGCAACCATCATGTTGAAAATTAGCTAAAGGCATATCTCTTAAAATATTTAAATGTTCTTCAGAAAATCTTTCAAGAAGCTGTAAATAAGTGTGCTGGTTTAACCTTCCCTCAATGAAATAAGGTCCAATAGCTCCAACGTGATAAGAAACGGCACACCACACATTCACTTTTTTATAATTTTGTCTTCTACAATGAATTCTAAAATTTGGATTTTCAGAAGCCCAAAACCGACAATTCCGAGATGAAATAACACCATTGGTTGTGAATGTGGATTCATCTGAGAAAATTATGAAATGATGAAAAAAACCTCTCTTCCATGATTTTTTCTCCAATGGTCAAACAAAAATCCAACCTACGGCCGTCATCTCCCTCTTCAAGCGTATGTTTATAATTTGCTTTATATGCCCCAATTTTCTTTGCCTTGTAAATTCCTTGGAGTTCAGACTTGCTAATATTAATAAGAGCTGATCTCTCTCTCTTAGTGGCATCCTAGGATTTTCTATAACAGAGGCATAAGCTATAATAGCCCCAACATTGTCTTCATCATATGCTTTTATTTTTCTTTTCATGTTAAGAACACTACCAGTAGCTAGAAACTCTTTAATTATTCTCATAGCCTGAGTACGTGACAAAGCAGTGTTTAGAAATTTCAAATTAAATTGGCTTACCACTTCTCTTAGCGAGTTTTCACCGCCAATTCTGTAGCATTGTGATTACCATTTTCACTTAATTTTTTTATGCTTGGTTCGTTAATTTGAAGCAGAAATTAAGGATAATATTGACTACGTTTGACAGATATGTCAATAATAAATGATAAATGTGTATCCACTGCTTTTCTCATAGCCTACTTTTAGCTTCTACATAACTTTAAATATTAATTCACAAAAAATAATTTCTATGCAGTTTTAATTGAATGGTTCAAAATAAAATACTAATTTATTGAAAAAAATGGGAAGTTTCAAAAAAATAATTTTATATTCCTGAAATTTGGTACAGAGGTATAAAATTGTATTCTAAATAACTTTTCTTGTGGAATTTTTTCATATTTTGAAAAATGAAGGTACTTTATTAGTGGTGATTTTTACAACTTTGCTTATAAAACACCCTGTAGAACATCAAATCAAGTGATTTTTGATATACTTTAGTTTTACAACAAGCAGGACTCAATCCCCAAATACCATTCCAAAATTCCAAAATTTTTGGTCCATTACACCTCTTGTTACATCTATCCTGGGACACACTGTATACCCAAGTGCAGTTTATATAGCTACTACCACTATCGAGAATTTTCGCAGAGGGAAAAGTTGGGCGTCTCGTCAAAACGAAGCTACTCATGAAAATTCAGCCTGTTAGTAATCATTGAAAAAAAAGGCGCTGAACAGGGTACTAATAGTATAATAAACATGAATAGTATGTTGGTCTATGTGCCAAAAGGTCCCTAAACGTCATGCGATCTACACCGAAACTTCTTCAACTCATATATGAGACAAATATTACCTTTGTGCCAAATTTCATCAAAATCGGTTCGTTAGTTTCGTCGATATCGTGTACATATAAGCATATTTTTTAAAAACCACTTTTTCGTGTTCCTGGGACCTCAAAACGTAAAGATCTGGTATTATTTCGATTTTCAGTTTTGGACCAATTACAGTAACTTCCCCATTCCTGTGGGTGGGAGGGTTATGAAAAGGAAAATCTATTAAAAAAACTTGATATGGGCTAACCTCGAGGTGACAACATTTTTTTTTTAGTTCCCAGATCTAAAACGATAGCTCTGTCATTTCAGTTTCCATCCATGCATCTTACGCATCGTCCCTTTTCCCATGCTAAAATCAGTAACCTTTTGGCATTCTAAAGAAGTGAATTTTCCATCCTGATTGACTCCAAGTAACAAACGTTTCTCGTGAATATATCACTTAACATTTCGCTTATCCCTTTGATCTCTAACCTACAACATGGCGGTGAATAATAACACTCGTGGTGTTAAACGAATGCATTCAACATGTCCAGTTTAACATAACAAACATTCCAGTAAATCCTTGGAGTGTCGCAGAGAGGCAGTGATTACTTTATATACGCGGAATCATATATCACCGCTCTAGCCGCTACAAATTAAACGGTGCGTGTTCATTGGTGGACGTGGAGGGGAGATCTAGGCGAAAAAAGCTAGTTGTCAATGATTGTGTAACTTTCTAAGTAGTAAGTCACATTAATTGTGGTTATTCGTAACGTTGTTAAATAAAATTACAACTAGTTTGTGAATGCAGTAATTAGTATATTATACCATTCCCAGGCACTTTTCTAAAATCTTAAATATCGTTCATAGAGAAACATTTTTTATATAATTGTGTTGGTCTTCCAATTCCGAATAACTTTCAAAATGCCCGTCTGTCTGTCTGTTTCTTAAGTTTCTTGTAAGCATGATAATTTAAGAAGGAAATCAAAAATATTTTTGGAAAAAAACTGAATCGCCTTCTACAATAGATTGTGAATCCAGTGGTATGTATTTTTAGTTAATATGATACTTACTTAATGATAAATACAGGGTGAATTAAGAACATGTGTCACTATATTTTTGCGAAAAGTTTAATTTCTCTCAATTTATATTGTACCTCCATGATCGATTTTTTATGGTACGGTTCTGTCTGTCTAGTGATCAACCTGCTAAAATTATCAGCAGCTTCCTGCAACTTTGAATTAAAAAAATGATGACGTAAACGTGTGTTTTTTAATATACCGCGCATTCTAACCAAACTTTTATGTATTTTGATTAACTATATTCATTTTATTCATGTAGGTTTTAATACCATAGCAATATATATGTCTATGAGAGAGCCGCATAATTAAAAATTCACAGACATTGCATTTTACACAAGTATTTTAGGCGTATTGAAAATACCAGACACAGCTGCCATAGCCCAGTAAATGAAGATATTTCGACTGGAAAAAATTACGAGAAAGCTGTTTTTTTTGTGGAGACCTTCACTAAGGTGCTCTTAGTACATCTTGAGAAGTTCGAACAATTTGAGCCATGGGTTTTTTTTAAAGGGTAAATTTTCAGTTTTTTGCCATTATCTCGAAAAGTATCACTTTTTCGACAAAAATAATTATGAGCAAAAATATTTATTATAAAAGGTTATTACACTTTTTTTCGTAGGATCAATCGTTTTTGAGTAAAAGTTACGGAAAGATACAATGTTTGTATTTTTTTAACAGTAACAAACAGTAGGCCTAATCCACATCTGACACTCAAAACAACCATTTGCATAAATCATTCGTTCTCTTCTAGCAGATCTAATTCCGTGTCAACTTCATCGTCCTCTTCATAAAGAGCTTCGACAATTGGCTGATCAGTTGATGGTATCGTGTCTTCAACTATATATCTTCTATCTTCTATATATCTATAGCTCCGTTGTTACTATCTATTTCTTCCGTCGCGGCGTTCAAACAACATTGCCCACGGCAATGCCCGAAGACTGCAGAACAGCGGAGCCTAGTTTTCTGCAGCTATAACTAGCGTTACAGCCTTTGGTACAGTTTCAGAATATAGTATTGATCAACTGATCGGGAGCCAGTGACAAGAGGTTTTTCCAATCTATTGTTGATGATCTTCCATCCCCAGTTTTCAGGATTTAACTTTTTTTTAACATTATCAAGCCATTTTTGAACTTGGAGATACACTCTAAATAAATGCTGTTGTGCTGCACTGAATGTGGGTGGTAGATTGGACAATTTCACTGATCTGTTAAGTCTGGTTGCCTTTACAAATGAGTAATACCTGTACTGATCAATATAGTTTTCATTCAGAGGAGCATTGTACGTGCCAGAAGTAATTTAATTCAATGTTCCGTAATTAATTCGCGCGAAGTGTGTGATATTTTGAAAACTTCGGCACAATCCTGTAAGTCCGCGAGATTTTGAAGCAACTTCATGACTTTTTTTTTCCCAATATGAAATAATGCAGATGTTGTGTCACATCCGCTAATAGCATGGATCTATAAAATATGCGTTTTGGTATTGCTGAACTGGACCAAACTGTTCGGTGAGTGTATTTTGGTTTCGGTTTTGCCTTTTCCTGGTTTTAAAAAATAAATTTCGTGTTCAGGTAACGCTCTTGCAATTAAAATTATCAACAAATCCTCACCAACACTATTGTTTTGTTATTAGCTTGACAATATTTAAATGACTGAATGAAATTTAGTTGCAAGAAGTATATCTTCTATAACTTCCACCCCGTTTTAACATAATATTCCTGTTTGGGGATTACCTACGAAGACAAATAGAATATTTATAAAGCAAAACAACAGTAGAAACTAGAACTGATTTATCTGCAACCGCATTTGCTATTTGTTTTTCTGCTGCTTCTACTATTTGTTTATTACTATCTTTCTACTGCTTGATGACTTCTAACCATTTTTTAAATCAATTAATGTCGTTATTGGATGGGAATGGATGTCTATGTGAAACTTTGTCCTCACAATTAGACACACAACATTTTATGTACGTACGTACTTCAGAAGTATTTAATATTATAGTGACCAGCAAACACGCTATATCTTTGAAACAATTGATCCTACGAAAAAAAGTGTAATGACTTTTTTTATAAGAAATATTTTTGCTCATGACAGTTTTTGTCGATACTTTTCGAGATAATGGCAAAGAACTGAAAATCGCCCCTTTAACCCTCCCCCCCCCCCCCCAAAAAAAAAGCCCATGGCTCAAATTGTTCGAACTTCTGAGGATGTACTAAGGGCATCTCAATGTAGGTCTCCACAAAAAATCAGCTTTCTCGTAATTTTTTTCCTATTTTGACCTCAATTTTTTCTTTATTTACTGGGGTACTAGTTTTCTAATTCGAAACTTAGTAAAAATTTTAGAGAAAGTAGTACTCATCCCGATCTCCTAAGAAGAATAATAAAATCACAAAAGAAAAAATTTATAAATTTTATTTTCTATTTATAGTACATTCACCATTTTTATATTTTTTGTAACTTTTCCTCCTTTTATTTATTTTTCTTTTTTCCTTTCCGTCATTTTTTTACTTTATATAGTAATATGTGATGGTCCAATGACTAAAGTTTTGCTTCCAAAGATTCTGTGTTCAAATCCCAGACAGGTTAGTTTTTTTTTCAATTTATTTTCATATATTTTTTTTCACAACAAAGTTGGTATCACAAAAATTTAGGATGTCCAAAAACTAACATTATTTACAAGAAAACTGCGAAGAGTTTAGTACGTTTTTAGCTTGCTTCTTACAATTTATTGTACAATTTTTATAGCATTACGTAAATTTTGCAAATAAATATATTTTTGATTTTGATTTTCTTTATTTGATTTTCTTTATTTGATTTTGGTTATTAAAAAAGTTGCATGAAACTTTTAATCTATACTTTTCTCAAAAAATGTTGTATTTAAAGACTTGAAACAAGTATACCATTTTACTTCCACATTCAGTGGAAATATAGTGATGCAAAAAAATTTTGAAAATTTTAATATGTCATGAAACGTCGAGATTTTAAATTTGAGCAACAAAAAAATTCTGTCTAACTTTTTTGTGCACACGTTTATTTATTAAAAAATGACAGAAGAATACCATTTTTATGTGATATCTGCGGGTAAAAAGTTACGGCCATTGTGTCACATTAAACGTAGCGCCCTCTAGAACCTGGACAAAAATTGAGATGTGTTATGTATTGTACCATTACTTCTGAATCACTTGTATATTACGGTATGGTATTACTAGACTGAAGGAAGATTTAACTCGAAAACTGATAATTTGGCCAGACTGTCAATTTCTACAACATACTGCAATTTCAGCCAATTCCATCAAGCCATTTTCCATAAGATTTGTGTGGGGTTCTTTGGGGGTGGAATCTTGGGAGGGGGAAAAGCAAGTGTGCGAACTATGTAGAAACTGAAGATGATCCTTTTACTATATTACAGTAATAACCAATAAAGAAAAATTATATCATTACATATGAGATTATTCCTAAATTTTACATATTTTTTACCTCTAGTTACTGTACCATATTTCTATGTATTTACTTTTGAGACTCCTAGTTGATCAATAAACTTGAACCTAGTGTGTGCGTAACGTCACTCACTAAACATTTCAAATTGAGTCAGCTGCAGCCTCTTGCTCGATGTCTGGCCCGATGTATCTCGAAAACCATAAGACCTAGAAAGATGAAATTTTGTGGGCAGGACTTGTGTTTAATATTAAATTTTAACTTATTTAAATAATTACAATAAACACCAGTAGTAAATAATGTACCAGTTTACTTAATTTAATTATGAAGACATTGTATTTATCAAACGGTATTTAGGGATCAGAGAAATAGATGAACAGTCAACAATCAAAAACATTGAGTTTATTATTCGGTAATTTTAACAATTTTCCTTCGATTTAAATTGCCTGATTCTTTAATATTTCTATTAATAAATCTAATACGAGAATACATTTCGTATCTGTAAAATAGCATTTTCGCAGTATCACTTAATTCAGTAGCACGGAGCACATAAATGTGTTCTCTGATTAATGTAATTATTACAAATGACCCCATTGATTTGCTAAAAAATTTCATTCATTTTTTTGCACTTGGCAAGATAATTTAGCTTTAGAAGAAATTCCATATTTTCTACACTTACTAAAATTTGATCTCATTTAGTAACACATTTTGTTAACAAATTAACCGTTTTTGTGAGAGTTAAACGAAAAAAATAATTGTTTTATATTTTACTTTTTCATATTTTTGCCTCTGTCTTTTGTCTCGACCAACCAAAAGAATCGAAATGTATTATTCTATTGAGTGATAAGCCCTTGAACAATTTGGTTGGCATTATTTTTTACCTAAAAAAACACTACTAGTTGTACTAGCGGGTGACGTCACGGCAGAGACTGTGACAAAGGAATTTTTACGCGAGAGCGCATCTCTCTTTCGAAGTATCCTGAATCATGATCAATAATAAGAACTGATGATGTCCCTAAAATTTCATGTTGTACGCCAATGTCAATTTCTTAGTTGTTTTGCCGTTTCATACTATGTTGCGCTGTGGGCGGATTACCAAGCTTGAGGTTTGCTTCAACTTGTATTCAATTGTTACGTTGTATGTCCGAGCAAAGACAGCTAACATTTGTGTTTCTGTTGTTAATCTAATAAGGAAAATGATATATGTCGTATCTGAGACGTGGCTAATAAATAAATCAAATGGCGGAGGAGTTATTGCCAGTTTATTGGTATGCGATAATATTCAGAAATAATTCATTGCTTGAAATAGAAGTGAAATGCGAAACTTTAATGAATACGCTAGAATTATATTTATTTGTTCTAAATCTACGAAAATATACATTTCTGTGAGTAGCTAGTTAAAAGTCTTTCTCTTGAGTTCAATAATCTGATATAATTGTTAGCCCAGACGACAGAGAAAATTTTATAGTGAAACCTCCAAAAACTTACAAAATGAATATATTTTTTTAATGAGTTCGTTAAAAAGTGTAGAATAATATCCTGAAAAGTTTACATTCCGCTCGGATGCAGAACATAAAAAAAAGTGAAAAAAATATTTTTTTTTCATCCATTTTTTCAAAATCTTGAAATTAAGTCAGGGTAGGAAAAAATAAAAAATACAGGTGGGTAGACCACGTGTTTCTGAACAAAAAATGTCCTAATAAAATTTATCACTAAAGCCACGGTATCCCTGGAAAAAAATAGTGAAGTAACTTTGTCATGATTAGAGAATACTATTTAGGTATTATGCAAATCACAACTTACACACTTTTTTATTTATTATGAAAATATCTACTTTGTCACTCTGCGTGGCCAAGCGCACGATTAAATGCATACTATGGAACCTCTAAAAATTCTTAGCAGTTCTAACGAGTAGAATAAAGCTTTTTTCTCTTTCTGATTACACATTTTTAACAGTTTTCTTAGTGAGTAGGAGGATAAATAGTGAGTATGGAAGGAAAATATATAATTATGAACGCGTACACGGACACCACATATTGCCGCAGGATCGACGCAGATCTGCCGCGCCGTATCTCGCATGAATTTTTACCTGCATTTACTGTATTGTATTTATTACAGTTACACCTATCCACATTTCAATTACATCCAATGGATTCCTTATACATTTGTTGATGCATTGGAAAGGTTCCAGAATTTATATTCAAAACTATAGAGAGTTATAAGGATAAGATCGTGAAAATCGCTATTTCTGATCATGATGGGATTTATCATATTTTCGAAAAAATGCATACTAGTAAACGAATTTGTGTGAACATTCGAAAGTATACATTTTTTCCGAAATAGTGATATTTTAGTTTTTCCAGTGGGTCAATTTCTCGACAAATTACAGCCTCCAATATATATATTTATCCAAAAAATCATCAAGCAAGGAAATTAAAATGATTTGAGATGTACTTTTTTTGAATCCACGTTACTCCAACCTAATAAACCATAATAACCATGAAGTGTACATACTTTTTAACAGTTCTCAATGAAGAAAGAATTTTTTTGAGGGGCTTTCATTTTTTTCTGTATTTTTTATTGCGACGATTGAGTTCGGTGTGTCCCAGGATAGATGTAACAAGAGGTGTAATGGACCAAAAATTTTGGAATTTTGGAATGGTATTTGGGGATTGAGTCCAGCTTGTTGTAAAACTAAAGTATACCAAAAATGAGTTGATTTGGTGTTCTACAGGGTGTTTTATAAGCAAAGTTGTAAAAATCACCACTAATAAAGTACCTTTATTTTTCAAAATATGAAAAAATTCCACTAAGAAAAGTGATTTAGAATGCAATTTTATACCTCTATACCAAATTTTAGGAATATAAAATTATTTTTTGAAACTTCCCATTTTTTGCGAATTAAGAGTTGAATTGATAAATGTGTATGTGTATCCACTGCTTTTCTCATAGCCTACTTTTAGCTTCTACATAACTTTAAATAATAATTCACAAAAAATAATTTCGATGCAGTTTTAAATAAAATATTAATTTATTGAAAAAATGGGAAGTTTCAAAAAAATAAGTTTATATTCCTGAAATTTGGTATACAGGTATAAAATTGCATTCTAAATAACTTTTCTTAGTGGAATTTTTTCATATTTTGAAAAATAAAGGTACTTTATTAGTAGTGATTTTTACAACTTTGCTTATAAAACACCCTGCAGTACACCAAATCAAGTCATTTTTGGTATACTTTAGTTTTACAACAAGCAGGACTCAATCCCCAAATACCATTCCAAAATTCCAAAATTTTTGGTGCATTACACCTCTTGTTACATCTATCCTGGGACACACTGTATATATAAGTATATTTTTCTCATCCATCCTTTGCTTGTATTGTTTAAAACAAAAAAGCATCGGAAAGCTTCAATTTCCATGTTTTAAATCAACCAACATTCATGTGGATTGAACAAATTTTGATTTAGTGACATGTAATTCAGTGCGTCGGTGTCACAATCATGCGTATACAAGCGCGCACCCATTAATCTCTCTCGATATAACGTTACTTGACTATTTTTTTCCGGGAATACCGTGGCTTTAGCGATAAATTTTGTTAGGACATTTGTTGCTCATAAATACACACGTGATCTATCCATCTGTATGTTTTATTTTTTTATAGCTTGACTTAGTTTCAAAATTCTGAAAAAATGGATGAAAATAATTTTTTTTTCACTTTTTTTTATGTTCTGCGAAACGTAAACTTTTCAGGGTATTATTCTATACACTTTCACGAACTCGTTAAAAAATATATATATTCATTTTGCAAGTTTTTGGAGGTATATACCTTCATCGACTGGGCTATGTGGTATTTCGATAAATATTGTAAGTTGTAGTTTGTAACAAATGACGCAGGAGATAGGAAACCTAAATTGTTTTACATTTTTTGGGATAGAAAATTCCAATTGGGAAAGTGGATCATCTCTTACTATTATGAAATTGTAATTGTTTCTCAAATCGATCATAATGACAGACACTGTAATCTAGAACTTCTGTTCTGAAGATGATTCAAGTACAAGTTTTAATCATCTGCAAATAATGTCAACATGGTTGACGAAACGAGCGTTGAATCATAGCAATCGAGTGTAGTGTTCAAGTGTTCTTAACTCCCGACACAAAAAGGAGGGATGTTATGAGTTTTATGCGTCTGTTTGTATGTCTGTGGCTTCATTTCTCTTCCACAGAGGGTCAGATCTTGATGCGGTTTTCTTTAGTTGAAAGAATATTTTGCCGGGAAAGTTTCTAGCAACGTTTCATATGAGGGAGCTGAAATCAATAAAGAGTGTACTATAGCAATGTTACAGCAATTGTAGTAGAAAAATTCGTTTTCGCGCATATACATACACATGCTGTCTTATATATTTGTGAAATTCTAAGGTAGTATTAAATGGAGTATTTGAGGTTAAAAACTTTATTTCTCTAATTCGATATTTTGTTGATGTTAAGATTTTTTATTAAAAAAACATTAAGGGCTTCTTCTTTCTGACATTGACAATCATTCTTCTTCAAAAGGTTTTCCAGTTTCGCTGAAAATAAGGCCCAAAAGTATATGAAGCAAGGTGGTGCACTTTCATTTACAAAGGCAACTTGACGTCGTTCTTTCACAGTAAATTGCGATTTAGAAGAAATTATTTATTATTATACTTCTTCTAGGCCACATGGAGCCATAGTTCTGCTAGTAATGCTTATGAATTTAAAAGAAATTCTAATTATGTTGTGAATGTTAGAACTTATCCGCTGTTGACTCGACATGCCTCAATAACTGCATGTTATGTTACAAACATTTTCATCTGATGTGGTATTGCAAGCGAAAACACAACAAAACACAATAAATTTCTAATATAAAAAACATAATACGCGAGCTAGTTATCAAATTTATTCCTCGTTTATTATTAAAGTTAATTTAAAACATAATTGGGTCAACTGTAAATCGACATAAAACTAAAACAGAATTCTTATCTGGAACTTTGTAATTACCTATAGTACCCAGCGTAGAGCGAAGTAAAATACAAAATAGATATCTAATCAGCATCACAATAAAGTAATCAAAAATAGGCGTGGGTGTTCCTACCCACCAAGTCGTAAAGTCGCAGATAAAAACTCCAACAATCATGATGCATTAAATAGTGGAACGATAATAATCTAAATTAATATTGTTGAGTGTAAGAAATTTCTGTTTTTTTAATGTAATCACTAGCCCGATCAATTGGTTAAATATCTTCGTTTACAAGCCAAATAAAAGTGAAAAAGTTATTAAATGGGAAGAAGAAATTATCATTTTAAAGCATAACCCTTAATAAGAAAACAGTCGTACTAGGAACAAAACGGTTGAATACAATGTCCTGCGAAATATAAAAGCCTTCTTAAATGCAGTATTTCTTTAATCTTGTTTTTTTTATGCTTGTTACTTCGAGAGTAACAATTCGATTGATTTGAAGTTTGGTCATATCTTCACAAGAGTAACGCAAAATCATTACCATAGTATCCTTATAGGCTTCATAAGTGCTTCAATTTTTCCAGCTAATTAATAAATGAAACCGGTGAGAATGAATACGTTATGTAGTCTTAATAGGCAAAAAAAAAATACGGCATTAATATCTTTTTATCATAGTGCCGTTTTGCCCGTCCTAATTCTGGATTACTTTTGGATTTAGAGTTCTTAAGTTACGAACTTCCAATCAATGTAGGTTTGATCTTGTGACATCGATTCCTCCACACAAGTTATTTTTATTTTAAGGTCATCCCGCACAAGTCTTAGATAATTTGAAAATTCTGAACCTAAAGTTCGATAAAAAAACTGTACCGGAAAGAGCATATTAATGAACTGGCAGTAAGGAGCAGTAATGCGTTATATATATTATAAAATGTGTAAGTAGTGTAAGTTGGGGCGCAGGCAGAGAAGTCTTATAAGACTATACAAGACGTTAATTTGGTCAAAAATAGAATATGGTTATGTCGAGGGTTATGTTATTTACTCATCTACGTATAAGTAGTCTTTTAAAGTCTTAGAAAGAATTCATTGCGAAGGTTTGAGATTGTGCATTGGAGCCTTTCTAATTAGCCCCCTGTCGTCAGTACGCCAGCAGTGAATTTAAGAACACAGAGATAATTGAGCCATTATGGAGTCAACACACCGCTCGATCAACACACTTTGAATACTCAACATTTAACAATGGAGAAAATATTATTACTTTCTATGTTCGACCTACCATAACTAGACCAGCAATAATAGGTATAAATGACTTCTAGATAGTCTAGGGTATCATCAACCGTCGGTATATCATTTTGGGGCACAACAAGATCCCACCATCGACTATCAGTGTACCAAAAGTACATTTAGAATACACTATTTTTAAAGAAGAGAGAACAAATTCTGCCACTTTCTTAGCACATTTTAACAAAATTATTGATGTTTTCCAGATAGCCAAATATATACACGAATAGCTCAAGAACAGATAACGATGTTGGTAGTGCATTTGCATGTTTAGGAGAAACATATTCATGGACACTTAATCCGTAGGCGAGTATATAAGATAGTTAAAAGTGATAAGTTAAAAATTGCGAAAATAGTACCCATATTTAAATCTGGAAATGCTGATGACATCAATAATTATAGGCCAATAGCAATTTTAAATACTTTTGCAAAAGTCTTTGAAAAATATGCATCGAATAAAATCATAGCATTCTTCGAAAAATATAGCCTTTTTAATAAAAACCAGTTTGGTTTTCGAAAAGGACGGTCAACATGTAATTGTATTAACAAATTCTTAAACTTACTTCATGATAAACTGGATAACGGCGAGAAAACTATTGGTATTTTTCTAGATCTTAGTAAGGCGTTTGATCTAGTCTCTCATAAAATTCTTTTAGATAAGATGACTAAATACGGGGTTAGAGGACAAGCTCTAAACTGGTTTTATAGCTATTTAGAAAATAGACCACATCTAGTTAGCATCGATTCCCATCAGTCGGAAACGCTACACACTACAATTGGTGTCCCACAAGGGTCTATTCTAGGACCCTTGCTATTTATAATTTATATAAATGACTTAAATGCCCCGAACATATTTTTATTTGCTGATGACACTTCAATGGTAGTAGCGGATAAAAACTTAAATAGCGTTGTACAGATGAGTAATGAGGAATTAGAAAGTATTTACATTTGGTTAACTAATAATAGAATCTTATTAAATACGGGCAAGTCTGTATTTATTAGTTTCAAAAACACCTTGATGACCTCCGATAAAAGCCTCTATGTAAAGATCTCACATAAGACACTTATACAAGCCGATTCAACTAAGTTTTTAGGTTTATACATTTCTGAAGATTGTAGGTGGGGGACACATATTGACCAGATCTGTAAAAAACTGGCACCTGTTTGTTATTGTATCAAGCAATTAAGAGATACTGTAAATCTTGATGTCTTGAAAATATACTATTTCGCGAATTTTCATTCAATTCTTTCGTATGGAATTACTGCTTGGGGTTTTTCAAATGAGAGCTTGAGAGTTTTCAAACTACAGAAAAAAGCAGTTAGGTATATGTGTGGTATAAAATCAAGAGATAGTTGCAAAGAGTATTTTAGAAATTTAAATATTCTTACGCTGCCCTGCACATTTATTATGAGTATTCTCTTATATGCTAAAAATGAAAACTTTCAAACTCTCAACGAATTTCATCGGTATAATACAAGAAATAACGATATTTTAGAAATACCTCAACATAAAACAACGCTTTATGAACACTGTCCAAAATATTTAGCAATTAAGGCCTACAATAAACTACCTGTTGAAATCAAATTGTTAAGTTCAAATCTTTTTAAAAAACGTATCAAGGAACTGCTCATTGGTAAACCGTATTACTCAGTTAGCGAGTTCCTTAATGACAGGCTGTAATTTTATTTTATTTTTTTATATTGTTTTAACCTCACGTATTTTAAATTTCAATTACTCATACAATACGTTTTTTGTATTTACTTAATATTGAATATTATGATGTATACATTATACTATGTATGAACGTAAATATTTAATCAGATGTGTAAATATATATTTATATTATATATGTTCTTATTATTTTTACATTTTAATGTACATTAGTTTAATGTTTAAAGTGTTAGTTGTACCTATTTAGTTATGCGTGTATGTGTGTGTGTATGTATATGTGTATATATATGTGTGTATATATATGCATATATATGTATATATTTTATTCCTTATTCGTTTTATACTTAATTCTTGACTTGTCCTATATTATTATTATGTAATGATCAAATGGACCAATAAACATTATTATTATTATTATTATTATACACTGCTGAACTACACGCGATTTTACACGCTCTCAAATTTGGTGAAAAATAAGATAACACTACTTACTTTATATATACAGACCCATTAAGCTCTTTACAGGCCCCGCTCGACATTTTTAGTTCCAAACCGTTATATCAAATTAAACATGAACTACCGCTAAAACATGGTCAAATTAAGGGACTCCATTGGTACTCTCAGAACTAATAAGGATCAGACCATTGAGGTTTGGCTCCAATAATACGAAAAACTTTTTGAAAGAGACCATCCTGAGGTAGAAGATGACTGGCAAGAGTCATAGACTGTGCCAAGGAATTTGGGAAACAGGCCCGATGACTGGAGAATCTTCTTGCCACTATACAAAAAAGGAGCGACTCTGGATAACTCCAGATTATTGGCATTAATATCGCACGCCAGTAACATAATGCTGTAAATTCTTCAAGCCAAATTTCAGAATTATCTGCCATGGCAAATACTTCCTGAGCAAGCAGGCTTTGTTAAAAAACGAGGTACCAGAGAGAATATACTGCGACAACTTATCGAGAAGGCCAGAGAATATTACGTGCTTTCGTAGACTACCGTAAGGTTTTGGACAATATGAAATAAGACAAACTGTGGACTGTATTGTTGAAGATGGGGCACCCAGTCATCTGGTATTTATTATCCCACGACTCTGCTTTGGTGCTATTTTTCGCCACTTCGATGGCAAGTTGCTCAAAAACCGACCGATAGAAATGTGTGCCACTACAGAACAGTACTATACACGCCAAAACAAACATTTTGCGCCTTTGGTCCGGTAACTAACAATTTTTTTTTCAATTTCCGGAAGTTTCGTCTGCCAGCATAATTGGGGTATGTGAAGTACATATACTAACTACCTATGCGGATAAATATCGATAATCATTCGATTAAAAAAAGAATGTTCCCTTCCCTATCCTCCCACCATACCAAATATTTACAGAGAGAACAAACTTTGGTACTTATATGCTCTCTTCAATTATCTACTGGCAGACGGCAACCTTTCATTGTCGAATTTGCACGCTATTTCCTAGAATATAATACCGGTGTAAAAACACGTAAATTTCATATTTTGAAAAAAAAAATTGTCCTACGAGTCGATGCACTTAAACAATAAGCGATTGAAATTTTGAAATATTTAGCATTTTAAAGAAATATTTTGCGCTAAAATTTGTCAGGAAAGTTTATTTCAACAAAGGGCATAGTTTCACCAACTTCCGTTAAAACTGATTATTATTATACTCTTCGCAAATACGAAAACGAAGAGTATATTGCGTTTGATCGGTACATTTATAAAACCGAAAATATTGCTCGTAGACAAAGAATTTTCTGCTAGTGAACAAATTTTGAACAACTTTCAAAATGTCCGTCTGTCCGTCAGTCACGTTTAGTTATTAGTTATTTAAATTTGAAAAACATTTTTTTTAATTTTTGTTTTTGTAATTGAATAGAAATCTGGTGAAATGATATTTTGAATTATTTTAATTTCTATTTATGTATTTTACTAATATACATTTCATAATATAATATCCAACCCTAAGAAATATAATTTCAACTCATCGCTTATAATGTAAAAAATTACATTTTTTCAGGTGGCAGGTGATGGTGTAGTTCTTACGTTTTTGACTCGGAAAATTTATGAGCCTCATTTCAGACTCCGGCACGCCAGTAACATAATGCCTCCCTCAGAGATCTCTACGCACGTTGCCACGACATAACCCCACTAGCGGACTTCGTCCAGGAAATATCACAGAAATTCTATCAATTCAAGCTGGTCGATAGTCCGCTAACCCGCGATATAACACGAATCAGACAGCATAATGCCATACTTTTCGATATAAGACACCCCCTACCATACCAGGCGTTGCCTATCTTTCGGCAACTTCCCTAGCCTCACTTTCCTATACCACCTTTTACTTTTTATCATCTTTTACCTTCAAACCCTGTTCCATTCTCTCTATTCGTTTCTCTCTTTTGTTAATTTTGCTAATTTTTGTCCTTTTGTCCTTTTTTGTCTCCTTTTCAAAACCCCCCCTCGACCAATAACCTCTTGAAAATTTAAACTCTTTAAACTACAACTTTCCTTTCACCCTACCTTACCGGAGGCAGTCTGACCACCGGACGAAGGACGTTATTAGTTCGAACGGTTTTTTTCGTTGATTTTTCCCCGTATCAGCAACCAGACTTTTAAACAGTGCGCGATATTCTTGTGCAAATAAAAACCAATCAGTATAGTTTTAAGTTTTTTAAAAGTTCTCTAGTTCTATAAATAACCAAATTGTTAGATTTAAGCTTTTATTTCTTTTAAGCAGGAGCTGTAACCAAGACCAAATACCTTCCTGCTGTTATAGCCAAATTGGACCCGCTTCACCCGACCGCGCATTTACCACGACGCTGCGCGCCGTGGTTGCACGGTCGGCTCTGGACCGGGATCCAACTAGGCGCATCTTTGTAATGATTAATATTAATAAATCTTTTTTTTTTTATTGATTTGATTTGACTCGGAACCCAAAGGACCCGGGTTCGAAACCCACGTATGTTTTGGATATAGTTTTTTTTTTACTTTATTTTATACTGAGTGTTTGACCAACCAAGTTCGTATGATAAAATTAAAAATGTCTAAAACTAACATTAACAAAAAACTGCGAAGAGTATCCTACAGAATATGTAACAATAGGGAACTTGCCCAAAAAATAAAATTGAATTAAAATACTCATTATCGTAAATTAACATCATTAAAATCCCCATAGACAACAAAAAATAAAAAATAAATCTCTTCCAGAAATATAAGCGATTAAAATCTGCCAGATTTGAAACGTGACGTCACAAGGTGAAAGTCGGATGACGGCGTCAAGCAACACCGATTCTGCTTTGGCTTTGACAATTCCGCATGCGCATGCTCATTTGTCAGAAACAACTAGCAGTGAACACAACCTAACCTAAAATTTAAATACTACTCCGTGTAAGACATCTTCAATATTCTGAAATGTCACAAAATGCTACTTTTGATTCGTTCGTGCAGAGCCGAATTCTCGAATTGTGCAATTTGCGATCAGATTTATCTGGAAGACTTCCTCTTTACGTCGCGACATCGTACGGCCGTCCCAATGGTGTCAAGATTGCATGTTTTTGCAATTTTTTCGGCTCCGAAATGTAAGCTGTTTTTTGCTCTTTTTCGCAGATATCTCTGAAACGGTGGGAGTTAGCTCGAAATAAAAAATAAGGTCAAACGAGTATTTTCCACTAAGAATCTGTTGCTACCATCAGAATTTTGATTTTTTTTTTCGTTTCGAAGATAACTCGGCAAAAAATCGCGAATTTTGAGCTTCTACAGTTGTCAACTTTTTAATCTTGGCTCCTACGCCAAAAGAATACTCTAGGTAATTTAAATAGAATTAAATTTGCTAAAATTAATTTTTTTTATTCTTCGAATTCCGACAAAAATGAAGGATTTAGAGGGGGCAGGATTTGAGACTTTTTTTTTTTTCGGTAAAATTTCTCCATTTTGTCACTGTAATTAATCGGTAATTAACTGAAATCGATCTCATATACAATGTTCACTTAATATCATGTACTATTTTGACGCTCCGTTAATCTCGACCCTTCGAAACAAAGATTTACATACAGGAAAACGTGTAATTTCCTACATTTCCTGGAATGTCTCGATAATTATCGTTTTTTTCGAAAAATTTGTAGACAACTTATGTAAAGAGGATTGATTGAGCTTTCCGACACTTTTTTAAAATTTTTTCTCTAACATAAAAAACAAAAGACTTATGACCGAATATGCGGACGTCTCAAAGCCAACCGCTGCCCAGTCACTAATTAGGGTGAAGTACGCCATCTGTTGGACATCACGCGAGACTAGTTTTCACCCGGTGACGTCACAGTGCATTTCGTGAGGAGTGGCGAGGATTTCAACTTTAATTATTTATTATTAAGTAGTATTAATAAGTATTTAAGAGCTGAAAATGTTTAAAACTAACATTGACAAAAAACTGCGGGGAGTATCCTATAGAATATGTAACAATTATAAAAAGTTCACTAATTTCACTATATTTCTTAAATTATTAAAAAAGGCATTTTTTAGTTGTTTTAATTTTGTTAAAAATTTTATTGCGAACAATTTGGTATTTTTATTCTTTCCTTGCAATTACTAAGACCGGAGATAATAAGGAAAATAGCAGAAAAATTCAATTTTGAAATAAAAATTGTTTAAATTTTACAAGAAGCAATTTAATCCAAAACTTCTCATAGCATTTGTTATTATACCTACAACAAATTAAAACAATAATATTGCTGCAGCTAGAGAATTCCTTATTTCACCTATTTTGATGCTTAGTTTGACTCCACTATTAATGAAACTGGCTTATCGGAAGATGATTAACATTACAAATATAGCAATTATTTAGAGAATTAATTTTAAGAAACTGCGAAGAATAGAATTAATAAAAACTCCAGTAACGCCTAGTTTTTCTTAGAAATTTTCTTTATCAATGATGCCAATTGTAGAAGATGAAAAAAGTGGTCACAGTTTCCTCGACACTTGGATTATCAACTTTCACAGCAGAATCTGACGACACATTTTTATTCTCTATAGCCGATTATTTAAGGACCTTCATTGATAATTTATATTATAACTAAAAACAATATATATTTATTACTTGTTATATTGTTATTTATGAGAGGATACATCTACATGTACATGTTTACGAATAATTCACTCGACATATGTTCCATCATTAATTCTATGGGCATTATGTACGTGTCATATGAAAAATACTTTTCGTCATTGTGATGTTTACAACGATCGAACAAAATCGAATAGTGCCATTTTAAAAAGTTATACAATCGCACAATGGGCCATGATTAACAGTACGTCAAAGTATAAATTGTTCAAAAGCCATCAGATAAGTTAATTTCTAGACGGGTCTGTTTCTGATAGTGTGCCCACGTTGATGCCCAAATAAAGGATGACTGTACCGTCCAGTCCACTTACAGATCACCTATCTGGATTATTTAAAGTTAAACTTCAGATCTATAGATAACAGAAACAAATTACGTACATACTTGAAACATGCGTCTGCTTGGTTACACTCGGATTTATTTGTCAACATTTATATTTATACGTATAGAACTATTGTGGGCTGTGGTACTGCGCTTGTAAGGTTGTAACCAACACCGTTGATTATCTGGATAAACCAGAGGTTGCTTGGGAAATCAAGACTTCTTGTTAGCAAGACGGCAGAGGTCTTTAAGAAACCATTTACACAATGCATCATGTTTATTATTAAGACTCTTCGTCGCAGTGGTCAAGAGACGGAACATATGGTATACCAGGAAAGTGCGTTGAGTTAAAAAATGCATATGAATTCACCAATCATGGATAATTTATTGCCTAGCTATTGTTCAAATGCGTTTTTTTTATAATGATCACAAAACACATGCCATTCTGCGTGAGAATATCAGGTTATGAAAAATTTTTATCAAATACGTAATGTACAAAGAGTTCTTGCAAGACGTTTATTGTTCGGTGATGACTATTATTTGAGGTAGTCGGTGCCGGTCTCACTTGAAAATCACTCCCGGCACTTCGGTATGCATACAGAAGTGTGAATGTTTGTAGTTTGCCATATAGACAGGGTATAGTATTTATACAATCAATTGGAAAACTATAGAAAGACCCGACAAACAAATTTAGTCATAATGGTTTATAATCACATATGTTCATAGTGGTACCGCTGTCAGGTAAATCGCTGCAAAAAGAGTCAAACTAAATATCTGTTTTGATGAGTATTTTCTACATTAACTGATCTGTTTCACGAAAGAAAGTTTCTTAAAAAGTGTCATGATTTTGTTTTATAAATATTTTTATTTTGCAGTTAGGTATTCGTAATAGAAATCGACTCAACACAGCTATAGGTACTAAGAAACGTTCCCAAAGTAGACATGACGTCACCTCCCTGCAGGCACATAGGCCTGTGTGTAATACGGGCCTGTTGTTTTTTATTCAAAGACTAATGTGATACTATTGATCAACATGCTTTAGAACCCCTATATCCAAAATTTAAAAATTTTAAATTATATTTTTTAAATATTGAATAATTAACAACTTTTAAACGAATTGTGTTTTGAAAAAAAAATCATCCTTCATTTTCTTTTTAAATTCACTTTTTCTACAACTCAACGTCATCTATACTTTCAAATTTCATAGGCCAAGAATATTCATTGAAAAATTACTGTATTAGGTGAATTGAATTAAAATAGAGACCATTTTAAACAGAAAGGTTTTATCTTTTCAATTTATTTTGTGCTTACAGTTATATCATTGAACTTATTACTGACTTATATTATTGAAAATTTAATTTGAAAAACTTATTTTGGATTCGTAGACTTTTTTAATTTACCCATTAAATATCTTGAATAATATGCCACGAAAGAAAAATTTCTCGTGGGTTACCTACCTATTTTTTTTAATATCGCAATTTCGCATTTTTTCGGTAATTATAAAATAAAAAATGATGTAAAACACTCAAACGTAAAAATAACAAAAAAATTGCAAATTAGAGATTAAAATATAAACTTATCAATGGCAGAATTTTATCCTATTGAAGATTTCACATTTTACAGTTCGTCTGAAAGTTATAGCAACCTAAGGGCCGGCTTTTTAATGCAAGGTTAAGCACTTTATCATACAGATAAACTAACTAGAAGTTTAGAATGTGCTTCTATTAAACATTTTTAATATCGCAACTTCACATTCTAAACTTCTAGTTAGTTTATCTGTATTATAAAGTGATTAACCTTGCATTGAAAAGCCTTCCCTTAGGTTGCTATAACTTTGAGACTAACTGTATCAGAAAATGGTTCAAAACGTGTGATTCAGAAAACGGTGTTTTTCTTTGCATGTAGCTCGTATGACTGCTAAATAATTTAAAATCTTATAACTTTAGGAAAATGAAGATGAATGTATAAACTTACAAAATACAATAACCGCTTTGTACTTAATTATTTCAGCATAAAATAAACTGGTTTTGAATAACAGCAAAAATTTTATGGTGAGCATCCTTTCTCTCTTTTACCTGCTCCGATCCTGCTATTTGTGGCGCTGCTCGTGTCTCATGTGCGTGTTATTGATTTGCTTGTGTGCGAGTAAAAAGTGTCAGCTGTTGTTTTTCTTTGAATCGCAGTTTTTTAATTTTTAGTTTCTTTAATTTTATTTGTATTATTAATTAAATAATTGCCTTAAAATTAAGTATAGCGTATTTCGTACATAATTTGGTGAAAGCAACAGATTAGTGCGTGAAAATCAGTTACATATAAACTGTGCTTTGTACATGTGTGTTGAAGGTTATTATATTATTTTAACAAGGAATTTATATAGTTTTTGAATTATTATAAATGTTTAGAAAAGTAAGTACAATACATCTATAGATATAAAAAAGATTCATTGCATTTTAACGAGAACTGGAGCTAGATTATATTTTGATTTTATTCTGTTGAAGGGTTGGGGGGTAAATATGTAAATCAGGCAAGTAAGAGTGCATGAAATTGATATTTAATATATGCAGGGTGATCTACCATGACATGCAAAATTTATCAATAGGTTGTCCCCACCGAAAGGAGTTAAAAAAATGAAAAACAAAAAAAAAATGACCAAAAAAATTACCTTTTTTTTGTAGAAATCCGCCGCCAGTGACTTTAACCAATTTGACGTAACGCGGTACAATCATATCACTTTATCAGACTTGAGATTGACACTATTGACAGCAAAGCTGGAGAGGGTAGAAGTGACTTTTTGGTTTTAATCAAATCACACTACAAAAATAGCGAAATAAATCGAAAAGACAAGTAGATATAAGAGATATTTACTTAAACTTGTTAATAGCAGAAGAACACCAACTTCGGCGGTACTTTGTACCTGCCGGTGGTGCCCTGATTGTTCGACTGAAAGCAAAAAACGCGGCATAATGGCCGCACCCGTCGGATTAACAACTTTTTATGCCAATTAAGGAAATGTAAACATCTTCAATATGTTCTTTCACAAGTAAGTTCGTCGCCCTAGTGTATCTTCGTAAGTTTTAACCATTTTTAATATACTAAATTACACTACACTCTAAAATTTTGCAGGGGCTTTCCCACATTGAGGACTAGAACGCCATTTTATTTTCCGCATATCATGGTAAATCACGTTGTATAAGAGAAGCTATGGTCTCAGAAAATTTGTTGGTATTAGCCATTGCCACCCCCAGCCCATTATTAAAGGGGGTGAAAAAAAAAAAAATTTTTGATTTAGTGCGTGTATAAGAAAGAAGAAGAAAGGCCTTAATTTTTTTTTTTTACTTCATCCACCCCCGTTCCACCACCTCCACCCTCCACTACCGATGTGGCATATCGTCATTTTCTAATGTACTATTGTAAGGATAATTCTTCTCCCTCTCTTTCTTTATTGATGATGTGCAGCTCACTGAAATCTACCCATCATAAAAAATTCCGACAAAGCGCCGGCGTTTGATCTGTGCTGCTGTTAAAGTACCGCCGCGGTAAAGATCAACGTCGCTTTCTCAATTGATATTAGCAATACTATAATAAACCGCTGCCCAAGGAATCACTACTTCCACATCCAGATTCTCTATCCAAGTCACTCACAAGGAAAAAAACTTTATATGTGAAAATAATTGTTTATAGAACTTTAATAATATAATATTTGAAATCCTCTACCCCAAAAACCTATAAAACGATACCCCACATCGGTAGTGGGGTTGGTGAGGGGTGGTAGTGGGGGTGGATGAAGTAAAAAAATATATTTTGAGGTTTCTGGTTCCTGTACATAGGTACACTAAATCACAATTTTTTTTCATCCCCTTTAAAAAGGGGGTGGGGGTGGTAATGGGGGTGGCTAATGCCAAAAATTTTTTTGAGACCTTAGCTTCTCTTGTATATACTAAATACCAATTTTATGGACTCTTACCTGCTTGATTGACCTATTTACCCCAAATTTACCCCAATTTACCCCCCAACCCTTCGACGGAACAAGACGAAAATATAATCTAGTTCTAGATCTCGTTAAAGTACACATGTGTACCAAATTTCAAGTCAATATCTTAAACGGTTCCAGAGTAAACGTGCGCACAAAAAAAAGTTACAGACAGACCGACAGACAGAAATTTTTTTTTCACTCAAACTTAAAATCTCGACGTTTCATGACATTTTAAGCCTATTTGGACAATAAAAATTTTTAAAATTTTTTTTGTCGTTACTATACTTCCACTGGACGTGGAAGTAATATTACACCTGCTCACACAAAATTTAAAAAAAAACCGCTGCCCAAGGAATCACTTCTTCCATTCTCTATCCAAGTCACTTACAACGAAAAAACTTTGTATGTGAAAATAATTGTTTATGGAACTTTAATAATATAATATTTGAAATCTTCTACCCCAAAAACCCATAAAACGATACTCCACATCGGTAGTGGGGTGGGGGTGGTGATAGGGGGGTGGTAGTGGGGGGGTGGATGAAGTAAAAAATATTTTGAGGTTTTTGGTTCCTGTACATACACTAAATCCCATTTTTTTTTCATCCCCTTTAATAAGGGGGTGGGGGTGGTAATGGGGGTGGCTAATGCCAAAATTTTTTTTTGAGACCTTAGCTTCTCTTATATATACGAAATACCAGTTTCGTGGACTCTTACCTGCTTGATTTACCCATTTACCCCAAATTTACCCCAATTTACACCCCAACCCTTCGACGGAACAAGATGAAAATATAATCTAGTTCTGTGTGTGTGTGTGTGTATATGTTTCAATGGCACTGGATATATCCAACTAGCCAGTCAGTTTTAGATTGTAATTTAAATAAGTTATTTTATAATATTCTTAAATGCCAATAACTACATTACAGTCATTATTTAAAGACATTTCAAATATCCTAAGATTCGAGATACTATAAAATAATTGTTGTTAGTATTATTAGTGTAGATTTAGATATAGTATTGTTTTTTTTTTTTTTTTTTTTTTTTTTTTTTAATTTTGTACTGATTTTGTTCTTATTTATTTATTTTTTTTTCCTTTTCTTTCCTCTTTTTTTTTATTTTTACTTTTTTGTTTTCGTTTATTTTTTTAAACATAATTTTAAATTTGTTTGATTTTTTTTTTTTTTTTAAATTTTTAATTTTGTTTTTTATATTTTTTTTTTATTTTATTTTTTTTTTTTTCCAATTTTGATGTACAGACAAAGCTTTTATCACAATGATGTTTAACAGAATATATTAGTATACTTATCTAATGTTAGTTTATTTACATCTTAGCCGACTATCATTATACATTATTACATTTTTGTATAATTTGTTTTAATAAATTCATATAAGATGAAATAGGCTTTTATATTTTTCAGTGAAAGCAATGTGGATATATTCACTGGTAATTGAATTTTTTCTTTTACTAGGTTTTTGTACAAATTATCAATATTTTCTTCTAATCTAGTTCTAGATCTCGTTAAAGTACATATGTGTACCAATATCTCAAACAGTTCCAGAGTAAACGTGCGCACAAAAAAAGTTACAGACAGACAGACCGACAGACAGACAGACCGACAGACAGACAGAAATTTTTTTTCGCACAAACTTAAAATCTCGACGTTTCATGACATTCTAAGCCTATTTGGACAAATTTTTTTTGTCGTTACTATACTTCCACTGGACGTGGAAGTAAAAAAAGAGAGCCAATCAGCCGATTCTGACATTAAATTCCAAAAATACATGGGAAATAAGTGTTCGCATGTCTGAGACTGACCAACGAAAATACTGGTAATAATATTACACCTGCACACAAAAAAAAATTGAAGAAAAAGATAGCAGCAGATTCTGACATTAAATTCAGTTTCAGCGACCAAAAATACATGTAAAACAAGTGTTCACATGTCTGGGACTGAAAATTTTTGTTTTTTGTGTGCCGGTGTAATTAATAGCCCGAAAACTCTGTAACTACATAATGGTTATAATTATGTAATATGTAGTGCCGAAAAAACTTTAACAAGAGTACTTATTACATAAAAATCGGCTTTTTGTTAATTTTTAACCTTATGCATATTTTACGCTCAATCATTACTCTGGATTCCTACGAAATTTTTCTCAAACTTCAAGAAATATGGGGCCAGTGATACATTGCATTAAAATTAGTAGTTAAGTATTTTAGGAGTAGCTGATACCGAATCTCATATCCAAAGTTAAGTATTCAAAATTGCAAATCTAATATAGCTGCCATAATTGCAATATCGGAAAGTATTTGATTTGGTGCGGCAATAAGAGCAAGCGAGAGCGAAGCAAGCAATGACGTACATTAAGGGGCGTGTCACATTTTGCCTCTGCTAGGGTACTGGTAGACGCCTTTATTGTGGGCGGTCGGTTAAGTCGTTGAAACTATGCAATCCCAAAAGCAAAACTTTCCGATACTGAATTTGCGAATTTATGTGAAATTTGATACCTGGAGATTTAAGGATTCTCTGGTAACGAGCTTGACGTTAAAGTTTGAATATTCAAAACGATGATATATTCCTTTAAAGAGTCAATAAAAAGATTGTAAAATCTCTTGGTAAGTATTATAAATCGTAACATTAAAATAATAATACTAATTTTGTGATTAAATAAAAACGCGAATTAGATTAAAAACTAGTTTATCATAACTTTAAACAGAATGGGAAAGGCAAGTAAAATCTAAAAGGAGATGGCGCCATCATAGCTTGTTCCCATCAGTGTTTGAAGTTATAATAAATATTATTAATTTTGAGACAGTTTTATGCTTATTTTTATCACATATTGTAATAATCAGAAAGTTTATTAATTATGTACTCACCATGGAGAGTATATGAACTTAAGGCTGAGTAAAGAAAACGGGGTGCTAGTTTACGTGGAAGAAAAGCAGAACTTGTTGAAATATGTTATTATCTATTAATCCCTGAATAATTGTTTAAAAATTGTAATAAAAATATCTATTCTGGTAGACTGGAGTTATAGACAAAAATTTTAATTTCGAACGTCCTGAATTCAACGAAACTGAAGCGCCTGGAATTCAATGACCTCCAATAGAAAATGATCGGGATATCAATAGCAACACTATTCTTCCACCAATACACAAAATACAAATAAGACATTATTTTGACTGGTAAATATTTAATTAATATGTATCATATGGGAAAATGATTTTTTGAATCCAATATATTATCCTTTATTTATAGATCTTTGGCAAATTTTCCTGACTACTTCCAAAATTTAATGATTTTTTGCGTTTCGAGCTGTTAAGCGGGCTTCTTCTCGCTGCTGCTTCTGGTGATTGTAGCTTCATATTCCACGGAAAGATAGACGGAACCGCCGATTTCTTCAATTATTTATGTTGATATTCAATACCTGAAGATTTATAAATATTTTTTCTCAATATAATATAAAGTATCCCTCAAAATAAAAAAAAAACACAAAATTAAACAAAATATGCCTGATTTACTAATAAAAAGCGATAATACCTGTATAATAACTTGTTTTCTGATAATCATCGTACGTGAAATAATTTCTACATAACCTAGAACTGTCAGTAGGTACAAATTCGCTCCTTCGTAAGGCTTTTAACCACAATCTTTTCATTTTTGTATTTTGAGGGAACTTGTAAGTTCCTATTTCATTACATTTTGGTACACAACAACACGTCATATTTAAAAAAAAATGAAAACATCAGTTAATACCATTGAAATGCCAATAATCTTGGGAACAAACTATGCTAGCGCCACTGCCGTAGTTGCCTTCCCCGTTAAAAATACTCTGCACTCATTTTTTAAATGTGTATTTGCATTTTATACAAACAAGATCCGCGGCGTAGATAATTCGAATAGGAAATATATATTTTATGTTAAAGTGTGTGTATTTATACAAAGAATAAAAATATTGGATGTTATAGTTGAAATGTGGGGCGAACACTGATAAGACTTTTGACATAAAACTTGATAACTTTCATATATCCATTTAGTTCCAGCTTATTGAGCACTTGGATTCCACCATAAATCGCGGAGTGTAACCCGAAGATGTATCGTATTCTATCTACATTTTGCAGAACCTGACCCCCTTCGCGTTCCAGCGGACATTATATAAATACATGGTGATATATACCCGATATCTCGCGTGGGCGGACGCCCAACTATCGAACGTGAGATATACCAAGATAAAAAATTTGAAAACCTCCATAAAATGTGTCTCCCTTTATCTATGATATCAGTTGAACGCAGTTTGATACCCATTTAATGAATACATTATCTCTGACACGGCTTTGATTTATACTGCGGGGAGTATAATTATTATTGTACGTATCGTATAAAATCTATATATGTAATATATATTTTGTGTTTCCGGAAGGCATGGGCGTGGCGGATTTTGGTTTCTTGATTGTGAACAACTTTACATAAAATTTAGAGTATTGTTTAATGGTTTTATTTCCTTGATATTACTAACTATTTTTTGATATTATACACGATGGCCCAAAATTCTTTCTCGATGTTTCTGCGGTTGATAGTATATTAAAAAAATTAAGGTATTCTTTTATATAAAAGTTTTTCCGAAAATGGATGCCCCTTTAGTGAGGCATAATAAATATCAGTTTTCCTGCAATATCTTCCACCTGCCTTAAAATATAATATTTTTAATTTAGATATAGCCCTTCTGGACACCAGTTTACATAATATCAGTCCACTGTTCTGCTTATGGGAAAGTTTTCGGGTGTGGTTATCGGTATTTTACCTCTAACTTTTTATATTTTACATATTTCTAAAAATTGTTGTAAAAAAATAATTTTCAGATCATTACAGATAAAAAATCGATTCTTATTGCATTTAGATAAACCGAATTGTTCTCAAGTAATTTATGTTTACAAATCAGCTTGCATTTACATTTTATTAAAAAATCCTTTGACATAAATAAAGCTTTGAAGGATAAAGTACATAAAATAATTAGGTTAAACTTAGAAAATATTGCTAATTGTCAATATAAAAATTATTTGAAATATCCCTTCATTTTCCCTAATGCACAATATTTTTTAAGGAATGCTCTACTGCTCAATGCTGTCAATTTGAGTGTCATACACCCTTAATTTTTTCACCTCAAAAAAAAACATTACTCTATGATAATTGGTTTTCGAAAAATATGAAAAAGTAGTGGGCAGTCATAAAATGCGATAAAATAAGCAATATTTTAAATGCTTACGTTACATATGTTAAAAAAATTATGCACAAACCAGCTACACCGTCTTTGATGGCTACCCAAATAATGCTTCTTCGTTATATATAAAAGCAGCAGAACGTTTACGTCGATCTAGTAAACAAACAGGCCGTGAAATGGTTAGTATTCGACAAGTCAACAGATATATGCTTTTCACAAGAGAAATGTTTAACCAATGAATGTAATAAAATTCGACTTATTGACATTCTTCGTAAAGAGCTTGATAAAGCAGGATTTCAAACAAAGCAAGCTGATGAAGATGCTGATACTTTAATTGTAAACACTGCAATTCTTTTAGCTGATGTAAATGAAAATGTAAAATAATTGGAGAAGATATAGATTTACTTATGATACTAAATCAATTAGGACATTTAAAGAATAACATTTTTCTACTTAAACCAAGAAAAGGAGAAGTTGCTGATTTTGTCATGCTTTTACCGGATGTGATACAACGTCTTGCTTTTACGGCCAGGGAAAAATAAACTGAAAATAATTGCAAATAACGATAGTTTACAAACAGCTGCTAATGTTTTTTATGATTCAAATGCAGTACCAGAACAAATTTTTAATTTGGCTAACACAATTATTTGCCATTTATACGTCTTAAAACACGAAAACATGACACTCAGTGAGTATCGCTTCTTCTTATTTCAAAAATTAACTTGTAAGAAATCTTTTAAATTAGAATTATTACCACCAACTGAAGGTAAAACAACATGCTTTGAGGATATATTTACAATTACAATTTTGGTTAGGAAATGAAAAAAGCCCTGCTCAATATGGTTGGACAGTTTCTCCAAAAGATCTAAATCCAGTTTATACTGAAGAAAAGTTAATTCCGGAAAAGTTGTATATGTTTAAGTATTTGTGCAGATTGTCGCGGCGAAACTTGCTATAACGTTGAACTTAAAAACATTGAGTTACCTGACGATGATGACGATGTAAATGTAGATATAGATGGTGAGGTAAATCCAGACGAACCAGATGAAAACGAAGATTTAGATTTGGAAAGTATTAAAAGAATTAGATTGGCTGAAAACGATTCGTAAGTTAAGTTTGTATGCGATATACAGTTTATGGGCCCTGTCTCACAGCAATTTCTTCTCAACACATACAGAAAATTCATAAGATATTCAACTTTAATTGGATTTTTTTTATGCAAAAAAAAATTATTTTTCAAATTAAATTTTCACCACTTTTTTTCCGAGTAATGACCATATAGAAAAAATTTGAACAACTCTCGAAGAATAGAATTTTTCTTCTCAGAGCAAAATCTGACAGAAAGTGAAGATAAGTACTTCACTTTCTGTCAGATTTACAAAGTCTATTGTTTCATTTATTTTCGCACTTTTTATACTAATAATAATAGTAATAATACGTTTAATGTTTACGTCAACTTAAAAAAAAGATTTTGGAAATATTTTTATAAACATAATATATAGAGCAAACAAAAGACCTTATGTAAACCAGTTCTCGGACAAGACACAGGCCAAAAAATGGGCAGCTACTGGAGGCGACTGACACGTCCCCGCCAAATGTTTGTTAAATTTCGTTAATTCAATTAATTCCTGGACTCATTACCGCTGAGCTATGCGATGTAGTACCTCGGATGCTGGAACGTACACTTAACAACCCACCGTCGCAGGACATGGACAATCATTTTTTTGACTGAAAATAAGCGGAAGAGAGTTGATATTATATATCATTTAAATAAGAATAAAATCTACTTTCGAAAGATACAATAAAAATGGATATTATATTGCAAAATAAGGAAGTTTATGTGCCAAAAACGCACTAAACGTATAGTAATCCGATCACCATCAAGACCTTTTCGGCTCTTAGTCTATGTAAGGAAGGCAAAAATAGTGTAAATATTTCGTACAAAGACGAGATTACCCCCCCCGTTTTCAAGGGTGCTAACACGATGCAAGTGGTGGGAGAAGCTTTTGACCGCCGCAACCCCCTTATGGATCCCTTTATGTTTCCATATATAAACGGGTCTGGGGAGTGATTTATCAACGGGTTATACTTGAAATAACATGGAAGAGGGAAGTGGAATCCAGACAGCAGGTCTAGGGGGTTGATTAAACTCTCCCGAGGGGTGGGAGATCATTTTTTTCAAATGATTCGGTTCAAACGCGTATCCCCCGTTGTCGGTGTCGTTGCTTACGGGAAAAATATTCATTTTTAGCTCGAACCTCTCCGAGTGACGGTTGGTTTCTGCCCGTTTGAGGAGGGGTTGGCGCTAAAGATTAATACTTTTCCCGTGATCGGCGACCCCGAAAACGGGTAGATACGCGTTTGAACCGAATCATTTGAAAAAAAAAAGACTTTCCACCCCTCTGGAGAGTTTAATCAACCCCTTAGGCCTGCTGTCTGGATTCCATTTACTCTATAAACCCCTTTCATGATATTTCAAGTATAACCCGTTGATAAATCACTTCCCAGACCCGTTTATATATGAAAATATAAAGGGATCCATAAAAGGCCGTTTCAGGGGGTTGCGGCGGTCAAAAACTTCTACCACCACTTGCATCGTGTTCAGCACCCTCGAAAACGGGGAGGGGAGGTAATCTCGTCTTTGCACCAAATATTTACAAAAAAGTCGTCTTCTAATACTTCTTCATTACATAGACTACATGTACGTTACCAATATTAGACTTGTGCCAAATATCATTAAAATCAGTTTCCTAGTTTTGGCGCTATCGTGTCCACATATTTACACACACACTCATACACACATACATGTTATAAAAACAGCTTTTTCATGTTCCTTAGACCTCAAAATGTAAACATCTGGTGATTTATCAATTTTCGATTTTTGTAACCTCTCCATTTTTGTGTTGGGAGGTTGAATATAGGTATTTAGGCATATAAACTTACCTAAACATAGATGTGAAATAAAAGACTAATGTTATGTTTAAGTATCAATATAACAAATACTTATTGATAACAAAACATTCATTATAAACAGATAAATATAACACATGATTAATAAATAAGTAATAATAGCTATAAAATTATAACGGATAGACCTCGAGTCGAAGAAAACAAAATGCGAATTCCTCCGTAGAAGATTGTTTGACTATTCGCGACCATACATCATTTATTAGCACATTACAGTGAGTTAAGCAGGTATAGCTTGTATTACTTTGTAACTTTTTAAAAACCAGTTACTTTTGGTCAGTATCTAAATATAATTTTTTTTTTTTATCAAAAATTGCCTGAAGAAGGTGGAGAAGGTCTAATTTTTTCACTTATAATTTTTTGCCAAGCCAAGCTTAAGGATAGAATTTTGCAGAGTGAGGGGGAAGTATGCGTTTATTTTATATTTAAAAAACCAAACATAGTATAATCTTTGAAACTGTTTCAGACACTTGCTATTGTTCTAACGAATACAACTATATTTTTTTAATTTCAAATTTCTGTTGTACTTGAATATCGTAGTTTGCCAATGAAAATGGTTCCTAATTTCATTATTAAAGTATAGCACTGTATACGAAGTTTATGATATAAACTGTACATGGTTGTATTCCTTAGAACAATGGGAAATATCTGAAACTATTTTAAAGCTTATACCATTTATGATTTTTTAAATATTTATAATAAATCGAAAATAAACGCATATTTCCCTCTCACTCTGCAAAATCCTATCCTTAAAGTAACGAAATAAGTTTTGTTTGGGACAGAACGCCATACTGTATATTTTAACATTTTACTCACACACATTTTGAGTTGATGTGGCAGCAATTCAAAACTGTGTTTTTACGATGAAATAAATTTTACATTTTAATTCAGACATAACTGAGTAATAGGTACCTAGAACGAGATAGCATTTAAATTATATCTCTGATCATCGTATTACATGCTCTAATGTATGGTTTTATGACAAAGTGGTAAAAAGCTTATTTAATATTATGAATTTATATTGAACAACGTTTACTCATGCAACGTTGATATAAGTAGAGATCAGCTGTAAGATATTAATACATAAATTTTAATTAGTTTGATTATTTCGTAATAGAGAGTAGTAATAAATGCGTTTGGAACGTATTAATTAATGATAATCTTTCATTTTATAAACTCATCTAGTCAATCTGGTCCAGTATTTAGGGCCGGTTTGATAGAAACAGCTTAAATTATAATTCACCTAGAAACAGTTTTTCCGGAGAGTTACGTTGCATAATCATAATATATCATTTTATTGTATAATAATTCCTTCGTTACAAAAATAACAAAAATGTTTATCTCTTTTATCTTTTGTTATAATATCTGTACATTTTATAGAAAATATTACTTGGAAATGTAAATGTACAAACACATAGCAAAGAAAACTTGTAGATCTCCAAAAAAGCACATAGCAAAATGTATCGAAGTGATATTTTCAAGATAATGTTTTTGATTATTGTGCAGAAGATGAACGCCATCGAAAAGAACAATGGATACTGAACATAATTGAGAGACTAAAATAAGAATTAAAAGAAAAAAGAGAGGCAGAGAGCAGCCTTAGCGAGGAAATTCATTGAAAGCATATATAACGTCCACTTGATGAAACCAAATGTTCAGAAGAAATAACAATATTTACATGAGGATAACATCAATGCATCACTGTAACACTGGACCAAGAAAATGGGGGAAGGAGGGAACGCAAAGAAAGACCGAGGAGAAGAAAAACAAGAAACGGACCACCAGTCCTTGGACAAGGACCATTAAATAGTCAAGTGCTACAAATAATGGTTAAGGCGAGAAGAAATCTACACTTGAAATAGATAAGATAAACAACGAATGAAGGCACTAGGGACTGGAAAGGCTAAAGAAGCAAACTCTAGAAATTATGAGCATAGCATGGATAGAATTTACTCTTCTACCCATCTTCTATGCCATATGGTGACTTAATTTGGGGATGGAAAGGGAACGTGTTGGTGTGGTGGTGGAACCATACTGGCCGTCCTCCTTAGGATCAGTTTGCACAGACTATGGACGATTATGCGATTGCAGAAGATTAACACACTGTAATGTAAGATATAAATAATACGCTCAATTCCTGCTCGAACGGCTAGAGAAATCCATCGAGAAACCACCAGATTACCAAATAGCATTCATCAAATGCAGACCAACGAACGATAATATGCATACCACCTGAAGGATCCTGGAAAAAAGAATGAGGCGATAGTCAACACCTTGAGTAGCAAAAGAGTATCGTACTACCTAATAAAAAGGATAATAAAAGCCTACCTGCCCGAAGGCACTGCCATTTAATGATTCGGACAGACAACGGAAATTAAACCGAAAAATACAGCAGTCAAGTAAAGATGCCCCTTGTTCTCCCGACTATTTATTTACTACGATCCTAGTTCAAGTAATACAAAACAACAACAAAGGAAACTCCAACACAATTGATAGAGTATGGCTGTTTTGGAACAAGGTAAAGCACATTTTTTCATGCGGCGTCATGTGTATCTCAGAAATCATGATATTTCACCGCATAAAATAATAATAATAATAATAATAATAAACGACTTTATTATTTCCTTTGAATTTACATTTTAAGGGAGTAACTAGTATAATGGATTGGAAATAAAAGGCGAAGTTCAACCCTTATAGTAGAGATTCTACTACAGGCTTGTTCACCTGTATCCGTTTTGAGTTTGATGCATCAAATAGCTTAAAAGTTACACAAAAAATAATAATAATTAACAATACGTATTTTCTTAAATGAGAGACATTTTATTGAAGTATGATTGGTTAACAGCAATTGGTTAACATCATTAGAAAAAACTTGTGGGTACAATGGGTGTTTTTTTGTGGGTTTTTGATTTTAGAAAAACCCATCTGGGTTTTTGTTTGATTTTCATTTTTTTTTACAGGAAAGAAAAGCAGTTATTATACAAAATTATATTTTTGCCTCACAAATGTAAACAAAAATGTAACCAGTCTCTGGATCTAGTAGAACAAGAGTCCTAGTTGATTTTTTCGACTTGTTTTCATGTTCTGGACTATGAGTATCAATATCACTATTATCAGATGGTTTGATTTACTTTTACTTCTCTCAGTTTAGAAATGTTAGAATTAGTATCGAGTTCTTTTTTATTATCATTTTCTATCGGATTCGGATACATACTTATTACACTTTCTGAGGTGGTTTTGAAGCCTTTCTACTTTATCACTAACCTGCCATTTGCAATATTTGCATCTATAGGAATCGCCAGTTTTATAAAAATTATTCCAAACAGTAGAGTGTCTTCGACCTCCACCTCTCTTGGTATCTTTTGGACACCCTTTTCTTTTTTATATATTTATTTCAATATATAAAAAGGAGAGAGATTAGATTATAATAAATCAAAATCATTCTTCACGTTTTACACCATATCACATCAATCAGCTCTAAGAGTGCAACTGCAACTGAATAACCAGTGTTGTCAATGGCATAGAACGATTTTCCCCAGAGCTATTAGAAAAATAAGAAATCTCTGTATTTCTAAAATAATAATAACAGTAATTGAACCATTTTCTGAACTTTAACCTAAAAACCGCTGCCCAAGGAATCACTACTTCCACATCCAGATTTTCTATCCAAGTCACTCACAACGAAAAATTCTATATGTGGAAATAATTGTTTATGGAACTTTAATAATAAATATTTGAAATCCTCTACCCCAAAAACCCATAAAACGATACCCCACATCGGTAGTGGGGTGGGGGTGGTGATAGGGTGTGGTAGGGGGGTGGATAAAATAAAAAAATATTTCGAGGTTTCTGGTTCTTGTACACACACTAAATCACATTTTTTTTCATCCCCTTTAATAATGGGGTGGGGGTGGTAATGGGGGTGGCTAATGCCAAATTTTTTTTTGAGACCTTAGCTTCTCTTGTATATACTAAATACCAATTTTATGAACTCTTACCTGCTATTTACCCCAAATTTACCCCAATTTACCCCCCCAACCCTTCGACGGAATAAGATGAAAATATAATCTAGTTCTAGATCTCGTTAAAGTACATATGTGTACCAAATTTCAAGTCAATATCTCAAGGTTCCAGAGTAAACGTGCGCACAAAATAAGTTACAGACCGACAGACAGACAGACATTTTTTTTTCGCTCAAACTTGAAATCTCGACGTTTCATGACATTCTAAACCTATCTGTACAATAAAATTTAAAAAAAAATTTTTTGTCGTTACTATAATACTTCCACTGGATGTGGAAGTAAATTAGTGATTTAAAATTAAAAAAATATTTTTATTCATTTTCAAGTGTGTCAACAGTTGCGGCGGGAGTTGCGGTGTTAAAAAATTAAAACACATCGACAAAAATTAAATAAAATTATAGTGAAGTCAATAGAGGCTGAAAATATTCATTATTTCGGAAAAATTACGGGAAGCTTCGATTTTCCTAAGACCTTTTGATATCACTTTTACATAGCTTAAAATAAAATGTTATAACCATATAATCGTGAGGACATTTTTTATCAATTATTTAAACAAAAAGAAACTTTTTTTAACAAAATTATTATAAGTTGAAAAATTTTAAAGCAATTTACTAGGGATTGCAATTTACCGGAAGTTTTAATAACCGGTAAATCGGTAAATAAAAATGTAAATAACCGGTTAACCGGTATTTACCGGTAAATTTTAAAATGGATGATTAGGGTGGCGAAAATGGCAATTGTCTTTTTCCATGTACAAAATTATCTAAATTTAACAAAAAACATTTTTATATACGTATATTTGATATAATGAACAAACAACAGTAAAATTACAAGAGTTTTTTTATCGGATAAATTTTTCTTTGTAATAAAATAATTTTGCCAATCTGTGATTTTATAAGAAAAACTGAAATGAAAAAATCGCGTGACCGGAGGTCGAGCGATTTTGTCAAATATCAGTTTTTCGAGCAAAATTACTGATTGGCAAAATTTTGAGTTAAAAAGAAATTTATCCATAAAAGAAAAGCTCGAGTGTTTTTTGGCAAGATAAATTAACGACAGAATATGAATGTGAACGAACAACAACAATAATTTATTAAAAATAATTATAATTTTCCCAAAACGACTCATATCGTACAGTATAGTTTCCACAATACAATACCTAAAAATTATAGCTGACAGTACAGATTTCATAGTGACGTGCGACTACCAGGCTTTTGAGGAACAGGCATTTTTATCGGTGATAAAAAACGATGCACCTTTTTTATCGCTGTCAAAGTGACAAAAATGTAACTGTCAAATAGACTTTTTTATATAGGAGCTAATTTATCAAAAGGAAAAAATATAAATGAAATAATTATTCTGCAAATAACAAAAATATCCCTTTAAATAACAAAAATTATGAACATAAACTGAATACCTAATCAAAAAATACAATATTTTTTAAAAATAGCCTGTTAAAAGGGTTAGTTTTTCAAAGCTATATCTGTTAGTCGTCTGATTTTTGTGCATAGAATACCACCAGCTGAAGATGTCCTTCCTCAATCGATATTTGTGGGTCGATAAGTTAATAAGAATTGATAATAACATACTTCTAAATGTATTCCACGGATATTGAAACGTTGAATACGTGACATATCATAAGTTCAGAATTTATCGAAATAACCGGTAAAAAATTAAAATAACCGGTAATTATCGTCATGTGTTTTTTGTCATAATAACCGGTTAACCGGTTAACCGGTATTGCAATCCCTACAATTTACATATAAGGGGGTTTTCGAGGTTGCTGAAACAGATTATGGTGTCAAAAAAGGTAATTCAAAATGGCAGATTCAATATGGCCGACTTCCATCAAGCAATAAAATAATTCAAAACCCACCAATACTCTGTGGGTCGTCTTTTTCTAAAGAAGGTGGGTTTTTGCACAACCCTGTTGGTTAAATCATAATTTCAGTCCGTTACTCTGTTTCATTCTTCATGACTCACCCTGTATCTTCACAAATTAGGAGAACAAAGCGTTTTGTCCTTTGTCTCCATAAATTGCGAGTAAGAATAATTACATTACATAACCGACGAAGATGATAATACTGATAAAACTTCCGCAGTATCTTTCTGACACTATGAATAAATCTATCCACAATATAATAGTCACATCGTAGACTGCAGTATTTGCGGTAAATGCAGCCAGTTTGTGTACACATTCTTCTAGTATCAGCAGCACACGATGCGGATGGGCCCAACATTAGCGGTTATATATCTTCTCTTCAGTCGGCCCATCACCATCTGCCTGCTTGATTAATGAGCGATCTCCCGACTGTGCCTGGAATTAATTTTAGCAAACAAACAGCAATAGATAACCGAAGCCATAGAGTTATCGCACATCCTCGCTAGGAGAACGTGAGAATACGCGAATCTGATAAAAATATTGAATACGGCGGGGTCTGCCGATCCCCGGCCCCCGGCTGTTTGCCCGAGATCACGGCCCGATAATGTAAGGTGCGCCAGACACGTTGCACAGGCCCAACGATTCCAAACAATACCCTCTTCAAGATTCGCACTTCGCTGCAACCTGACACTCAAAAAAACTGCTTAAAAAACGCAGTTATCTTCCGCCTATTCAACGTGGATGCTCATCAAGTCATCGTTAAAACTACCTACGCCGTTTTAAAGTATAAGGCTATCTAATGAGAAAAAGTTTAAACTTGAAAGCTTCCGAACAGATAAAGCTATTTTCCCTGCGAAATAAATAGAGCAGGCAAAACATAGAAAATAAATGTTTATAGTCGAAGAACCAGACCCCCGATTTCGATACTTTATGCAACTCTTGAACATACAAAAACAGACAGTTGATTCTTATATAAAAATATATTAGCAAGCATATTTTTGAGGTCGTGATTTGATTTGGAATTACGAAATTGGAAAAAAATTGTAATTTTCATTTTTTTTGTATATGGAAAAACGCAAAAAGAATTGTGGAAATAATTGTTTATGGAACTTTAATAACATAATATTTGAAATCGCCTACCCCAAAAACTTATAAAACGATATGCCACATCGGTAGTTGGGATGAGGGTGGTGGTACCTAGGTGGGTGGTAGTGGGGTTGGATGAAGTAAAAAAAAATTGAGACCTTTGGTTCTTGTATATATGTATATGTGGGGCTATTGCCAAAAAATTTTTGGAGACCTTAGCTTCGCTTATATATACTAATACCAATTTTATGGACTCTTACTTGCTTGATTTACCTATTTACCCCCCATTTACCCCGATCCTTCAACGGAATAAGATCAAAATATAATCTAGTTCCAGGTCTCGTTAAAATACATACGTTAAAATACAAATACAGACGTGTACCATATTTCAAGTCAATATCTTAAACGGTTCCAGAGTAATCATGCGCACAAGAAAGAGTTACAGGCAGACCGACAGACAGACAGAATTTGTTTTTTTTTTGCTCGGACTTAAAATCTCGACGTTTCATGAACAATAAAAATTTTGATTTTTTTTACGATACTTCTACTGGATGTGGAAGTAATAGTAATTTACGTTTTACAAGATCGAAAAGAGATGTTTTGCAGGTCAACCCAAGCAGGGGAGACCTACAAAACACTGTTTTTCGGTCATGTAACGTACTTTTTTTTTTCGGCCGACACTGTCATACAAAATCAGTTTTGCATTATTTTTTTAATAAATTTTCTAACAAATACGACGACAAACAATAATAACTAATTAAATAAAATATTTTTACGACCGACACTATTATACAACTATTATTTCTTAATAAATTTTCTAAGAAAAATACAACTACAAACAATAATTAACTGTAGGTAATAACTAATAACAATTCTTTATTCTCAATTAATTGTATAAAGGAAAAAATAATACAAGTAATTGTAGAAAGCGTCAGGTTAAGAACTAACATGTACAAAGTTATATACAGTGCGTGTAATTGCCGATTAGGCATGTACATTCACGTAGCGCGAGAGACGTGACAACACAGCAGAGCAAACTCGCCCGTCGGCGGAGCATCCCAGCTCTCAGTTATTTCATTTCAGCCAGCTGACACACGCGATGTTGTAATTCTTACTCCCTATGCCGAGCACGCCACTACACACACTGTATACGTCTATAATACACAAAAGAAAACAAATACAGTTAAAGGTAACTTAAGTTCTTAAGTTTAACGTTAATTAAAGAAAAATTCTTCAAGAGAGTAACAGTTTTTATCAATAAGTGAGGTTTTGAAAATAGTAATGTTTTGAGAATTTTTTATCTCAGTTGGCAAAGCATTGAATATTTTGCACCCGTTAAAATAAATACTTTTTTGATACCGTGCTGTCGAATGTTGATTAGGTATAAGATTATTTTTAAATCTTGTGGAGTAACTGTGACCAGTCAGATATTTTTGAAATGTTTGCAAATTTTTATAAATAAAGCAGTTCATAAATATATGTGCCAATTAGTGTTAAAATGTTTAATTCTTTGAACGCTGTTCTGCAGGATTCTCTTTTTGACGCCTTAGTTAATATTCGCAGTGCATATTTTTGTAGGGTAAAGACGCGTTCGTATCGACTTATTCCCCAATTAATGATACCATATCGCATCTGAGAGTGAAAGTTTGCATAAAAAAGACTAATTACAATATTTAGACTAGTGAATTGACTTTTGAAAACTCGTAAAAGTTAAGTGTATTTATCTATTTGACACTTATCTCAACAATTAACACAAGTTCGTTTCCATCGTAACGAGAAAGCAAAGCCACTTATACTATAAATTGGCAGCATTTTTACTTCATGGATCGGAGAAGGGAATAACAGGGATCGGAAAAGCTTTTGCGAATCTTTGATGCCCTTTTCCGGTCTAACCCGGAAAAACGTTAATTTTTGGTGGAAAATTTCTCCAGAAAGGGTGTATGTTCTGGTCGCCCGAAAAAAATATACTTGTTTTAATATTAGTGGAGTGCGGTTAGACGTGAAAACTAAAAAACCTTGGAACCAAGTTCCTATGAACCAACTTAATGAAACTTTTTGCATTGTGTTGCTAAAACCTAATACTAAAATGTCTATGGATTAGAAATTGACGTTTTTTTTTTATTTAAAAGTTTATCGAGATCTACAAATTCTTTGAAAAAATGCTCAATTCACATAAGTTTGAATAGTTTTACTTCCACGTCCAGTGGAAGTATAGTAACGACAAAAAAAATTTAAAAAATTTTTATTGTCCAAATAGGCTTAAAATGTCATGAAACGTCGAGATTTTAAGTTTGAGCGAAAAAAAATTTCTGTCTGTCTGTCGGTCTGTCTGTCGGTCTGTCTGTCGGTCTGTCTGTCGGTCTGTCTGTCGGTCTGTCTGTCTGTAACTTTTTTTTGTGCGCACGTTTACTCTGGAACCGTTTGAGATATTGACTTGAAATTTGGTACACATATGTACTTTAACGAGATCTAGAACTAGATTATATTTTCATCGTGTTCCGTCGAAGGGTTGGGGTGTAAATTGGGGTAAATTTGGGGTAAATGGGTAAATCAAGCAGGTAAGAGTCCACGAAATTGGTATTTAGTATATACAAGAGAAGCTAAGGTCTCAAAAAAAAAATTTGGCATTAGCCACCCCCATTACCACCCCCACCCCCTTATTAAAGGGGATGAAAAAAAATTGTGATTTAGTGTATGTGCAGGAACCAGAAACTTCAAAATATTTTTTACTTCATCCACCTCCCCACTACCACCCCCCTATCACCACCCACTACCGATGTGGGGTATCGTTTTATGGGTTTTTGGGGTAGAAGATTTCAAATATTATATTATTAAAGTTCCATAAACAATTATTTTCACATACAAAGTTTTTTCGTTGTGAGTGACTTGGATAGAGAATCTGGATGTGGAAGTAGTGATTCATTGGGCAGCGGTTTTGTTCTGTAGACAAAAGAATTGTACCTGAATAGTATTGTAGGTTTGTGATTACAAATTTAAGGTAAAAAATTACAAATTTAAAATGTGAAACCTAAAATAGCGGCCAAAAAACTTTAAAATAAGACATCATTAATACAAAAAACATTAGAATTTCTGTAGAAACAAACTTATTGTTAAATCACATAATTCATACTTAATAATTTTAACAAAATATACTATTTATCTTCGATACTTTCATTTTCAACTTCGCTTATTTCTATAATGAGAAAAGGGTTCGAGCAACTATCACCATTGCATTCCGAACAAGCTGCAGTGCAAGGTAATCCATGCTTTCTGCATCCACAAGCAGCTCCGCATCCTGTCTTACATGTACAAAAAATAATTTTAAGTAGATTTTCAGGGGCTGGTGTCTTATTCAACGAGACTGATTTTAGCAGCGAACTAGCAGCGAAAACAAAAATTTTTTTGTTTGCATTTTTGAATACATATATTCGTAGATAATGATAATATCAACATTTTTACCTACAAATTATGACTCAGGAGCTAATAAGAAGGCTATTAGCCTCAAATTCTTAAAATAATTTTGTTGTCCGACGGGTCTTCTTCGGATCTCAGAATGTGCTCGTGTTCCTAAGAAACTGAGATTTTATACGTCAATAGTTTAAGATAATATAGAAAGTTTTATGAAATGCGTGAAAAGATGCGAAAAATTATTCTTTTATTCCTTTTCCTTTGTTTGAGAAAGAGTATGTGAAAATTTAGTGAATTTATAAACTTGACCTATGTCTATATAATGAAGCATTATAAGACGACTCTTTTTGTAAATATTTCGTGCAAAGACGAGATTACCCCCCCCCCCCCGTTTCGAGGGTGCTGAACACAATGGAAGTGGTGGGAGAAATTTTTGACCGCCGCAACCCCCTGCAACGGCCAAGAATCACCCCTATTATGGATCCCTTTATGTTTTTTTCATATATAAACGGGTCTGTGGAGTGATTTATCGACGGGTTATACTTGAATAACATGGAAGGGGGTTATAGAGTAAGTGGAATCCAGACAGCAGGCCTAGGGGGTTCATTAAACCCTCCCGAGGGGTGGAAAATCATTTTTTTTTTTTCAAATGATTCGGTTCAAACGTGATACACGTTTGAACGGTGTCAGTGTCGCTGATCACGAGAAAAATATTTTTCACTTTTTTTTTTATTTTTCGGTCCAAACCTCTTGCTCGAATATTATGTCACATATATATGTCACATCTATAAATGTTTCTTCGACTAATATAAAACAACTAGTATAAAATAAAATATTTAAAAAAGTAAAAATATATTAAAATAAATAAATATTAAATTTACAGATTTCTTTGGAGATTCATTCGTTTTTCACAAATTTAGAGATTTGCACATTGTTTCACGGAAAAGTATTATTAAATCGGCATTAAATCAATTCAAATCAAGTTTCCATCCATTATAGGGGTTGTGGAGAGTCGGAGATGAAGGTGAATATTTTTATCGTGATCAGCGCCTGCGAAAACGGGAGAGGCGTATTGACGATCCAAACTGTAATTAATGAATTTTACACCCCTTGGAAGGGTTGAAGCAACCCCCGAGGTCGCTACCACCTTCTCTTCCATGAAAAATGAAGGGATATGCACAGGAATAACGATCATGTGTCGAAAAACCTGTAAATCCTGGATAGCATGCTTTCTGGTGAGTGAGGGGTGGTTTCTGCCCGTTTGAGGGATAAGGAGGGGTTGGAGCTAAAAATGAATATTTTTCCCGTGATGAACCCGAAAACGGGGGGATACGCGTTTGAACCGAATAATTTGAAAAGAAAAAGATTTTCCACCCCTCGGGAGGGTTTAATCAACCCCTAGGCCTGCTGTCTGAATTTCACTTACTCTATAACCCCCTTCCATGTTATTTCAAGTATATCCCGTCGATAAATCACTCCCTAGACCCGTTTATACAGTATCGGAAAGTGTTTGTTTTGGTACGGCAGTAAGAGCAAGCGAGAGCGAAGCAAGCAATGGTGTCATAATTCTCTTGAAGGGGCGTGTCAGACTTTGCCTTTTCTAGAATACTGGTAGACTTCTTTATTGTGGACGGTCGGTTAATAGCGCAATGCCAAACGCATGACTTTCCGATTCTATATATGAAAACATAAAGGTATCCATAAAAGGGGTGGTTTTTGGCTGTTTCAGAGGGTTGCGGCGGTCCAAAACTTCTCCCACCACTCCCAAAACGGGGGGAAGGTAATCTCGTCTTTGCACGAAATATTTACACTATTTTTGCCTTCATTACATAGACTACTATTGCAGAATCTAGTTTTACAAAAGAAAAACCATTTAAGTGAGTCAAACTGATATACGTGTGTTTTATTATTTTTAAAATGCTAATTACTGCTCTTCACATCCTGCGTAAAAAATCAATGGTATACTATGCTCTGTGGTTAAAATTTCACAACTTATTCATTTATTAAACAATCTCTACCACCTGTTTACCCATCGGCAATGTTCCGAACTCATATTATAAGACAAATCAAAAAGTACGATAAAGCCCAAGTTGTGGCAGCACTTCAATTGTTTACATAATTCCCAACTAGACCTGTGTGGAATGTAGATTCAAGTACTCGTCTACCGATTATTTCGCTAATTGATGCATTGTTGCGAGCTGCTAAGATTACGATCAGAGTTATAATAATATATTGTGTATGGTATATGTTTGCATTACTTACCTTATAGTAAACATGCGCTCACTTATACTATATCCAAATTATACTGGTTGGAGTTCATTGCGCGAGAATATTAACTTGATGTTTAGTATCTAAAATATTACTGTTTTATTTATCCTCGATTTATCTTTATTATTAATAAGAAATGATTCTATTAATATAATTATGTCCATAAATAAAATACTTTTCAGAAATAATGTTTACTTACAAGATGATAAATACTATATTAAAAGGAAATTGTGTTCTGATTATCGCTTTTATAGAAGTGAATTGTTAAAAAGTTAGTTGTTATTTTCTGTTAACACAACCCAAAGTTTCTGAAGGAAATGGTCTTCATCTACATTCGATAGTTACCCTTTGTCCAGTTTTTAAAGTATTTTACTTAATTTATTTAATTTCTTTAACCCTCCTACTCATAAAAATAGGGTGGTTACTGCAATGACAAATCCCAGGTTCCACCCAACTAGCAATTTGGTATTTTATAAAAGCTGCAGAAATGTTTCTGACACTTTTATAAAACAACATTAGTCTCAGAAACACTTTAAAAACGTTATTACGACAGCTATAAATGTAAAATTGGTACCATCTAATAAAATAGTTTAGTTAGTCATTGTTGATATTTTGTAAAAGCTATTACAACCATTACAAAATAATTGTATGAACAATTTCGCAAGCTCTAAGAAAATTCGATACCGCCACTATAAAACAGTTTTATTGAAGCTTCATTTAATTGCGTTATAAAGCACATACTTCACTGTTATTATTGCTATAAATACCAATAAAATAAAACGATTTCTTAAATGTGTTCAATAAGTCGCATACATATACTTACAAATATATCAACTACCAACAAGAAAAAATATCGCCCATGGTACAACTCTCGGATTATAAATAATATCAAGTTAAAAGCTAGACTTTGGCGTTTATATAAGGGAAACGGGGATACGCGTACATTAGACAAATTTAAAATACTGAGATCTAGAATAAGATCGGACATTAATATATCCTATAAGGTTTACGTTCAAACAGCTGAAACTAATATAAAAAATGATCCATGTAAATTTTGGGGGTTTCATTAATAACAAAAAAGGAACTTCTGTTTGAAATCTCGACGTTTCGTGACATTCTAAGCCTATTTGAACAATAAAAATTTTTAAAAATTTTTTTGTCGTTACTATACTTCCACTGGATGTGGAAGTAAAATTAAATGTTTTGGCTTTCTTCTTTCTCACATGTTTATCAATCTAATATATAAACCTGAAACTGTCTTGTCTGGAAATAAGAATTACTTTCACAATAAGCTAACGACTTCAAAATTAACATACATATACACTCAAAGAAAATGATAGGTAAATTCAACCAAAAAGAGCATATGAAATCGCGCCTATCTAGTTTCATAGTTAAATCAATCAGAAAAGAATAGTCACACAACTTTATTTGTTTTCGTAAACAAATAGTAGTTTAATAATCATATCTTCTTGCAACAAATTAAATAGTACAATGACATTTTTTTATGTTCACTAACCATTTTCAATTTGGTCTACAATTAAATAGTACAACGACTTTGTTTTTTGTTCACCAACTAATTTTTAGGTTGATCTACACTTTATTGTATGATGAAGTTTTTTTTTGGTTAGCCAAAATCTCAGTATTGAGACATCAGACCACCCAAACCAAAGATTAGAGATCGTTTATAAGATCCATCCAAATATATCGATGATCCCCGAGAGAATTTGAACATTGCAATCATGTTATTAATTTTCTATAAATTCATAAGAGTATAAGATAATGATTATTGTCAGTGATTTGTATGTGGCGTCACCTGGGAATAATTTCTGTAATAGACTACGTGGTAAGCAAGCAAATTTTATGGTAATTCTTTTAGAACTTCTAGAAGACGACAATAATATTGGTTTGTCTACCAAGTACAATAATACAGCGAACTAATCCTGGGTTAGAATTACAATTCGATAATAGTTAAAAATAAAATATACTATTATCTAGTTTAATTTGACAGAATTCAACAAAATAATAGTCAGACGAACAAAATAATAGTCTTATTCATCTATTTTTTAAGTTAATGTTTGTTTTGTTGTACGACAACTTTTTATTAATTAAAATAACAATCACCTCTTGTTTAAAAATACCATCAATATAGTTTGGTTTAACAAAATTAACAATATTGTTAGTTAACCATTTTTTTTTGTTGAATTTACCCATACTATTTCTTTGAGTGTAGGTGGTAGAATAAATAGTAAAATCCAAAACCCTAGAAATTTTAACCGCGGAGTTGAAAAATATGTCTACATGTATATTTAAATGATATATAAATTGTTTTATAACATATTTAGAATTTAGATATTACACAGTTCTTATACAAAACCTACGTAAGGTAAGGTAAATCATTTAAAGGGGTTAGCTTTATTTTTCGAGAAGTGGCCATTCCTCATTAAAAATGTCAGAAAACATCTTGATTAGACAGTTGACAGTAAACAATGGCTAAGGCAACATATTTGTAGTGGAGCAGACAGTTTTTCCACGGTTCAGCACTGACCGAAGCCGAGATATCAGTATTCGATCGCCATAAAGCAGAGTCCCGCTTTCGACCGCACTAGGGGAAAGCAGCGCAGTTTGAATTTTTATCTGGTTTTCGCGAATGGCTTTGAAATAACTGACTCGGTGGCTCAGTGATTATGTGTTAGACTTGACAAAAACTCAACACTCAACACTAACATGAGACTTGACGCATTTTAGACGACTAGACAAGCCAGCTCATACACACAAACTCATCCACTAAAGACTACCAATATACGATGAATACGATGAAAGAACGATAACAATATGGTTAGTCGCTCTTATCTCTGCTGAATTCTTGTCTCGGCTGCGGCAGACAGCAATGTCGCAGGGACAGGTTGATCTGTAGTTGTCTGTTGTACGTGTGTCCTGGGTGAATGTTGGGATTATTAGTGTAAAACTCCGCCAGAACTTTAAAGAAAACTTAATATATAGAATTAAGATAAACTGTGGCTGTGATATACCGAGTGTAACGTAATCACTTTACACCCCCCCCTTTTCTCTTTTAGTTTTGAAGATAATTGATAGGGGGCGAGCATAGAGGCGACTTCAATGTGAATATCAGTCGATATTCCGTTGAAGCAACGTCGAGCGCGGTTAGTACTTGGATGGGTGACCCACCTATCTTGGGAAATACAGCGTTCTCGTCCCACCTTCTAGTGGCTTGTATATCAGTGTATACGCGGAAGTTACGTAATTTCAGACGAGGATTATGTAGGGGATATACCATCCTTCGGAGGGGATGTAAAGCAGGCGGTCCCTTGTCTATTAAATGTTAGGCAAGTAAAAGATCCCTACTCTTCTTAAGGGAAGAGGTTCGGCAAAATTTCCAGGTTGGGGGTAGCTCATCTCTATTCTATTCTAAATGACCCGTGTAATCCTAGAAAAATCGAAATCCCGTCAAAAATACTAAATTACGTGATTTATGAGCAAATAGAGTTCATCAAAATGGTTTTTGGGGCAAAACTCAATTTTTTCAAATGGAACCAAATTGGTACCTTGGTACCATTTATTAGTACTATTAATAAGGAATTTATTCATATGTCGTATTAAAATGTGCGATAAATACGTCATACAAACCACGGTACCAATATGGTTCAATTTGAAAAAATGAAGTTTTGCCCCAAACACCATTTTGATGAACTTTATTTGCTCATAAATCACATAATTTAAAATTTTCAATTCGTAATCGCCATTTTGAATTTTTCAAATATATCAAATTTCATGTAAATCGGCAATACTGTTGCATTATGGGAAGCGGATTCAATTCACCGTTTTGAATTCTTAATTTTTGAGATCAGATTCGGTATCAGCTACACCTAAAATACCTACTAGCTACTAATTTTAATGCAATTCCGACAAAAGTTGCGCAGCGCAAAATTTTCAACTAAAAAAAACCAATTTATGGTTACCTTGTAGCTTGTAGCTTGATGAAATTACTGTGCGACCACCGAAATCAGAAATCGGAGGCTATGGTTTTCTCCCAGAATTTCACAAAAAACAAAATTATTACAAAAATCTCAAAAGAATCCCTCAACAATCCAAATTTAAAATAGTGCATGTGTTTTTCTACAAGTTATATTTGTTAAAATTTTCAGTTGTGTTAAGTCGTAAGACATAAGACTACTTTACTTCCCTAATGAACCTACTAGGTAGGTAGGAGTAGGGTAATTGTGATAATTTATTTTATCTACTTTTATTATGTTATATAGTTATTAATGAACTGCTTTTGAACAATTAATAGTATCCATAAACAAATAGCGTGAATTATAATGAGTGAGTTATTATAAATTACTAGGTACAGAGCCAATCACCTTTATCTTCATTCCTAGCCTGTCCAATCGACGTAACGCGCGACAGGAAGGAAGGTGGCTCTGTCCGAGAGAAATCTTTTCTGATACGGTGAAATAGAACGGTCCATTAATATTGAGGGCACGAAGGTGATTTATCATGTTTGAATAGTTTCGACATTTTCAAATCAAGTTAAGTAATAATTTTGCCAAAAATGATGAATTCGGTTAGTGAAGATGAACTAATATGTACACCACCAGAATGAAGACAAGTAGCTAATGATCCAATACATAATTTATTACTCCCAAAATGGCAGTACAAATATAATATAAAAGTGTGTACAAAAATCAAATTTTACAGTCAATTTTATTAATAAACAAACTGAGTAATTTAAGCAAAATTTTCTCAATTTACTATTTATTGTTATAATCGTAGATAAAGTATAGTATTCAACTTGCGGTAATGGTAATAACTCACAAAGTGGCGCGGAGCCTTCGCCAAATGTTGCAAAATTTTCAACTAAAAAAATCTTGCTTCCAATTTGTGGTTACCTTGCACTCGACATAGCTTGATGAAATTACTGTGCGACCACCGCCGAGCCATGTCTTACAGTTTGAAAAAGATTTCATAGAAATAGCATAAGCTAATCCAAAATAATAATATTGTACACGTTCAAGAAAAAACATACGGGTCGAATTGAGAACCTCATCTTTTTGTAAATTTTTGTTGGTTAAAAATAAAACGTTATATAACTCAATCAACAGCTACTATTAGTATTAGACAATGGGTGTTTGGGTATCTATACAAATATTTGATATTATTCATAATGGTACTAACCTTCACATTTGTTTAGACGTCAATTTAGATAGATAAGTAAGGTGTCATATAATTTATGTGCCTCAATTATTGTCGTGCGCCTAATTATATCGTGTTCTTAACGATAAAATAACTTACTTACATTCTGATTATTTCGTTGCGCTTTATTTTCATTAATAATTTATATATTACTGCAATTAAGGTTTAGCTATGTTTAAATTATCATAGTAATTGTGTTATAATAATCAAATTTGCAATTGCTAAGTAGGATAGGCACATTATTTTATTATAGGATTAAATAGAATGGAATACTAAATATCACACTACTTACCAGGGATTATAAACCGAATAGTTTAAAAAACGTTTTTTTGCAAATATCTTGAAAAATACGAATGTTTTAAACACTCATACAGCTCGAATATTATGAAATTACTTTGAATTTAAGACTAATTCCGTGTAATAGGCCTATTACATGGAATTAGAGAAGATTTAGAGCTCGGGATTATTTCCCAAATGAACAAATTTCTTATGTACTTTTATACTCAAGTTTTTACTTATAGATGCATACACTTTTTTTACATAAGTTAAGTAACAGTAATTATTATTCAAATATATTAATTGACAGCGACGCGTTCTATAAACTACTTTTGTCTCGTAGCCATGGAAACGGACGTAGATGCTTATTTGACTTTTGTTACACGATCGTGATTGTAAATCTGATAGTTTGTGTCAGTTTGATATTAAAAATACTTAAAATTACATAAGTACACCGTTGGTACATAGTAATTATAAATAAAATAATAATTCTTGAATTTGTAATTAGTCCTGTCAATGAATGGTTTCTAGAGGGAAATGCCAAGATCCCAATTTTTGACTTGGGTGTGTCTGTTTGGACTATTTAGGAGGTAAACATACCAAAAGTCCCCTAACATAGGTGGTACGGGGGTGCAGGGGGGCAAGAAGAAGGTCCTTAGCCCTAATCAAAAAGTGGCTAACCTAAATGTCATTGGTCTATAATTTATGAAGGAAATAATCACATTAATTTAGACGAAAGTGTTATTGACGGAGCTAAATTAACTATACGATATGGCACTACCTATTTTCAGAAAATGGGCAGCAAATTCAATGGTCCCTTGATTCTGGTAAAAATGATGAAAAAAAAAACAAAATTTTATAATTATTGGAATTTCGTTTAGGGCGTACAAAAAAGGATTGTGTAGTTTCTTTCAGTATAATGGAACAGCAAAATGATCACTGATGGATTGTCTTTTTTGGTACACGTTTGAAATAGTTATTTGTGTACCAAGGCCGTAAAGTTGATCTTTTTCGGCCGAATCAGAAATTTGCGGCCGAGGCGCAGCCGAGGCCAAGCAAATTTCGGGTAAGGCCGAAAAAGATCATTAGAGGTACATTTTTTAGGCGACTGTTTCAGAAAGTAAAATAAATAACTATTTTTAGGTCTTAAGAGAGACAAAAATGGGGAATTAGTTTTTGTATTCGATACAAAATAACTAAATATAACACATATTTAACTAAACAAAAAACTGTAATATATAAATATATTCTTATTTATGCCGCATAAATAAGAATATATTTATATTATGCCTGATTATTGATGATTAGGCAATAGGTATATGCGGCTGGGAAGTGAATGCGGCCGTGAAGTAAAGTAAATGCGGCCGTGAAGTAAGTTTGACAGAGGAGTACAAAAAAGTGACACTTTAGGAACGCTATCGGATCCGTAAAACATCAATTTTTGCTGCAGTCGCCTAAAAATCACTTTTGTCGAAAAATCTGGTTGATTTTGCTAAATTTTCATTGAAGAATACACATTTTAGGATTTACTAGTGAAATATTTTGTCGAACTCCTCTATACGTTTCCTTAAATATATAAGGAATAAAAACCAGACTGCAATCAAGAGCTATTCTCCGGACTAATGCCCCGCCCAGCGCTGAATTACGAATTACAAGCCTGGCCAAAACGCTAAAGTTTCGATTTTAATAGACACCAGCCGAAAGACTTATTCCTACTTAAAGGAGACTTGCAGACTGCAGTTTCGAGCTATTGGCTCTCATCAGTGCAAGGTAGGTCTGAGATGGCTGGAAGGAGGCATTTGTTCACTCTTGGTACACGACGAGATTTATAAAACCACGACATGCAGCAAAAATGGCAGGCTCCATCTAGCGGCTAATGTCCATTACAATCGAAACATCAGTAGCCCTGACATGGGCATAGTTAGTAGGTATGCTTTTAGAGGGCAGAATATTTACTAGTGAAATATTTTGTCGAACTCCTCTATACGTTTTCTTAAATATATAAGGAAGGTTTTTATTCTACTGCTGTTTCGATTGTAATGGACATTAGCCGCTCGATGGAGCCTGCCATTTTTGCTGCATGTCGTGGTTTTATAAATCTCGTCATGTACCAAGAGTGAACAAATGCCTCATTCCAGCCATCTCAGACCTACCTTGCACTGATGAGAGCCAATAGCTCGAAACTGCAGTCTGCAAGTGGTATGGGGTGGCTGGCACGAGAACTCCTTTAAGTAGGAATAAGTCTTTCGGCTGGTGTCTATTAAAATCGAAACTTTAGCGTTTTGTGGCAATACACAGTTATTGCACTTAACGCGGCCAGGCTTGTAATTCGTAATTCAGCGCTCGGCGGGGCATTAGTCCGGAGAATAGCTGTTGGTTGCAGTCTGGTTTTTATTCCTTATATATTTAAGGAAACGTATAGAGGAGTTCGGCAAAATATTTCACTAGTAAATATTCTGCCCTCTAAAAGACACATTTTAGGAATTTCAAAATACTTTTTTATAACAAAGAATTTTTTGAGTCCTAAAAAAAATTAGCCGGCAGAAAATGGGTAGAAAACTTCATTTATGATTGTAAAAAAACCATTAAAAATGTTTTTATGCAAATCGGTTCATATCCAATCGATTTCCAAATAACTTACTTTTTTCGCTTAAGAGCACCCCACTATATGAATGATGAACAAAATGTACATTTTATTAAGGCAAAAAAATAAAGCTATTCAAACATTAACTTGATGAATATGAATGTTTCCTTCCTACTTAGAGAATGCTTGCTTTGCCTAGTAGTCCATGTAAAACGTGGGGTTTGACGCTCGGAATGCCCCCCTCTTCGGGATCACTTGTATTCCATGTTTTTTGATGATCACGAAAATCGGCTCTAAGAATAGTGCGTCACCTCTAAAAATGCCAAAAACTAGCCCTTTTGGTTTTTTTTCGTGGTAATGTGAGTAATACTGTAAAATAATATTATGAATGTGCTAATTGTAATGATATTTTCAGTATGTTCATCTAAAATAAGGACAAATTTTATGCTGAGGGTTAACCAGAGGGGGCAAAACTATCTCTAAATTGACGTAAAATGGAAAAATGATGGAATTTTTTTTCACTTTTTGAGTTTAGATAATTGAATTGTTCAATGAAGAAAATTTTTTTCCAACCCTTCAGCCCCCTCCCCCCCCCCCTATATCGCCTTTAAATTGAACTAACGCTTAGAAAATAAGTAGAGATGTATACTTTTAAGTTTGCTTGTAATTTCTGATAAACCGTTGAAAAAAATACTAAAAAGTTTTTTCACCACTACTACTGCTGTTAATTAGTTATTTTAATTTTGTATCATATTTATATTTTTTTTATTAAAAATACTGCAAACAATGTGAAGTGTTCATTTATCAAGAATATTTCTACCTTCTCTTTCAATTCCCTGCAAGCTTGGAGATAGTTTTCAGCGGCGAAGTACTTTTTTCGACGGAAGTTTATCAGAAATTACAAGCAAACTAAAAAGTATGCATCTCTACGTATTTTCTAAGCGTTAGTTCAATTTCAAGGCGTGAATTGTTATAAAAAAATTTTCTTCATTGTACAATCCCCATTCATCTAAATTCAAACCAAAAAGTGAAAAAAAAATTCCATAATTTTTCCATTTTACATCAATTTAGGGGTCCCCTCCTCAGCATAAAATTTGATATCATTATAATAGCACATTCATAACATTATGTTGCAGTATTATTCACACTACTACGAAAAACCCCCTAAACGGGCTGGTTTTTGGCATTATTTACTACTATTTTCAGAGCCGCGGGACTCTGATTTTCGTGATCGGCGATCCAAAAAACATAGAATACAAGTGGTCCCGATGAGGAAGGCATTCCCAGCGTCAAACCCCGCGTTTTACATGGAGTATAGGTACAATAATATATCAGTGATTAATCAGCCAAAAGACCATATATTCTTTAACCCTTTTTCCCCCACATCCCGCCATTAGCGTTGATAGCGCCTTCACTGCCCCTCACTAACCACCTGCTAACTGATTCAGTTGCGTCTCGATTTGTACTCGCCTGTCTCGTGCTATTTATCGCCCATCCTCACCCATAGATTTAGTACGATTTCTATCCGATTGTCCTGTTTACTCCGCGCTCTCTTGTCCTTATTACTAGCATGTGTATATATGTAATATCCTGCCTCTCCTGTGCATCGGGCATTAGTTGGTTAATTGAAAAAGTTTGGAAAATGTTATTTGTGTGTGAAATAGAGTGAATATGTTAATATAATACTGCTTCTTCCGTAATATGCTTCTTGTACCTATAAATATTGGTGCTGTCAGTCAATACCAGATATATACATGGTCAAAGGTACAGAAACTTATAATAAGGAGAAAAGATGCAAATTTGGAGTTACCGCCAAATATAAATGATCCATAAATTATTAGCAACTTCTTTCAAAGTGTGACGAAAACTCAAATAAGCAGAGATGTAATAGATCACTATAATGAAAAAGATGACATACCAAACTTTAGTTATCAAACTTTAGTTTTACATTAATTGAAGCAGAAGATATAAAGGCATTGTATAAAATTAAATCTAAATCGTTTGGCATTGATGGGATATCAGTACACATGCTACAGCTGATTCTTCCTTATTGCTTGCTTCCCCTAACTCATATAATAAACGTGTCGCTAGAAATGGGTAGAATACCTAGAGAATGGAAAACAAGTATAATTCCGCCAATTCCAAAAACAGATACAGTGAAAGAGAATAAATATTTTACCTGTTCTATCAAAAATCTTACAACCCGTTTCATAATCGAAATAAAGTCTCATTTAATATTAACTTGTAAAAGCTGTTTCATAATCGATTTTTAAAGTAGGCTTTACGAAAATGCTTCCGTTATCTTAAAGTCTGAAATTTGGTACTTTTTTTGACATAAAGCAAACTTTATTCAAAATCGTTCTTGTCAAAAGTGTTTGGCGCTCTGGTTTGGCATATTACTAGAGGTTAAAATGAATAATAACGGGCATAATAACCGGCACTTAGTCGACATTAGTTCAAGTCAGACGAGAAGGACGAGAGTCAAGATATATAAGACAAGGGGCAGCAGTGTTTAACAAAATACGATGATGTGGATTTCTATTTTATTTTTATCAAATTTGCATTTCAGTTGATCACCATTCCGAAATTCCATAGAATTAGCATTGTACAGTACTCCTACACGCCCCCAAGCCTTTGTTCTTTACAATATTTGTTATTTTCTTCGTTTATTTATTTTCGAGTGTTTTTCTCTCTAAATAGATAGCATTTAATAGTTTTATTTCGACCTCTTTCGAGAAAGTCGAACCTTTCTTCCTCTTATTACCAAGTTCATCACTTGCACTCATATTTAATTTGTTGAACACCGCAGTAATTAGAGAACAATCAAGAAACCAGACAGGTTAGGAAGATCTTGAACAGCCAGACAGCAGTCACATTGTCCAGTGGCTAATGTCACTCTACTATTTCAGAGTTGCCAATAGAACAAATATTTCAAAATCCTAGCTTTACCTAACAGGAGATTTAAGTTGCTTTATGAAGCAGAAACGACTTTAAAGAGAATTTAAAGTCGACTTTATCATAAAGTTCACTTTACTTAAAGGAACCTTTTGCCCATATTTATGAAACTGGCTGTTCTTTAGAAAGAATAGTGTATAATCAATTACATGATCATTTAAGTAGGTACGACTTATTTCCACTCCGACAATCTGGATTTAGAATAGGTTTTAGCACTGCAACAACACTATCTTGTATTGTAGATGATATTGTTTCAGCAAAAGATAAACATATGGCAACTATCTTAATACTTATGGACATGTCTAAAGCCTTTGACTCTATGAACTTTGAAATTTTAATAGCTAAATTACAGTCTAATGGTGTTAGAGAAAATGGTTTTCAGATTAATTAAATGAAAGGAGTGTTATTACCAGAATTCAACAACAGAATGTTAATATTTTTTCAGAGCCATGTGCTGTGGAAACAGGAATACCTCAGGGCTCATATTAGGACCATTATTGTTTAATATCTTCACTTTTGATGCTTCTGAAATTTTAGAACATTGCAAAATATATATGTATGCCGATGATTTTAAACTTCTTTATAGTTTCACGCACGAAGACACAGAAGAAGTCATTGAAGTCATAAACAGAGACTATATAACCAATATTGGCCTTCAAGTCAACCCCACAAAATCGCAGTTGATTGCATTTGGCTCTAAAAACTTTCTAAATGAAATAAAATTGAACTGTGAAGTTAAAATAAAAGGTAAAACTCTAGAGTACAAAATGAGTGTAAAGAATCTTGGTCTAATAATGGATGAGAACTTAAATTTCGAACAACATGTGCAAAGTAAATTTCAAGTGTCTTTCATGAGACTAAAAGCTTTCTATCAATATAAAAATATTCTACCTGAAAATGTTAAACTTTTATTTGTTGACTCATTAGTGCTATCGTTGTTTAATTGCTTTAAAGAAAAAATAAAAAAAAAAGAATCCAGAGAGTACAAAATGCAGGAATAAGATATTGTTTACAACTACCCAGAAGAGAGCCTACAAGACACTACATAAAGGAAATCAAATGGCTACGGATGGATAAAAGGCAAAAAATTAATTTATGTTTCGTATTTAAAATTTTAACCGAAAAAGTGCCTAAATAATTCTACAATAAGTTAAGATATAAGTCTGATGTACACGATATCGCAACCAGATATTGGGATGATCTAGATATTCCTCAGCATACTACATATGTATACAGTGCTTTCATAAAGTAGTGGATAAATTGGATAAAAGTGTAATTTTTTTTTGTTAGTTTCTCTCATATTTTTAACGGGCATTAGTTAATAAGGTTCAATTAATTGGATGACGATGAAATTTTATTTCATAATTTTTAGCGCCATTTTTTGAAGGCGGTTCAATTTTTTTTCTCCCATTTTACTGGCCTCTTTATTTAGCCTCTACACAATAAAACATTCCTCGTTTTGACTTTTAAGCTTTAACAGTAGGCTCGTTATCGGAGGATCCTGAAATCACTATGAATCAAATTTCATGTAAATATGTTGTAAAAAATATTGCAATTGTCGCAGCCATATTGGATTCGCCATTTTGAATTTTCCAATTTTGACATCTTTTGAACGTTGATAATTTCCGGTGATATGCGCCTTTTATATTCACTGACCGTTTTACGTATACTTTGCTTTTAAGCTATCCTGATAGAAAGAAATCGAGGGGCGTCAGATCTGGCGATTTGAGTGACCACTCAATTGGTCGCATTCTTCCTATCTAACGATTAGGAAATACCGCATTTAAATAGGCTCGGGTTGGGGGCTGCGTAAAGTTACCAGCACCAGTTAGGGTCTCGTCAGAGAAATAACGAACCCATAATTCTTCCATTAACTATCCCATACCACATATGCAATTTTGGAGAGTTGTGAGTGTGATACTAAATTATCTGGTAGGGGTTCTCTGTAGCACAACAACGACACTTTTACCTATTGGCATGACCATTTAAGACAAAAGCAGCTTTATATTTTTTTTATGTTTCTTTCTTGACAGTTGTGTTAACTACATGCCAAATATTACTGTCTTCCGTCATATTTTTTCCTTCATTATATTTTTTATGCAGTACACCCTGTATATTTTTTAGCGGAAGTGTATCCCACTTCTTCGTTGGCAGTAGCAACTACCTACCAAATATTGTTCTGCGTCAAGTGGTTTTGTAGATAAAGCGCCAGCAAGCAGACAGACTGACAGAATCAAATGGTTTCCATTTTCGTACTCTGAAACTTGAAAATCCGGAGAAATCTCGTAGGGTGATTTTTTCACGATTACAATACTTCCCTTCGGTAAGTGAGGGAAGTAAAAATTGAACACTTTTTATGGAATTTATCCTCTACTTTACGAAACCACAGGGTGGACCCAATTAGATGGGATTTGGGGTTTTCTCTAAAACTATGACAAACAGACACAAACAAAAACAATAAAACATTTTTAACAATACCAAGCGCGGATTTATGGGGGGGGGGTAACGTGGTAACCCCCCCCCCCCCCCCCCAAGATACTGTAAACCACCAACTTTCGTTTTAAAATTTTATGATTTTTGTTATTTCCACATCCAGTGGAAGTATAGTAACGACAAAAAAATTTGTATTGTTCAAATAGGCTTAGAATGTCATGATACGTCGAGATTTCAAGTTTGAGCGAAAAAAAAAATTCTGTCTGTCTGTCTGTCGGTCTGTAACTTTTCTTGTGCGCACATTTACTTTGGAACCGTTTGAGATATTGACTTGAAATTTGGTACACATATGTACTTTAACGAGATCTAGAACTAGATTTTCATCTTGTTCCGTCGAAGGGTTGGGGGGTAAATTTGGAGTAAATAGGTAAATCAAGCAAATAAGAGTTTATAAAATTGATATTTAGTATAGACAAGAGAAACTAGGGTCTCAAAAAAAATTTTGGCATTAGCCACCCCCATTACCACCCCCAATCCATTATTAAAGGGGATGAAAAAAAATGTGATTTAGTGTGTGTACAAGAACCAGAAACCTCAAAATATTTTTTTACTTTATTCATCCACCACTCCCACCCCCTGTCACCACCCCCACCCCACTACCGATGTGGGGTATCGTTTTATGGGTTTTTGGGGTAGACGATTTCAAATATTATATTATTAAAGTTCCATAAACAATTATTTCCAGATACAAAATTTTTTTCGTTGTGTGACTTGGATAGAAAATCCGGATGTGGAAGTAGTGTTTCCTTAGGCAGCGGTTTTATTTTACTATATATTGAATATATATTCTATTTAGTTGTGTTTATAATTTTTTTTTGTGATTTTCTCCCCCTCGCTCATCAATTTTAATTTGAAGGAAAAACATTTTTGTTATTTTCAGCACGCGGCTGTATCCCCCCTCCCCTACCCTTTAAGCTCAAGGTCCAGAGCCGCCCTTGAACAATGCTCACTTACAATTAACTCACAGATTAGTTTTTGACATTTATAATTAAGTATTTCGATTTTCTTTTTCATAATATTTATTGAGAAGGCCATGGCCTTCTCAATAAATATTTGAAATGCGATAAATATGCATAGATGTCAATGGAAGACAATTCGAACATTTGTTCTAGTTTAAGTTTTTCCTATTTTTCACAAAATTATTTTATAAATCTTTCATTTGAAGATGGTATATTTCCAGATATCTTAAAGATAGCAAAAGTAGTTCCATTGCTTAAAAAAGGTGAGTTTAATTTGGTTGACAATTATAGACCTGTGTCTTATATCTACATTGTCTAAAATATTAGAAAAGATCCTATATAGTAAAATAATTCATTTTGTATCATCCTTTAATATTTTCAACCCAACACAGCACGGTTTTAGAAAAGGAAAATCTACTACATCAGTCATTTTTGACTTTTGAAATATTGTTTATGGAAATATAGATGGCAATAAAAAAACTTTTGGTTTATTCATGGACTTAAGTAAGGCTTTTGATTTGGTAGATCATGCCCTTCTCTTACAAAAATTGGAAGCATATGGACTCAGGAGTAAATTGAATGAGTTATGAAAGTCGTATCTGAGGGGTCGTAAGCAATTAGTAGAAATCGACAATATAAAATCACATACAGTGGAAATTAATTGTGGTGTACCACAAGGATCGGTACTAGGACCATTACTGTTTCTAATTTTTGTGAACGACTTACCAGATATAAGTAATAATCAATCAAATATAATTATGTTTGCAGATGATAATAGTTATTTATGTAGTGATGATAATGCCTTGAATGCTGCCAAATATATGCAAGTTATGCTTAATAAATTTATTTCATGGTTTAACTCAAATAGGTTATTTTTAAATATTAATAAAACAATATTCATTCATTTTACCCCGAGACTAAAACAAATGAATGAAAGTTACCTTTTAAAATGCAATGGAAAAAGCATTGAACAGGTCAGTGAGACAAAATTTCTAGGTTTGCATATTGACAATAGTCTCAGTTGGGAACCGCATATAGATGTACTGTGCAAAAAAATGTCATCGATCTGTTTTGCTTTTTACAGGCTAAAACAGGTCATGCAAATATATTGTTACCTTATTATTATGCAGCAATGTATTCGCGATTTAGATATGGCTTAATATTTTGGGGTCGTTCACACCATAGTATTAGATTATTCAAATTTCAAAAAAAAGCTGTTAGATGCATTGCAAATGTTTCCAATCGTACGTCATGTAGACCCATATTTAGAGAACTAAAAATACTTACTTTGCCGTGTATCTATATCTTGGAAATTTTGCTATTTGTAAAACTTAATTATGAGAAATTTATTACAAACAATCATTATCATACCTGTAATACCAGAAGAGGTCAGGATTTGTGTTTACCAGTACATAGTTAGCTATTTATGAAAACAACACTGCGTATATTTGTATACAACTATACAATAAGTTACCTAATAGTATAAAATGTATTGAAAATATATATTCTTTTAAGAAAAGAATTCGAATGTTACTGATAGATAAAGTGTTTAATAGTGTATCCAGAATATTTAAACGATAGTGATATGCAGTGATTTTTTTAAAAGTATTTATTATTAGTGTAAGATGTATTTATATTCTTTGAATTATGTATATTACATGTTTTTAATGTTTTGTTGTGTGTGCACGTTGTGCATTTTTGATTTGTTTTATACCTTTACCTTGTAAGGTCTAAGGAACTAAATAACTTCAAAAATATTCTAAATATGCATAGTGGTTTAAAAGATGAAAGCAAATTAAATGAATCTAAAAGCTATGCGAATATTGCGGCAAATGAAGTGGTAATTATTAAACCTAAAAATAAACAGGATTCCAAAAAAACAAAGGAAGTTATACAAAAAAATTTAAAACCCGCCACACTGGAAGTAGGAATAACTCAGTTAATGGATATTAAAGAAGGAGGTGTAGTAATAAAATGCAAGAGTAAAGAGGAACAAGAAAAAATTAAAAAAGCTGCTGAGAAGAAATTGCCTAAAACGTATCAAGTTAATGCACCTGAATTAAAAAATCCCTGTATCAAAGTGGTGGACATAGAAGACAATTTAAGTGTTGATGACGTAGTAAATAATATAAAAAAACAAAACACATGTATCCTTCATAATGAGTCTGAAATCAAAGTTAAAGTTTTTAAAAAAATGAAAACCAAATATATGGCCATAATTGAATGTGACCCAGTAACATACAGGAAGATATTAGAAGAAAAGTACCTATATATTGATTGGGCCAGATGCAGAGTTTTCGACTACGTCAATGTGTTCAGATGTTTTAAGTGTGGTGGTTTCAACCATAGCATGGAAAATTGTGATTGTGAAATTATATGTTTAAAATGTGCTTCTAACCATGATACTAAAGATTGTATGAGTGATTATGTAAAATGTGCAAATTGTATTGAGGCTAAAAACAAGTTACAGGTAGATATAGATATTAATCACTCCATATATGATATCACATGTCCAGTATATTTAAAACGCATTGAAAGTCAAAGAAAAAAAATTAAATATTTACCAAACGAGTGTGGCCCATCCACTTCTTTTTTACAATCTCAAAAGTAAATTTGAATAATGTTTTGAAAATTTGTCATATAAATGTACAAGGATTACATAATAAACTTGATGAGATCGAATTTCTTTTGGCTCAATATGATCTGGATGTTTTATGTATATCAGAACATTGGTTTTTACATTCAGATGTAGAAAACATTTACTTGCCTGGTTATAAACTCATTTCGCACTGCTCTAGAACAGAACACATACACGGTGGCTCACTAATCTTAACGAAAGATAAAATGTTAGTTACAGATATAATTTCTATAAATAATCAATCGGTACAATGTAACATTGAAGTAAGTGGAGCCAATATAGTTTTAAATGAAATAAATATGGCAATTATTGTGATATATAGACCACCTAGTGGTGATTTTAATATTTTTATAAGTAGATTGACAGAAATTCTAAAATTAGCTGAAAAAAAATTTAGTAACATTATATTGTGTGGTGATCTTAATATAGATTATAGCAAGACAACGCTATACAAAAATATCTTGTGTGATGTCCTTAATTCTTTTCAACTAAATATAACAACAAACCAACATACACGCATATTTACAAACGTGAATGGTGATACAACCTCTAGTGCACTTGATTACATGATTACGAACTTACCCCACGATCAGTACAAATGTGAAATTATAAATCCTCATATAGCTGATCACTTTGCACATATATTGTCATTTAGCTTACCAACAGTTTCTACAATAAATAGTCCAGTCCAAGAACATAATTTTGTCACCAGAAACTTAAGTCAATTAAATATTAATCAGTTGATTCATTACCTTAAAAAGATTAATTGGACAAAGTTTTACGAACTTATTAATAAAAATGATATAAATAGTGCATGCCATGAATTCATGGAAAACATTAAGTGGTGTTTAGAAGCATGTTGTCCTCTTGTAACATATAATCTAAATTCTGTTGTTCGAAATAACTCGTGGTATAGTGAGGAGCTGAGAGAAATGAGTAATAACTTAAAAAAATTACACTGGAATGCTCTACATAGTAACCAACCTGAGATAAAAGACATATACCGCCAACATAAAAAAGAGTATAAAAAACAAATTACAATAGCCAAACAAAAATATTTCAACAACCGGATTGACAAAGCAAACAACAAGACCAAAGAAGCATGGTTGATAGTGAATGAGAAACTAGGTAGAATAAAAAAAAGACAAGAAACAATCACATTAAGGGATAATGATCAGATAATTACCGATAACAACATAATTGCGGAAACATTTGCAATATTTTTTACTACAAGTTGCAGCACAGAATTATCAAGGCATTTTGGCCAGAACCTTTCATTACCATGCACAATTTCAGATTATGTAAATAACACTATGTCAATTAACCCCATTTCCGAAAATGATGTGTATAAGTTAGTCGCTAACCTAAAAAATAAAAATACTACGGGCAATGACGGAATAAATTCAAAAATTATAAAAATAATTTTCCCTTATATATCTTATGCACTAACCAGCTTGATAAACGGCTCTGTTCAATCAGGTATTTTTCCTGGGATGATGAAAACGGCTTTAGTTATTCCTCTTCATAAAAAGGGTGATGTTCAAATACCTGACAACTATAGACAAATTTCATTACTGACAGAATTCTCTAAAATTTTAGAAAAAATAGTGTATAACTTAATAATTTCTTTCATAGAAGACCACAATTTATTAACAGAATCTCAACACGGTTTCAGATCTAACAAATCTGTGGAAACAGCCTCATACCATCTATTAAATTATGTGTACTCGGAACTTGATCAAGGTAAATATGTTATATCTTTGTTGTTCGACCGTACGAAAGCTTTCGATAGTGTCAATCCAGATTTTCTATTAAAAAAAATGTACAACCTTGGTATAAGAGGTATGATGTTAAATTGGATTAGTTCTTACTTGACTAATAGAAATTTGATTGTAAAAATAGGTCAGCAAACATCCAATCAAACTGATGTTCTTCTAGGAGTTCCTCAGGGGTCAGTGTTGGGACCATTACTATTTATGCTGTTTATTAATGACCTACCTGAACATATCAGTGTTGGAAAAGTTACAATGTTTGCAGATGATGTCTCAATCACTGTTTCAGCAGACACTCCAGAGGAACTCCAAACATTAGCTGAACATGTATGTGATGAATATAGTATATATTGTCAAAGAAATAAGGTTATACTAAATGAACGTAAAACAGTTTGTCTAAACTTTCATTTGAGAAGAGAACTGCCTGTAAATTTTAACATCCTTGCTATTCCGCTCTCTGTAAATACTAAACTTCTTGGAACATTAATTGACTCTGATCTATCATTCCAGTCAGATATAAACCATGTTTGCAACCAGTTAAGCAAAGCTTACTTTGCTATATATCAGATTAAGCCATATTTAAATTTGCAAGGCATTCTAAATGTTTACTATGCTCTAGCTTATAGCCACATATCATATAACATTGCCACATGGGGTTCTGCAACGGAAAGTGAAAGGGTTTTTATCGCTCAAAAAAGAATCATTAGATTAATCTTTAATTTAGACTGGCTAGAAACTTGTAAATACACTTTTAAAAATAATAAAATTTTAACAGTGCCCTGTATATTTATTTTAAAATGTATCACCTTCACGAAAAGAAATATTGACACTTTCATTAAGAGTATAATCTGCGGTCAGTGAAATGAAGAAACGAATTATTCGGCTTATTTTTGAAGATAGAAACTTCAAATTTTGTACGTATGTATTAAAATATATATTCTAGTTCGTCACGTTTTTATTTTTTTGTTTTAGTCAAAAACACGTGATCAACGAAAAAATGGACGTCGAAAAATTGGAATTTACAAAAAACGAAATCGTGACGACCTAGATAGTCCATAATTAATTACGTGGATAAAATATAACCTCTTGTTTTTCAAACATAGATTCAATAAATAGTTTCCAATTTTGCCGTCAATAGATGGCACTCGCCTCGGCATTCGCATAGCTTTACACGCTCTCAGACTTTAGGGAGGAACTTGTTGTCATGGAGACCTGACGCGAATGAATGCTTGCCAGGGAAGCATTTAGGAGTTCTGGTAATATCTTAAATTTATTTATAAATTATTTTATCTTACAGGAATGACTTAATAGATGAAATTCTTGAAAATGTTAATACATAAATAAAAGGTGACAAATAGAGAGGACCGTTTTGTATAAACACTCCTACAAATTTTATTATGAAAATTTGAATGCGGTTTTTAGTTAGGTCAGAAATCAATTTATTCGAAATTATTACCAAGCAAAATGTACAGGGTGTCCCAGTCAACGCGCTATGCTGGGTTTTCTCGGTAGTTTCTGAGATAAGTTTATGGTTCAAAATCCAATCTGACGTAGGTTTTCCGAGGAATCTCATACTGCTAAGATATTTAGGAATCCAAAATGACGGACGAATTTCGTCATCTACGATCCTATTCGACTGAAAATCGATATCTGGGGGTTTTCGGGGATGCGGTTTACGAATTTTTGGTCAAAATTTAGGAATCCAAGATGGCGGACGAATTTCGTCATCTATGGACCTATTCGACTGAAAATCGATATCTGGGGGTTTTCGGGGATGCGGGTTATGAATTTTTGATCAAAATTTAGGACTCCAAGATGGCGGACGAATTTCGTCATCTATGGTCCTATTTGACTAAAAATCGATATCGGAGGGTTTTCGGGGATGCGGGTTACGAATTTTTGGTCAAAATTTAGGAATCTAAGATGGCGGACGAATTTCGCGATCTATAGTCCTATTCGACTGAAAATCGATATCTGGGGGTTTTCGGGGATGCGGGTTACGAATTTTTGATCAAAATTTAGGACTCCAAGATGGCGGACGAATTTCGTCATCTATGGTCCTATTTGGCTGAAAATCGATATCTGGGGGTTTTCGGGGATGCGGGTTACGAATTTTTGATCAAAATTTAGGACTCCAAGATGGCGGACGAATTTCGTCATATATGGTCCTATTTGGCTGAAAATCGATATCTGGGGGTTTTCGGGGATGCGGGTTACGAATTTTTGATCAAAATTTAGGACTCCAAGATGGCGGACGAATTTCGTCATCTATGGTCCTATTTGGCTGAAAATCGATGTCTGGGGGTTTTCGGTGATGCGGGTTACAAATTTTTGGTCAAAATTTAGGAAACCAAGATGGCGGATGAATTTTGTCATCTGTGATCCTATTCGAATGAAAATCGATATCTGGGGATTTTCGGGATGCGGGTTACGAATTTTTGGTAAATTATAACTATATTTTGACCCCCCTTTATTTATGTTATTATTGGAGACAAAAAAAAGTTTCGTATAAGAGTTGTAAGGTTGTATACATATTTTTTTAAATGCAATTAAAAAACAATTGCTTGGATATGTCACGTGATATAACAATGAAGGTTGCTTTTTAAATGAAAAACCCTGTATATTTTTACATATTCTTTTAGATCCTTTATCCCCGATTTCAAACAAATAAGGATCTAGCTGTAATATTTTTTGATATATCGGACATTAAATATGCTCCAAACATGCATATAGGTATTTTAGGGTTTCTGACGGAGCGCAGTCAGTGGCGGATTTAGGGGGGGGGGGGGGGGGGGCTATAGGGTAAAATCCAAGCGCGGCAATTTTTTTGAAAAACACCAGACATAAAAACAAAAAATTATTATTATTAATATGTTCTATCAGAACATGTTTAATTTATTTGAGAACGTGTTTTTTATAATAACTAGACTAAAGTTCCTTATTATAGTCAACAGTACAGGGTGGGTGTGCAAACGTTAGAACCTCATTTAACTTCTTTATTTTTGGAGTTACGTAAATACGTTCAAAAATAAAAGTTATGAGATATCACATGTATTTTCCAAACATCATTTCAGCAAAACAATTCAAACAAGTCGAATTTCGGAGATATGAGCTTTACCTTGGTTTTACTTCCACATCCAGTGGAAGTATAGTAACGCCAAAAAAAATTTTTTTAAATTTTTATTGTTCAAATAGGCTCAGAATGTCATGAAACGTCGAGATTTTAAGTTTGAGCGAAAAAAAAATTTCTGTCTGTCGGTCTGTAACTTTTTTGTGCTCACGTTTACTCTGTAACCGTTTAAGATATTGACTTGAAATTTGGTACACAAATGTACTTTAACGAGATCTGGAACTAGATTATATTTTCATTTTGTTCCGTCAGAGGGTTGGGGGGTAAATTGAGGTAAATTTGAGGTAACCAGCTAAATCAAGCAGCTAAGAGTCCAGAAAATTGGTATTTAGTATATACAAGAGAAGCTAAGGTCTCAAAAAATGTTTGGCATTAGCCACCCCCACCCCATTACTAAATTTTTTCGTTGTGAATGAGTTGGATCGAAAATCTGGATGCGGAAGTAGTGATTCCTTGGGCAGCGGTTTTTTTAAATAGAACACCCCCATATATTTTTACACCATTTGAAAGGCCATAGAAAAATCTTTTCAATGATATATGACCCAGTATTTTTCTTAAAAACTATAGTAGATATTAAGTTTTATATTTTCTTACATTAAGTCATGGTAGTCCGAAAAATATATACAGTCTGTTTCACTTTTTAAATTTTTTTTCCGATTTGAATCTAATTTTACTTATGGAACAAATTAGGATCTACTTATTACCAGAAAAAAATTCACGTCCTACAAATGCAAAGCCACCTGCGGTACCAAAATATGCGGATAAAATCAAAAAATCATATTAGGCATATTTTTATTGGAAAATTTTGTTAATGAAAGAATTGTTCAGAAACCTTAAGTCCAAAATTTAATCAAAAAAAATATATAAATTTTTATTAAAATAATGTCCAAGTCCGAAAATATCATTTGAATGGGTTTTTTCGTTTAGAAAACTGTACTATGACAATTTTGTTTGAAATTAAACCCAAGCTGCCAGGTAGTTGTAAAACAGTTTTTTTTTTAAATACCTAATTATTTTCAAAATTTTTTAAATTTCAAGTTTTTCATTTTTTAATTTTGATTAAATTTTGGCCATTTTGGACAATTCTGAACAAGTTTTATTAACAAAATTTTCCGATAAAAAAATGCCTAATATGATTTTCCGATTTTCTCCACATATTTTGGTACCGCAGGTGGCTTTGGTACCGTAGGAGGCGAATGTTTTTCTGATCATAAGTAGATACTAGTTTGTTCTATACTTAAGTAAAATGCGATTCAAATCGGAAAAAAAATAGTTATTGGGATGTTACCATTTCAAGTGAAACACACTGTATCAATTATTGAAATTCTCCATTTTATTTAAAATAAAGTGAAATTAGACAGAACTAACATATTGTTTATTTTAATTTACATACTTTTGTTTTCCATGGCTAATTTGATAAATTGTAAATTTATAGTAAATTAGACAAAATTTGTTTAAGATAAGTACCATGTATTATATTATAAATACAAAGCTTTTTTTATGGCGTTTCAAATGGTACATATATGGAGTGTTCCTTTAGAAAAAAGCAAAGTAAAGTTCATATCTCCGAAATGCGACTTTCAATAGGCATGTCCACAAAATTTTAATTTCAATTGGGAATGGTAGAATTATCGATATTGTACACTAATTTAACAATAAAAAAACCCGCTGCCCAACTTCCACATCCAGATTTTCTATCCAAGTCACTCACAACGAAAAAATGTTGTATGTGGAAATAATTGTTTAATAATATAATATTTGAAATTCTCTACCTCAAAAACCCATAAAACGATACCCCACATCGGTAATAGGGTGAGGGTGGTGATAGAGGGTGGTAGTGGGGGTGGATAAGGTAAAAAAATATTTTGAGGTTTCTAGTTCTTGTACACACACTAAATTAAATTTTTTTTCATCCCCTTTAATAATGGGGTGGGGGCTAATGCCAAAATTTTTTTTGAGACCTTAGCTTCTCTTGTATATAGTAAATACCAATTTTATGAACTCTTACCTGCTTGATTTACCTATTTACCCCAAATTTACCCCAATTTACCCCCAACTCTTCGACGGAACAAGATGAAAATATAATCTAGTTCTAGATCTCGTTAAAGTACATAAGTGTACTAAATTTCAAGTCAGTATCTCAAACGGTTCCAGAGTAAACGTGCGCGCAAAAAAAAAGTTAGACCGACAGACAGACAGAATTTTTTTTGCTCAAACTTAAAATCTCGACGTTTCATGACATTCTAAGCCTATTTGAACAATAAAAATTTTTAAAAAATTTTTTTGTCGTTACTATACTTCCACTGGATGTTGAAGTAATATATGTATCCTTATTTTGCCAGTTATTCGTAATAGGCATCACCCCAACATAACGAGGATTTTTGGTAATTTTTCAATAAAAATTCTTGGCCTATGAAGTAAAAAAATATTTTGAGGTTTTTGGTTCTTGTACATACACTAAATCACACTTTTTTTCGTCCCCTTAAAAAGTGGGGTAGGGGTGGTAATGGGGGTAGCTAATGTCAAAAATTTTTTCGAGACCCTAGCTTCTCTTATATATACTAAATACCAATTTTACGGACTCTTACCTGCTTGATTTACCTGTTTACCTCCCCATTTACCCCAATTTACAACCCAACCCTTCGATGGAATAAGATGAAAATATAATCTAGTTCCAGATCCCGTTAAAGTACATAAGTGTACCAAATTTCAAGTCAATATCTTAAACGGTTCCAGAGTAATCGTGCGCACAAAAAAGTTAGACAGACAGGCAGAATTTTTTTTTCGCTCAAACTTAAAATGTCGACCTTTCATGACAGTCTAAGCCTATTTGAACAATAAAAATTTTCAAAAATTTTTTTGTTACTATACTACCACTGGATGTGGAAGTAATCAATATTCTATTTTCAAGAAAAAGAACGCCATTGCCATGTAAACCGGAAGTGATATTTAAAATTTACATGCCTTTTTTTACTTTCCTTTAATGCTTTAATAGTCAATTAAGAACATAAATAATCCGATCAATTCTTCTTTGATGTTCAATTATATGTTTCTTAGCGGCATAGATTCCCCGAAAAAAAAAAAAAATACTTATCTCAAAAACTACCGAGAAAATCGGACATAACACGTTAACTAGGACACCCTGTACACTGTAAATATACATTATGTACCTACAGATAGTTTTTTCTTTTAATTAAAACCACTGCCTAAGGAATCACTACAACCGCATTCAGTTTTCCTACTCAAATTACTTTAAATAAAAATTCTTGTGCACCCAACGCGAAATTCGACTCTGTACGACAGAAATATGTTTGAACTATTTCTCTTATATATTACACAATATGTTATTCTCCGCCTTTTTACTTGGTCGGCATATTTCATTGATCAAAGGTGCACGCCCACCCGTATATACCTTTTTCATATATATCAATGAAAATATGTTTTGTCTTAACGCAGATTATCCTCTTAAAGTTAATGAAGGACATGAGCATCACACGAGATATGGACACTACCTACAACTGCCTAAGCACAGAACTTCTGCATATGAAAAATCCCCACATTATAAGTTTGTTTCTTTATATAATGCTCTACCGCCTCAATATAAAAATATAGAAAATTACAACCACTTCAAAAGAGCAGTTAAAACCTTCCTTCTTGAAAGAGCGTACTATTCTATAAATGAGTTTATGAATAGGCAGTAAATGACAACGGACTTTATTTTTATAACTCTAAGCAAGTTTTTATACTTTTTTTCTTATAATGAATCGTATGTATGTGTGTATGTATGTGTATATGAGTACATATATGTGTATATATAGCCTATTACTAAACATTTTTTATAGCCGAGCTTTATTTTTTGTCAAGTCCTGGTACTCAGTTTGCTCATTTATGTAGTTACCAATTTTATTATTAAGTTGAAAATCGTATATACTTATAGTATGTTTGTCTATCGTTCTTTATTTTTTATTATTGTATGTTGTTTTTAATTCTACAGAATTATGTATGTATTAAACTTCAGGTTTTAAAACTAAACTGTACTTGATAAGTATCTATTAAATAAACTTATTGTATGTAATCTGTGACGTGCCATATGTACTTTGTATTATCTTTGGCCAATAAATTTATCTATCTATCTATCTATCTATCTTAAACCAATAAATTATTATTATTATTATTATTATTATTATTATTATTATTATTATTATTATTATTATTATTATTATTATTATTATTATTATTACAAGAAGTGTTGTTAATAGTTTTCCATGGCCTTACAAATACATTATATTTATTTATTTATTAAATTAACCACTTTTTCTGGACATAAATATGACATATGATATATCGTGGATAGCTAATTCAAGTTGTGATCGAATAATGAAATAATTTACAGGGTGTTCCATTAAAAAAAAAACACAAGTTATGTCTATACCCCGAAAAAAAGCGCCTTAAGGATGTATTACTCGATTTTCGATTCGACACTTGGTAATTGAGATATAGAGGTCATCAAAAAATGCCAATTTTCCAAAAACTGTAGCTCGGTAGTCGAAAAAGATAGACGATCGCGGTTTCGCCATTGCTTGTTTCTCGAAAATCGAGCTCAGGACACCTATATTCGTTTTTGTCTGTCTGTCATCGTTTTAGAGAAAACCCCACATCCCATCTAGTTTGGTCCACCCTGTACAGCGTATATGATATGACGTTTTGTCGAAGAAAGTAGTTTGTAATGAAAATGTGGCTCCTTATTAAACGAAAATAAGTTTAAAAAGCGTGAAAACATTTTTAATGAGTTTTAGCAACTCCAATACAAATGTAAATAATGTACCGAACTGTATAACTCTTGAAACTACTACATTAAAGATTTAGATATCGTGTTTTGGAACAATGCCGGATACTCGAAGTTCAGCATTTGATAAATTTTCTAGTGATTAGAACTTCCTTTAGAGATATAGATAAAAAGTCGTTATATTGCCTCTGTATATCCGCATTGGAACCATCTTGACATTAATTCTTTTTTAAACTTTTTTCTTACACCCAGGTATAATAACTCGGATTGTATTTTCAAGGCTTTCAGTTCGTGATTTTTATCTAAGAATGCATCAGTCTGTGTCATTATGACCCATTGTTTAACAATGCAATGTTTATCACTAAAAATGTGTTTTCTTTAATGGGGATTTTTGATCGGGAGATAAGCCGTCGTTTGTCCGGTAGTTTTTTTTTTACTAAAGTTGTGAAGTCTCGGAATTATAAAATAATCCTTGAGATTTATATTTTTGATACTAAAAGAAGATAACAGTGAAATATAAATTAGGACGAAAAAAAATTTTAGAGCATCCTTCGATATTTGTTTCTTTTGAATTCGTCATCGGTTTTTATAATGAAATACTATGAATAAATTTGACGATATATATTTATAACTATAAATGGTTTGGTGAATTGACGTTGAATGAAAAATGGACCCTTTTATTTACATATTTTGTGCCGCCATCAATGAGCGCCGGCTAAGCAACTGCTAGAAGATTATAAAGAAATACTGTGTTGCGTGACGGCCAATTATCTGTCAATAGTGGCACTTGTTGAACTGAATTTTTATGTTTTCGTGCTTTATAATCAAAAATTCACTAAATTATTGGCATTGCGTTTATTCATTGTAATATAGTCCTGTCAATGAATGGTTTCTAGAGGGAAATGCCGAGATCACAATTTTTGACCAGAGGCCTACAAACTCTCACAACATAATAATCTTATTAAAAACACCATGTTCCAAATTTTAGGATAACATTGCCATATCATCTAATTTAAGTGAAGTTGGTTTGAACCTAACATATACCCGATATATGGCGGTTTATAAATCTTCATGCTTTTTATGCTCAATAAAAAAAAACGCATTTTACTCTGAAATTAAAATAAAACCTGTTTTACGTAAGAGAGAGTTTGTAGGCTTCTGGTTATGACCATGTATTACAGATATGGCCCAATTTCAATAGGGATTATTGTACTATGCTGTTTTACATATGTTCCAAATTGTGATTAAATATTTTAAGTCTAAGGGCGTTTTTTCCACTGGCATTAAAAAGTTTAAAAAGGTTAGGACCGTAATAGTGACAAGCTGGGGGTAAACGGGAGGTAGTAGCTCTCCGGAAAGCACAAGAATGATGTATCTACTGCGGAGCGCGGGAGCGAGGACACATTTACTACTGGTGCGAGGGATCGACGGCGACGGGAATTGTCTGTGTGGAGCGCTGGGCCATCGTTGGAAGGAGAAAACATAGAAAACACATTCCTTTTTGTGTGCCATCACTTGGTCTGGATACAGAGTGCGAAGGATACAGTTTTGAATTAGGTGAGGGATGAGTGTTTGAGGGGTGATGCATACCTCGGGACGTGTGATTGACGATTTTGTGAGTGGTGATTGGTTTTGTATATGATCCAGAGCTAGGTGCAATGTTTTTGGTATGGTGCGGTAGAGCGGATCAAAAGGTGAGGGGAATGGAGGGGAGGAGAGGTATCACAGAGAAGTGTTGTTGATCCTGACTTTTTGTTGATGTCTAGTTTAATAAGAGTGTGTTTTGTGGCATTGTATATTTCTTGACGTTGTGGGTGTTACAATATAGTGTTGTGAATCTGATTACATATTTTTCTTAAGTAAATTATCAAATGAGGTTTTCAGGTCAAAATTACGCTCGTTGATAAGTGAAAAGTTCTACATTAAATTCTACACTAAAAACAGGGAGACCAGGTTACACGGGGGAATCACAAAAAGGATAGAAATGTACGCAATGAAGTACTGGGGACACGTCCAAAGAAGGGAACCAACACACCTACTGAAGAAAGCACTAACACTGAACAGCAGCAAACTTATAATCGGGAGACCATGTTACACGTGGAAAACAACAATCGAGAGGAACATGAACAAACTGGGAAAGGACCAAACATACTGGGAAAGAAAAGCGAGGAAAGAATTAATTTCACAAAGCAATCGGAGCGATATATATTCTACCAAAATCAGAAACGGAGGAATTAGAAGCCTCAGAAGAAGAAGAAGAAGACTTGTAGAAACAGAAGTACAAAAATAGGAGCACAGATAGCAGCGACACAATGCGGCAACATATCTCACAAGAAGACCCAGAATAGGCAGAAGCCCAGAACCAAAAATCCAAAAAAAGGGGGCTTAAACGCTCCCTCACGACATAATGCGGTAACGCATCTCACAAATACCTACACCTCCCATCCCACATTCCTTTACCATGCGCCATGTGGCTCTCGCTGCTGGCAACAAGCATGACCTTAGTCCAACCCAGCGTGGACGTAGCAGGCCCAGCTGTATAACTTGGGAGTGGCAGTAATGCCTACCGCACGCTGGTAAATCAATCAATCAAGGGCGTTTTTTCACTGGCCGATACGATACCGATTCGAACTGATACAACGATATCGGGGCAGCACAAACGTATAAAATTATATGGAACTCTTTTTCACTTGCCGATACGATACCGTTTTGTCACATTTTGTCGGCGCCGTGTTATTATATGTTATTCTTCAGTATCGGAACGATATTGTCGGTATCGTGTCGGCCAGTGAAAAAACGCCCTAACAGAAGTTATCTTGTTTACAAGAAACGGTATACACACACACATACATATGCATGCACACACACACTTACAGACACAAAGACATTTTTTGTTCGATATTTGAGTTCAGTCTGCTATGAAACACATATCTGTATAACAAATTTTTTTCCACGATGATTATTAAAATTTGTTTTCAATTTATAATAAAATAATAAAGTTGGAATACAGTTAAAAGATATACAATCCATTACTGAACCATAACAGATACGAGAAAAATTAATAGAAACATTTTTGTAACCGTTTTCGAGATATGAGCAAAAAACCAAAAACCGGGACCTTCTTCGCGCCCCCATGCACCCCCACGGGGACTTTTGGTATGTTTACCTCCTAAATAGTCCAAACACACCCCCCAAGTCAAAAACTGTGATCCATTGGGCCTCCCCTTATTGAACGAACGTTTATTGACAAGGCTAATAGCAAAGTTATAGACTAATTTCTTTAAAAAACTGGATTTATCATTGTTCTCCCAAGAAGTTCCCCAACTAAAAATTAGTTTTAATACAGTAGATCTCGGTGTGCACATCACATAACATTGTGATTGATTTTCATGTATTAACCGTATTAACCGGCACGGTAACGCAGCGGGCTAAAGCATGTTAGTGGCGAGCACCCTTGTTCACACTGTCTATCGTATACTGGATTCGATCCCCATCTCCAGCACTGGTAATGTCGATGGGTAATGGATGTTGTCTGCGTTTTTTCAACTATGCTTGGTGTGTTTGTATTTATGTTATGTTTTACTCGCATTTTAACTAAAAAGGCTTGATTTCTGTTTTAGCGATGCATGTCTTTCACTACTGTGAACAAAAAATTACCCACACAGACAAGGATAATACACTATTTTGTTGTTATTACTAACTAGCATTTAGGCCTACTTACGTTTGACATTGTCCATTAAACAAACATCTAACCAATATTGTAGGGTGGAAGGCAATCCAGAATGCAGGATGTGTGGTGAGGATGAGGAAACTCCTCACCACATATTATGTGAATGCCCCCCCGGTCTTCGTGGCTGGAAGGCTCTCATACTTCGGGGTACCATTTGTGACCCCGGAAGAGATAGCCAGAGCTCCCATTGACTCGCCTTTTTGGGAGGAACGGAACTAATGGGATAACGAGGCTATGGGGTACACTAAGCTTAAGCTTCAGTGCAGCCGGGTTCTGGCACCGCAACCCGTGAGGAAAAAAGGTACAGATGAAATGGTTGCTAATGATATTCTTTTTATGCATTTATGATGCCTATAAAATATTTAAGCCTTACCTTAGTTGTTTCAGTCACTATCCTGATGACCTGGTCATTACTGTTAGAGGCAGGCATGAGGTTATGATCTCAAACCACATGCAAATTGCCTTCAACATAATATCTAAATGGTGCTCGTCAGCGGGCCTTAGTGTCAATTCGAGCAAAACAGTTATTGGTCCTTTCATCAAAAGGAGAAAACTAAATTTGAGAGCTCCTGTGTTAAATGGAACAGTACTGAATTTTTCCAGTAAAGTCAAGTATCTAGGAGTTATCCTGGACCAAAAACTTACCTGGAACTCACACTTAAAAAGGACACTTACCAATGCAACGACGGCTATTTGGACGTGCCGTAAGCTGTTTGGTAAGACTTAGGGTCTGAAACCAAAAATTACACATTGGTCCTATCTTTCGGTTGTCAGGCTCATGGTTGCCTACCCATCATGTGTCTGGTGGCCAAGAACAGAAGAGAACAGAAGAGAAAATAGCACAAGGAAAGTTGCAGAAATTGCAACGCCTTGCCTGTCTAGGGACTTCCATCTAAAGCTCTTGGTAACACCCCAATCATCTTCCAGGCAGAAATCTATGCTATAGAATTTGGGAGTGTGGGAGAGGAATGTGCCCAGGAATGACTAAATAGAGGCACTCGAAGGGCAAAGATCTATATACTTTCAGATAGCCAGGCAGCATTAAAGGCTCTCAGGTCCTGTACCTACGAGTCAAAAATTGCCTGGGAATGCAGGCAATCCCTGAAGCAACTGGCAAAAAACAACAAGGTTACCTTGATGTGGGTGCCAGGGCATGAGGGAATAGAAGGCAACGAATTGGCCTTCTAACTGGTCATTGCCCCTTGAGATATCATCTCAAGAACTTGGGCATGGCAGAAGATGACAAATGCAGATACTGTGAAGCGCATTAGGCTAAAGTACCTAGAACAGACGGAATTAACGCCTGAAGACATAGGGAAATTAGCTCCTAGGAAAATCGCAAGCTTTGCAATAGTCTTGGAATCCTGGGCAACAACTTCAGGGTAATTCACAAAAACCTTTTAGGTCGAGGTGAAGCAGAAAGAAGAAGAAGAAATGCCAACCCAGGGCCAAGCGATCCCTTAAACAATCTACAATCTAGTTGTTTCAGTGAAATATATTCAAGATGTTCCATTCATAGACGTCAAAAACGAACAAGGTGATAGAGGATTCCAAGAGCAACAGTAGTGACCGTTACATAATGTGGATCGGTTTTTGACGGTTTAAAAATTTTTTTCAATTTTCTCGGGCGTACTCTACCCTTCACTGACAATTTCATTGCTGTGAAGAAAGTTACTGCCACAGCGAGGTTGTTTTTCGAGTTATTTTTTTATTTGTTATAGCTGAATTGTGTACAATATATTAAAACACTTTACTTTGTTTCTATCACTAATTTATTATAACTTGAACGTTACTGCAGTTTCGATACTTAACGTACCATTATCAAACGTATGATTCAAATGAATGAATTTACCAAGGGATGACAGGTATTTATATACAATACAATCTGAGTTATGTAGATGAAATTAAATGAACGGATTTAATTTCATCTACATAACTCAGATTGTATTGTATATAAATACCGGTCATCCCTTGGTAAATTCATTCATTTGAATCATACGTTTGATAATGGTACGTTAAGTATCGAAACTGCAGTAACGTTCAAGTTATAATAAATTAGTGTTAGAAACAAAGTAAAGTGTTTTAATATATCGTCATGATTGACTGTCACAAAGTAACGGCTTCCACCACAGAATCTTTGAATTGTGTACTCATCTAACCAAATATCATTGACTCAATTACCATTGCAATAATCGGGAAAAACATTTTTGCTAAATTTTTCTAGAGTTCTAATCTTTCGTGATACTTTACAAGCAATTTAAAAAAATGTTCTGTAAGAATGCCTGCTATGTGCCTAATTAAAATGTATAAACATAATGGAAATCTGAATGCTACATCGAACATAATATGACAATATATAAAAGGCAAAAAGTTACGAATTTTTCACTTGATGGGGGAACAAATAAAATTCAGACTTCTTGTAAAAAGTGTGAATGGCTGAATGTCAATAAATGATTTAAGTATTTTCAATATATTTTTCTTTTCTCTTAGATTTTCGCGTTGCAGCATTTTTAACCCTCTACGTCATCGTTAGCAGTACTGTGTATGTTCTCTCGAATAGGCTTCATGGTAGTTTATTTCGCTATGAAATGTAAAATTTCTTACCATAACCATTTTTCAGTTCTTTCATTTAGAGTTTTTCTTATTTTCAGTTGGGTCGTCAGGTATGTTCTTAGGTACTTTGGTTTGTTCGTCATCTATTTTGCATTCTTCTCAACTGACCAGACTCTCAGCATTATTAGACTCTTCTTGAAGTTTATTTTCAGTCTAGATGTGACCAGATGCGCTTTCATTTTTTCTAGAATTTTTTTGAGACCTAACGATTAGGAGATCATCGACGTATGCTAGGACAATGGGGTGCTAAATATTTCTGTATCTTCATTAAAATTTGGCATTTGCGTTATTGCGATTTATATTACTTGTTCTGGAACTATGGAGAGTCGAGGGGAAGTATCCTTGCTTGACTTCGATATTATTCTGTTTAGTTTCCATCACTGTTCGTGTTCTAATCATTGAATTGCAGTGCTCTCGTGAAGGCAGCTTTTGTTTTTTCTGTAGATTAGGTCGTAGAATGCAATTATGTAGAGAAGATAACTACGTCACACGGTTTCGCGCATAGCGTATAACAGTTGGCATAATATCAGTGCTGTGCCATCCATTTTTTATTTAAATATTAATGGTACTAGGCAGTGCGACGCCCATGCAGGTGTAAAAATACGTTCGTTACCTAGATAACGAGCACGAGGTAACACATTCTATGACGAAGTTATCTTCTCTAAGTAATAGCACTTTACGGTAATATTTTCCAACGTAGGATTATGGACTATGACCTTTTAACACTTAGTATTAATGCCTTTTGAAGATCTACCACGACAATGTGTAGTTTTGTCTCTAAATTTTTCTTCATATTGCCTGGTAGTGTGGTGTTTCTCTATTTAGTCGGGCTGGAATTGTGCGAAATTGTATCCCATGCTGCAGAGTGTTATTCGTCTGCAATCTCTATACCTTGTGGTGAGTTGATTTCGGGGTGTGATATTTGTTGTGTTCCATTCCGTAGATGATTTCCATCTATGCTGTAATGATAATTTTTAAGGTTTGCTAGTTACGGCTCTCTGTACGGGCTCCGATCTAGGCGCCGGCACTCGATCAGCGATGTTAAGCAACGTTGGTCGCGTCCAGCGCTTGGAATGGTGACCCAAGTTCTCACTGGAGATCTCAGTCCATATGCTGAGCTGTAAAAGCCTGACTGGACTGAGACGGCTCGGCGAGAGAAAGACAGAGGCTGATAACCGTGCCTGGGGGCTCTTATCAACAGACTCGAAGTCTAGGAAGACCATGTTTGGATGGGGAGCCCTGAGGCACACAAAAAAGGAGTACTACAATAGACCTTATAGGTCGCAGTGGGGGAAGGCCAATCGCCCGCTCCTTCAGAGTAATCTAAAAAAAAAAAGGTTTGCTAGTTTAGTCTGTCCGGTCTATAGTGTATTAATTCGTTGTTTATTTTTCCTATTCCAGGCGCAGTATTTTTTCTAGTTCTAGCCATTATTTCTAACAATTTATTACTTGATGGCAACCTTTGGCTTTTAGACGAGAATTTTCTCACGGCAACAGTAGTGAATGGACATTCACCCCCTTTCCATCGATCACATTGTATTTGGTGCTGGTGCCGGTATAGAAGTACTCATCACCGTTTGCCTAAAAGACACGAGGCAATTTATTTTACTGAGGGCGCCAGGCATATCAATGAGTTTTTCTACGCCCAAGGTTGTTTTTATGACTCCTCAAAGATGACCTAGTATCAGAATACCGTAATAGACGAAAAAGATATATTTTTACTTACGGTAGATTGCCTTCGATGCAATGCACTTTATCTAATATTAATCTTATTTCTAATCACTTCTTCTAATATATAAAAATCTCGTGTCCCAGTGTTTGTTATCGAACTCCTCCGAAACGGCTTGACCGATTTTTATGAAATTTTTGGTGTATCTTTGGTAGGTCTGAGATTAGGTCGTAGGCTATTTTTTATACCCCTGGGTGATAAGGGTGGCCCTATGGCCCTATCCAGAAATTTTATTTTTATTTTTTGGACAAAAAATTATAATTTATATGGCAAAACAACGTTTGCTGGGTCAGCTAGTAATTTTATAATAACTTGTTTCTACTCCCATGCTTTAATTAATTTATTAAACATTCCGTATCTGTACTTTAATGAGATTCATTAAGATACAGATTTTCCATTAAGATACAAGTTTATAACCAACAGAAACGCGACAGACAACAATATTCAGTCAATCAACTATTGCCTTCAACATCTGATAGATCTAAAATTTATCAATTTTATCATTTGTAATGTCATGTTTACCTAGCAATTTCAGAAATAAAGTGTTAATTTTCTATTTCATTATGACTGGTCGTAGAAAAAATAGTGTATGCAACTCACATTTAATGGCAATTAAGACACTAGCATTCATAATTCTCATGTCGTATCTTAATGGCTATCATTAAATGGTTGTTGCATAATATACTATTATAGAATTCTCTATGGTATGATCGTTGTCCTGAAAACAGATTTGAGGAACTATGAAGGTCCTATAAATTCAGGTGTTAACCAACACACATAGTGGTTCGAGATTTAATACTTAAAATTAACCATTCAATCAAGAAGATGGGCGAGGCTTTAATAATACCATTTATTGTATAAAAGTTCAAAAGTATACATACAAATATTGGTAAATCGCCTATCTAATTATACATAAGATTATCAGATCTGCATACCAAACATGGCAAGGGAGGACACAACTCGGGGAGGATGTTTGATCACAACTACATGCAATGGAGAGCAAGAGTATCAATCGACAGGCATAAAAAGTTTCAAAGATTTCTTAGAAAGAATATGTTTTACAATTTTGATTTTGGGCTGCAAGGTTAGTAGCTGACGGTAATAATATATTCTCAATAATAATTTTGCTTCGCTTATGGCCAGCTTTATAAGTTCCTAAAGGTAATTTTATCATTCAGCAGCAGGGGCGGACTGACAACAGTTTAACGGCGCTGGATCTTAGAACTCGCAGACCACTTATTACTCTATTAGCCGGTCATCTTGCCAAGCAGCCGGCGCCAGCGGCACACTATTGGAGCGGGCCACCGGGATTCGTCCCGGTATCCCGGTGGGCCAGTCCGCCCCTGAGATAAGTGATCACTTGAAATGCTTTTACTGCAATGTATGATACTTTCCACTTTCTTTTAAAAGATACTGACGGCATATAACTAATTCAGAATAATATGCCCTAGCCCCGTCTGCGTGCTTTACAGGATATTTACAGGAATGTACGTGTACTGATTTACTTATTCTTTTTTACATTTTTGGATAATTTTGATAAAAATCAATATTTGGTTTTCGGACAAGAAATAATCTTTGCCCTAATCGTTATCCGGTGTGTTAGCCCAGCGCCCAAGTAGTCGGATGGTAATAACTCTTAATTGTGTTAAAAACCGTATTTTGCAAAAATAGCATGTTTTTGCCAAGAATCAGCTTTGGCGGTATTTCCTAGCATATTTGTTTTTAGCAGTTTTTGGCACAGTTTCGAAATTTCGGCGTACTTTCCAATTTGTTGCTATCGGGCGACATGAAAAATATTAGTATAGTTAGAGTTAACGTCATATGAGACTGAAAACTTTTTCTAAGGCGATTTTTTGAGTAGTTTGGAAAATTATCATTTTATTATTTTTAATTAATTGTGCTGGTTTCTACATTATCGGCATCGGCTTCGGTTTTGTCGCGGTGCATAAAAACGATCTAACGCACAGTTTTTCAGAAAAGAACAGACTGATTATTATTCTATTCAGGGTATCCTGGAGAATGCAATATTTTTATTTATCATAGGTCAAAATCCAAAGCCTATCAAATCGATACCGTAATAGTAAATAAATAATTCTGTCTGTTATATTATAAATGTAATCGCCTCTGTAGTTAGATTCAAACTTGATAATATTAATATATGACCGTTAACTGCAGCTACCATGCTTCAAGTAAGGTTATAATAAATACCACGTATTGTGCATATTTTAAAGTTTTCACCTTTCCAATACAGAAAAATTATATTCACATGAACTTATCTAAATCAGTAGTTTTAAGTACAGGTGTGTTAGCATGAAATATGTCTCCGTACGTATACCGTAAACCAACTTTCCGTATTTGAATACGTGTATGTTGTAAACTAGGTGTAAAAAAAATGAAATCTTGCGTGCTAACCATATATATTAACATAAATTTGATAAGCGATATATGATAAAGTCCATAAGCATATCGCAATCTTAATAAATATCTCCACACTTTTTTTAAAGGCGTATACGTCTAAAAGCAAAATGGACGACTAGTCTGGGTTTTGAGATATGATTTGATAGTAGCAAGGACAGTTCGGTATGTAATCTTTTGCTTTAATGGTATAAATTATTCACTTTGATAAGCAAATAGGTAAAACTCATTCCATAATCGCATCTTCTGCGATAACACGTATACAGGTTGTTCACTTGGGAACAAAACGGGCTTTTTATAGCCAACCAACTGATACGAACACAAGAATTATGAATATTTATAATTAATTATAACGTCAGTTTTATTAATAATTCAATTTTTGTTTGCCTTGTTAAGTTAATTAAAACAAATGATGCAAACTTATTGTTGAGCATAGTTTAGGACTTTTTGAAATGTTAATTAGGCGTTTTAATCACATAGTAATCTGATTCTTTAATTAGTTAAATGGACAACAAAAAATCGCGCATTTTAAAAATGAGGTAATGAATAGGTTTTATGCAAATTACTCTTTTAGTTGTTTCTTTTGCACAAAACTAGTTTAAATTAGTGTTGAAATAAGTTGAAAATAAGACAAAAATTTTTAATTCAGGCTTTTTTAAATTAGTTCAGGAACGGCGTCATCGAATGGGGGTGATAGTTACATTAAAGAGGTAGTAGATATTTTTTTTTTATCTTGTGTGTATTGTAGAGAGTATGTAGAATCTAAGTTTTAGACCTCCAAACCCTTGGTAAATTTTGGTGCGAACAAAAAAACCACGAATTTTTGGCACTTTTTTCAGTTTATGGCCTATAACTTAAAAACAATGCATCCAATCGAAAAGTCATTTATTATCAAAATTAAAGAGCATTAAATTTCGCTTCGAATGAGTACCTCATAGTTGAAATTTCATCAAGAGGTATGGGCGTATTTTTTAAATATTATTATTTTTATTTTTTTGTTTTTTTATTTTTAGGTAATCTATGAACTTGAAATTACATGCTCTACAACTTTGGCGTAATTGGCAGTCGAATAACAACAATTTTGTAAAAAATTCACACTGGGTAACTTTTTAAAAAAGCATCTTCAGCTCTGAAACGGTTAATCCATAGAATGAAAGTTGTAGAGCATGTAATTTCAAGTTCATAGATTACCTAAAAAAAAAAAAAAAAATAAAAAAATAAAAATAATAAAATTAAAAAAATACTTGAGGTACTCATTTAATGCTCTTTAATTTTGATGATAGATGACTTTTCGATTGGATGCATTGTTTTTAAGTTATAGGCCACAAACTGAAAACAGTGCCAAAAATTCGTGGTTTTTTCGTCTGCACAAAAATTTGCCAAGGGTTTGGAGGTCTAAAACTTGGATTCTACATACTCTCTACAATACATACAAGATTAAAAAAAATCTACTACCTCATTTATTGTAACTATAAAGTACCCCGTTATTAAACCAAATTAATTTAATTAATTTATTTTTTTCTACGAAAATTACATGCTTTTTTATTTAATAATACGTTGAATTAATACTAATTAAACATTTAACTAAACCTTGTCTACAAATGAGTATTAAAATACTAAAAACCACAAGCAATGTCCAAAGACATCGGGTATAGAACTTTTAGAAAAGCTAAGCTAGGTTCGTAACTTCAGTTCTTTTTATTGTGAAAGTTGGTTTGTACTGATTTATTGGTTGACTGTTTGACCAGCATAGGGTAGGCATTGCTGTCACTCCCAGGAAACATGTCGCAGGGCCGGCTACATCTATGCTGGGTTGGATTTGGTGCAGGAATGCGGGATATGAAGTGTAGGTTTTTGTGATTTTCGTTACTTCATTGTGTCGTGATATACAATGTTTACACTTCTTTATTTGTGTTCTTGCTTCTAGTGTTCTTCTTCTGAATCTTCCGTTTCCCCAGTTTCTGATTCCGGGAGAGCATACAGGGTGGACCAATAATAATAGGCCATAGTTCAAGGGGAGATTCTTTTGACCAAAATATGAGGATATAACCAAACATGCTTTAGTAAATTGTTGCTGTGGAAAAAGATATAGGGTGTCAAAATTGTAATTTTTTTTTCTTTCTTTTTGCAATATCTCTACTATCTCTTGACAGATCTTCACCCAATTTGGTAAGGAAACATTTTTTAAGCTAAGGAACAATAATTTATGTATTACATCATATTAGCCCGTGGAGGGTGCCTCATGAGATGCACCTGATGATGAATATTTTTTCATTTTTTTACGAAACGTAGTGGCACTTTTGACTAGAAAATCTCATGCAGGAGTCATTTCTACGTAAAAAAAAGGTACACTTGATAGAAGGTACACTTGATAGAACCTTATAATTCCAACCGTTATCGAGAAAACTGCCGCATAGATCTCAAAATTCTTTGAAAACAAACCAATTTGAAAAAGAAAAATTGTATTTATTGAAAAATGTACTTTGGTGACGTCTTAGTTCTGTCATTTACGTACAATTTCATTAGTTTGGCATATAATATGGTGACAATAGGTACATGCAAAAAGTACTTCTAATATACAATCCTAGGGTTTTTGAGGCTGCTGATTTCAAATTTCGACATGCCAAAAGCCAAAAATTGATTCTTGGTGAACTTCGAGTTAAATAGGGATTGAAAGGTAAAAAATGAAAATTTCACAAAATACGTAATTTTCATTCCAAAAGTATATTTCTAGGGGTTTTTGAGGTTGCTGATTTCAAATTTCAGCATGCCAAAAGCCTAGAATTTATTCTTAGGTTGAAAACAAATTAAATTAGAGGTTGAATCGGGTGTCGAAATAAAAAGTTGAAAAACGAAATTTAGATTCTGAAATTATAATTTTGAACTTGTTGAGTTCTAGTTCGAACCGATCTCAGAAAAGCCTGTGTTCCCTCAAAATTTTGAGCTTTTAGCGAATAAACAACCCTAAAATGAGGTAAATCATCCCTGATTTGCGGTAACAATAAATACGTGCAAAAAGTATTTAAGCAGCGCAAAAGTATTATATTTAAATATAGATTTTTGGTATATTGCAAAGGATTTTCTACTAAGTGGTGGTTAAGCAACCCCCAAAGTAGAAAGAAGCCACCCACATTTCAGGATTTCTAAAAATGGCGTGAATGAATGGTAAAAAATATCAAAACAGATGTTTTATATTTAGCAGTTATCTCCCTAAATAATGGCGGAACAACTACTCTTAGATTAGGCTAAAAAATACCCCTGTTCTTGCAAAGAATATACACCATCATAGAGTAAATAATAAAAATAGTAAAAAATAAATGCTAAAAAATGAAGATTTGAAAGTTTGGAATTATGTAGAACTAGAGTGACTTACTTTTATCAAAGTACACATGAGTGTAAAAACTACCCTTATATAAAAATAAAATATATGATTACCATTCAAATATGGAAAATGTGGAAGTTTTTGATTTATAAATTTGAATAGAAACTAAAGTGACTTTAATCCCTCTCATGAATTTTATTTTTATATTAGGGCGGCCTCTCATGAATTTTATTTTTATATTAGGGCGGTTTTCCTCTATCTAGGGATTGCTTAACCATCTCAGAGTAGAAAATCCTTTGCCATATACCAAAAATCTATATCTAAATACAATACGTTTGCGCTTGTAAATTACTTTTTGCATGTGTTTATTGTTACCACAAATTAGAGATGATTTATCCTATTTTAGGGTGGTTTATTCGCTAAAGGCTCAAAATTTCGAGGGCACACGGGCTTTTCTGAGATAGAATTCGAACTTGAACTCAACAAGTTCAAAACCCCTAAAAATATAATTTCAGAATCTGAATTACGTGTTTTTTCAGCTTTTTTATTTTCAACCAGGGTTGGAAAAAAAACAGTTTTTTTTTTCATTTTATACAAAAAACAGTTTTTTTTTGTTTAAAACAATTTTTTTTTAAGTTTTAAATGGTATGTTTAGAACATGTTTAAAACATGTTTAAAACAGGTTTAAAACGTTTAAAACTATATTCAACTAAAATTAAATGGTGCCAGACACACTAATTGTGCCACTACTACTTGATGTCAAATGGATTTTACAGCACTCTGCAAATAAAATGATCAGTTTAGTGCATGAGACCACTATATCGGAATTTTTTATCGGAATGGACCATCATCATCGGCACTTTTTCTGTTTTTCTACAAACTCCAAAATAATACATTTATTTAAAACATCGTACTGTGTTTTAACCAGTTGTTTAAAACATCGCATTGTGTATTAAATATGTTTTAAACATTTGTTTAAAACACAGTGCAATGTTTTAAAACATTTTGTTTTAAACATGCCAACCCTGCTGTCAACCACTAATTTACTTTATTTTCAACCTAAGAATAAATTCTAGGCTTTTGGCATGAAAACAGCAACCTCAAAAACCCCTGGAAATATACTTTTGGAATGAAAATTACGTATTTTGTCAAATTTTCATTTTTCACCCCTTTCAACCCCCATTTTACTCGATTTTCACCTTATGAATAAATTTTTGGCTTCTGCCATGTTGAAATCTGAAATCATCAACTCCCAAACATATAAGTTTAGAATGAAAATTACATATTTGGTCAAATTTTCATTTTTACACCCCTTTCAACCATTTTACTCGATTTTCACCTTAAGAATCAATTTTTGGCTTCTGGCATGTTGAAATTTAAAACCAGCAACCTCAAAAACCCTAGGATTTTACATTAGAAGTACTTTTTGCATGGACTTATTGTCACTAGGGATTGCAATACCGGTTAACCGGTTATCAGGACAAAAAACACATGACGATAATTACCGGTTATTTTAATTTTTTACCGGTTATTTCGGTAAATTCTGAACTTACGATATGTCGCGTATTCAACGTTTCTGTTTATGTCAGTGACTAGTATTCATTAAATACAGAGTGACTGTCCCAACACTGAGCACTTTTAACAATAAATGAATTATATTATAAAAAGTAAAATTCAAACACCAAGCCCTAAGAAATACAAGAGAGACATTGACAATATCTTTCGACAGGAAATTGAATATTTCACTGCCGCAAATATCCGTGGAATACATTTAGAAATTAGAAGTATGTTATTACCAATTCTTATTAACTTATCGATCCACCAATATCGATTGAGGAAGGGCATCTTCAGCTGGTGGTATTCTATGCACAAATATCAGACGACTAACAGATATAGCTTTGAAAAACTAACCCTTTTAACGGGCTATTTTTAAAAAGTATTGTATTTTTAGATCAGGTATTCAGTAAATGCCCTATTTGAGTTTATGTTTATAATTTTTGTTATTTAAGTTGATATTTTTGTTATTTACAGAATAATTGGGTTGTTGCACTAAGTTAAAATTTGAGGAGAATTTATGTTAAACAATAACAATTATTCATAAAAAATCATTAGAAACATGTAGAAGTTGAAAAGAAAGTCTTATAATATTATAATATTAATTACAAAAATACATGCATTTAAAACGGAGATGACATAATAACGGCAGTCTGTAGAGAAGTTAGTTATAAAACAACAAGAAACTAATTTAGAAACTCGCTGATAGCGACGGAGAAAAAAGACAATCACGACAGTTTAATCTGACATTATATTTAACGTCAAATTCAACTGACGTTCATAGGTTACAATTCGGTATAGTTTAACAGCATCTATAGTTATGGATAAATATAAGTACAGATAGTGTTTTCTGCCGTACTGTGTAAATAATACCACCAATTCACCAGAAAAACTGTTGTGTTCCAATAATAAACGCTGAACGTAATAATGAATGATTCAAAGCCACCAGAGAAGGACCAAGTCTTCTTATTGTGGAGACCATTTCAATGTCAAGTAAAGTAACAAATTACAATGTATTCTAAGCGTTTTATTTGTGGTAAGTTGTATCATAATGTAGGAATTTGATTTTTAATATGGGTTTATGTTGTAGGCAAAACGGCCGCATTACAAGACTTGTGTGGCATTCTAGCTGTTACAAATTTAAATTACCCGCCAAACTGGTGGATAAAACAGGGTGTATTCTTAACGGGTCTAGATTAGAATGTTATTCGTGCTTTGACTTCCTAAAAGGAGGAAAATGGCTTTAATCTGCTTTTATGTATTTTATCTACTATATCTAGTTTATGTTGGAATAAAGTGCAATTGTTTTTGTTAGCTATTGATTATTTATGAAGCTTCCTAGACGCTCCATAATACTAGGATGATCAATAAATTAAGAAAGGAAATTTAAAAACTCGCCGTTGAAAAACTATATGAAACAAACTGTGAAAGTCGTCTAAAGTCGGTGAACACAATCAGTCGGAAATGGCTACGAATGCGTTGGATTGTAGTTATAAATTTGAATTATGTGTGTTATAAATACATATCATTGTTTATTGCTTAGATAGATACTAGCATAAAGTACTTACCTATTTATTATTTTTTGTTATAATACAGACTTTTCTTGATATCTTCGTAAGTCTCATTCTGACTCTTAGAATTGAGTATCAATGGATAATAAATAATTTCTTTAGTAGATAAACTTATTTTGTTGTTTTCAGTTAGATACGCATGTATATAGTTAATAGGAAATAAAACAATGAAAAAGAAATATTTAATAAAATACAAAGTATAGTTAACAAATTCATCTAAATTAAATAATAAAATACATATTAGACATATTCTGTAATATTAATAAGATAAAGGAAGTTCTTGCAGAAATTACAATAGTTTGTACTGTCTATAGCAGCTGTAACGTAAGTACCTTGCAGCTTTTGCACTTCCAACCATTGCAATGTCAAAACGATCGTCTCTTTTTAAAAATTCGCTGACCATAAATATATTTACCGCAAGTAGAATGTTAGAATTAACTTTTACAGATATACTGCCTTAGTCGTTTTGTAAAAAAATATTAACAATAACTGCAAACATCAATCACTGCTAGCTAAACGTCAAATTTACTTTTGACATATGAGGTTATTTTCTTTCTTGTCAGCAATGTCAACTTACTCGTCTTCATCTGTTCTGCTTATAAGTTCACATCTAACTGCCGTTATGATGTCACTACCGTTTTCGCGGCACATTCAAATAGTCGAAGTTTAACAATTTTTTAAAATATGTTGCGCTAAGAATTTTTCTTCCAAATTAAATATGTAACTAAATTAAGTCCTCCACTACCATATTTCACCATTTTTGAAAATTCGTCAACAACCCAATTGTTTATTTAAATTTATTTCATTTGTATTTTTTCCTTTTGATAAAAAACCTTTTATTTGTTCGTTATATTAAATATATGTATATAAAAATGTTTTTTGTTAAATTTATATAATTTTGTACATGGAAAAAGACAACTGCCATTTTCGCCACCCTAATCATTCATTCTAAAAATTACCGGTAAATACCGGTTAACCGGTTATTTACATTTTTATTTACCGATTTGCCGGTTATTAAAACTTCCGGTAAATTGCAATCCCTAATTGTCATCATATAAATGGGGGGCGATTTTACCCTAAGGGTTTTTTCCGCTTTAGCTCAAAATTTTGAGGGTGTTAGGGCTTTTCTGAGGTCGGATTCGAATTCAGCGTCGAGTACTCGGGTCGAGTTCCAGGATTAGGACTTTTTTGTGGCACGGAATGGATTTTTTATCGTTTTTGCTTCTTCTGACCCAAATTTTGAAGCCGCCATATTGAAAAAAAAAAAATCTGCAACAAAACTGAATTTGGCATATCCAAATACTTAACTCTACCAAGTTTCGTAAATTTTCATCAAAAATTGGCTAGGTTACCGATTTTTGACGCCTGTTTTCTATAAAAGCACTACTGTGCGTCGACCCCGCTAACTTTGTAAAATACTCAAGAGATACCCCCAAACACTTCAAAAGAGAAAATCGACTTACGCTCTTTTTGCATTACGAACACACTTTTCTTTATCTATGATTGGAATGTAAACTATAATTAGAATTTGACTGTTACGTAATAATACAACTTCCACTGAATGCTTCGTGTATTTTGTTTTTTGTACATGAGTGGCATCACATTTTTACATGTTCTCAATGGAAAACGTTATAAATGAGTTTGCCATCAACATGCATTGCTCCGCACACTGAGATTGAATTCTGTAGATATTTAATTTCCTAAACGCTGAATATATAAGCGTATATAAATCGGCTATAATTTATTATCGTCGAATAAGAAGCGCTGCTACAATTCTACATGTATAGTTGACGCTTTAGTAATGAAAATGAACATCGGAATTAAATTCTTGCATATATATAGTAGAAGAGCATATCCACGTTTAAGTATGTTAGCTAAAGTATTATAATTTTCCCGTCATTTACTTAAAAGTTGAACATGTTTAAACCATTAATATAATTCTCAAGGTAATAATAGTAATAGCAATTTATTTATCTTGTAAGACCAGATATACTAGATATAGGACAAGTCATACTACAGTATAGTGTACTTAATACACACAAATAAAACTAAACAAACACAAGCACTTTCAGTAATTAAGTTTTCAGATAAAATATAACAATATTCCGGCAGTAAAAAATCAGTAACTTCTTTGTAAACATTTAATACTTTGTATATGTCTAATATTTTCTGGCAGTTTGTACGCTCAATACACAAAATTTATTTCAAATGTTAAGTTATATAACGTTTTAGTTGTGAATAATATATTGTGTATTTAGGTGTGAAAGCAATACATTCCCGGACGACCATGCAAATTGTTGGCCGAAGCGCTAGCCGAGGCCAATAAGCATCGAAGTCTGGGAATGTGCTTTCACACCGAAGTACACATACTATTTTTTTCTGAAATCGATCGGCAATGTCTACATTTTCGGCGCGATTTCAGATCGAAAAATGCACAATTTCAGTATTTTAGTCCGTTGCTAAGAAACTATCAGAAAACAGACCGGAAAAGATCCGTTGCCAAGCAACGATCAACAAAACCATACGGGAATGTTACTTTCCCGGCCTAGGCCGGGAAAGTAACATTCCCATACGGTTTTTTATGTATATTTTAGACAGTAAATAAATACATGCAGACAAACCAATTCACATTAAAATTGCATTTATTAGTAAGCAATTAGATTGTAATGAAGAAATGTTATGCATTAATACAAATTCCTTAATTTATAATAATATTGATTGTGATTTCAGAAAAAATAGTATGTGTACTTCGGTGTGAAAGCACATTCCCGAACTTCGATGCTTGTTGGCCTCGGCTAGCGCCTCGGCCAACAATTTGCATCGTCGTCCGGGAATATTTTACTTTCACACCTAAATACACAATATACTATTTCTGAAATCACAATCAATATTATTATAAATTTAGGAATTTGTATTATGCATAACAGTTCTTCATTACAATCTAATTGCTTACTAATAAATGCAATTTTAATGTGAGTTTGTTTTCTGTGTGTATTTATTTACTGTCTAAAATATACATAAAAAACCATACGGGAATGTTACTTTCCCGGCCTAGACCGGGAAAGTAACATTTCCGTACGGTTTTGTTGATCGTTGCTTGGCAACGGATCTTTTCCGGTCTGTTTTCTGATAGTTTCTTAGCAACGGACTAAAATACTGGAATTGTGCATTTTTCTATCTGAAATCGCGCCGAAAATGAAGACATTGCCGATCGATTTCAGAAAAACATTATTTCCGAAAATATTTGTTTGTTCTGGCTAATAAAATATATCTCTGCGAAATATATACATGCTACTATAAGTAATTATAATTCTTTAAACTAGTGGAAGCATTATATTATTCACCGGTTTACTGAGCTTTTTATATAATTGTTACACATTGTATAGAATACTCTTCGCATTTTTCTTGTAAATAATGTTAGTTTTTGGACATTCTAAATTTTGTGATTTGTGACATGGTGGTTGTTTTTTTTTCATTTTTTTTGCACATATTTTGAAAAATATATATGAAAAAAAAACAACCACCATGTCAGGGATTCGAACACAAGACCTTTGGATTCCAAGGCAAAAGCTTTAGCCATTGGGCCATCACACACTACTAGTAAAATTGTATGTCTGTAATATATATATCATTCAAGAATTATATTTCAACGGATTAGATATATTATTATGAAATATATATATTAGTAAAATGTATAAACAAAAAAAAATATAGAGAATAACATTTTGCAAGATTTCTATTTAAGTACAAGTGACAAAAATTAAGAATTTTTTTTTCAATTTAAATGATTAATAACTTTTTTATTTACTGTTTGATTTTTTTCAAAAACAATAGGGTTCTTCCTCTAGCTAACGTTAACTTACTTTCCAAATTTCAATACAATCGGACGTTTCTTTCTTAAGTTATCGTGCTTACAAGAAACGGACGGACAGACGGACATTTTGAAAGTTGTTCGGAATTCGTTCACTAACACAATGATATGAACATTTTTTCTCTGCGAGCGATATTTATTGTTTTAGAAATGTGCCGATCAAATGCAATAAACTCTTCGTTTTTGCGAAGAGTATAATAATTGCTTGCTTATTGAAAAACATGTCTCTCGTAAAATAGAGCTAATAGCCCTTTTACAATAATATGGTACCAAAGAATGTGTTTTTAGTTTTTAATTTTAATTGACTTCAAAAAATTTTTTAAATAATTTTAACAAGCTACGTCTAGTGTAAGGTAAGCAAAAATTGGTGAAGTCGCTCACATCTTTCCTCAACAATTTTAAGTCTCATCAAAATAGTGACTCAAAAATAATCGTGGTATCTTTTCAAGTACATCAAAAATAGTCAAATGCAACTTTGCAGAAAATCCCAGCTGCTGGCACTTCCCCCTCATGGTGGTGGTGGAGGGGGAAGAGGGGATTATTAAATTTAACACCGTTGAATGGCTTTTTCAAGGAAATGAACTCGTACTTCATTATTTTTCATTCTTTCGTAGAATTTTTTAGAAATTACGAAAAGAAATATTTTTGCGATTACAGCGCCATCTGTCACGAATCGAAAAAACGTTTCAAACAAACTTGACGTAATTTTTGCCGTATAATCCGATTCTGCGATATTTAAGATTTTAAAGTTGCCCCTCGTCCCACCCCAAGGGGTGGAGATGGGGGGTCGCGTTTGGTATCATTGGATAGCCCTTTTAAAATTATTAAGAACGTATTTTTTGTTTTTTGGATCCAATGTGTATTTCTCGAGATATTTGACCGTTTCCAGACTTTTTGGACACCCGGTATGAGTTCTTCTGAGGTTTTCTTGTGTTAAGTTTTTCTTCCCCTGTTTAAGCTCAAATTATGCTACTGATTTCTATTCTTTAATTTCTTTGGTTGATAGATGCTGTTATTTTGGGCTAAATTCAAAAAAATCTATAATTGCTAACCTACGCCATTTATCCTCAAGCTTCTAAAATTTAAGACGTAAATCTATATTTATTTTGTAATTTAATACATACAACTATAAGAGTAATACTTGTCTAAATTATATGAATATTATTATTATTATAAAAGTAAATAAAATTCTGAGTTGAAAATTTGACTAATACCATCGTTACTCGAGCAACTTCTAATAATGCACTTGTAAATATGCTCCCCAACTATGATACACTAAACTAGCAATGAAACAGAGCAAAACTCGTCATATCAGTGCTTTATGATTTTGTATAAATATGCAGATTCGTTCCCATTTCGTTTGGGATCTGTCTGCGGAAGTTGCCGGCATCTACAAGAGATGTAATATCCCGCTGTCTCTCCTCCGCTGATTAATGATGGAAGCGATGACAAGATTTTGCAAAATCAACATGCTGCTCGCCCACCAACTACACAGGAAATTATCGCCAATGGGAATGCGCGAATCATTTATAATTTTACAATTACTTGGATATCTATCCATCTGTCTGTCTTCTGCCTACTGAAATGTTAGAGCGTTTTGTAAGCAAATCGAGCTGTCGAGCTAATATTCAATTCGATATTCATAAGGTGCTGGTTTCAGGGAATTTCTTCATTGTGTATTCTTGTATTGTTTAGTTCTTATGCAATATCTTTTTATGAAGAATATTTCCAACAAAGCAATTGGATAACCGCCTCGTTCTGCACTTTCCTGCATTTACATTGATTTATGTTTATTTATAGTGGAGTCAAATTAGGACTAAAAAATTCGCAATGTGAATTGTTTGGTCAGGGCAATTTTTTCGTTTTAACGTGTTCAAGGGATCAACTTAGACCATGTTTTCCATATGTTTTCTTTGAATATCTCGAAATTTATAAATCCTATGGAAAACAACAAAAAGAAGGAAAATGTTCATTATGAGCTGTACAGTAAAAATATATAAACTATAATTCATTTCAATTGTTATTATTATTTAAGAAAAATTGAATATTGCAAAATTATGCGTTTCTAAACAAATCACTGTTCTTCCAAAAATAATGGATAATATTCAATGACATTTTGCAGAAATATAGCTCTTATAAAGTACAATCACATCTTAAAATTTCAAATCAAAATCTTTATTAAAACGGCTCAAATATACAATTGTTGCTAAAATTTTGCACCCCCTGTGAAATCATGCCATCAAAACCAAGAAATGTGTACGATGGCTCAAATTGTAGTTTTTTATAAGTACTTTAAGATCACGGAGAAAAACATTTTTTTTTCAAAATTTAAACCCTTTTTATTGCAGTTGTTTGTAATTTTCGAAATTGTAGCTATAAGCAAATTCAAACAACTGTCTTGTTTTTTTATGAAATCAAAAACGGTTAAAGAAGTAATAAAAGTAGATTAAAAAAGTCAACTTTTAAAAAAAATAATGCTCTACTTACATTTGGAGCTGAGATACCTTAGTTTTTACGTTTAGGTCACTTATAAATAAACAAACCGATATTTCTTATTTAAATTTCGATTGGTAATTCTCCAGTGTCTATTATTTTGTCTCTGCTACTTGAAAATAATCCAAAGCTACAATTGTTGAAGATACTGTATAGAGGCCCGATGGTCTTTAGCGATTTTGTTAGAGATCCGAAAATCACCAAATATGTCTAAATGTTATATTATGTTTTTACAAACCGGACTTTACCCAAGTAGCACCTTAAGTCAGAATTACGTAATGCAGCCCTCGTTTTGGTCCCGTTTTCCCGTTTAACCTAACCTAATTGACTCAAAATTTACGTAAAATATAAGTAAATGGGGAATGAGACGACGTCATGAATACCTCTTAAATAAGGCTGCTCAGTTATAATGACCTATTGGTTATAGAACATATTTCTCTGAACAGGTAATTTAAACGTAAAAATTTTGTTTAATTGTAGTCGTTAATAGGTAATATTTACCAAACCAGTTATCCTCTTTCAACTGCAATCTTTCTTTCTCAGAAATAACTAATAAGATTTTATTTACAACAATAATGATTTACTTATAAGTCACGAGGCATAAGCAGCAAAGACATAACTAGAAACCATCAGACATCTCTATTATAATGATGGAGTAGGAGTGCACCATATAATGTCATACGTAGTTGTGAAATAATGTGTCCACTTCCCCTCTGTGTGTTTTTTACTGCCAATCAATTTTCATTGTAAATATATTCATTCTACCTCGGAATATTAAAGGGGCCTCAAGTATTTTACGTTTTTAAAGAAAAAAAATTTTTTTTAGCTTAAATGTGTTTTAAAAATATTTGTAAAAGCTTATTCAATTGCCCGGAAGGACTTTCCTGGAGCATAAAATATTATAATATTGTACTTTGTATCTGTTAAATAACCTTATTAATGATTTTTTTCAATTAAATACTCATCAAAATTTCATTGTAAAATGGCCTCTTACAGCTGGTTGAAAAATATGGCGAACATAGTGCCATGCGACTTCGAAGTATTCTCTCCCAATATTTTAGGCCTCATTGACGTTTTTCCTTGAGACGAAGTGTTAAAACTTACATTATTTACTTTAAAGTTAAATGGTACCAATATAGATTAAAATCATTTTGTAGTCTTCAAAATTGTAAAGTCTTTAAAGTTCATGCAGAACTAAATTGGTCATATTTCCCAAATTAGGTTAGAGAAGGCAGTAAATTGAGTGACGTCACTTCTGTTTCTAACCTTAAACTTACGGCTCTCTGTACGGGCTCCGATCTAGGCGCCGGCACTCGATCAGCGATGTTAAGCAACGTTGGTCGCGTCCAGCGCTTGGAATGGTGACCCAAGTTCTCGCTGGAGATCTCAGTCCATATGCTGAGCTGTAAAAGCCTGACTGGACTGAGGCAGCTCGGCGAGAGAAAGACAGAGGCTGATAACCGTGCCTGGGGGCCCTTATCAACAGACTCGAAGTCTAGGAAGACCATGTTTGGATGGGGAGCCCTGAGGAACACAAAAAAAAAGGAGTACTACAATAGACCTTATAGGTCGCAGTGGGGGAAGGCCAATCGCCCGCTCCTTCAGAGCAATCTCTAACCTTAAACTTCTTTGGCTGCAATTGTTGTTTTGTGAGTTTGTGGTTTATTCCTTCAATTTTCTCTTGTATTTTGTCAATAAAAATGGATGTTTTGTTTTGAATGTAAGAAAGTATTCTCCAGCCAGACAGCGTTAAATCGGCACAACAGAATTGTGTATAAATAAACAAATCCGACGTATTTATATCAAATCTACGGTGCCCAAAAGATACCTGTGCTTAAAGTGCAAATTGTGTTTTAACTTTAATAACGACTTGCGTTTGCATTTAATAGAAAAACATGATCACATCACGGATTCGGTGAATTTGGAATTTAAAAATATTTCAGGTAAAATAATTAATCCTGTGTTAGTTGGTTAGTTTAATACTTTATTTTTTATTTGAATAAATGTATTAACAGAAAACACATCATATGAAACTTGTTTTTTAATTCTTAATTACTACTTCCCCATCTATCAACTTAAATTTGTTCATAGGTATAGGTTTAAACCTTCTATATGGCCATAAACCATTTTTACAACTTTTCTTCAGTGAGTACATTCAGGAACACTGAATACAATCCAAATAAAGTCACTCAGTTACACTACTAACACTACTGAACTTCACTTAGCTTTTCATTCTGCAAACTATAAGTACTGAAATCTAGAGGAAAAAAAATAGTTATATTGTACTAAACTCTCTCAAAGATCGACAACTCTTTTTCCTGATATAATTTAGTCATTACTTCGAATGCAAACAAGTCGGTAATAGAAAAGTTGAAATACAATTACAAGTATCCTTTAAGTACACCGCATATTCGATATAATTATAATTATGTCCTATTTGCTTATGCACTTTTCAGTTGTGCCGACTAAAGGTTGACTGGCTGTAGAATACTTTCTCGCATTTAAAACAAAACACCTCCATTTTTATTTTTAAAAACACGAAAATAGAAAACCCAAACAACAACAAAATAAATTGCTACAAATTAGGACATTATCTCACTAATAAAGTTCAGTTGACACTGGGAAGGGCATCAACATAAAACAATCATTATAGTCCTTTAAAGTAATTTAGACAATGAAAACGTAATTTTGCTTTCCAGGGAAGGGACCTAATTCTATTTTTTAAGTAAAACTAACTTTCAGGACATTTTATGAAGTAATATTTGCCGTTAGGTTAAACGCATATGCTAGGTTAGCGGAGAAGTAAAATTAGGGTAAATTTTACCTAAAATTGGAACTAGTTGTGACCATGAGGTTAAAGTTATAACCTAAATCTGACTACAAGGACAAGACAAAACTCAGGTTATACTTACGTAAAAAATTGGTAAAATTTCCCTGTTTCTATTCAGACAAAAGACAGCGACTCCAAAGTTAATAATTTAGTCTAAAATTATATAATATTTTCTTACACATAGACCTCAATATGCACTTTAACTTTAGAGTTAAATTTTAAGGAACAGTAACGTAAATATTTCTTGTAAATTACACTAATGTCAATGTGACTTTATCATTATTTCTTAAGAAAATATTACCTAAATATTGCTTACTAAATTATTATTAAGTCCATATACCTTCAAAGTTGAAAGCAATGGTTGCAATTACGTTATATCAATTATCTTAGGTTAATGTGGCTTTAAACTGGTAAAATTAACTAATTGTGCTGCTTGGGTAATCGCTAGATAGCCGAGTGGGTAAGGCGACTAGCACTTTTTATTCAGGATGTGGACGTCTCGGGTTCAAATCCTGCTCCCGAAATATATTTTTTTATTGTATCAGTAGTATTAAGAGTTTTACAAAGCCTGTATACATGAACATAAGGGTAGTTGTTCAAGTTAGATTGGTTTACCATTTTCGTGACAAAAATTAAAAAAGGTTGAAAAAATTGATAACGTGCATTATGTTCACAAAGCCGCTTTATTCGATGTTATTTTAACAATTGTAGCTTTGGATTATCATCAAATAGCAGAAACAAGATAATAGGCATTGGAGAATAACCAGCCCAAACAAGAAGAAATATCGATTTGTTTATTTATAAGTGACCCAAACGTAAAAACTAACGTATCTCAGCTCCAAATACAAGTAGAGCATTATTTTTTTTTTCAGAAGTTGGCTTTTTTAGTCCACTTTCATTACTCGTTTACCGTTTTTGATTTCATAAAAAAATCAGAGAATTTTATAAACAACTGCAATAAAATGGCTTTATTTTGAAAAAAAAACGTATTTTTCTCCGTGACCTTAAAGTATTTATAGAATGCTACAATTTGAGCCATCGTACACATTTCTTGGTCTTGATGGCAGGATTTCACAAGGGTGCAAAGTTTTAGCAACAATTGTATATTTGATTCGTTTTAGTAATCATTTTGATTTGAAAGTTTAAGTGGTGATTGTACTTTATAAGAGCTATATTTTTCCAAAATTTAATTGAATATTATTATTTTTGAAACAACAATGATTTGCTTAAACACGCATAATTTTGCAATGTTCAATTTTTCTAAAATAATAATAACAATGAATTATAGTTTATGTGCTTTTATCGTACAGCTTATTAAAGCACAAACATTTTCTTTCTTTTCATTGTTTTCCATAGGACTTATAGATTTCGAGATATTCAAAGAAAACCGATGGAAAATACGGTCTAAAAAATTAAATTGTCTAAATAAACAATACGCCAACCTCGCGGAAACTGCAAAATTGAGCTGAGACGATAGCAGCGGGCTAGACTACGGTTGTGTGAGAGACAACACGGTCTAGTCGCTCTCCTCTGCTGAGTTCGAGTCTCAGCTGCGGCAGATAGCAATGTCGCAGGGAATGGGTGTTGTGATGTTGTCTATGTGTGTGTCCGTCCTGGTTGAGTGGTGGAATAGCCATCGGCTAAACTCCGCCAGGACATTAAAATAAATAAAGGAGATTAAAAAAAATTTAAAAAAAAAACACTTCTAATAGAGGAATTTTTACTAACTCTAGATACTAGAACTCAGTAGATACTATTCTTGTATGTAACTCCAAATGTACTTTTATTCTATGCAAAGCGGTCAGTAAATAAATCGAAAAATAATCATTTGGGATCGCACTGGCAACCGACCCAAACACTTGTCAGCACATATCGACCATTACAGATTATAGAGATAGTAATTTACGTTATAAGTCCGGTAGGTGACTTATTACAGTACGAGTTGTTTTACGGACGAGGCGACGCAGGAGCCGAGTCCGGAATATAAACGAGTACTGTAATGAAACCTACCGGACGTGTATCGTGTATCGTATATCATACTGTCCAGTAAATCCTTTTTAAAATGAATAAAAAGTTATAATTATTGAAATTTGAGAAATATTAGTTCGAAATCTGACAATCGCATCACCGTAACGATGTTATAGCCATTGTTTTCCATAGCTAATTATGGTTGTCTCTAGCTTGTCACTGTCAACTAAATAAAACCATATTTTTTGCATTGTTTTGTATTATGGAGATTTCGGAGGAGACTTAAAATAAATGTGTTGAAGCACCGGAAAATTATCCAGAAAAAAATCATCATATTTAGTGTAAATTAAATAATCTGTATATTGGCTCCAAATAAAATAAAGAACTTTAGAACTAGAGAGCTTTATTTAATCAAAATAAAATAAAAATTACTAATTTTAGTTAAGCAAAATATTAACAATTTTGTAAGTAGAAGCCTAATTTGTAGTTATCTAACATTCTTCATTTACTAAAATTGGTAGAAAAGTATGTTTCATAGGTAGTGGTAGGGGCCAAAGTGCTTACTTCACAATAGTATCAATATGAATTAATATAAGTTCAAATAAAATAAAAATTACCAACTTTAGTTAAGCAAAATATTATAAGTTTTGTAAGTAGAAGCCTAATCTATAGTTATGTAACATTCTTCATTTACTAAAATTGGTAGAAAGTATATTTTACAGTAAAAAAACGCTATATAGCGGTGAATGATTTTCTTCAATAAAATACTTCTCGGGACGCATTTTTATAGTTGGCTATGACTCCATTCTTGTGTGTTTCTTTGAATTATGACAGTTGTTTTTGTTATAGATATTGAATAACCTAATAGATATTATTATATCCTCGTTTTTCAACAAAATGGCAAAAAGGTGTACTCAGTTTTTGTAGAATTTCGTGATATTAATCGTCATCATCATTTAACGTACTTAACTGACTTACTTCGTAATTGTACTTTAGAAGCGGATGATAAAATGTTGTTCCGGAAAATTCAAGAGGCTCTTTTAGAGCCTTCTGTCAAACAAGACGAAAAATCGAATTGTCTCAAGGTATTATATTATATGAAACATAAACATTTGATCGTCTACGATTTTCATTCCACATATTCACCATTAAGGAGAGAAATTCTGAAAGAATTTGAAAAGCATTCGAAAATAGTGTTAATAAATAATTGCTAAAACTGTGTATTTAAATATTTTATTTCTTATACTTTTAGGTGAAAAAGTCAAAAGTCAAAACTTGCTTACTAAAAACAATGATATGATAGTGTTGCTAGGTAACACATTACAGTATCAGATACCGTAATGTTCGCAAGTAACACATTACGATATCAGATACTGTAATGTTCGATTTACCGGCCGCAAATGAGTCCGGGAAATAGTAATTTACCGGACAGTATGAAATAAATATTATTTATGAGTTACTTCGTTAAAAGCCAACTTAGGTTATATTCTGTTTACGTATTATAAAGCGTTTACACAGAACCGCTGGCGCTGGCCGACAAATTCTGTCGCTTCATTTTTGTGAAGACGGGCCCCATATACACGCGTTAAGTATTTTCTGTACTAAAATATGCAGGAATATTTGTTAACAACAATTTTATGGAGATCGTTATGTATAAAAACATGTTGGCCTTTGTGGTTGTAAGAAAATATGACAATAATTAGTTTCCTTGCAACTCACGTGAAAACTGCGGGACGAAATATCACCGGATGGCCTCAGATCGCCTGTATATTACCTCGGATTGCCCCAGATCGCCTGTGGATTACCTCGGTAAGGAACGAAAAGTCGCCCCGTGACTTACCCCTCGTTAATATCGTTGATTGATAATATTTCCCTTCACGAATTAGATGTTTCCCTAAAGAAACACGAGGTATCCTGAAGAGCTAGTAAATTTATGAACATTTTTAACGTTAAAGTGATATTATCTAGATTATTTAACGAATTGAATAATAGCAATTAAAAGTAACCCGTTAATTATAAAAGAATAATCACGTTTTTTAAAAGCATTTGAATCACCAAATTCTGTAATGCTGGCTTTTCGGTATACTAATAAACAGAAGAGATAATATTCACATCAGGTTTACCGACATTTATTTGTCTATTTCCGTTGAGACAAATAATCATAAAATGTAAATAAAAATATCTAAAACGACTACAGAGAAGACTAGACGTAGTACCCGTTATTAACGTATTTTTCAAAGATATACTAAATAAGTAGCCGCCATTTACACTTTAGATTTTTTCAATTTGGACATTGTGATTATTAATACCTTCTAACATTTATGCATAATACACATTCATTGTCGTCGGATAAAGTATCATATAAATCTAGTGCGTTTATTTGTCGGCTCCGAACTTAGACTATCTGTTTAGATCATAGAGTCAAGGTGGGTGTGTAGAGATACTTGTTTTACCTTTTGCGATTCCTAGCGAAATAGGTGTTAAGGCGTGACTAACTTTCACATGTGCACTAAAACAAACATGCATTCTAAACGTTTGCCTCTACATCTCGCATATAAAACCACTGAATAATGCATGTCTTCTGCATCCACTAGTCTTCTTCAAAGAAAGTGATAAATTGCCGAAGATACCTGAATGGATTTGATTAAAACAGAAAATGATCGTCAGGGCTACAGGGTTGGATTTAGAGGAACGCCTTCGATAATTTTAGAAACATGATCTAATTCTACTAGGTCAGGGATTCCCAACAAGATTTTTTCAAGGACCCCCTCATCGGGCGCTATACTGACAAGGACCCTTAAAAGCTTAAATTCTTCTTAAAATGAAGATTATGTAGAATCTACCACTGCAAGTCAAGTAAAATACAAAACAATTGAATATCTCAGTGACATTTCGCGGACCCCCAAGACATCGTCCGCGGACCCCTAGGGCCTAGGGGTCCGCGGACCACCTGTTGGGAATCCCTGTACTAGGTTAAATATTAGGGATATTTTTGACGATATTTTTTTTCTTCAAATTTTTTCGACCTCACCCCCCGAAGTGGTTAAAAAACAACTAATGAAAAAGATGTTTGTTAAGGTTGTACGCATAGCAGACAACCGCGACAGCTGCCGTGTTGCTGTAAGACAATAAACGGAAGCTAATTCCATTAATTCATGGGACACAAAATGTCTATCAATGCATTGTGAATGGGGACATGAACGTTCTGGTGCCTGTTTACGCCAACCAAAGCTTCATTATTTCTCTTAAACTATTAAATGTACGAGAAAAATACAAACAAATGACGATTTATAAAAGAAAATTTTCTTTCTATGTATATACAAAATGTCGATATGACCAACAGTTCATGAGGTACTATTGAAAACAGTTGAAAATTGCGTTTTGTGGTGAATTTTGATGGTCTTGAGGCGCGGGTTAGCGTTAGTGTGTATAGTTTATTTTTTAAATAATTGGAACTACTTTAGGGTGAGATGCAAAAAATTCAAGGTAGAAGTGGTCGCGTGAGTCAATATTGACTCACGCTCACGCATACTCACGACTTTTAAGATTTTACTCACGCACGAAACATATATGTTGAAGTAGACACACGCACGCTTTCGACTTTCAAAATTTTACTCACGCACACTCGCGCACGAAACATACGTGTTGAAGACAGACCCACGCACGATTCAAATTTTCGACCACAAACACACACCCACATTGCTTTTATGATGTGTTGACTCAGCGACTAGGCATCTTGCGCTTGCGCCACCATACATCACCTTTCGTCTGATACTGCAAATATAGGAAATCTAAAGAGCCACCAGTCAACTTACAACATTTATTGTGACCAAACGTGACTCGATGAAAATCACGTCATGCACCTATTGCTAATTCACGCACGCTCACGCACAAATCATTTTTTATCACGCACGTTTACGAAAATGTTCGTGTTTTACTATTTCCATATTACACGATCACGTCACAGAATAAGGAACTACCAGAAGCGGCACTCTCAGCACCGCCTTTGATGTTTTTTTGTGACCTTCGCCATTTTGTTGTTGGTAATTTTGGCGGGAAATTTAAACAGCATGTTTATAAACACACTTTACACAGGCTGAATACAATTACGTTAATGGGTATTCAAACTATTAAAATAAACTGGATAAAGTTATCTCTACGAACAATTGTATTCTTAATATAAAGTCACAAAATGTATTGAAATCAATGCAATGTCTCGCCTGAGAAAATCTGTAATTTCTTACTGGGAGGTTGTTCTGGGGAAATATTAAAAATGTTACTTTTAAACTTGAGGGGAAATAGGTAGTGGTGTTGGTAGCAATGTATTTTGATATATATTTGTATACATTTTCGCCTCAAAATGTCGTGCGCACAACTTAAAATTGTTATGATTGCATGCTTCCAACCACAATACGGACCTTAAAAGAAGAAAGTTTACAATTACTTGGAAATATTTTATAATTTACATCAATAATAAAATACCTTTGGGGATCCTTAGGAAACCTAAATAAACTAATGTCTTTTCCTGTCGTACTACTTGGATATTCCTTAACAGCGCATCGGTTCCACCTCGTTTACTCATATCGGTAACAAAAATTACTACACTTTCCCGCTTTGATCTTTTACCTATTCACAGCACTTTAAAACTAAAACCTTTTAAGAATGTATTTCGGTATTATGTCAAAGACTGTCATTTATTGTTTGAACCTAATACAATAAATGAACTGACGGATGTACTAACAACAAAATGGCGGCAATGAAATTTTGGCGGGAAGCCCAAGTGTCTGGTAGTACTCTTTTCTGTGATCACGTCATGTCATGTCGTGACACAACGTGACAGAATGAAAATCACGTCACGTACCCATCTCGAATTCAAGGTCGCAAAATAAGGACCACCCTATTAAGTAAGTATAGATTGAATGAACTCTTGACTGCACCAGTGCGCACAAAAATTGTTTCAATTAATGTCTTAGTGGATAAAATCTGATAAGTGTACAGCATCCGATTTATTTCAAAGACAACTGACATTATCATCTCAGATGAGGAATATGGGTAAACATACTTTTGCAAAACCACCTTATGTATACCTAGGTAATTATAAATAAATTGTATTTTCGTATTTTGTCTTAACTGATTGTATTTATCGCACATTTTAATAAAGCGTATGAATAAATACCTTATTAATAGTAGAAATAAATGGTACCGCGGTACAATATGGTTCCATTTGAAAAAATTGTGTTTTATCCCAAAAACCGTTTTGATGAACTTTATTTGCTCATAAATCACATAATTTAGTATTTTCGACGGGATTTCGATTTTTCTAGCATAACACGGGTTAATTAGAATAAATCGGAACAGTCATGGGACACTTAAATGGAAAAGTGAAAATTATATCAAAATAAATATTGGCATTTGAAATGTCACTTCACTTATATGATATCATTAGATTCAGAAAATTATGCAAAATTCAAAAATGCAATAATATGCAGATTGTTCTATTTGAAAGTCAAAAATTAGAGTCACTGCCGGTGAAACCGGAGGTGAAAAAAAAAATCATTTATATGTAAAAAAGTGACGTTTATTAAGTATTTACGGATTTTTTTTATTTATTAAGAGATTACCTACTTTCTGCATATTGTAGCCCTATACAGAAAGTAGATAATTTCATAATAAATAAAAAAACTGCTGCCCAAGGAATCACTACTTCCACATCCAGATTTTCTGTCCAAGTCTCTCACAACGAAAAAAAATTGTATGTGGAAATAATTGTTTATGGAACTTTAATAATATAATATTGAAATTGTCTACTAGTCCAATCAATGAATGCCCAAAAGGGGATTGTAGAGAATATTTAGGATGGGAAAATTTTCCTCTTCAGGAATTTGTTGGGGGTAGTTAGGAGGTAAAAACACTAAAAATCCCCGCCCCTAGCCCCGCCGCTTCAGGGGGGAGGGGGGTGGAAAGGTTCCTTTTTTCGATTCTTCGCTTATAATTCGGAAACGATGCGTCGTATGGAAAAAAGTAATCTATGCAAAATTAAATTTTCCACAAGAATGTTTATATTAATTTTCTTCCTATGTGTTATAGTTTACGAGATACTCGCCAGTGATTAATTAAAAAAAAATCAATTATGTACCTTGAATATTTCTATCAAAGCGGTTTACCGTGGTCTGCTAATAAATCACAGTCACCAAACAATCTTTATTTTACAACACTCGACGTATTTACTAACGTAATATTTTGTAGAAACCTATACATTTCCTTAAATATACAGTGTGATTCACTTAAAATGAAGATACCCTTTTAACTTTTTTATTTTGTTTCCGATTTGAATCAAATTTTACTCAAGTATAGAACAAATTAGAATCTACTTATGACCACAAAAACATTCGGCTGCTACAAAGGTAAAGCCACCTGCGGTACCAAAATATGCTGAAAAAAATAAAACATTTTAAATCTTAGAAATTCTAAAAAATGCAACCGATCGGCGTCACAAACGTACATGCACCAAAATTTTATTTGGTTATTGACGGGGGATTTCTCAAACATAAGCTCATCTGGCAAAGGGGATCCTCAGTTTCCGCAATTTGTGGTGGCTACGTGAAATTCGTCAAGACCTATCAGTATGATTTTTAATCTTTTTCCTCATATTTTGGTACCGCAGGTGGCTTTACCCTTTATAGCAGGTGAATGATTTTCTGGTCATAAGTAGATCCTAATTTGTTCTATACTTGAGTAAAATTTGATTCAAATCGGAAACAAAATGAAAAAGTTATAAGGTATCTTCATTTTAATGAGTCACACTGTATATTTAAGGAAATATATAGATTTCGACAAAATATTACGTTAGTAAATACGTCCAGTGTTGTAAAATAAAGATTGTTTTGTGACTGTGATTTATTAGCAGACCACGGTAAACCGCTTTGATAAAAATATTCAAGGTACATAATTGATTTTTTTTAATTAATTATCGATTTTCGCTGGCGAATATCTCGTAAACTATAACACATAGGAAGAAAATGAGTATAAACATTCTTGTGGAAAATTTAATTACGTTTAATTTTGCATAGATCACCTTTTTCCGTGCGACGCATCGTTTCCGAGTTATAAGCGAAGAATCAAAAAAAGGAACCCTTTCCACCCCCCTCCCCATCTGAAGCGGCGGGGCTAGGGGCGGGGACTTTTAGTATGTTTACCTCCTGACTACCCCCAACACATCCCTGCAGAGGAAAATTCTACCCTCCTAAATGTTTTCTACAACTCTTTCATCGACTGGACTATACCCCAAAAACCCATAAAACGATATGCCACATCGGTAGTGGGGGTGGTGAGGTGGAAGGGGGTGATAGTGGAGGTGGATGAAGTAAAAACATTTTTTGAGACCTTAGCTTCTCTTATATATACTAAATACCAATTTTATGGCCTCTTACTTGCTTGATTTACCTATTTACCCCAATTTACCCCTCAACCCTTCATCAAAATATAATCCTACCTTAACTAAATGTCGCTTCATGTCATTCAAAAGACTGTCAAGAAGTACGAAATTTACTTTGTCGCAATTACCTCCAACCGCCGCGCCGACGCCACAAAAATACATGGGCAGCGAGCGTATTTACAAATGAAGTAGTGTTAAGGAATGATTTTAAATCCCCTGCAATGAAATTGGAAGGAAACAAAACATGGATTGATGCCGATTCTCACAACACAGCCTCCTGCACCATACACTTTGCTCGAGCGGATAGCTTGTGGATGTTTGAAAGGCTACCGTGGTTGCAGAAAGTTGGGTTTTAAATGCTCCATTTTTGCAAAGAATGCACAGGCGTCAACTGTGAAAACGCAGATGGGCCAGACAGAATATCTGAAGAGGAGGTCGATGCAGACATCGATGAAGAAATTGATTTTCAAATTATAAAACATGTTAATTATCACTCAATAAAAATAAAGTTTTTCATTGATAATTGTAAAGAAAAGGGTATATAAGCAAAAGCGGTAAAAGACGACAAAACATAATCACTTTGATCGGCAATATCTCAGCCAGTTTTTTTTCGTAAAACCTTTTTTCTCTCAGTTCATTTTAACGGATACTTTCTTTTCTCTGAAGCAATTCCTAGACATATCTCTGCTCAGAAAAAAGTTATAAACGTAAAAATAAAAAAAATAGCAATTTTTCGCATTTTTTGCAGAGTTGCTTAGTCAGCATAAAAAATTTTTGCGAATAGCTATTTCGATGGGAAATTTATTTTTCTACAATAAGTACTCTTGTAATTTTTTTTGAATGCCACTTAGTTTTTGAGTTATATTGAAAAACTAAAAAAACCACCCCTTTCATCCCGTTCTCAAAAATGCACCTCTAAATTTAATAGCATTAACAGCAACGATAAAAATCCTTTAACGCACTTGTTCCTTACTAAATCACATAGTCAATAGCCTATAGATGAGTAAGCTTAAAGACCCGAACCTAGCCTTGAACAATGTGGAATTCATTGATTTTGTATAAACAAAAAGTGGAACCTGATACACAAAAAGATTTGTCCCCAAAGATCCGATGGAGAAGCATGCATGAACTTCCTGGTTTCCAACTAATATTCCATTCGAAAGTTTGAAATAAACACAGATTAATGGATAGACAGAGGCACAAAGTAATTTCCTGGTGTACAAAGAAAGTTGTAATGTGTCGATATGATTTTTATCAATAAATTAAGAAGCGCTTAACGTTGCCGCTAGTACTTCGTATGATGGATTTGTTTGTTATTATTAGAACATGTGGGCAGGTAGTATAATGACAAATGTAGTGTTGACAGAGAACGGGAAATGTCATAAAGTGCAGAGTGTTTGTATGAAAAGCCACCATTAATCTTGTCGACACTAGCGCCGCTGTAACTCAGCGGGGGCGCTGGGAACTTAGTCGTGCGGACTGTATATTGAGTACGACTTATGATAGAGTGACTTGTGCTAAGGTAATGAACCAGCCTGGCCCTTCTATCATGCCGGTACCGGCACCGGAGATTTATTATCGTATCTAAACGACAAAAATATGTTCATTTATCGGGGAAATTGTAAATCTTGCTGCCTTCATAACGTGGATGAAACATGTGAAAATGTTATGAATAGATTAGTTTGTGAATAAGTTTATGATCGTTTATTTTACATTTACAGTAGATCCACCGCTATAAATATATAGAGACAGTTTAATGTAATGTTAATGCGTTTCAAAAGACAATTTCTTAATTAAAAATGCAATTCTATGCTTATGATTTCCATTCTTTGAAGAATATTATACGTATTATAAATCAGTCGATGCTTTTGGAAAACGCCTTCCGCTGTATGTCTGAGACTCATATGAAATATCAACCGAGACAAATAGTATAGAGTCATTGCCATAAACAATAAGCTTTGGCTTACCTCCTTTAATGAATGTATATGCAGTTAATAAATATTTTTTCTACAACTGTTAAAGAAACTGCACTTTTTTTTCATTTTTTGTGCGCAAAACACATGTTTATGGTAATAGTAAAACGGGTGAAGAAATAGTATATTATACAACGATCATTTAATGATAGCTATTAAGACACGAGCATGAGAATTATGACATGAGCCGTAAACGAATGTCATAATGAATGCGAGTGTCTTAATTGCCATTAAATGTGAGTTGCATACACTATTTTTTCTACGACCAGTCACAATGAAATAGAAAATTAACACTTTATTTCTGAAATTGTTAGATAAACATGACATGACAAACGACTTGTCAAAATTGTTAAATTTTAGATCTGCCAGATGTTCAAGGCAATAGTTGATATTAACAGAATATTGCTGTTTGTCGCGTTTCTATTGGTTATAAACTTGCATCTTAATGGAAAATCTGTATCTTAATGAATCTCATTAAAGTACAGGTAGGGAATGCCTAAACGAATTAAAGCATGGGAGTAGAAAAAATAGTTTAAATGTTGCTCAGTTAATACCTATTAGCTTATTACCGCAGTCGTTTCAACATTTAGAAAAGAATATGTACACGCAAAGTAGCAAATATATTTTTGGAAAAAAAATTATTCCTAGAGCGTTTAATTGGAATTTTGAAAATACTGGCCGTTTTTCGCACTGGATATTATTTGTTTTTTAAACAAATACGTATTGTAGCACGTATTTGAAGCCTGGTTCTATTACACGAATGAGGAAGATTTAAATTTCTAAGGACATAGTGGGTGCTCCAACTTTAAGCTTTAATTTATAGGCAGCCCAAACGGTTGAAGGGACTGAGAAATTCTGTTGGATAATTAACTGTCATCATCTAATCATTTAAACGAGTATCGACGCGCTCATGTATTCTTTCTTTACCATTTACTTAATTTCAAAGATTATCATTTACATGGGATGCAGTATCATTTTTTGGTGTAAGAATCGCACGTTCACAAAGGTAAGCGTATGTCATTTGATTAAAATTATTCATGTTTGGATGTTGTTTGTGCATTTGAAATTAACTCCTTTAATGTCTCAATAGGGTGCCCCATGTCGCACATCGTGGCAAAACGGTCAAAAATCGCTCTGAGGGTCAACTTTTGAGCTATAAACGTTTTTTTTAATACTTGCAAAAGTGTCTGGAATAGGAATGAATTTTACTTCTGGAAGTATAGTAACGGAAAAAAAAAATTTTTTTTATTGAAATAGGCTTAGAATGCCATGAATCGTCAAGATTTTAAGTTTGAGCAAAAAAAATTCTATCTGCCTGTCTGCCTGTCCGTCCGTAGTTTTTTTTGTGCGCATATTCACTCTGGAACTGTTTATTATATTGACTAGAAATTTGGTACTCTTATGTATTATAGCGAGATCTAAAATTAGATTATATTTTAATCTAATTCCGTTGAAGGGTTCGGGGCTAAATGAGAGTAAATAGATAAATCAAGCAAATGGAAGTCTATAAAATTGGGATTTAGGGCATGTACGAGAAGCTAAGGTTTCCAATTTTTTTTTTGGCATCAGCCACCCCACATTACCACCCCCACACTATCAAAGCGACAGTGACTCACTATTCCAGGCGCCTTTGCAACTATTTAAAAAGAAAACGTTGACAGCTCAAAAGTTGACCCTCAGAACTATTTTTATCGTTTTTCCACACTGTGTGTCGTTCCGGCATGATTCCATCTCCAATTCTTAAAAGAAGATTAGCAAAATACGTGCTGCGCTGATGCAGCATCTTTTAAATAAACGCTCATGTTTACCCGTAAGGGTAATGTGTGAACACGATTTCAAATGCGAGAATATTTCATTGAAGCATTTACTTAATTTGCTCTAGTCCCTCTCTGAAACAGAATCTCCAGAAATCGACAGTGTTACTCCACCCATAACTGAGTTCTATCTAATGCTTCAAAGAGTAAGTTATTAACAATTGTACACTCATCCTATATGCACGCCTCTAGAAGTGTCACAACTGGTCCTGGGGATGCCAGGGGCATTAAGAAAGTATATTTTGCCGGGATTATTTTCTACACTCTAAAATATTTGTATAAGGTGCCTGTTCCTAATTTAACTTGGGCGATCTGTAAAGTATTTTCGTATACCATACAACAGCGCGAAATCTAACCTGAAAACAAAGTGACAACATATATATTAAATCAATTTCTTGCAAAATATAAGCAGGGAAGCTAGATTGATCGAAGCACTTCAGCCCTAGCACACTAGGCGCTAATGGAGCACATCTTGGTCTAGACTTAGCGTAGTATGGGGTGGACAATAGAAAACAAAATGCTGAACAATTTGTGGTTTTACCTTGAAGAATATGTACGTTTCCAACTTATCAAAAACTTATTCTGTTCATTAACAAACCATTTCTGAGCTTTGTTTGTATTAATTGAATAATTTTAAATTGGATTTCAGCGAAATTGTCTAGCTTTTGTATATGTTGTAGCCTTTGTCATCCTGAACAACAGTCTCCATGGGCGGAATCCTCCAAATTGAGTATCTCGGCTACTGGAGACCACCATACCTTCATAGCTCCATCAAAAATCAAGTAGTGTTTTAACCTTGCACATTCATTTAATAAACACATGTATTGAACGTGGAATTTATCCTGATATTTTCAAAAAATCACAAATTACACCTGTACACAAAAAAAGTGACTTTAATAATACAGATAGTTATAGACCCATTTCTATTATACCTATTATCTCACAAATATTTGAGATCGTTCTTAAAAAACCGCTGCCCAAGGAATCACTACTTCCACATCCAGATTCTCTATCCAAGTCACTCACAACGAAAAAACTTTGTATGTGAAAATAATTGTTTATGGAACTTTAATAATATAATATTTGAAATCCTCTACCCCAAAAACCCATAAAACGATACCCCACATCGGTAGTGGGGTGGGGGTGGTGATAGGAGGGTGGTAGTGTGGGGTGGATGAATTAAAAAAATATTTTGAGGTTTCTGGTTCCTGTACATACGCTAAATCACAATTTTTTTTCATCCCCTTTAATAAGGAGGTGGGGGTGGTAATGGGGGTGGCTAATGCCAAAAATTTTTTTGAAACCTTAGCTTCTCTTGTATATACTAAATACCAATTTCATGGACTCTTACCTGCTTGATTTACCCATTTACCCCAATTTGGCTGCTGGTTTCCGGGTCTTCTTCCGCGTAGACTTGGTTGAGTGCTTGACGTTTCGACCATCTTGTCGTGGTCTTCTTCTGAAGCGAAGTGAGCTCTGCTGGACTGAGCTCCTCTATTTATACAGGTTATCAGGAGGCGTGTTGCGGATCATTGCTCATGCGGAACATTGACTTCCACGTTATTGGTAGTTGTAGTCCGTTGTCACGGTTATAGTTATTGGGATGTTTATTTATTTCAATGGCTTCTCTGTATCTTCTTGGCCAATAATTCTTGGTGTTGGCTAATTTCTTTGTTTTGTCGAATTTTATCAAATGGCCGGTTTCTTCTGAATGTTCGGCGACTGCTGATTTTGTAGAATTTCCCTTCTTTGTATTTCTAATGTGTTCCCTGAGTCTGGTGTTTATACGTCGTTTGGTCTCTCCGATGGAAACTTGTCCGCAGGAACATGGGATGCTATATACTCCTGGTGTTTCTAGTTCTTCTGGACCTTGGTATTTGGGAAAATGTTGTGCCACCTTCTGTTTTGCATTATATATTACTTTGACGTTCTTTTTCTCCAAAACTCTTCCGATTCTGTCCGTACATCCTTGTATATACGGTAGGTAAGCTGTTGCCGTGTATTTCTTTTCTTTTTCTTCTTCTGTTCTGGTTGTATCTTGTCTCTTTATTGCGTTGTCTATGTCCTTCGGTTTGTATCCATTTTTCTGTAGTGATGTTTTTAAGGTCCGATATTCTTCTTGTAGATGTTCTGACTCGCAAATTTGCTTTGCTCTATGTACTAGTGTGTTAACGACGGCCTGTTTTTGTGCTGGGTGGTGGTGAGAATTGGCGTGCAGGTATCTGTCGGTGTGCGTCGGTTTTCTATATACCTTGTGTCCTAATCCTCCATTATCCTTCTTGAACACGAGGACGTCCACTCACGGACAACGCCAACGTAACGCCAACGTAACAGTTCTGCCAGCGGACAAAGGAAATGCCACTGTACTAATGGATAGAGCAGATTACCAGGAGAAAGTACTAAACCTGTTAGAAGACCAAGTTTACGTCCAAATCACACGAAATCCAACAAGGACCATCGAAAAACAGGTAACAAAGGCGATCAAGGAATCATGCATACCAATAGAGCACCAGAAGAAACTGATACCATCAGAATCGAGGACACCACAATTCTACTGCCTACCCAAGATCCACAAAGCAGGAGTTCCGTTACGACCAACTGTAAGCGCAGTGAATTCACCAACCCATGCGCTAGCAAGATATTTAGCAGACATACTCAAAGCATTTATTGGACAAACAAAACACCATATCAAGAATTCACACCATTTCATACAAGAGCTGAAGAACATCACAGTGGACCAAGAAGATATACTAGTCAGTTTTGACATAACATCACTCTTCACAAATATACCAGTTAATGAGGCGATAGAATTAGCTCGGGAAGAATTACAGAACAACGGTTTGGACACCACCTTAGCAGACCTGATGGAGCTCTGTGTCAACTCGACCTATTTCAACTTCAATGGAAATTTATATAAACAAAAAGATGGAGCAGCAATGGGTTCACCTTTATCACCAGTACTCGCTAACTTATTTATGGAAGCTTTCGAAATATACGCTTTGGACAACTACCAATTGAAACCAAAATGTTGGTTTAGATATGTGGACGACACTTTCATTATATGGCAACATGGCCGTAAGGAACTGGAGAATTTCAAAGACTACCTAAACAGCTTACATCATAAGATCAAATTTACCATGGAAATAGAAACAGAGAACCAACTTCCTTTTTTGGACGTCCTCGTGTTCAAGAAGGATAATGGAGGATTAGGACACAAGGTATATAGAAAACCGACGCACACCGACAGATACCTGCACGCCAATTCTCACCACCACCCAGCACAAAAACAGGCCGTCGTTAACACACTAGTACATAGAGCAAAGCAAATTTGCGAGTCAGAACATCTACAAGAAGAATATCGGACCTTAAAAACATCACTACAGAAAAATGGATACAAACCGAAGGACATAGACAACGCAATAAAGAGACAAGATACAACCAGAACAGAAGAAGAAAAAGAAAAGAAATACACGGCAACAGCTTACCTACCGTATATACAAGGATGTACGGACAGAATCGGAAGAGTTTTGGAGAAAAAGAACGTCAAAGTAATATATAATGCAAAACAGAAGGTGGCACAACATTTTCCCAAATACCAAGGTCCAGAAGAACTAGAAACACCAGGAGTATATAGCATCCCATGTTCCTGCGGACAAGTTTACATCGGAGAGACCAAACGACGTATAAACACCAGACTCAGGGAACACATTAGAAATACAAAGAAGGGAAATTCTACAAAATCAGCAGTCGCCGAACATTCAGAAGAAACCGGCCATTTGATAAAATTCGACAAAACAAAGAAATTAGCCAACACCAAGAATTATTGGCCAAGAAGATACAGAGAAGCCATTGAAATAAATAAACATCCCAATAACTATAACCGTGACAACGGACTACAACTACCAATAACGTGGAAGTCAATGTTCCGCATGAGCAATGATCCGCAACACGCCTCCTGATAACCTGTATAAATAGAGGAGCTCAGTTCAGCAGAGCTCACTTCGCTTCAGTTGAAGACCACGACAAGATGGTCGAAACGTCAAGCACTCAACCAAGTCTACGCGGAAGAAGACCCGGAAACCAGCAGCCAGATCACCAGCTCCGCGAAAGCCTTAGCACCAAGATTACCCCAATTTACCCCCCAACCCTTCGACGGAACAAGATGATATGTGTACCAAATTTCAAGTCAATATCTTAAACGGTTCCAGAGTAAACGTGCGCACAAAAAAAAGTTACAGACAGACAGACCGACAGACAGATAGAAATTTTTTTTTCGCTCAAACTTAAAATCTCGACGTTTCATGACATTTTAAGCCTATTTGGACAATAAAAATTTTTAAAAAATTTTTTGTCGTTACTATACTTCCACTGGACGTGGAAGTAATAGACTACTAGAATATTTTGAAAAAAACAACTTACTAACTGATGCTCAATTCGGCTATAGACAGAAGGCGCAATCTGTGACATGAATGGAAACATTATAGTAGCTTTTGAGAAGTGTAACACGATGGCCTACAACCAAATTTAAATCAAAGTTGTTGCCACTCGGAATTTTTTTTTAACGTTCTTAGATGAGACCAGGCTAGTGTGTTCTTATGTATTTGGACCCGCTGAAACCGAATGTGGAATCAGAATTGTCAGATTGGCTCGTTTTTTATCCCTAAGAAACAGCCCTCCAAAAAATGGTCTGTCCGGCGCACAGTGGGAAATTTTTCAATTTTTTTAGACGTCTACAATCCAATTATTAATGGATTTGAAAATTTTTTTTTTTAATAATTGTTAGGTACCACCCGATGTTTGAGCACTGCCCAAATTTTAAAAACGTTCAACATAACCTCAAAAAATCCTATAAATATATGAAATTCGTGTATTTTACTTAAGTAAAAATGCGAATTTCTGTTTATTTAAAGTTTTACTCAGAAAATATCCTTTACTACATGTTTCTTGGGTCGCTGATTAAGAAAAATGGGGTCCCCCTAATAGGGATTTCTTCGAAATATTCTTATTAAAAATGTAAAATAGTCTAGTAGAGTGTATTTTTTATATGATAAATATAAAACCTTAGTTATTCAAATAATAATTCAGTAAACATTTACCCTAAGGGTTAATCAGAGAGGTTGAAACAACCCCCATTTCGACAAAAAATATAGTTACAATGGGTATTTTTTAGTTTTTGCTTCAAAATAGGGTAAGAGATTACATTGTGACTATGAGAGTGTATCTCAACCCCCTTTAAGGGTGAAAACCACCCTTAAATGGCTGTAGAATTTAAAAATAGGTTTCGAAATTTTATTGAAATTTTAGAATCACGTCTTCTTCGATATTTTCACTAAAATCAGTCTCCGAACCTTGTTTGATAAATAAAAATTATTTTAAAGGTTAAATTAATCATTTCTTATATAGTTTGACAATGTGAATAAACAAAAATTCAATGTGAGTAGAAACAAATTCTATGTTCTTCAACGTTTTTAAGAAGCTCGTAAGTTAGAAATCTCATTTTTTCCATTTGAAAGGAAAAAAAAATTTTTAAATGAAATGGAAATTTTTCATCCATTCTATGCAACGTGAAACAACAATCCAATTTTTAGTAAACATATCCTAAAGCATCCTAAAGTTCAAAAACAATTGAGTGCTTAAAAGCAGCTTAAAATCAGCAGATATCTCTATTTTTTTCAAACAAATTAAATTTTAGACATTTCAAAAAAAAATCTTTTAAAATAAAGTCTAAATTTTTCATACATTCTACTCCATGTAAAACAAGTATCCAAAGTTAAAAAAAAACAGATTTTAAGATTGTCTTAAGATAATTTAATAATGAAAAAAATTGGACATTAAAATGGATGTTAATAATTGTCAATTATTTCATAAATTACAATCATAAGATTTAAATTTTACAGTAAAAAGAAAAAACTGCGGTAAAGGATCGAATCTGCAATTGTTGTTAAATCTCATAATTGTAAATAATAATTGAATCCATATTTTATATTGTTAATGCTATAGAGTTTAATGAAATAAATGTACTTATTTCTAATAATTTTGTTTAATAATGACTTTAATTTTGATAAAAAATCTGTTTTTTTTTAACTGTGGATAGTTTTACATAGACTAGAATGTATGAAAATTTTGTGACTATTCTAAATGATTTTTTTTGCAATGAAAAGTAATATTTTTTATATTCCTCTTCATATTGTGGTCTAATATACTCTAAAAAATATGAAAAATCGTATATGCAAGGTGTTCTTAAGTAAAACTTTTAATTTATTTATTATTTATTTAAAAAAAAATTTTTTTTTTCAAATCCATTAATAATTGCATTGTAGACGGATTTTTGTCTAAAAAAATTGAAAAATTTCCCACTGTGCGGCGGACCATACTAATGTATGATTATATATTTGGACCCTCTGAAACAGAATCCAAAGTTTTAGCGAGTCCAGATACATAAGGATGCAGTAGTGTGGTCCGCAGGGCAGAACACTTTTTTGTTTTTGGGGGTGTTTTTTGGGGTTAGGGGTAAAAGCCGAGCGAATCTGGCAATTCTGTCTTCGGATTCTGTTTCAGAGGGTCCAAATACATAAGGATACACTAGTATGGTCCGCCGGACAGACCATTTTTTGGGGAGGTGTTTCTTTGGGTAGTGGGTGAAAAACGAGCCAATCTGACAATTCTGACTTCGCATTCGGTTTCTGCGGTCCAAATACATAAGTACACACTAGCCTGGTCCGCAGGCTAGACCGCTTTTTTTTGTCTGTCTGTGTCATTAAACAAAGAAAGTAAAATACTTGTAAAAAAAATATCTGCGATGAATGATTTTAAATATCATAGAAATTGGTTCTATATACATAAGAATGTGTTAAAAAAAATTCCGAGTGGCAACAACTTTGATTTAAATTTGGTTGTAGGCCACCGTGGTGAACTATGCACTGCAAAATTTTACGACATGTCTAGGGCAGGGTTCGAAGATATATATCCAGTGATATATATCAAGATATATATCACGATATATATCATGATATTTATCTGATATATATCAAATTTCTGCAAAAACGCTTAAAATTGTGAGAATATGACAACACTTCTTTGATTATATCAACTACTGCTGCTGCTATTAGCAAAGAATGGACCTCCCGCCTGCAAACCAATACTTAACCTACATTATTTTATATGCTGGCATAAAGAGTCCGTTCTACAGTGAGCTGAGAAGTGACTGTTTTAATCGTTTAAATATAGATCTAAGAATATATTAACTATTAAGCAACATGCCGAGATACGAACATCCTGTGTGGAATAATTTTTCTTGCAAAATTAAGACTAAAAATTGTGAAAAATGTAAATTTTGAACAAGTTCTTGTTATCGAAATAAGCTGAAATTTTACGTATAAGTACATGTAGTTTTGAAGAGACAATCGTATATTATGGTATCATTGAACATTGCTGGTCTGATGACTAAATAGTACAAAAATAAAATTATATAAAAAAAAATTTAAAAAAGCTTTTATTTCAAAAATGTATTAAAAAGCAAAAACAAAACAATTTTCAAAATCATACATCTGAAAAATAAAAGCTTTGCTGGCGGTCATATAACACTATTGCATAGTTACTTTGCTCAATTGACCGCCTGCAGAGATTTTATTTTCTGGATGTATGAATTTAAACACGTTTATTTTTTACTATTTGGTACATTTTTTAAATAAAAGTATTTTTTTAATATTTTTTTTTATAATTTTATTATAAATATTAAAATATCCGATATATATCAATTATTGATATATATCCGATATATATCGTAAATATCGGATATCTTGATATTTATAATAAATATCACGATATTTTCGAACCCTGGTCTAGGGCATTTGATTTAATTGTCACTAATTTCATTAAATTCTTACAAAACAGTTTTAAAAAACATTTTTTAAGTCCCCGAAAATATTGTATCTAGTTGCACCTGAGTTTGTGGACTTTTGTTGACAAGAACTTTTCCCTTTAAACTACAAATTTTTTGTTACGCCCGGTATAGCTACTAATTATCTCCATTAAAGGCTCGGAACTAATTGAGAGTCACTAGTTAAATCTTATGAGATCTACATTTAAATAGCACATTTAATTTACCATCAAATTTGTAAAAAGCTAATATTTCCCGGAATGCGGTCGTATTTCACTAAATTACCATTTATTAAGTCTTTTCTAAATGATTCCACATTTGTTTTAAATAATTACCGTTGAAGGTATTAAATTAACTAAAAGGAGAGGTTTAGATCAGGTGTATTACAGAATTTGCAGATAACGGAGTCACGAATTTAACTGTCGATTCCTCTTGATTTATTTTAAGTCAGGATCCTCTCTCTTTTTGAATATTCATGAATCCAAATCTTTGAAAGAATCTTTGAAATATCACTTTACTAATGGACGGAAATATTTTTAAATTCTTAAGATATCCATATTTAGTGCTGATTGAGATACGAACGCCCTAAAAAAGCAAACTTTGAATTTTAAATCAACTATTAAATTGATTATATCTATAGTAGTTATTCCCGATTTAAAAGACTATGAACAGCGGGTAACATTTAACAAAATAAGAAAATATTAAGAAGTGTCTTTAAGTTCACCGAGATACAGGATGTTAAAATAATTTCAACAGTTATACAATGGGGTTATTTCATAATTTGTATTTACATTGAATTGTCATTCTAGGACTAGTAATAACTAGGTATATGTAACGGCAATTTTTTTATGGACGTTAAATAATTTTAAATTCAATTTATAATTTGAAAATGGTGGTTCCCGCAGAAAGCCGTGGCGTCAGTGTTTACGCATGCGCAGTACAGTTCAAGCAGTAAATTTGTATGGCAGCCATGAAATATAAACTTCACCATTACCATATTGACATTTTGTTTTGCCATTTTCGGTAAATGTCAAAAAATGCCACTTTTGATTCGTTCGTGCCGAGCCGAATTTTCGATTTACCTTGTGCAATTTACGATGTGGATCAACTAGAACTCTTCCTCTTTGCGTCGCGACATCGTACGGCCCTCCCGCAGGTGTTTTTCGAAAAATATGAACGTTTTAAGATTGCATGTTTTTGCACTATTTTCGGTTTTGAAATGCATGCTTTTTTTTAACTATTTTTCGCCGATATCTCTGAAACGGTAAGAGTTAGCCCAAAACAAAAAAATACCGCAAAACGAGTTCGTTTCGTTACGAATCTTTTGGTTCCATCAGAGTTTTGATTTTTTTTTTCCGTTTCGGATATATTTACTGAAATATGTGGCGATATCCGGCAAAAATTGCACATTTCTTGTTTAAAAAGTTGGTAACTCCTTACCCTTGGCTCCTAGGCCGAAAAACTACTCTAACGAATTTAAATAAGATTAAATCTACTAAAACACATTTTTTAAATTTTTTGTCTTGCGACAAAAATGAGGGAAATAGAAGGGGCGCAAGTGAGAACTTTTTTTTTTTTTTTTCGGTAAAATTTCTCAATTTTGTCACCATAATTAATCGGTAATTAACTGAAATTGATCTCAATTACGATGTACACTTAATATCATGTATTACCTAGACGCTTCATTAATCTCGGCCCTTCAAAGCAAACGTTTCTGGGAAAAATGTTTTTTTTTAAGATTCACTTGCATTTTCTAGGAAAACGTGAAATTTCTTCCATTTTCCCAAGATTCTCGCTAATGATTAGTTTTTCAAATATTTGTAGACACCAATTCTAAAGAAAATTGATCGAGCTTTCCGACGCTTTTTTTAAAATTTTTTCTCTAACATAAAAAACAACAAAGTTGTGGCCGAAAATATGCGCCTCTTCGCACTTCCTAATAAAATTCATAAAATATTTATTTGCAAACTGGAAAACTAGAAGTTAAAATATTAGTATTACATTTGGTATTGGCAGGGCAGCAATCTAACAATAATAAAATTACCTCTATCCATTGACGTCACGCGTTAATAAAATTTAAAATGAGTAGTATAATTTTTGTGGATTTATGAATAATTAACAAATATCTGAGTGATTTTAGTAGTAAAGAAATGACAGTTCTGTGACACCCCCCACCACTTTTTAGTACCCCCCCTCCACTTTTCCAGAACCTCCCACCAATTTCTCAGAACCCCCCTCCATTTTTCATAAGCCACGCCCCATCCCCTCCACTCTTCCAGAACCCCCCTCCATTTTTCATAAACCACGCCCCATCCCCTCCACTCTTCCAGAACCCCCCACCAATTTCTCAGAAACCCCCTCCATTTTTTCATAAGCCACACCCATCACCTCCCTACCTCATCGGAAATGTTATAGGGTAGGCAGTACATATTTTACCATTGCTCCAAACACTTAATCATTATGCCCGTCTGTGTATGAATATGTATCAGATAAGAGTGTATTAAAGGAATACATGAAAATCTTTCTCCCACCATAATTCAAACCCCCCACCTCACATCCCTACTATAATCCCCCCCCCCCCCCCCCATAATTAGCATGGAAGAGGGTAATCTGAGATGTCATAGGTTAATCAGTACATATTTTACCACAATTCTAAACACCTTAACATTATTATACTAATCGTGTATGAATGTGTCGGATGTAAAAGTTTACTACATCACACTGTGTTCTTCGTGATTAGTTACCAGATCAATTGTAAGGATTTTTCGGAAAATATGGATTCAGCACTGAGCTGCCCACACTGTCAAAGAAGTGAATTAATAAAAGAGCACCAGCATGGTAAAAATTTGTATGATTTTACTGAGGAAGAGTTACAACATTTCCCATTAATATATCTGATTGAAAAAGTCAAACCCATTGAACTTCTTTATGCATGGTCTAAATTACCAAGAGTATATACACAAGATTTTAAACTAATGGTTCAACTACCTTGCTTTGTACACCATAACCGACCAGAATGGCATAGTCATGTGGATGGCCCACCAGAGTCGCAATCCAGATGTAATGTATGTAAATGGGGGCTTCAAAAATGTGGGTGATTTATGCTGTGTTAAATAATTGTAAATATTTATGATAATACCTTTTTATGTGGTGAAATAATAAAAAAACAAACAATAATGTGTGTCCTTTTATTTAAGAAATAAATTAATTTTTCATTGAACCACCCTGTATAATTAGAGTTGTAATAAGAAAACAAAAATACACATTTAATTTTATACATTTATTTTTGTAAATACAAATTATGAATATGCATATATTAATGAGTATTAACAATAATAATAATAATAATAATTAAAATAAATTTAAAAAGCAATAAAAAAATACTCTATTTAAATGGAAAATTTACTACAAAGTCTCTCACATATTCCAAACTTCCTTCAATTTCATTTTGCTTCGTTTTTATATGGGAGTGTAAATCGGCTAATTCTCGTTGTTTTTTTTCAATTTTTTTAAGTTCCCTATTTAAAGTATTTTGCTGATTTTGGCAGTGTCGAGTATACCTCCCTGACTCAACAATTAATACCTTCCGTACCTCGTGCAGGAATTTAGTTCTAGCTCCCTTCATTTCATCATCATGAGCATCACATTTCCTCTTAACTTGATGAATATAATTTGTGAAGAGCTCATCTTCCGAGTCATCCTCATTTTCCTCAGAACTACGACGAGCAACCTCACTTCTTTGATGTGATGCAGATGGGGCTGATGGAGCTGATGGGGCTAATGGAGCTGATGGGGCTGATGGGACTGCTTCAAAAATGGAGCGAAGAGTTCCAAGATCACCTTCAGTAATGCAGAACTCAGAATCTACAGATTCAACTGAACGAATTGAGTTCATTCGCTGACACACTTTTTCTTCAAATGATATGTCTTCATATAATTCATCAGGAGTTGCCGAACGTTTGTTACTTGAGAAACTTTTTTGTGCACACATTTTTAATGATTTTTTATAGTAGATAAATAACGCAAGAAAAGTGAGACTGAAACTAAATGTATTTCTGATAAAGTCAAGCTTTAAATATGGAAATAATGTGCTGAAATTGCAAGTGGATATTGTTTGTGAAGAATTGATAAGAATAGATGAGTACGGTAATAATTTACTAAATGAATTCATTGAAATGAAAAAGATATGTAAGCGTCTTTTATCTACATTGTTATTTATCATAATAATGAAAGAAGCATTGTCAAGTCATACAGAAACTATAAACACATACTACAGAGTAAGGAAATAATGTGCTGAACTTGCAAGCGGGTATTGTTTGTAAAGAATTGATATGAATAGATAAAAAAATATGTAGGCTCCTTATTTATCTACATTGTTATTTATCACCTCTTTCGAGGCATTATCAAGTTATATACTTTGATGGGAATGAAACAAACATGTAACGTTCTTATAAATAGAAGTAGTCAGTAAGTATTGAAGTACCATAATTTGTATTATTCATTGATATGACTCACTGTATTTACACTATATATTTTAACCCCCCCCCCCCCAAAAGTCCCCTCCCAAAATCACCCCCCCCCCCCCCCCCAAAAAAATTACCCCCAAAAATTACCCCCCCCAAAAAAAGTTCCTCCAAAAATTACCCCCCCCCCCCCAAAAAAATTACCCCCCCCAAAAAAGTTCCTCCAAAAATTACCCCCCCCAAATTACCCCCCCCCCCCAAAGTCCCCTCCCAAAATCACCCCCCCCAAAAATTACCCCCAAAAATTACCCCCCCCCCCCAAAAAAGTTCCTCCAAAAATTACCCCCCCCCCCCATTACCCCCCAAAGTCCCCTCCCAAAAAAAATTACCCCCAAAAATTCCCCCCCCCCAAAAAGTTCCTCCAAAAAATTACCCCCCCCCCCAAATTACCCCCCCCCCCAAAAGTCCCCTCCCAAAATCACCCCCCCCCCCAAAAAAAATTACCCCCAAAAATTACCCCCCCCCCAAAAAAAGTTCCTACAAAAATTATCCCCCCCCAAAAATTCCCCCCCCCAAAAAGTTCCTCCAAAAATTACCCCCCCCCAAATTACCCCCCAAAGTCCCCTCCCAAAATTACCCCAAAAAAAAAAAATTACCCCCAAAAAATTCCCCCCTCCCCAAAGTTCCCCCAAAAATTATCAACCCCCCCCCCCCCCCCCCCCCCAAAGTTCCCCCAAAAATTATCAACCCCCCCCAAATTACCCCCCAAAATTCCCCCCCAAAAAAGTACTCCCCAAAATTACCCCCCCCCAACACCACCCCCCCCCAGTCCCCCAAAAGTCGCCCCCCCAAAAATTACGGGTACTTACCACAAATATGTATACTACCTACAGTCCATATACCATTCTTATTACACAATTTATTATAATAACATTCCTTTATAAAATTATCAAGACAATAAAATATAACACCGTAGATAAAATATCAAAGCACAGTTGTGTAATCATATAACAAACAAAGGCTTCTTCATTCAAGATAATAAATACTTCCTCATTATAAAAACCAGCTATAAATAGAACAATGGGCTATTATTTTCGCAATTTATCAGTTACTGTTCATATATTATTTAAATAACACATAAGTAAATAAAAAGTATTTTATTATGATAAAACTTATTTTATTACAGCATAAATTTATTATTAATTAAATGAAATTTATTTACAATGAAATCTTAAATGATTAATATAACTTTATTTCACTATGCATTAAAGCGTTTAAACAATAGATAACTTGAGATGCACATTTTTTACACGGTGGCCTATGTAAATTCAGTATGCTATTGCAGGTACCCCCACCACTTCTTTTGAGAGATATAAAGGGGCAAGAACATTTCTGATTTTTAATATTAGAGTTTTTCTTGTGTTGGAACGTACATTTCAATAATGCAGTGTCCTCAGTGCTTGAAAACTTTTACTGCGAAAAGTAGTTTATTACGTTATCAACGGGAAAGTTGTCGCTATAGAGAGATCAGTGAAAGTCATACAACCAAAAAAATGAAAGTGAAAAATTCATCACAATGTGTTGAGGATAAATCAGTAAATCAACCTGGCCCTTCTTCCTCATCTAGCATAGAGTTTCCTACAAATTCACAAGAGACTCGTTGTCCAGTATGTGATAAAAAAGTGAAAAAAAATGAATTAACTGGTCATCTAAGAAGTTCTGCACACAATAAAGGGATTGATATGTCTGGAGACGGAATTGAAAAGCTGCAGAATGCGTTTAAGAATCGTATTGCAAGTTTTCGTTTTTCTTCAAAGGAATGCAGTGTTGATATATCCCAGTTTTTGGATGAAATAAAAGAGAAAGTTTTCCGTTTGATTGAGGAATATATTAAAATGTACTCGAGCTTAAAAATTAATGTGGAATTATTTGGGTTATATGTTATTGAAGAGAAAGAATTGTCAGAAATAAAATCATTCAATACAAGAAATAAAGTTGTAACACTTTCAACCGATTTATTAAACTTATATAATGACTTTAAGGAGGAGATACTAGAGAAAGCCTCAACATTTCAGGAGCGAGACTCAGGATGGGCTTTGAAACATGTTAGTTTTCTCGAGGTCAACATTAATAAGTATAATCCACTATTTGCATCATCATACATTAAATTGCCGAGGCAAATAGAAAATAGAAAAGCTGTTTTAAATATTGAGAGTGGGGATGAAAAATGTTTCGCTTGGGCTGTCAGCGCCGCCATCTTCCCTACCAATGGAAATCCAAAGAGAGTTTCATCTTACCCTCATTATTCCACATTGTTAAATTTTGAAGGTATAGATTTTCCTGTTAAACTTAAAGACATTCAAAAATTTGAAGGTTTAAATAATATATCTATAAATGTATTTGGAATAGATACTCAATTTAAAAATGGTGAAATGGTCAGTGAGATTGTAGGTCCCTTATATTTTACACATAGTCGACAAAATACACATGTGAACTTATTACTAATTACGGATAATAAAGGGAACAGTCACTACACACTTATTAAAGACCTATCGCGGTTAGTTTCTTCTCAGAGATCAAAACATGATGGTAGAAATTATATTTGTGATGGTTGTCTATATTTTTTTAACTCTCGTGAGAAATTAATGGCCCACCAAAGCAATGATTGTAACCATTTATGCACCATATTACCAAACCCAGAACCTCTAATTAATAAGTGTGGTGAAAGGCTTGCTGGGAATATCCTGAAATTTATAAATTTTGAAAAACAATTACCCGTTCCTTTCGTGATATATGCTGACTTTGAAAGTTTATTAAAACCGATTCATCACAACGAACCATGCGATAGTAAATCATTTACTGTTAAAACATATCAGCATGAACCATATTCATTTTGTTTCTATATAAAGTGTAATTTTGATGATAAATTTTCCACACTTGAATATTATCGAGGTACTGATGTTGCGGAAGTTTTTGTTAAAAAATTGGAAGAACATGTTTTACAATTGTATCAGAATCATTTGAAAAATATAGTCGAAATGAAGCCATTGACAGAAAGTCAACAAACATTTTTCGACAACAGTCAAATTTGTCATATTTGTGATAAACCATTTGAGAATGATGAAGGAAAGGTCCGCGATCACTGCCACGTTTCTGGTAATTTTAGAGGAGCTGCGCATTCTTCTTGTAATCTAAATTTCAAAATTCCTAAATTTATACCAGTATTTTTCCACAACTTAACAAATTATGATTCTCATCTATTTATTAAGAAATTAGCCTTAAAGAAAGAAAAAATACAAGTTATTGCACAAAATAAAGAAAAATATATTACATTTTCCAAACACATTCTTGTTGATAAATCTAATGATGAAAAACCGAAAAATATTTACATTAAATTGAGGTTTGTGGATTCATTTCGCTTTTTACCCGCTTCATTAGATAAATTAAGTCAAACATTGGAACCACATCAATGCCTCGAAGTGAAAAAATATTACAGTGATGAGAAACAATTCAATTTAATAAGACGAAAAGGTGTTTTCCCATATTCATACGTTGAATCCATGGATAAATTGAATGACATTGAATTACCATCACTTGAACAGTTTTTTAATATTTTGAGTGGTGAATCAATTTCTCAGGAGGATTATAATCGTGCTTGTGATGTGTGGCAAACCTTTAATTGTCAAACTCTTGGTGAATATTCAGACATTTACTTGGTATCGGACGTGCTGCTTCTTGCTGACATTTTTGAAAATTTCAGACAAATATGCATGCAAACATATAAATTAGATCCTGCACAATATTTAACGGCTCCGTCATTAAGTTGGGATGCTATGTTACGAAAAACTGGTATTCAACTTGAACTTTTAACTGATATAGATATGCTACATTTTTTTAGGAAGGGAATACGTGGTGGTGTCAGTCAGTGTAGTAATAGAAAGGCTGTGGCAAACAACCCATTTATTTTAAATTATAATCCATTAGAACCAACATCATATATATTATATTTAGACGCCACAAACCTTTACGGTTGTGCGATGAGTCAATGTATGCCCACAGGAAATTTTAGATGGTTAAATGATTGTGAAATTGAAAACTTTGATTGTACTAATCTTGGTGATGATTCACCAAAGGGTTATGTACTTGAAGTAGATTTGGAATACCCACAACATTTACATGATAAACATAATGATTTGCCTTTCTGCCCTGAAAATATTATACCTCCAGACTCTAAAAATTCAAAATTACTATTAAATTTACATGATAAACATAAATATATAATCCATTACAGAAATTTAAAACAATGCATTGAACATGGGTTAATACTTAAAAAAATACATAGAGTCATTGAATTTTCACAATCTGCTTGGTTAAAAACTTATATAGATTTGAATACTAAACTTAGAAATTGTTCAAAAAATGCATTCGAGCGAGATCTTTTTAAATTTTTTAATAATGCAATATTTGGCAAAACTATGGAAAATGTAGACAATAGAACTGATGTGAGGCTAGTATCGCATTGGGCAAATAGTATAGGCAGTGTTGGTGCTGAAGGATTAATTGCAAAACCAAATTTCAAATCCTGTACAGTGTTTTCGGAAAATTTAGTAGCAGTGCAAATGTCTTTGTTAAAAATACTATACGATAAGCCGCTCTATGTAGGTTTTACCATTTTAGATATATCTAAAACTATAGTTTATGATTTTTTTTATAATTTCATAAAAAAGAAATATGATGACAAAGCTTCTCTATGCTACACCGATACAGACTCTTTAATTCTAGAGATTTACACTGATAACGTTTACGATGACATTAAGAAATATATAGATTTATTCGACACATCAAATTTTCCTATTCCAAATATACACAACATTCCAAAAACGGAATCAGTTGTAGGCAAAATGAAAGACGAATATGCAGGTGTACCAATAGATAGCTTCTTTGGCACTGGAGCAAAAGCTTACTGTGTTCAAGCAAATGGTGACGTCACAAAGAAAGCTAAAGGAGTCTCAAAAAGTATTGTAAAAAATCAATTACATTTGATCGATTATAAACAAATTGTTGAGGATGGTGGATTGATATTTCGAAAAATGTATGTATTCTCATCACATCTGCATACTCTATATACCGAACTAAAAAATAAGGTTGCACTCTCAGCACACGACGACAAACGATATGTTGTACCCGGGAGTACAAAAACTTTGGCGTGGGGGCATTACTCTATCAGTAATTTACACAATAACGCTGACCATAATACCGCTGAAGATAACCTCACAATTCTTTTAAGGCTAGCCGATGAAATTATTGAACAGGAAAATTTAGCAATGGACTTTGATTTATTGTAAATAATATGAATAACATCACTAACTTTGTCTAATAAAACACTATTATAAAAATTTTGTGTTTTTTTATCGTTTAATCATCCCATCTTATTACAGTTAAATCATATATGAATTGAAAGTGGATGTGTGTGTACAATATAATGAAACAACATTAATACTCTGATTATGTTTTTTATTAGATTTTGTGTATACATTCATAGGCTATTAGGTACAGTGTTTTGGGCTGAGTGATAATCGGTTGCAGGAGACGATCTTTATATTTTTCTTGTCGAAAAGGAGTTCCAAATTTCACAGGACCAAAATTACAGTCAACAAATAAAGCACTTTTTAAATGTAGGGCTTTCCTAACCAAGACACAATCAAAACACCACAGCAATTGGAATATTTCATGGCTCAGATGTATCCCTGGTATTACATTTATAAATTCTATAATTTGTATATTATATTTTCGATGGTTGAATACATTAAAAACATTGCGGTAGCTTGAGGATGGATGCCAATCAGCTTTGTCACATTTCTCACTAAATTCGTTGTTGAAATAAAATATGTCCATACCCCCACTGGTGTTAGTTAATTTTAATAGCAAACATATAAAACTGCCAGCTATTACCCAACGTTGACCTGGTAAATTTCTCAAAACTTCATATTCTTCAGGGAAGCGTTCTTTAATTATTTGCACCAATTTATAATTCCACGTGCAATAATTTACTGCAGGACTCCTGAACATATTACATACACACACTGTACTCATTTCAGATATTAAATTTAATTTGGGTTATATAAATTTTATTAAGCAACTGCCATTCACAAGCTTAGGTTTCCTTTTATAGTTGTATATTTTCTTTAGCTGGGTTAAGTGGAGGAATAGTTTTGCTGAACTTGCAATAACATTTATGTCTAGACTGTAAAGTGTCAACTATGCAAATGCTGATTTGGTAATTAAAAATAGAACTGCTGACTGTGTGGATAGATAATACAATAATAACATTATTCTGATTGTAAAGTGTTAACTATGCAAATGCTGATTTGCTAATTGAAAATAGAATTGCTGTCTGTGCAGCTGGGTAGGTAAATCAAGTGATAAAATTGTTTTCTTTGTATAGACATTTAAGAAATAGGTGGGGTATATGGTTAGGTGGGAGTTTCATTATAAAACTGGAGCATTAATTTAACACTTTAGTCACTATCAATTTAATTCGGGGGGGGAAATAAACAGTAAATTTCAAAATGTGGATGGCGTATGTGAAAGAAATCGAAATTGTTGATTTACAAAGTGGTGTGAATCATTTAAGACAATTATTTTCAAATTTGAGATTCGATGCGGAACATGAAGCGGTTTATGGAATGGGTAGATTTTATACAGAGGAAGAGTGTAACGAGGTAGCCAAGAAGTACGATGAAGGTCTTCAAAAATGTGACAAGTTTCTGGATGAAGAGATCTGTCAGCACTGCTTTGTACAATCTTTGATAGATTTGAATCTGTGTGTGTATTTGGATCGGATAAAACAATTTTTAAAACCGGATCTTGCCAGTAAGGTGATTGCTTATAATGGGGACTCTGACAGTGACAGTGGTGAAGATGTGTAGCTAAATTGAGTATATGCAACGATAAAATTATATATTTAGGTGGGAATTTCATTATAAAACACGGACACTTTAGTGACTATCAATTTAGTTCGGGAAGAAATAAACAGTAAATTTCAAGATGTTGGCGTATTTGGAAGAAGAAATCGAAATTGTTGATTTAGAAAGTGGTGTGATTTATTTAAGACATATATTTTCAAATATGAAATACAAAATAGTTTATGGAATGGTAATGTACGAAGAGGATGCGTGTAACGATCTAGCCTTGAGATTTGATGAAGCATATAGAAAATGTTGCAACTTTCTGGAGAGGGCGATCTGTCAGCACTGCTTTGTGCAATCTTTGATAGATTTGAATCTATGCGCATATTTGGATCGGATGAAACAATTTTTGGAGCCGGATCTTGCCAGCAAGGTAATAGCTTGTAATGGGGATTCTGACTGATAGTAGTGAAGATGTGTAGCTAAATTGGAATTGTATTTGTTAGTAGTTGTATTGTTATAAAATTTTTTAAATAAAAACAACAGAAATTCATTTATAGTTTTTTTATTGTTTTACTCATGACATTATAAAATTTTCATACAAATAATATACATTAGAAAGTGCACACATACAATTAGTATTTAAATGATAAAAACATTTTGCACTAGATTTTCGTAAAGGTGGCTGCTCCTCAAATTCAATAACGGGTTGTGAAGTGAACTGTCTAATGTAGTTCGCCTTTTCTCCTCCTTTTATGTAAACACAATCATCAGATGTGACCAAATTATCAATAATCTTTCCAAACATGTGTAGTGGTGTAAAGCCATCAGACCACTTAATGCAGTGATAATTTCCTGTTAACCAGCACACTTGTTTTTGTAAGTCTGGTGAAAGCATCTTAAATGGGTAGGGTGGTTTAAATATATAGTGACACGTTTTCATTCCATCATATCCTGCCAGTTCTTTAACAATAAACTTATTGTTTTCGATTCGAAATCCTTGAACATCGATAATAATTTTCATATCTTTAAACGTTGTAGTTCTCTTAGCATCTTCTCTTTTATACAGTATAATTCAATCGCTCTTCTTAAGTCACGTAATTTTTTTCTGTGTTCTTTTAACTTTTGAATATAGTCTGATCTCATATTCATACTAATAATTTACATTATAATTTTTTTATATATAGGTAAAAATATGTCATGCGCATTTTACTGCTGACGAACGATTTTTGTTAGAGGATTATAGGTGAAATGCTTCTCGTGCAGAATGAGACAATATGCATTAGTATCCGTGGTAGTAGGGGTGCCAGTCTCAAACTCTATTCTCATAACCACCGATCCTGTTTGTAAAGCTTCTTTTTGACGAGAACAATCAATATGAGCTATTGGTGCAAAATCTTTGAATTCAGTGGGATTGAAAATGGGTTGATTTATTTGGTGGGGGTAATAGGATTCTTGAAAATCGGCAAACATTTGATAGAGAGTTGCAAATTTGTTATTCTTGAAGTCTAGATATAAATCATTGTATGGATATCTTTCAGAATTCAAGAAAACTCTAATGCTTCTAAGATCACAATCATCAAATTTACTCATATCAGCCCTAATATTTCCTTTCTTATTTTTTTGGAATGCTATTATTACATGCCTAGGAGTTTCAACTTTAGTAGATGTCTTGACAGGCCACGTATGTCTGCTTGAGGCCGGTAGAGATGGATATTCAATCAGTTCCCTACTTCTAAATGTTATAGGAAGATCCACATTCCTACTTATAATTTTATTTAATCGAAGCTGCTCTGAAATACCCACGGTAACATGTGGAACTCTCCAAAATAATTTAGAAATCGTGATTTTCGGCTTTTCATCTATAGCAACACCATCTTTATCTACTTCATCCTTAGTATTTGTAATGCAGTCAAAATCATTACTATTACGTACCAGTACTAATTCTTGTCGCATGTTAATGATTATTTTTTGAAAATCTTCAAAGAAACCAACCAGGAATTTTAATGGAATACAGACGTTGAAATTTCCACTTGTATCTATCAAAATTTTAGGTTTTTTACCTTTTTTCTGTTTTGGGAACCATCCAGCATTTTCCATACAAACACTTTCATTTTGATTCAGTGATAGATAATTAAATAGAGTTGAAACTAAGCCAACATTTCTCACGGAATCTATTACTATTCCATTTAACTCATATCTAATTTCTCGAAATAAAAACGCAACACCATTATTGATAAACTCTAAGTTGGTAGGTGAAGTTCCATCCTCATTTGTTAATTTTCCTTCGATGTATAAATAGCTATAACATGGTGCTGTATAGGTATCTAAATCCTGAATGGTAATTCTCGTTTCATCATTATAATCTAGAGTTCCAGATATATTGGGTTGATATGAATGATACTGATATTCTACTACGGAGTTGTCAATTATGGGTTGCTCGGTTATATTAAGTAATTCCATTATACTAATACTTCGAATCCAAGTGATTTTAAGAACCGTCGATTTGCTGATGTTATTCTGTTGAGAGTGTTTTTAGAACTGTTGACTTTTTTCCTACGTATCCTTTTATAGTGTGGTTTTTGTGTATGAATGGGAGACCTTGAATTAAATATCAACACCATTTTATTATCGAATTGATTTTCTAAGATGTAGTCTAACAGTTATCGTTTCTTTTTGAAAATTGACAAGATGTCCTTCTTGATCAATCACTTTAACTGTGATGTTGTTGATGGTTTTAACGCTCACTGGGAAGTAAATAATATTTAGAGGTGATTCTACTATTTTATACCCAATTGGAACTGTTGGATAGAACTGATGAATGATGTGAACAGGTTTTCCATTAAAAAAAGAACCAACAGCAATGTTACAGTCAATGCAGATAGCATTCACTTTGGAAACCTTTACTGGATCATCGGAAATATTAGTATCATTAGCGTTTAACTCTCTTTTCTTGAAGCCTAATACTGGACCTATCGAATCCTCCACGTTAAAATTAATTATCCTGTTTGTTCTTATAATAATTTTGGATGTGTTAATATCTATATCAATCCTAAGAACTGCTTCATCATCTTCTTGAACTATTTTATTTGTCATGATTTTTAAAATATCATCAATTTCATAACACCCTACAGGTATTTGAACTATATGTTCATTATTTCTTCCCCACGCAAATTTATTATTGTTGTTGTCAATATTTGGGATAATATTATAAGTATCAAAATTAGTTAATCCAATTTCATAATCTGCCTCATCATCTAAATATATCGGTGGATTGAAATTGTAATTTAATACAGAAGATTCTCCACTGAGAGCGAATGTAAAAGACATAGTGATACTTTGAACGTTTATTAGAAAATGAATAAGAAAAACTTATTTACATTGATTATATAAAAATAATAGACATAAATGTCCACAGACATATGAATCATAATTTTGTACAGAATCATAATTATATTTTATTTCATTCAGGCTACCATCACTTAAAAAATATTTTCTCAACTCATCTGGGGGTCTTAAATTTCCATAACTGTCGAAATAAACTATTTCCTTATTTTTCTTTATATATGCAATCCAGTGAGTTCCATCTCCATCATTGATATCCAGATTTACTATACCAGATTCTTTTTTCCTAATTTTTTTGGGGAGTGTATCTCTCATGAAAATACCTCGAAAATTTGGAATTTTTAGAATTTTCGAGTATTTCATTAAATCTATGTTAGTAAGTGGACGGTGAGGTAGCCTAATTAGTTTTTTTTGCTGTTATACGTCTTAAGATATAATCCAGAACCTTTCTTATGAGGGCCTAAATATAAACCCTTCCCCTTAGCGGCCTGTTCCATCGCCAAATTATGCCTCAATTGTTCAGCTATCACCTTACCATTTGACTTGGAATCGTTAACTGCTTTCACAATACCGGCTACACCCCCTCCAACAGCTCCTAATGCTCCCAAAAGAGGTAATAGAAGTGGAAGAACCCCCCCTCTTTTTGGAGTGTTGAGAATTCTTTTCCCTCGCTTCTTTGATTTTAATGTTTTTTTTACAGCAACCTTTACATTTATTTGTCCACCTCTCTTCCTTTTCTTCGTTGAATCACGATTTTTTCGTCGCTTAAGACCCATTCCCAATTTACTCTTTAATTTCATTACCCCACCAACTCCCAATGCAGCGACTTTTTCACCAAAACCAGAGTCGGGTGCTTTTACACGTTTAAATGCAGCTTCAGCTAATTCCCTATCTGCTTGATTCCTTTTTTCAACCTCTTCAAATTTGGAATATGCTATATCGTGTTCTCTACACGCTTCATCTAATGGGTTAATTCCTCTATCACCTCGTTCTAGGCGTTTTGTGAGTTTAGTTCCTGGCCCACAATAATTATAACCAGGTATATGTAGTTCCACCGGAAGTTTATTTATTATACTATTGAGCAGACCACGTCCTCTCTTTTTAGAGTTTCTAGTACAAGTAAGCTGTGAACTTTTGGTTCGACCCATTATATCCCAAATTATGGAATAAACTGATTCTTGGTTTTGTAGAATACCCTTTTATATAGAGTAGAGGGTTATGCTTGATCAGTTTTTAACAGTTCTCTTTCTAATGCAGTTCGATTTCACACTAGTGTGATGTGATTATTTGAACACAATGCAGATTCAACAGCAAGCAACAATTTTACCAATAGTTAATCACGACAAAATTTCCAAGACAAAGACTTTTCAAAAACATGGTATTTTATTTGGTGGACAGTCGAAACGGGGACTTCTAGTTGGAAGTTCTGGGTCTGGAAAAACAAATGTAATGCTTAGTTTGTTGGAACATCCTAACGGTTTACGTTTTGAAAATATTTATTTATATTCTAAATCTCTATACCAACCGAAATATGAATATCTGAGGATGCTTGTGAAACCTATGAATGAAATTGGATATTTCGAATATAATGACGGGGATGCAGTGATACCTCCAGAAGAAATAAAACCGAATTCAGTCATAATATTCGATGATTTGGTATCATGTGATCAAAGTATTATTAAAAGCTATTTTTCTTTTGGGCGTCATAAAAACACTGATTGTTTTTATTTATGTCAAACCTACGCTGCTATCCCTAAACAATTATGTAGAGACAATGCCAATCTTCTTGTGATATTTCCTCAGGACCTTACCAATCTCAAACATATCTATGATGATCATGTAAACGTTGATATGAGTTTCCAAGATTTCAAAGAACTTTGTGCATTTTGTTGGAATGATAAATATGGATTCGTTGTAATCGATAAAGATTGTCCAATCAACTCTGGGAGATATCGAAAAGGTTTTGATCAATTTTTTCATATATAAAATAGAGACATTAATATTATCAACCATTCACCATGGATAGTAGAGTGGCAGCAGAGCTGTTAAAGACGCGAGATGCCTTAAGGCAAAAGTATAGAAGTTTGAAAACTGATATTGCTAAATCTCAGTTAGCATTGGAGGAAACTTATAAACCGATAACGCGACCTCTTCGTGAATTAGTAACAACTATCGTTAATAATGAAAGTGATCCACGTAAATCTTTTTTGAAAACAGAAATAAAAAATGAGAGTTTAAACAGGCGATCAATTGATCCAGTCCCTCTTGAATTTTATCACACAGCACCCACTAATTTGGAAGATGAAACATTTCATTTTGACTCTACCCAAGAAAGACCTCAATATGTAGGGAGTTTCTTTGATGAAACTTTTCCATCACAGGTAGTAGATCCATCCGTACTATCAGAAAATGAGAGATACTTGCAACAATTTAATGCACCTCTACCGCGAGCATACATACAAGATAAAATTGAGGATTCACAAAACGAGTTTGATGATACCTTTGGTATTTACTTCGACCCATTTAAGAAGAAATTCGCTATTGGCACTGCAACTGTTGATTTTGATGGTGCTAATTTTATTATTGATGATCAGTTTCCATACAAAGGTACGCCAGGATTGTATGAATTAATGTTCAAAAAGCATCCAGCAGGGCATCGAGCATCTGATGTGGATCAGTATATTGATATAATTAGGAGGAGTAATGCTCATTACCTAGGTTATGATCCGGAGAGAGGTCTATCTACATCAAATGCGTCTAAATTTATAGATATTATTAAACCACGTGTTTCTACCTTGCACTCGATGAGTCAAGAAAGGGCTAATAAAAAAAGTGCATCGGCAATACCTGCTGTGGTAAGACCAAGAATAAATACATTTTCTTCAGAAGCTAAGCCACCCGTGACGAGATCGAGAGTGAGTTCACTTTCTTCACCTGAACAAATGAGAAAGACAAGGGAACAAATAAGGAAGGCAAATAATGAAAAAAAAAAAGGTGGTGCATTAACACTGATGGAACTTGATAATAAAAAAATTGAATATAAACATTTTGATGACTATAATGAAATAATAGACCGATTAAGACTACTCATAGCTTCACAGTTGGCAGGAAATACGGGACATAATAACGAGATAATTTCAATAATAGAGGAATTAAAAGAGGCTAAAATAATAAGATAAATAGTGTATGTGGGAAGTTAAGGATTCATTTACCCTATCGATAAGTAAAGATGAGTAACATTAAAAAGGAAATAGTAAATGAACTTCATAAACCAGCTAGAAAATCTTTTAAACGAAGAAGAGTTATTGTTAAAGGTATTAATGATCTTTTTCAAGCAGATCTTGTACAGATGATCCCTTATGCTAAAGTAAACAAAGGTTATAAATATATTTTAGTAGTTATTAACGTATTCTCAAAATTTGTTTGGTGTGAACCTGTGAAAGCTAAAGGCGGAAAAAATGTTACGGAAGCAATGAAAAAGATCTTATCAGATATCAAAGCTGTACCGAAAAATTTGCAAACAGATTTGGGTAAAGAATTTTACAATAAAGAATTTAAAAAATTAATGGATGAGATGAAAATTAACCATTATAGCTCTTATACAGATCTCAAAGCAAGTGTTGTGGAACGAGTTAATAGGACTTTAAAAAATAAAATGTGGAAACTTTTTAGTCTAAACGGAAACTATAAGTGGTTAAATTTGTTACCGGATATTGTTGTTGAATACAATAACACTAAACATAGGACAATTGGGATGCAACCTAAAAATGTTAAAAAGAAAGATGAAAAACGCTTATTAAAAACTGTCTATAACCACCCGAAAACAGTCGATCCAAGGAAAAAAAAATTTAAAGTAAATGATTATGTGAGGATTAGTAAATATCGACAAGCTTTTTCAAAGGGATATACGCCTAACTGGTCTAATGAAATTTTCAAAATTAGGAAAGTTCATAAAGGTAATCCTAGAACTTATCTTTTACAAGACCAAATGGGAGAGGAAATTTTAGGGAGTTTTTATGAGGAAGAAATGCAGAAAGTAAAGTATCCCGATGTATATCTCGTGGAAAAAATTTTAAGAAAAAAGAATAACAAGCTCTATGTTAAATGGTTAGGATTAAGCAATAAGCATAATTCATGGATTTCAAATAATAGCATTGTATGAATATAATCTATATTTTATTACTTTTTTCATGTATTATTTAATTTATAATATATTTTTACCTAATAAAACAAATATTCAAGCATAAATATGTTTTATTTCTATATATCTATTTCACATACATAAATACAAAAATACTACCTATGTGGTTATATATGATTAAGTATCATATAAATTACAAAATCTCTCATTATATACATTATATCTATGAGTACTGTCTAAAATGGGGTTTATAATATTTGAAGTTTGTTTTATTCTTCTATTAAACCGAACTCTATCGAGGGCTACAATTTCCCAATATCTCTGTCTTGATAATTTATACGCAAAATTCCACACCACCATAAAATTAATCTTATTGTCTCTTAAATTAAATGTCACTTTCTTCATCTTTAGATCCTACCACAATATTCAGCTTCCAATATATCTGGATAAATATAAATTAACTCCATAAGCATAATGGTATTTTCATTATAGCCATTTTTATTCTTTTCAATAAGATTTACTGCATTTTCAAATACATTTCCTTCTTGATGTTGTAGTTCTCTCACCACATTCCTGAAATAACTTTGGAATTGCAATCTTTTTAAGGTCTCAATGTTAGCCTTAATGAGTGGTAATGCTTCCCACAACTTGCAAATCGATTCATATCCCAAGTAAATGTAAGAGTTATTTTTTATTATTTTTATAACTCTGGAATAGGAAATTTGCTCAAATTTTATAAGAAAGTTATCAGTCTCTACTGGTTCAACTTTATCATTGGAGTATACATAATTAGTTATTACACCTTGATACGTGAGAAAATGAAGCCACTCCTTTTCGTTAAAAATTATTACATCAAGTTTGTTTCCACTTAGCTTCACACATGGGTTATAACAGAAGTCATGTGATAATCCCGTTGTCACATATTTACTTCTAGATTTATTCAGTTGGTACCTTCGCTCACCAAGTACTACTATTTCATTTTTGTCTTGCGGTGCTGGAGGTAAATTATTAATTAAATCATTAATACTCAGTTCAGGTAAACTAAATAAACTGCCACTGTAAGCCATTGTGAACACTTGAATTTCTTTAACTAGTTGACACAAAAAACTTTGTTACAATGCCTGTGTACGTCTCTTTTTATAATCAGAATAATTTGATATAGTGGGGGTGCTGAATTGCGGTGGGAGGTTTTGAGTTGTGGTGGGAGAGATGGGAGGTCCTCACCATACATATATATGATGATGATCATATATATGATATGAGGGGAGGGAATGATCCTAAATTATGGTGGAGGGGAGGTTGAAAATCCACCACTACTTTCACTTATTAGTATGAAATGTGAAATCAATTATGCAGCAGGTGCCTTGATAGGTTGTATATCACAATTGTCACACACGGTGAATATTTTTTCATTTTTGAACGTACTGTATTCCTTTAATACACTCTTACATCTGATACATATCCATACACAGACGGGCATAATGATTAAGTGTTTGGAGCAATGGTAAAATATGTACTGCCTAACCTATAACATTTCCGATGAGGTAGGGAGGGGGTAGGGCGTGGCTTATGAAAAAATGGAGGGGGTTATGGAATAGTGGAGGGGGTGGGGTGTGGCTTATGACAAATGGAGGGGGGTTCTGGAAGAGTGGAGGGGATGGGGCGTGGCTTATGAAAAATGGAGGGGGGTTCTGAGAAATTGGTGGGGGGTTCTGGAAAAGTGGAGGGGGGTTCTGGAAGAGTGGAGGGGATGGGGCGTGGCTTATGAAAAATGGAGGGGGGTTCTGAGAAATTGGTGGGGGGTTCTGGAAGAGTGGAGGGGATGGGGCGTGGCTTATGAAAAATGGAGGGGGGTTCTGAGAAATTGGTGGGGGTTCTGGAAGAGTGGAGGGGATGGGGCGTGGCTTATGAAAAATGGAGGGGGGTTCTGAGAAATTGGTGGGAGGTTCTGGAAAAGTGGAGGGGGGTACTAAAAAGTGGTGGGGGGTGTCACAGAACTGTCATTTCTTTACTACTGATTTTAATTGCTATTACGTTATCTGTAAAAATTAGTAGGAATTTTTAAGTTTTTTTCACACATGAAATAACCCCATTTTGGACAAAAGGGAGACTGATACGATGTAATTTTTTTTCGTCCAATATTGGCTTCAGCGCGTCAAAATAGTTCAAAAAAGTTAGATCAGAACCTTAGGACAAAACCTTTTTTGTAGACCTGTGTTATCAATACATTCTTGAACAAGTAAAAGGGCCCAGTACGTACTGTCGTGGGTAATAATTCATTACTCATTGGACTAGGACCAATCACAGAGTTCCTATTCACTACTCAACAGTTTTTGTGGAGCAATCCCAAAAGACAATTTAATGCCATAACTCTATTAAAACTGTCATGCACATGTAGATTTCTTCAAAATTTAAAATTAATATTAGATTTTTTTTTACTAACTCGCACATGTTTGTTAATAATAATAATTTATTTTCAAAGTATGGGGTACAAAAATAAAAAGAAGTTAGGTTTACAATATGCAATAAGTGACACATGCAACTCAAACCATCAACCAAGAAGAGATGGAATCATCTAAGCACGAAATGCTTGTTTTGTGAATTCCATACCTTCCCCGTTGATATGTAAATTGATTGTATTGCTATATAAAAATAGGAATAGAAATGAACAAGGAGAAAGGAAAATATAATGTAATATTTAATAACAACAAGACAGCAAGGGTTCAAAACAGCATCACTCGGTAGTTAGTACTTAAAATCAAAAAACTACAATTGAATAAGATAGTGGATATTTGTAACGTAATTCATGGTTGCAGGTAAGTATAGCCGATAAAATATATAATTTTTTATAGTTAAATATAATTCGAAAGTTATTTCGATTTTATAATTATTAAATTTTTCTAAATTTTTTAGTTAGAGTGGTAAAATATTATATAACTTTGGACCGAGATAGAAGACAAATTTTTGTGTATGGCTTTTTTTGAATAACGGCAATCCTATAGACCTATTTTCTGTAAACCTAGTATCATATCTAGGATGGGCTGGTGAGGGATTTTTGTCAAACATGTGTAATGAACAAACATCGTATGATTCTTCAACTCATGTATTAAAAAAAAAATCTGAACGTTAAAAGATTTCGTGTTTCATCTTTGCGAATTGCGAAAAGGGCTCCTCAACACAGTTTTCGTCGAATAGCTTGAAAAGTATCACTACTCCTAGCTCAAAAATAAAACTCAAAGTACGAAAGTACGAAAAATAACTGTATAACTATAACTATGTTCAATTTTTTTTATGTATCTATATTTAACTTTATTGTTTTTGCTGTTCTATAATTGGGTTATCTACCTGTTGAACAGTGTTCACAATAAATAAATAAATAAACTATAATTTTTTATTCATCCTTGCGTTGTGAGTGACTTTGCTTTGAAGAGGGCATTTGATTTCGACTTCATAAAGTGTAGGTCTTAAAGACCTCTGTCTTTTGAGACCAATTTGATATGTCAGATAAAAACTAAGAAAGTTATATGAATGTTAAGTTAATCACTCTATATTTGGTCATTTAAGACACAATAAAGTTTCATTGTTCTTATATGACAGTATTTACACTTGAAATAAATTGTCATAGATACTATATTTTGTGATTTACCTAGTTTTAAGTCCGGTTTATTATTAACGAATATTAATATGATATAGTACTGAAAGAAAACATAATTAAAAAAGAAATCGTTCATTGAAATTCCTTTTCTTTTTCACAATATACGTGTAACATATGGTTAAAATAATTCCTAGTTTGCTTACAATATTCGGATTGGCCTGCTGTGCAACTGCATATGCACGGAACTACTAGTTATTTTATGTCTATGGGAAATATTGGTAAAATAATCAATTGTTACATTATCACAGGCTACAATACTATCGTTGCTAGCAAATATTACCAGAAAAATAGTACGCCTAAGACGATTTGCAGTTTTTATTAATTTTTCCTTTTCATCTGAAATTCGTTCAAGTAAACGTTCGAAACTTCAGGTATAGTTGAAGTAGTCTTAATAGTATGACGTTATGAAGGGAGAGGAATGACTATTCATTCCTCTCCCTTCATAACGCCGGGCAAGTAGATCTCCCATCTTTACTCCACTTACATTAATATAAGAGAGATGATATCGATGTCGGCATCTGACGAGGCGTGTAGGCGTAAACCGTTAGACTGTTATTTTTAATTCAGGACCGCACTTAGAGATACCGCAGTCGAGCTTATACTGTCGGGGTGAAGATATAATTCGCTAATTACTTTATATGTGAGGCGGAAAGCAAAAAGGGACCTCTTGTCGGCGATGTCAATTTTTCAGTACAGTCGAATTAGTGGTTTGGGTCAAAATAATAGATTTTCGGATTTTTGCGATTTATTACCTTTACAAGTTGTAATCGATTACAAAACCGATATAATTGGATGAGACACTTAAAATAATAGATAAAGCAGTCGATGTTCAGCCCTGGAAAAGGTACCTCTTGTCGCTTATGGAGAAATAACATGGGACCGACAAGAGGTCTCTTTTCATAAACGCACTAGTAACTTAAACCAAAAAAAACATAGAGATATGATTTTTGCACCAAATTGTTCGGAATTAAAGCTTAATTCATTTAATATCAATAACTAAAAACTGGAATTTGCCGACAAGAGGTCCCTTTTTGCTTTCCGCCTCACATATTTCTTTATTTGGTAATGTGTTTTTGAAAATAATGTTAGTAAGTTTTGTTACCAATTCATAGCAATGCTTTAGGGTATAATGTAAGTGTAATATTATAAATTCTTATTATTTTATCTATTTATTTTTTAATATAAAATATATTTTATATAAAAATGTTTTCTACCGTGTGAGGCATCTATGTCTACATCTAATATTAGATTTAGATATTACATCTTTACCTATTGGTGAAACAGCATCTCTGACAAAAGTTCCCCGTTCGACAATACACAAGCTGGTGAAAGAAGGTGCTCTTCTAAGAAAACAAAGTTCCGACGCCGGTAAATCGAAAACTCTGGACCTGTCTTTAGCAAAACTTTTAAAATGTGTAGTTTACGATGCGTGTCAGAAAAATGAAATTCCAACTCTTGACGTGATAGACAGAAAACTAAAGGAAATGGATTATCCTCTAAAATATACCAAAAGAACTTTAGGAAATTGGATGAAAAAAATTTGATTTAAATATCAAACTGTTAATAAACGAATGGCGATTATGAAAAGCAGACGAATAGTAGATTGACGAAATTCATATCTAGAAGAGATTTATTATCTAGATGGAACTTGGTATGATTTTTTTTTATTTTTGCAATGATTCATCTTTCTGTTTTTATTATAGTAATAACTTTCCTATTACAGTTTATTTTTAGTTTATTTATTGAGACAAAAATTTGTTTCTGTTACTATTTTTAGAGTATATATTTTTTTTATTTTGTTTTTAAAGGTTCCTTGTTATTTTTTAAATAATCTCTTTATCCTATATTAATATTCCTTTCCTGGCGAAACATGCTCATACCTCCTCGCGATTCTTGCTGGGTAGTAACAACTTATATTAAGCGAACTGTAGATACTGTAACTACTATAGGTGTGGTCACAACTTTTATTTCAAGTTAATACGTTTTTTGTACATTGAAGCAGTTTTGCAAAAAAAAAAATTCATCAAATTTTGCAGAAAGAAAAGTTTTAAAAATGAATTGAACACCACACAACAAATGAGTTTTTGTAAAAAGATTTATTAAAATTCTATTAAATATTGTTTTCCTCCTTTTTCTGAAAAAATAATAATGATAATAATAAAACTTAAATGAGTCTTTTTACAACTCATTTTTAAAACTTTCTTTCGCAAATTTCGATGTAATTTTTTTTTTTTCGAAAAACTGCCTTATTTTATCTTGGTACTCATGTCACAAAATATGGCTTGGGTCCCATGACTCAATACTAAGATATGACCAATCTAAATTTCACAAGCCGCGGCTGACAAATACCTACGTTGAAAAAGTAAACGATCGAACAATATAGTTAAATCCGGCTCTGCGTTCTGCAACCATTGCGTCTCTACCACCCAGATAGGCGGTACGTCGATCACTATTCCGATTGCTTCAACTATACATCCAATTTTATCCAATCTCCATTTGAGTTTTTTTGAGGCAGATATTGCCTTGGCCTATTACATTAGACTCGTACGGCCCTGACACATGTTAATAAACAAGTTCCGATAAAATTTTGAATGCCTCTAAAGTTGCATGTCGCCGATAAACAAACAGCATCTCTGTTATAATAAAACGTCGTTTAACGGCGTTATTGGTCAATTTGTATAAGCGTCTCACCGGCGATATCTGTTAGAAAACAGGCGTTGTAAACATGTAACATGCGGGGTTGATTTAGTGCGAAAATATCGTTGAGTAATGCCTCGCTGGCATAGGAGTAGATATCGAGTCTGTGCCAGCCTAACCAGATTCAGTTAGGGAGTCCTGCTGTAGCAGGAACGGCCCTCAGCAGGAAATGAGACGCTGGACGCGATCGGTTTACTTATCTGCATAGAATATAACCGAGCTGCTGCTGCTTTCAATTTATTTTAATAAATCTGAGGGAATACATCAGCACATCAGCCAATCCAAGCAAAACTTGATAAGGTGTAGGGGAAAATGGGGTATGAGTTAATGAAATTAAGATTGGGACGTTTATTTTCAGGTTTAGTTGGGGATCCAAACATTTAGTTTTTAATACCGGACGTCCTATAAGCAAGCGTTTTATATAAAGAAAAGAGAGCCATCTCCAAATAAGACTGAATTAGTTTCTTTACGGATAAAAGTAAAATGTTTATTTACACTCGTCTTTATTTACCTCCACAATTTTACACAAGGTGCTTATAATATTAATAACAAAAATTAAAATAATTGTGGCATAAAAGGGCGAAGTTCAACTTCTGCAATAGGGTTATTGCAGTCTGTTCTACCACTTAACCATGAATTAATAATGGAATTTAAACAAAATAATTTGCGTACTTTTTTAATAAATTAATCCTTTGCGAAGCAACAAATATTCCACCCCCAATGTAACCTATGTATATCTCGAGCAGGTATGTATAATTTAAGTCACTGATATCAAGCGGATCTCCGTGTTGCAGGCGCGGAGCATTTTAACAATTCTTTTACGGATAAACTAAACAGTAACAGTAAGTAAGAAATATCGATTCCAAAAACTTCCTTGACCTATAAACCACTTTTTGTCGCTATACCGCCCTTCTATCTGTAATAATAAAAAAGTTTCTCGATTACTATATCTTCAAATGTTTTTTAGAATGTTTTCACGTGTTCTGGTTTATACATTTTTTATTAGAGCAAATGAGGTGGTAAAGTAATTTTACTTCACATAGTAAACAAGAAGAATACTAAAGAAAGATATACATAAAAGTTGAAAACACTTTCTCTAATAGCGCGCTACATACTGAGTGAGAAGTAAAAAAATATTTCTTGTTATGTTTCCCAGCTTTGTCAAAAATATGGGTTTTTTTCAATTTCGTAATTCCGATTTAATTGGCGAACTCAAAATTCGAATGTGACAGAAAATTTTACGTAAGAATCTGTTTTTCGTTCTGCATATCCATTTTTAAAGATAGTCTCTAATATTTTTTGGGTTGTTCCAAATATTTAACCATGGTTTCCTCTTTCCTCGAAAACTGTTATTATCAAATTCGTTCATACATCATAACATCATAATCATATTTTATTTCGTTACAAGCACAAACATACCAATTTCATGTAAAAATAATACCTTTATTATAGCGTATAGCTCACGTGGTGACCTCTACCTCAAGGCACGATGTAATAAATTGTTTTTTCCTTAAAAAATAATTTCCCACCAAATTTGGTGGAAATCAGAATAGAATAGAGATTACTGTTATTAAAAAAAAAAAAATCTAAAAAATAATATCCACTTTAATGCCCTGTATCTAATAATATTGTACTAAAGTGTAAAGGGTTAAATCTCATATGTTATTTTGATTGATTGATTTACCAGCGTGCGGTAGGCATTGCTGCCACTCACAGGGTTTTCCAGCTGGGCCTACCACGTCCACGCTGGGTTGTATTAGGGTCATGCTTGTTGCCGGCAGCGAGAGCCACACGGCACATGATAAACGAATGTGGGATGGGAGGTGTAGGTATTTATGAGATGCGTTACCGCATTGTATCGTGAGGGGGCGTTTAAACTCCCTTTTTTGTGTTTTTGGTTCTGGACTTCTGCCTCTTCTGAGTCTTCTTGTGAAATATGTTGTCGCGTTGTGTCGTGATATGGAGTGTTTATGCTCCCCTTTTTGTGTTTCTGCTTCTTCGAATGTTATTTTTCTGAGTCTTCTGATTCCTCGGTTTCCGATGCTGGGTTGGATTTGGGTCATGCTTGTTGTCAGCAGCGAGAGCCACATGACGCATGGTACAGGATTGGGGGATTTGCAGTGGAGGTGTTTGTGGAAAGCGTTGCCGCATTGTGTTCGTGATATTTAATGTTTATGCTCCTCTTTTTTATTTCTGCTTCCACAAATCTTCTTCTTCTGAGTCTCCTAATTCCTCAGTTTCTGATTCTGGTAGAGTATGTATCGCTGCGATTTCTTTGTGGAATTAATTTTTCCCCTTGCTTTTCTTTCCCAGTAAGTTTGGTCCTTTGCCAGTTTCATGATCCTCTCGACTGTTGTTTTCCACGTGTAACATAGTCTCCCGATTTTTAGTTTGCTGCTGTTCAGTGTTAGTGCTTTCTTCGGTAGATGTGTTGGGTCCCTTCTTTGGACATGTCCCCAGTACCATTGCGTATATTTCTATCCTGTTTTTGGTAAATTATGAAAAACCTCACCTGAAAATTTACTTAAGAAATTTATATTACTTTAATAGTAATGCGTTATTACGGGTTTAATTTATAATAAATTCATTTGAATATTTTTAATAATTTTATGAAAATAGAATTACTTGTAGGTTTACATAAAAAAATTATATGGCCATCCTTTAAGAACAATGCGTTATTGATTATATTAAATTCGTTTGATAATTTCCAAATAATCATGAAAAATACTTTACTTGAAGGTTTACGTAGGAATATTATGGCTATACTTTAATAATTTATTGCTTGCCATAATTTGTCGACAGATGTCTACTTTTAAGGGTTTGATGGACCTAAGCACGTCTTGGTTTATGTTTCTAAGAAAGTTATTTATAAATAATACGTTAGAAATTAACAACACTTTTCTGCGATATGTTATTACTTCTCTCCTTTTCCTTTCCCTTTTTGGTTTGGTTTATTCCATTACACTAAAAACACTGTGAAGTTCTGGATCATGTGTGTAATTAATCACTAACTAAATTTCTCACAGAACCCCAAATCACACACACACCGAGATATGTATTACTCTTCAAACCCCTGCCACCCACTTGGCGACTTATTATATCTTTTACACTTTGTATTTAGATTAAGTGATGGCTTATAAAAAAGAGTCTGCGGAGAGACGTCTACCCTCGGCCACGTCTGGCTTGAGACCGCTAAGACCATACTAAGGGTTAAAGGTTAAGGGCTAAGGGTTAAATCTCATATTTGATTCACAAATCTGTAATTGCTCTATGGCTAGTCAGTAATGTCCATCCTGTATAATTTTGGCCAAAAATATTTTTTTTAAAGAATATTCAAGCTGAAAAATTCAGTTTGTAGAAAAAGTTCTCACCATTTTTATTACCCCCTTGTAGCTAAAGATTTAAAGCTTAAATTTGAGGTGTTTTTTTCAATGAACAACTAATCTAATTTATTATTTTTATTGACATTATCGTTAAAATAAAAAAATATATTCGGCAAATTGTCACATTATTTTCCTACATTGGCATCCTTAGGTCATTTTTGTTAGGCTTTATCCTTTTTTATAAATAATACTTACATAAATGAAGTTGTAGCCTCAATAGAATAATAAATAATATTTAAATTTTTTAAAAGTGCTTATTAGTTCTCGTGAATTTAAAGCACTTTTTTGAGTACTTAGTGCTCGCGAGGGCTTTTTGTCGGTGCTCTGATTATGATAAATATTATATTACCCTACTCGACCCTATCTATTTTCCCTGCGCGCCGCCCATATCCTTGATTAATTTTAACTGTATTTCAATGAAGACATTTTATTATTAAGATTGTTACGTTCGACGCTAATTGCTGGGAATAGGATTAATCAACATAAAATCATAATTAATCAGTGTAATTCACGTAACCAGCTAAAAAGGAGAGGTGTATCGAATTACGAATTTCTCTGTATAACAATGTTTAATATTAGCGTTTATTATATTAATTAAAATATTTGGTCTACGAACTCAGTGAATCAAATAATAATTTGGTAATTTAGTGTTTTAAAATGTTGCTAAAATTAGTTATTTGTAAATTAATTATATTTTAAATGGACGATAATTAATTAGCTTTATATTATGTCACTGTCAAAAAACAATTCAATGCATTTCGTTTACAGTATGTTTAAAATTCCCTCGAAAAATTTGGTACTTCTTCTTATTCCATTGGAAGACTTTTTGTGATCCATGCGTTGTTCTAGTTGAGCTGTAACTGCCGTATGGCACGTCTGACAACATAACGCCGCATGCCGCAGTGGCCTGTCACAACTTCACCAAAGGTCTTTTCTATCAGTTCCTTGACATCGCCCTAAAGTTTTGGACGGCATCGTCTTCGCCGTTTGCCATCTACTTTTCCTCAACTGTCAACTGTTCTATATTGTCCCCTCTGTGAATGATATGACCAAAACATGAAAGTATGTGTGAGAAAACAATACTTCAGATTCTGCAGAAACCTGGACAAGGTAATCGTCGTTTTTATTGGACGGACTAGATCGAATAGCCCGACATTGCCGGTGAGATAAATGATTTTCAACCCTCATGTCTCATCCCCAGGCTAAAATTTTAAAGGTTTTGGATTTTTTCCTTTATTTTGAATGCATTACCTACGTATATGTCAAATTTGGCCCTGCCCGCGATGTGAGTATTTTTCAATCTATACAGTGTCCCAGCTCTATTTAGACAAGCATTATCTCGGGAACGGTTAGACATAAAAAGAAATGTTTGATAGAAAAGTTATTCTGTTTAAAAAGACACATTTAACCATTTTATTTTCAAATGTACAGGGCGCCTCAAATAGAAGGCAGGTTATGCAACTCTACTTTTTCATACGGAACACCCTGTATATTTTTGCATTTTTGGATTTTCCTTTTGTTTCCGAACAAATTTTATTAACCATGTTCTACACCTATCATTAACGGTTTGTGATATATCGACGGTTTAATCCTGATTCAGTCATGTTCCATATTCTTAAACTAATAAGGCAGCAAAACGGAGCACTGCCGCATAATTCGAACCTTGTAACACGCTTCCTGACTGAGAGATTTGGAGGGAACTGGATTGGTAATCAGGGACCTGTTAAATGGCCTGCACGGTCACCTGATATGAGCCCCCTAGTTTTTTCTTTTGAGGTCATTTAAAACAAGTTGTATACGCTGAGAAACCAAATAATCTTAATGATTTAAAAAACCGCTGCCCAAGGAATCACTATTTCCACATCCAGATTCTCTATCCAAGTCACTCACAGCGAAAAAACTTTGTATGTGAAAATAATTGTTTATGGAACTGTAATAATATAATATTTGAAATCCTCTACCCCAAAAACCCATAAAACGATACCCCACACCGGTAGTGGGGTGGTAGTGGGGGTGGATGAAGTAAAAAAATATTTTGAGGTTTCTGGTTCTTGTACATACACTAAATCACAATTTTTTTTCATCCCCTTTAATAATGGGTGGGGGTGGCTAATGCCAAAAATTTTTTTGAGACCTTAGCTTCTCTTGTATATACTAAATACCAATTTTATGGACTCTTACCTGCTTGATTTACCCATTTACCCCAAATTTACCCCAATTTACCCCCCAACCCTTCGATGGAACAAGATGAAAATATAATCTAGTTCCAGATCTCATTAAAGTACATATGTGTACCAAATTTCAAGTCAATATCTTAAACGGTTTCAGAGTAAACGTGTGCACAAAAAAAGTTACAGACAGACCGACAAACAGACAGAAAATTTTTTTCATGACATTTTAAGCCTATTTGAACAATAAAAATTTTAAAAAAATTTTTTGTCGTTGCTATACTTCCACTGGATGTGGAAGTAAAAATAGGATAACTCATGCTTGCCAAATAACCCCAGATGTCATAAGGAGTTCTTGTACACGAGAACTTTTAAGGAGGTATGAGTTGTGTCAAATAGAGTATGGGCGACAATTTGAGCATCTTTTATAATAATTATAATATTTACTGTTTTTTGTATTGTAGTATTCTTTATTTATAATTACGTTAATAAAAAAAATGTTATCCCAAAAAGGACCCCGCACGTTTTATATGGAAATCGGTCTTCAGGTGAAATTGACTGAAAATTTGGGAAATGGTTCATTTTGTATCCCTGATCAAAAGTCTCAATGGGGTCAAAACTTGAAATGCCCATCTTTAGGCAGTACGGCCGTTTTTAAGGGGCGAAAACGGCAAAAATTCAATTTTTTTATGTACTGTGTTTAATTCTTGAATAGTCTCTTAAATTGCTATATTATTAAGACACTTTGCATGTGTATGTGTTTTTTTGAGTCTATGTGTGAGTTTGTATTTTTGTATGTGTGCGTGTGCGTGGGAATACATGTATGCACGAATGAATGTTTGTTGCATATATTAACTACAATATACATAGATACGATAGTTGCGATTCATGCATTGCTCATGTGTGAATCACAAATACAACCTGGGACTAACCTAACCTAAAAAGTGTGAATTTCACCTCTCCCCTTAAATGTGCCATTAATACATGTATTAAAAAAAGTAAAGCTATATTAACATAAACCAGTAGATCATGGTTTTTTGATCAAACGATAGAATCAGCTCGTGTTATTCATCTTCAAGATTTTTACAAAACAGCAGCCTTAATTAATAGATATCGTCCCCCCATACAAATGGCTAATGCTGATGTTGAAATGGCAAGGAGAATGTTGGAACGATCCCGAGAGCCTAACTTACTTCAACAGAGAGTTGAATCAAGTTCGATTTCCACATCTATCAATCGACTATCTAAGAGACTATACATTTGGGACTTGTCAAATTAGCTTAGCCCCATCGTATGTTCAAGATAAACTTCAGCATGAGGAGGAAGAAGAATATCAAATTGATGAACTTATGGATGATCCAACATTATTGCGTATTCGATTATACTCTCGATAGTCTCGATTTAGAAATAACACAAGACACCGAATCTTCATTCAGTTTAATGATGCCGCTGTAGGAAATCAGGAACTAAATCAAGAGATTGTTCCAATTTTAGGGCATTACTGCATCTGTAAATCAGGGGCAAAAACTCTTGGTTGCTGTGCCCATATTGCCAGTGTTCTCTGGTATTTAGGTTATGCTAGACATGAAACTCACATTAAATATCCTTCAACAGATTTATTAAACAATGTTATAGATGCAGGACATCGGCCCCCACAATTAAACCTTAACGATCCTCGAATAATTGAAGGCTAAAAAAAATCTACAGTTTTTTTTCTAAAAGAATATTGAATATAACACAAATGTTCAGACAGAGAGGGTTTGGAGTCATTAAATACCGCAAAGCTGACGACTCGTGGGGTCCTTATCTCTGTCAAACATTATACACAAACACACAAATAATAAACACAATAAAATCGTACCCACAAACATTTCTAAATAACAAAAATAATAATGCTTTGATTACTAAAAAGACGCAAATCTATATTTATATATGACCACACTTTATGAAAAAACAGAACATAAAAACACTTATATTACATTTTACAAAAAAAAACTTACATTTTTAATTACAATGAACAATCGGCCCTTTTCAGGGCCAAATAATGTGCAAAATCCATGTATTCCCACGCACACGCACACATACAAAAATACAAACTCACACATAGACTCAAAAAAGCACATACACATGCAAAGTGTCTTAATAATATAGCAATTTAAGAGACTATTCAAGAATTAAACACAGTACATAAAAAAATTGAATTTTTGCCGTTTTTGCCCCTTAAAAAACGGCCGTACTGCCTAAAGATGAACATTTCAAGCTTTGACCAGGAATACAAAATGAACCATTTCCCAAATTTTCAGTCAATTTCACCGGAAGACCGATTTCCATATAGCACTTGCGGGGTCCTTTAACTGCAAATATTCCAACAATGGTTAATGATAGGTAAAGGACATGGTTAATAAAATTTGTTCGGAAATAAAAGGAGAATCCAGAAATGCAAAAATATATAGGGTGTTCCATTTAAAAAAGTAGAGTTGACGTCTTTTTGAGGGTTAAATGCATCTTTTTAAACAGAATAACTTTTCTATTAAACATTTCTTTCTATGTCTAACCGTTTCCGAGATATGCTTGTCTCATCTCCCCGATTCGATTTTTAAGAAATTTCGTTTTTTTCCTTTATTTTGAAAGCATTAACTACTTACTTGCATGTTAAATTTTAACTATTTGGCTCATCGGGAGGCTGGTTTTCATTTTCGGACGAAGATACTTTTAACTTTAGATTTTATAAATTACTAAAACTGAGGTTCTGATGAAGTGCGCACACTTTGTAAAAAAATTTGAAACCTCAACCGTAACTGCTTACATGATCAGATGTTATTAACGGCATTCTAATCAAATATTTGATTTTAGACTATTTCTGTCAACTTTGGACAAATTACTGATTTTAAATTTGTGAATTTCAAACTTCAGAAGCTCTTCATTACGAATATATACTATCATAGTAATACAGTAAAAGTAGACTTTCTCTATAGGGGGTGCTCACAAATAATTCCCGGCAAGCTGATTTTTTCAGGGTCGATGGAGGGGTGTCTCCCGAGTATCCGACCAAAAAGTCACAGTCCGCACCCATTGGGGGGGGTTGCAATAGGGGTGGTTTCTTATTTTTTTTTTGGAAATTTTCTTTTTCCAGTTTGTACATAATAATATTCTC